>JAZKLR010000219.1:1350096-2025144 GCA_037103525.1 Ganaspis brasiliensis
TAGACAAGATTTAATACACGACAAATTGAATTCTCTGAAACTTGGTACAGAAAGGAATGTTGACACTATTTCCAATACCAATCTTAACCAGAAATAGTTTAAAAACATTTCCAACACAAACATTCCGGATAATTTTGCGAAAATAGATAGTTTTGGTAAATCATTTAGAGTTAATCCAACAAAACAAGAAACGGTTAAACTCGAGTTTAACCCATGAAACACATGTTTTTAATTTCACAGCAGACATTGAATCGAACATAATGCAAATTGATAAAGAACACACAGACGAAACTACATTAAAAATTGCTAACACTATTAACAACTTCACAAAAAAATCAACAAACACGATTTCGCGAGAATTCACAAACATTCAACCCACTAAAGAAATTAAAAAAAATGAAAAATTTATAAAAGAACATTTTTACTTGGTTTTTCTTAAGGCAGATAAAGGACACGTCACTGTAGCTATGGACAGTGGCGTAGCTGCGAGTGGGCGAAGTGGACGACCGCCCAGAGTCTCGGGAGTCCCTACTGAAAAATCCTATATAGGATCCTACATAGGATCCTATATAGAATCCATATGGATTCCTATGAGAATCCACGTAGGATCCTATATAGGATCCTATATAGGTATTGTCCTATAGGAATCCATGTGGATTCTCATAGGAATCTATGTGGATTCCTATAGGTCGCCTATAGGACAAGTCCTATATAGGATCCTATGTGGACTCTCCTATAGGAATACATGTAGGATCTCATATAGGATCCTGCATAGGAGTCCCAAAAAATTTTTGTACACCCTCCTACCCCTTCCTCATGCGCAGTCGTCTTTTACGTATTCTAAAATACTTACGCCTGCGCAGTAAATATTTTTCGTACTTATAATGGTGCTTAATGTATATTTGAATAAAGTTGTTAAAAAAAAACAATTAATTCTGTGTTCATAATTTTTTTTGGGCGCCCATAAAAGATCCTATATAGGATCCTATATGGGAACCTACGTAGGATCCTATGTAGGGGGGTGTACAAAAATTTTTTTGGGACGCTTATGTAGGATCCTATATGAGATTCTACATGTATTCCTATAGGAGAGTCCACATAGGATCCTATATAGGACGTGTCCTATAGGCGACCTATAGGAATCCACATAGATTCCTATGAGAATCCACATGGATTCCTATAGGACAATACCTATATAGGATCCTATATAGGATCCTACGTGGATTCTCATAGGAATCCATATGGATTCCATATAGGATCCTATGTAGGATCCTATATAGGATTTTTCAGTAGGGGTGTGTCATTGGGCCTCGCGTCTGCTAGAGTACGGTGACAAAAACAAAAGCTGCTTCTGCTTAAAATTTCTGGATTTCTGTCCGGTATTTTTCATTCAAAATTAATCCGGTTTTGTCCGAATACAGTTCTAATTTTGTCTGAAATTTAACCGGTAGAAACGAAAATTTGTCTATTAAGGAAATTTATTTATTTATTTAACTCTATATCAAATTGTTTATGTATTGTGTTTCTTGAAGGGCTATACATAGCCCTAGGTACTTGCTTTGTAATAAATAAATAAATAAATAACATAAATAAAATATTAAAATAATTAACATTATTATTATTATTGTTTATTGCAATTTATTCGAGCAAATAAAAAAATTAAAATTGTCTTACTTAAATTAAATTAAATTAAATTTTTAATCTTTTTTACTGCCAGAAGAACATTTTGTTTTGATTATTATTTACGCATTATTATTGTTTAATTTAATTAATTGTTTATAATATTTTTTATTATTTTATTCTGGACTTGTAAGATTATATTAACCTAAGATACGCTACACCTAAACAATTAAAACAACTATAAACGAATTAAAAATCGCATGACCGTGGAATTCGATTCGGGGTCCCTTGGGTCACACGTTAGACGCTCTATCCTCTCATACGCAATACGTATGAGAACCTGGAATTTATTCGGAATAATACATCAGTCTAAAGTAAAAATCGTATCTAAAAAAAAAGGGGGAATTTGTCCTGTGGAATCCGAAAATCGTCCGTCAGTAAATAAAAATCCAGTATTTTCCCGAAATAATCCAAAATCAGTCCGCAGTAAAAACTATATTTTAGAAAAAACGGAAATTTTTCCGGTAGAATCCTAAAATAGTCCGGAATTTGTCCGAAATAATCCGAAAGCATTTCAAAAAAATTCAGATCTAAGAAAGCATGGAAAATTGTCAGAAGTAAAATTCATTTCTGTAACACCTGCAAGAAAAGTAGCATTTCTTATGCGTCCAAAGAAAACTCAAATTACGTCATTCCTGCACAAGTGCATCAAAGTAAATTTTGCTGCACTCTTAGCCAAAAACTGTATAGAGAAGTATTTTTTGTTATACTCTTTGAAAAAATAGTTTAGGAAACTGTACTTTTAGGTGCATTTTGAGGAAAACATGTACATATTTTTGCCAGAATATTGGTTTTTACGAGACCAGAAATTCAGCGAAAACGGAGCAACAAAAATTACGCTTTTTTGTGAAAGACACGTATTTCTTTAATTAGTGCTTTTCCCTGAAAAGGTGTTACAGAAAGCATCATGTGCACCATGTACAAAAGTGCATTTACCGTCTTCGTGCAAATTTCTGTACTCGCTTTGCTCGAGCAGCAAACTTTGCACTTGTCGTAAAACAGCTGCTTTCGACACCTGATGCACAATGTACTATTTTAAATAAAAAAGAAGATATGTCCAGTGGAATCTTAAATAATAGTCCAGCGGACGGGCACCTAGGACCCAGTCGTTGGCACCCCATATATCATTATGCCTTATAAGATTCTTTTTTACTAAAAAAATTTTTAAAGTTGACATGTCTTATGAAAAAATGCTGTTTTGTGGCTAAATCTGTAAACAACTGCTCACAATTTTTCTTTTCCTGGCTTAAAAAATGAGCAGAAATTAATTATTTTCAAGTATATTATTTTTTAATTTCTTTCTGATTCGCATTTAGTAAAGAAAATAAATTGAGAGTTAGGACCTACGACCTAGTGGATTTGCACAAAGCGCTTATATGAGAAATAGCTACAGTTACAATGTAAGGAAATAGACTGGAATAGAAAAGAAAAAACTGAAAGGGATTGGATGTTGATGTTATTGACAAAAGATAGAAAAAGTAATTTGTATTTAATAAGAAAATAGGTTAAGATAGAAAAGAGGCGATTAAAGAGAATAGGCTATATATTTTATTTATCAGAAGATAGAATGCAGTACAATGCGATAAAAAAGAATAGGGTAAGATGGAAATAAAGTGATTGGAGGAGATATGCAATTCATAATATAAACAGAGTGATTGAACGGAATGAAGATATATGGAGAGAAGATAAAAGTGGATAGGGATTGATAGACAAAGCAAAGAAAAATATTCAGATAAGGTAATAAGACGTGGAAAACGAATGGAAAGGATATCCTTTTCAAATATATATTAAATAGGTTGAAGTCCCAAGAGATAGGATCAGATAACACTTGATACACAAACGTGTGATAGAATGAGATAATATTTCTTAACTATTTTTATCTCACGGTTAAAACATGATTCAAACTGATAGGATTTCTATCTTTTTACTCTTAGCAGGGGCGTATCCAGGAAATTGGTTAGGATTTCCTAACGATTGAAAGAGATAGGCTTTACATTTTATTCATTATGTGATAGAATGTGATGGAGTGCGAAAGAAAAATGATAAAAAGGGAGTTTAAAAAAGTGATTAAAAGGGACTTGTAACTCAATTTATTTATTAAAAGAAAGAAAAAGATAGAGTTATGATAGTTAGGGATAAACCAAGATTGAAACTAGTTGACTGAAATAGATAGAATTTTCGTTACTGTGAAAAATAGCTACAGTTTTAATGTTAAGACAGGAATCCTATATAAGAAACAAGTACTGAAGGTAAGCGTTAAAAGTTAACAGAAAAACGTTAACAGTTAACGGAAAAGCGTTAACAGTTAACGAAAAAGGATACTTTTATACCTGGTTCCTTGGTTAGAGGGAGCAGGTATTTGATAAAAGTTTACGGAAAAGGAAACTCTCAGCTCATTATACAAATTACATTGAAATTTAAATTTTATTTCTTAATACAAACAGTAGACTAACTGCAGGGTGTCATTATCCTTCGATCAAACCATTGTATAATGAGGGTCAATGGCTTTAGGAAAAGAAAACATTTTTTGAGTTTTAATGAAAAGAGAGAAATTAAATTAAATTCTGAAATTTTATCTCATTATTCAAATATTCTTCAAATTTAAATTTTTCTTTCTAACTGCAAACACTAGACTAGAAAAAAATTTCGAAAAAGATAACAAAATTTCGAGCTTCAACGAAAAAAGAGATAAATACATTAGTGCGTGGTATAAAAGTGCATGGTAGTGAAAGTAGTTAATGAATAAAACTTGAGTGTGTATAATGTGGAAGTGAATAAGGCTAATTATTGTGTATTATATTTCATTTCCTTGTTCGAAGATATTTACTTGTAGTACCGCTACTTGTCGCCAGGTAACGCCACATTTAGAGATAAAATAAGAGAGAAGTGTCTCTCTCTGTCCAACCCTTGAGCTCTCTATCGGCTTCCCTTCCCTGCTTCATTCGTTTCTTGGCGTCAGTGGACGACACATTAGGCTTCCGAAAGTTTTATTATTTAAAGTAAAAATAATGGCTACTAGAGAAGAAATACTGAATAGACTTCAACAGGCAGAGAAAGAGATGAACCAGGCGTTTGCAATTTTGGAAGAATTCGACAAAAACACTGAAAATTCAGACCTGGAAGTGGAAGGTAAATTTGCTTCTCTGTTTTAGGTGCCATCATGGACGCGGCGCACGCTTTAGAATTAAATAAAATAATCATCCCGGCTGAGTTTCAACCTAACATTGAAATCATAGCTAACTAATTAGAGCCGATTTTTAAACTTAAAGTCAGAAACGAGGGCCAATTTTCATTTAAATAATATGTTTTTTCAGACGTTTTGAATCAAGACAAAATGACAGAGGTCGTGAACTCACAGGAGGAGGAGCACGACCCGCAAGAAATGATGGAAGATGAGGCTGTTTTTTTCTTGTAGAAAATCCAGCGGGAACATCCGCTTCTGACATTAACCTCAGAGAGAACGTAGCTGCGAGAATTAAAGCCTGGACCTTGAAAGGCTTACCCACAAAGGAATAAAAAGAAAATCTATTGAAATCTATTCCCAGAAAAGGGAACCTTTCCTTAGAAGCTCTTTTATTGAACGAAGAAGGGTGATTGTCAAAATAAAGGAAAACTCTTAGCTGAAAAGTGGAAATTTGATTATGATAAATAATGCGATAAATATTAATAAAAATCTATTCTATCACTCCTAAAATGAATAATATTGGAAGGGTCAGTTTTAAAAGCAAGAAATAAATGCAGTATTTATTATTGAAATAAGGAGTAAGATTTGAGGTTAAATGAAGATTGGAAAAGCGGGAAAAATTTTAAATAATATTAAACGAGTTACCAGAAAATTAGAAAATGTACAAAGTTGTTACAATTAAGTCATCTCTGAAGTTTCTATTACTATTATCTTTATTAAATATAATTATTTTTAAAACGAATAAAGATTATACAACCATCAAAATAAACATTTTTAGAGGTTATGTTAACTTTTAAATTCCCGACGTTCCAGACGAATCGCCACGCGCATGCGCAAAACTGTTTTTCCGTACTAACGTACGGTAATGATTTCAACAAAACCACTGAGACAAAACTTTTTTAATATTTATGCAAGAACAATTAACTTTACAATATTGAAGTTACTATAAATGAAATTTAATATTACGGTTAACTTTTGCTGACACTGGTTCTGTACTAAAAATAATTAAAAATGGTTTTTTAAGTACGTACGGTAATGACTTTTTATGTTGTCAAAATTAAATTTCCAACTTTATTATTAAATTACAAAAAAGTAATAAGCTTTTTAATAATAACTTTATAGTATTTTTGAGTCATTTTGTATGCTTGATTTGTGGGTAATTGTTATTTTCTTTTGACTATTTATATTTTAAAGAAAAAGTAGCGTACAGTAATGACGTTCATAACATGAAGAAATTGTGGGACACATTTAAACAATTTTTTTATTAAAATTGCTTCCTTTGCAACAATTGTAAATATTTTATTTAATACCTTAATATATCTCTAATATGATCCAATAATTGTTTTAGCCATATTCTTTAAAAAATGTGAAGATAATAAATTTTAAAGTACTAAAAGTGTATGCTGGGACATGTACGGTAATGACGTTTGAAGTGTTTTCGTATTAAAATAAATAAATAGGTATATTATAAAATTAAAACTAAATTAGCCCCATTATAAACATAAAAAAACAAAACTTTTAGCAAAGAAAGTAAAAGTGAAAAGATAATTTATAACTATTTTATTTAACTGGGACTTCAAGTTTTCCCGCAATTTGACAATCACCCAGAAGTCTTAGTAGACCTTCATCCAAAAGCGTTATCCAGAGACGATTACTTCAGAGATTATCAAAATCTCACAGAGTCCGCCTTATCTAGGGTTTCTGAAGTTATGAATATGGTTCTCGTAGAGGAGGATCTGGAAAGAGAGAACGTGTTGAGTAGCCTTTCCAACTTTAAGGTTCTGTCTCACTTATTTTTCTCTTTAACCCAAGCTAGAAAGTCCTTCCTGTTGGAAAAATATGAAGAGAAAATTCAAAAAATGTTAAAGACCATCGAACCAACGTCTGATTTATTTGGAGACAACCTTAAACTCGTAATCGAAAGCTCCAAAGCTATGGAGAAGGTCTCGAAAGACCTGAAACCTAAGCTTCCATTAAAACCTTCGAATTTTTTAAACTGGAGGGGCTCCAACGTCAGGAAGGAGGTGGGACGTGGGAGCTTCAGGGGCCTTCCCAATCGACAGAACACCTCAAGACCGGGCAACTCCTACAACCGACAGAGACCTTACCTAGCAAAGAAATTCTACACACAATCACAACCGCAGCAACAACAACAGCGCAGATAACGTCGAAAGAGGCAAGTACAGCAGCTAGGTTAAATTTTTCCAAGATAACTGGAAATCAATAACAGAAGACCGTTTTGCGCTGGACACTATCAAGGGATATAAAATTGTCTTAGAAAATAGGGTTTATAAAACAGTAGAACCCCCCCTTACAGATTTCAGTCCTGATCTAAACTCGGCTATTAATAAATTAATTGCTTTAAAAGCTGTCGAAAAATGTAATTTTGGAAAAGGTCAATTTGTTTTTTCCTTTTTTCTCACCCCGAAATCTGACGGCACTAAAAGATTTATTTTAAAATTAAAAAATTTTAATGATTTTGTAAAAAAGGAACATTGTAAGTTAGAAGATTTAAGAACAGCAATTAATTTATTAAACAAGGATGATTATATGTGAAGGTTAGACCTAAAGGACGCGTACCTTTTAGTTCCAATAGACGAGAACGATAAAAAATACTTAAGATTTAATTATAGAGGTCAACTTTTTCAGTTTAACGTTTTACTTTTGGTCTTTCATCGGCCCCTTTTACCTTCACTAAATTAACACAAACGATAGTTAACTGGCTGAGGGAAAGAAATGTAAGGGTAGTAGTTAATTTAAATGATTTTCTAATATTTGGTAACACAGTGGAAGAATGCTTAAATAGCTTAAAATTAACAATTTCAATTTTGGAATTCTTAGGTTTCATAATAAATTGGCAAAAAAGTGAACTCACTCCAACTAGATATTGTGTATTTTTGGGAATGATTATTAATTCTGCAGACCTAATACTAGAATTACCACAAGAAAAACGTTGGAAAATCAAATAAATGATTGACAAAATTATAGACACAAAAAGAATCAAAATACAAAATCTCAAAGAATGTATAGGGGTCTTAGTTGCAGCTTGCTCTGGAATAGCCTACGGTTGGCTATATTATAAGGAATTGGAGGTTACTAAGGTCAGAGTGTTAAGAAAATTTAATAATAACCCGAATAAAACTATAGATTTACCGGAAAAAGCTTTAGAGGAATTAAGATGGTGGCAATCTCAAATCTTAATGGCGAAAAATAAAATTAGATCTTCTTCGTACGATTTTGAAATTTTTTCTGATGCGTCAGGCACGGGTTGGGGTGCAACACTAGGGGACGAAAAAGCTAGCGGTTTTTGGAATAGTTCAGAAAGAGAGATGCCAATTAATTACCTAGAACTAAAAGCTGCATTTTTAGCCCTGAAATGTTTCGCAAATAATATGTTCGGAAAACAAATATTATTGCGAATAGATAATGTGACAGCCTTAGCCTATATTAATAAAATGGGAGGAACAAAACACGAATATTTACATGTCATTACCAAACAGATTTGGGAGTGGTGTAGAAGTAGAGAATTATGGGTATTTGCAGAATATATTGCTTCAAAAGAAAATGTGTCAGACGAGGGACCTAGATTATCAAATATTGATACTGAATGGGAACTAGCAGAATACGCGTTTCAGGAAATTATTAACAAGTTTGGTACCCCCGAAATAGATTTATTCGCGGCACGAATAAATTCAAAGTGCAGAAAGTATTGTTCGTGGGACAAAGACCCTGAAGCTTTTGCGATTAACGCGATGACGATTAATTGGACAAACGAATTTTTCTACGCATTTTCCCCATTTTCTTTAATTGCTAGAATTCTAAAAAAAAGTGAGAGACGAGGGATCCACGGGAATTCTAGTGGTTCCTTATTGGACAGGGCAAGCTTGGTTTCCAGACTTTAATCGTCTTCTTATATCAGACTTACTGATTTTTACTCCGGCTAATAACTTGCTAAATTCACCTTGCAGGAACCTTGCGCACCCCCTGTCTTCGAGTCTTACCCTGACGTCGGGGGTTGTCTGCGGCAGGCATTTCAGAAGAGGTGTCTAGACAACGATACAGTAGAGATCATGATTGCTTCTCTAACCTTTAGCACAAAAAAGCAGTACAACGCTGGATTAAAATATTGGTGGGAATTCTGCAGAGAGAAAAGTTACCAGTCCGTTTAACGCTAAAGAGAAGACTATCCTCGCCTGTCTCACAAAGAAATTTGCAGAAGGAGCCAATTACAGTACCCTAAACACCCTGAGATCAGCCATCGCTTTGATAAATTTGCAGGAGACTTCAGACAGCTCTCTTCTCCGTCGTTTTTTCAGAGGTGTATTTAAATTATGTCCCCAGACACCTAGGTATAATTCTACCTGGGACGTAAATTTGGTACTGGATAAAATTAAAGAATGGGGCCCTAATGATACACTAGATCTGCGAAAACTAACTCGAAAGTTGGTAATGCTGTTGGCACTAGGATCGGCCTTCAGAGTGCAGAATTTATATTTGATAAAGATCGATAACATCATAACAAAACAGCAGGGAGTAGAAATCCGAATCAGCGACCCGATCAAAACGTCTCGACCTGGACCTCCTCAACCACAAAGGATATCAGGAATAAAGCCAATCAACTGCTTCTCTCTTTCAGAGATCCTTACGGAGCAATTGGAACCCAAACAATTAGCCGGTGGTTGAAGGAGGTAATGCAAGAGTCAGGAGTTGATAAGGAGTTTAAAGCTCATAGCGTCAGACACGCGTCAACCTCTAAAGCCTGGTCGAAGGGGCTAGATATCAACAAAATTAAAGAAACAGCAGGCTGGTCCAAAAACTCCTTGACCTTCTCAAAATTCTACAAGCGACCAATCAGAAAAATGGGAAACGATTTCGTTGAAACACTAATCCAATGAACCAGGAGCAGTTCGGGCACATGTCAATTTACTTTCCGTACATAGATAATCCTTATTTTCATTTTCTTCTTAAATACTCATAGTTAAGTTCAGTTCGTGTTTATATTATTTTCCTTCTTAATAGTCATAGATACGTCGAGTACGATCTTTAAGAATAAGTTTTTAAGTCATTAAAAATGTAATTTCAGCTTGGTTCCTTTTCTTTTAAATGTTTAAATAAAATTACGTATTGGAAAATCCTCGTTTTGAAACTCTAAACATCTACAAGTAAATATCTTCGAGCAAGGAAATGAAATATAATTAATGATTGAACGAACTTACCTTGTGAAGTTCGATCATAATTATATGAATAAACTTGTTCAAAAGTATCACCATAACCAAAAAAAAAAAAAAAAAACCTTTTAAACATTTAAAAATTACCTCTAAACTAAATGAAGCTGGGAAGGGAAGCCGATAGAGAACTCAAGGGTTGGACAGAGAGAGACGCTTCTCTCTTATTTTATCTCTAAATGTGGCGTCACCTGGCGGCAAGTAGCGATACTACAAGTAAATATCTTCGAACAAGTTTATTCATATAATTATGACCGAACTTCACAAGGTAAGTTCGTTTAATCATTAATCATTTATTGAGTGTTTATAATAGAAATATATTTAATGTAAAAGTGAATAGTATTAATATATTTATTGTTGTTATGAAATACTAAAAGTGTTCATAAAATGCGATTGTGGATTCATTAAACAAGTGATTGATAACTGTTTAATAAATAAATTAATTATGAATGTTTAATAAATAATAAAGTGATTATAATGTTTCCAAAGACTCGTTACAGTGTAAAAGAAGTGTTAATAATATAATTACATAAAAGAGGTGAGATAAAGATATAAGACAAAAACATCAGACAATAACATGAGACAATAACATGAGACAAAAACATGAGACAATGATATGAAATAAACAGATGAGACAATGAGAGAAATGAGGTAAAAATATGAGATAATAGCATGAGACAATGTGATGAGGTAAACATGCGAAACAATGAGAGAGATCATTTAAAAAGAGATGAGATAATGAGATGAGATAAATAGATATAAGATAAACAAATTGAGATACAGAAACAAAAAAACATTAAGACTTGAAATATAAAGATACTTCGATGTTAGTTTTTTTTTTGAAAGTTGTTTTCGAAAAATGAATTCTCAGTTAAAGAAAAGATATTTCAATTTAAATGATAAAGATTAGGATATTATTCGTAATTGGGAAATGCTAAATGACAATCACATGTATAAGTTTCAAGAATTATTGGAACTTGCATCAGGTGGTAGTTTCCAAAAACAAATTATAGGATATTTAGATGTGTTAGATAAAATAAAAGCAATTAATAAGAATAAATCACATTTTCGAATATTATTTAGTGGAAATTGACTTTTGGGTCACTGGATTTGCACAAACTATGATGGAAATGAACTTTTTGTTTATGGTAGTCTTACACGGTGGTCTTGAAGCCGGAAAGTTCCAACCTAAAATGACGAGAAAATCGGCTAATGAGGAAGTGTTCTGTTTGATGTGAATATCACAAATCTGTTGGATTTAAAATCCTAGCTGATCTTTTAAGCAAGATATTGCAAAATGAATTAAAAATATACGATTTTTCAATTTCATTTTTCAGAAAAATTCAATTTTTCTGATATATATATATATATATATATTACAATTGAATATTAGGTTTTATTATTACTATTCTTTACTTTTATCATTTTTTTTAATTTGTCGAATCTAGGAAGCGTTTCCATAGCACGAAGTGATGGTTACAAAATCTTCATAAAATATTTCTGTTAATACTTCCACAAGTTGATTTGGATTTACATTTTCCAAATAATTTCCTGATAAAGATATTCTGAAGGTTTTTATGTTATTATCTTTTATAAGTAAACTTTGTAAATTTTTTAATGCGATTTTCAAGTTATTTTCATTTAATTCGTCATAATGCACAGATTTTACCATTATAGTGAAAATTTTGTTTTCTTTATACGGTGTTACAATAATTTGTCCTAATTTAGGATGTTGAGATTTTATTTTGTCAACATTTAAGGCTCCAAGATTTATAAAATGTTTGTCAATCGGGGTCAAAAATTCACAGTTGCTAGAAGAAAAATGAACGTAGTTATCTTGTCTGCGAGTAAAGTTTTCTGTACATCCTCGTATAAATACATTTCGAGAGTATAATACTTTGGTTACGCAATTGAGGTTTTCTAAAAATTGGATAGTTTTTCTAGAACTTAATGGTTTACCCGGAGGGTCAGTTTTGCAAGGTGGAGGGGATTCAGCTTTTTTTGTACGGGATGCTCCTGGCTCTTGAAAAAATATGAGTCAAAATAATTATTAACACGTGATCTGTCGTATTGTTTCTTTGTCTGTTCACTTTTGTGTTTTTTATTTTGATGTTCCATAAATATTTCGTCTTCTGAAGAATTTAAATTGTCAGATAGAATTTTATTTCCTAAGTTATTGTCTGATTGTTTTGTTTGTTTAATTAAATTTTTAATTCTCGTTTCTAGTTCAACGTCTTCGTCTTATGTATTATAGGGATCTATATTTTCAAGGGTTTCTAGTAAATCTTGGTCTTCTTCTCCTTCAGAAACAGCAGTACATGGAATAATAAGGGAATCAGAAACTACATTTTCTTGGTCGAATTTCGAATCATGTTCTCCTAAAAATTCGTTAAATCTATTGATGGATATTTGTATGTTTTCTTTTAATTCTTGTCGCGTTTGGTTTAAATTTGATTTATCGCTAAGTTTATTTGTATTTTCACTAAAGGGAGACGATTTTTCACGCAAAGATTTTTCTGAGAAACTGGGTGAGACAGATGGATTTATTTTTGTTGTGATTTGAGCCTCTTTTTCTCTTTCATCTAATAACTGTTTGGAATGGACGTGAGCATATGTACTTTTAGGTGGTGAAGAAAAATCACCAAAATCTTTTGTTGAAAATAATCGAGCAAGAACACTTTCTTCTTTTCCAACTATAGAAATAGAAGAATCGGAGTCAGTAAAATTTACGTCATCGGAAATTGGTTTTTCTGGCTCTTTTTGTTAAGTGCTTTGTTTTGCAGAAGTACCCAGATTCGATAGTTTGGAAGGTCCAGCAAACGAGTCTAAACCTAAGGGTGAAAAATTTTTTGTTTTCGAACCTAAAATATTGACTGGATGTTTCTTAACAACGTCATGCAATTTTTTAAAATTTGGAACAGAATTGGAAGTTAGGAGCGTCGTTTTAGTACTTAATTGACTTTTTGTCTTTTTTGTAGTCAAACGGGGTCTGGCTGGTCTTAAATTTTTATCTGCAGTGGTTGGAATTTTACTTGAAGTTTGAGGAGTTTCTGACCTTTTCTTTGTTGCACGAGATAACATAGATATTTTTTGGCGCAAATAATTTCGTCCTAATATTCCATCAGTCTTTATTAGAAAATTAGATCTAACAACGTGATAATTCACAGGTGTTACTCTGATGGGCAAGGTGATAGTTCCTAAAGTGTTAGTTTTAAGTTCTGTGGTACAAGAAAGTTCTATAGCATTGCTTAGATTAACTAATAGCTCTTCCTTTAACCGATTTAATTTTATTAAATTTACGTCAGAACCTGTATCGATCAAAAATCGAACTCTAGAGTTTCTGAATTGGGGGGCTGAAATTTCGATTACTGGAGATTCGTGGCATTCTCCGATTGCTTGGAATATGTTTCGGGAATTTTCAGAAATTTGACACCTATTTGGCGCTCGGTTTTTGTACCGCTCGACATCGCACCATTCCACCGAACGTGATTCAAGTTTAAATCATTACGTTTTTGTGGAACTGGGGATATAGAACGATGTTGTGTTAAAGGATTTGTTGAATCATATGGTTTATTCATTTGTTCGTAAGGAGGTGGGAATAATGGTGGATGAAAAGGATACGGATTAGGGTATGGATAATAAGGATAAGAAGAAGGGTATGGTGGAAAATATGGATTTGAAGAAGGAGAATGCGGATTTTTTGAAACATTCACGGGCGGTTGTTTATTTGATGGATAAACGGAATTAAAATTTTGATTTGGACTTGGACTCCTGTCTCGCATAAAATGACTTGGATAATTTTGATCGTGTCTCGATACGCGATAAGTATTGGGTCCGTTAAATTGTTCTCTTTTTCTGGTTTCCACATGCAAAGCTGCTTGCAGTGCTTTCTGTAAGGTTTTCGGATTCCGAACGTCTACATTTGTGGACATATCATCGGGTAAGCCTCTGATAAAAGCATCCAATGCATAATCCCGAAGTGGGGAAATCACTATGTCTGCTTCGACTCCATATTTTTCGTCTAACGCTGCTTTAGCACCTGAGCAAAGAAGAGAGAGTCTATCATAAAATTCGTTAACTCCCTCCCCTCTTCTCATGCGAATGAAAGCAATTTCTTGTAAATACCATGGGTATTTCTATGCTAAAAATCTTTTCTTCAAGTGTTGGATTAAGGTATTAGTCGCGTAAATGCTCCCGCAAAACTCCCGCAAAATAAAAAGAACAAAAAATTAACTTTTATATCAACTCATTTGCTTCCTTGTGACCTCTTCTAATGTAATATATGTAATTTTAACGATTTTGAGTCAGGTACTATAAGTTATCGTGATGTATTGCTCACACGTTTTCGACATTTTTCAATGAAACCATGTGAAAATGAAAAATTATGAATTTTTAAATTATTGTATTTTTTATACGGCGTGGTCAATAAAATTAATTTTTTTTTAAAGGATTTATTTTATCTCAATGTGTAACTTAGTAGTTTTATTTGAAAAACTGACGACTTGTTTTTTTATAATTGAATATAAGAGACATTTTTTACATGCATTTTATGCTATTGCATGTAAAAGGTATAAACTTTGAATTAATATTTTGAAGCTCAGAAGTGGTCAAAATTAATAGGATAGATCTCATTTCATAGATAAATACGTCATGAATACAGATACAAAGTTTTAAAAAAATCTGACGAAAATCATTTTACGCGACTAATACCTTAGGTATTTTAAATTATCAAATTGGAAATCACGCACACTATATCTTGCTGCACCCTTTAAACGTCCTAATATGGCTTGAATATATTTTTTTTGGCATGTTATTTGGACATAAGTAGCCCCATTTTGAATGTCTTGGATCAAATCGCGAATACGCATGTTTTTCCCATCAAAAGGTTAAATATTCAATATTCCTTGTTGCAGCGCGATACATTCAGCAACATTTGTCACCATTTCGGTCGTGAGATTATGATCAATTTCTGTACCCATTGTTTATTCGTCATTTTTATTACCCGAATTATTTTGGTGTCTGTTATTCACTCCGTTTTCAATCATGATTGTTTGAGTGAATGAAATCAAGAAGTTTTATATTATGCTTATTTTTCTTTCCACCCATACAAAAATAAAAAAAAAATGAAAATATTCTGTCCTTTGGTTGGATACAAAAAAAAAAAGCAAAATAAATTAATCAATTTAGAAAACTATTTTTTGTTTTATTAAGGTAACGTTTGTGTTTATAACAGAATGGGAGAGTGTGACCACACAGGAAACAGAATTCACAACTGTTCGTCCACTTATACAACTTAATTTTTGGTTTAATACGGTTTTTCGGAAGGGAAGATATGACAAAAGTTTCAGCAGGGTTTTCTGATTTTTCTTCGCTAAAAAAGTAAATCTTATGTAGGGACTCTAATATTTTACGGGCAGCTGACTGTTCTGAGTGAATAATTCGCCTTCCGGCGTTCCCTATTTCTTCAAAAAAATTATTTTCGTAAAAATCTTCGACTACGCACCTTACAAAGAATACTGAACCGGTTTTGTGGTGTATTGAAAAAGTCGGTTTTGATAAATCGTACTTCACTGGCAATGCTTCAAGGGTTGATCGTGGATTTTCTAAAGTTTTAATGTCACCCTTTGAAAAATCAAGATTAGGTACAATCTCTATTTTTGGAAAATATGAATTTATAACTGTTCTATTTGGAAACATCAGGTAAGATAAGAAAAAATATTTTTTTAAATTTATTGATTATCTAGGAGATTTTATTTTCTATATTTGTTTATTTATTATTTCTCGTTTTCCAGTAAAATCTTGAAACTTTTGTTTTAAATTTGCAAGTATTTCTTTATGCTAATTTTATTAGGTCAGTTTCTGGAGAAATTTCAGTAAAACCAAGAAATATCTCGCTTATTAAATTTTTTTTTTTAAATATGATCTACGTATTCTGATAGAATTTCCTCAAATTTATGTTCAATAGTTTCCTTGTTTCGCTTTATATTAGGTCTTATTTTCTTTTGTGACGTTTCATTAGGGGAAATTTAAGTACTCAAATTGCCTATAAAAAAAAGTTTTCTTTTAAAACCGAAATTTGATTGACAAAGGAATCAGATTGACCTTTCAAAAACTCAAGTGTCTAAAAAAAAAGATAAAGCTTTTCTTAAGAATAAATTCTAGTAAATAACTAAAAATCTAAACGCAATACTTGAAGTATCTCAATCTTTGTCACGATCGGTTAAATAAGTGTAAGATTCTTTGATACTTTTCGAACACACATCTTATAAACTAAGACACGGGTACTCGCAGCTCAAGTGTCTAATAGTATATTAAGCAACAAGGGGTTAAAGGCAGCCATTTGTTTACGTTGATGTTTGTGTAGGAGTGACAGTCGAGTTCAAGGTCACTCGACTGTCACTAGTACACAAACATCAACGTAAACAAATGGCTGCCTTTAACCTCATGTTACTTACGATATTTTTTATTCCAAAGGCACAAACGTGGCGATTTTAGATAACCTGATAACAAGGGCTAAAAGTCATTCATTTGTTTGATTATATAAAAATGGCGTCAATTTTTAACCAAGGGCAAAATAAACACACGCGTCATGCATCCTTTTCTGCCCAAGGGTAAAAATAGACGTCATTTTTATATAATCGAACAAATGAGTGCCTTTTAGTCGCTGTCTTCAGGTATCTAAAAGCGCCATTTTTGTGCCTGTGGGATAAAAAAAATAAAGCTTGTTTGTCACTCATACAACTTATAAAGTAAATCAAAATTATAGAAATTATAAACTAAATCAAAACATACATCTTATAAACTAAGACACGGGCACTCGCAGCTCAAGTGTCTAAAAAAAAGATGAAGCTTTTCTTAAGAATAAATTCTGGTAAATAACTAAAAATCTAAACGCAATAATTAAAGTATCTCAATCTTTGTCACGATCGGTTAGATCAGTGTAAGATTCTTTGATACTTTTCAAACACATATCTTATAAACTAAGACACGGGCACTCGCAGCTCAAGTATCTAAAAAAATTAAAGCGTATTTTTCACGCACACAACTTAAACTAATTTAAAATTAAAGACGCAACATTCAAATATCTTAATCCTTGTCACGATCAATTAGATCAGTGTAGAATTCTCTGATATTTTCATATACTCGACAAACATTCATAAATCACCAAGCAATAAAAAAAAATATATATTTTTGTTTGTTGATTTAAAGAATTTTCCTTTGTATCACTAAAGGAAAACACCAAGTATTAATCGGGGTCTAATATAACCAGAGTACGTTCAAAATAAAAAAAATTTTCTTAACACCTTGTTAAATTTCTGTAGTATTTTAAAAAAAATATTGTAGGATCGCGTATGTGTTTTTAATAATTTTTAATAATCTAGAAAATGAGTTTCAATGCACAGGGCCTGATATGGTCTTGTTTTAAAAATAAATTTCACTGTACGGGCGACACTTTATTATAATTATAAACAATAATTTTAAACAGGCAATTAAATTTTAAATTCTCCAACAATTACACATAAATCAGAAAGGATTTAGAAAGATAGAAGTTATCAAATTCTAATCTTTTCAGTGTTTAGTCTTGTTAGAGAGAAAAAGCATGAAAGAAGTTTGATTTAAAATAATGCAATAATTTGGCAATATCCCACCGCTGCCACCAGAAAAAGCCAAACTGTTACGTTTCTGTAACGTTGCGTGGTCGAGATTTTAAAATGGAAGTTTTAAATTCTCTTCGGAGTTTGAGCTTTTTCGCACAAGTTGGTAAGACTTCTGCTTTATTTATTTTTAAGGTAGGTCTGTTATTGTTTCAGCTCTACGGGAGCTGTCATTGCATTGTTTAATAACAGGGGCGGCTTTAGGCAAAGTGTTCGGGAGGGGCGATATATGGGATAGAAAGAGATAGCACCATAGTGCTATCTCTCTCTCTCTCTCTTATACAAATATAAGATTCTCGGGGGGGGGGGGGGGGGCGGTCGCCTCATTCGCCCCCCGTAAAACCGCCACTGTTTAATAAAAAAATTAAATAAATATATATATTATATTATTTATAATATAAATATTTAGGAAAAGGAAAGAAAAATAAGAGAGGAAAAGTATTATATATGGAAGAGAACAAAGTTATTTTATTTTTAAACGACAGTAAAATAGCGTTTAAAGAAAGAGGATTACAATTAATTCTTACCGATTATTCGGGTTATCAGATCGATGTTCACAATTTTCAAGTTGAAAATGTTTTTTGGTTAGGAGTCAATGCGAGTATAATCGTTTGGTTTATTTAAAAATTTACAATTCAATTTCGCGTTTCGAGTAAATCGACAATCGATTTTACTTAATTTAGTATTCAATCTAGTACCAGTTCAACAAATAAAACAAAACGGCGTTAACCGATGGGACTTGGCAAAAGTTGAACTTTACGCTTTGCAGGTTGGAAGTTAAGTGTCACAGAGGTCGAATTCTGGGGGAAAACTGACTTCCTTATATAGAGATGACCAGTGATTTGGTGTTGGTTTCTCCTTATTCATATCCAAATCATCGATGTATTACATAGATCGATGAGGTGGGGATGAACTAAGCTTAGGTCATCTCTAACAAAGAAGAAGAGTATAAGGGGTGGAGCTTTCTATTGAGGTTGAATGAGATCATTGCATAGTCCCTGTGTTTAATATTATTTTTAAGTATTTAAATAATTTTGATCTCATAGATAATAATAAATACGAAAAATGATAACAACAACAACAACAGCCGAACTGTGCCGAAAAACCTCTAAATAAGCAAATAAATAAAACGAAAAATTTTAATTAGTTTTTTCTTTTTTTTTCTTTTTTTACACTTTTTTTCTTTTCAATGTAATTCCTAAATTTTCAGTAAAAAAACAATTTGATATTAGAAAATTCAAAAAAAAATTTTAACTAGAACTGTCAAAAAAGGCTATCCTATCAAAAAAAGAACATTTCGCTTCCAAGTAAGAAAAAAATTTGCTTCCTCATAGAAGAAGCAATAAATTATAAATTAATAATGTATAAGTTAATTGGGGAAGTTATTTAAAAAAAAGAATTTTAAATGTAAAAATATGAAAAAACATGAATTATTTTAAGAATTTTTGATCAATTATAAACTTTATATAGGTCAATCGATTCGTTTTGAAATGAGGAATATGATTTTTGTATTTATTAAGTTGTATTTTTTACATGGAAAAAATTTTGGTAAATTTTTTTTCGATGAAAAAATGTTCTCAAAAAATGTTGATTGAATATTTTCAAAAATCGAAATTTAATTAATTTTACTGAAATCCATTTAACCTTTCTCGAGATATCTTAGCGACAAAAAACGCTATACACACACATACTTTATAATTTTAATGAATTTTTACCTTAAAATGAGGCTTAATTTGATTAGGAGTAAATGCTATGAAGTTCACATCAATTTGTTTTTTTGCTGATTTTTCGAGTAAAAATATAAATTACTTAAAATTAAATCTGAAAAAGAAATAAAGGATCAAACTAAATGAAATTATTAAAAAGTGCCTTCTTTCTTTTAAAAATAAAGTCAGGAAAAATCATAGTCAGAAATCCTGCCCAATTCTAAATATTATGATGATTCCTGAAGAGTCTTATGATGATACTTACAAAATTTGACGTTTCTGACAGTGTCCTATATACATTTGTGTCGCATTTTCAAAACTGTTTACAATAGTACTGAAAAATCGTGACCTTTTTTTGATAATATTTATATCTACCATTGCAACAAGAAAGGATTGAAATCTGACCCTGTTACTAATTCTGACTTTATTTTCAGAAAAAGGCATATTTTTTTAATAATAATGTTTCTAATTTAGTTTCCATATTCGTTGATACCTCCAATGGATCTTGATTTATTCGTCCACTTAAAAGATAGTCTACTTTTCGATCTTCAAGCAAGTAAGCTGCCAAGTCCAAAGTGGAATTTAGAGTCATCCTTAATCGTTGGGCAGTTTCAGGCGTCAGAAATTCATCTGGTTTGATTAAGTTTTCTTCGACTCGACTTTCCCATTCTTCCAACCACTTGAGGTTCTTACGCAATATCTGCAATAGTAATGAAAATATTAAAAATACCAAATTATAAATATGCAATTTTTTGAAAATAAAGATATATACTGCAAGATCATTAGACTCAAGTTGAATGCTTGACTCGTTTGTGGTCCTATTTAAAGCGTCAAACATATCAATGATTCTTTCACAGAAATTAGCTGTAGCGTCCGAATCCTTTAATCTGTCCTCATATGATTTGTAAAATCTTAAGCCATGAGCAACAGATCTACTGAATACATGGGTAAATAAAAGAATTTTAATAAATTTTTCTAATAGCCTAGATTAGAAATAGAAGGAAAATGCAATAAATAATATAAATATTAGAAGTACAATATTAGAAAACGTACTTGAGTATCCAATGACACTCGCATCTTCAGAAAATTGTTATTTTTTATAAAAATGTGACAATCATTTAATTTAGGACACAATCTATTTGCTGCTGGTTGAAATTTATCAATTTCATATAAAATGATCCCAGTCGATTGAGTTCTCATCTGTATGAACCTAATTAATATATAAGTTATTATAGTAATATTTATAAGTAATACAATTAATATATAGATAGTAGTGTTCTGTTTTTCAATAATTCTCAAATTTTTCATAATATGTACTCTTATTGTTTATAAAACGTCATACCTTTAATTTTGAGCCATTTAGCACACGATTCCTAATAGTTTTTATAAGATGCGGTGTGTCTGAGAAAAAGAATACTTTCCTCTCTTCGTCGATGGGATTTTCAATAAAATTTTTAAATACTCCTTTTCCCATTTTGCCACTGCATCCTAACTCTGTCCACATGCGCTTATTTGGTTTTCCGCCATCCGCAACAACTCCAAGCATCTGAGCTCCTGCTTGTTCAAGGAGAACAATGTCCTGCACAACTAATTTGGCTAATACGTCACCATTCGTTGGTCCACTGGACGCAAAAACTGCTATTGGTTGCGAATAGGTATTGTATAAGAGCTGAAACATTAATACGAGACCGTGGTTGGCAATTTCGGTGTTTATGTCTTTTGGTGCATTGTCTCCAAAATCTTCAACACCCTTCATTTGCATCGTCTAACGGTCAAGCATCAAATTTTTCTTGGTTCCCATTTCATCCAGCAGTAGCAATCCATATCGCTCCGTCTCTGTTTTTTCAGCTAGATGAGTTTTTAAAATTTCAGAAAAAACCAGGATCAAATCCGCAAGGACACTGCATTTGCGAAAGATATCTGTAAAATATACATGAGAATTAAAATTTTATCTTTTTACAGTAAATACAATTTGGAATAACTTTTATAACAATTATTAAGATATATTTTACCTTCGAACGGTTCGAACCTGGGGCAATGGCAACATTCATTGTCAAGAAACAATCTATAAGTGGCTGTAGATCGCATATGCAAGATTAAAGACAGAATTATCCATTCATCTGAATACCGCCTACCTCGCGGGTCTTTTACTGAAGCGGCTTAAAAAATCTCGTGAATTGCAGTTTTCTCGTTTGCACTGATTCTGTCGGATTTATTTATTAAATCGTCTAACTTCTCTTTCGATATTTGTGTAATTTTCATCTTATAGTTGTTCATAAGCTTTTTATACATGTCGACATTATTCTGTGCTCTTGTTTTTGTCCTATCCGACGATTTTACTTTCTTTATCATGGTTTTCATTTTCGCCTGCCTTCGAGGACTTAAGTCATTAATTTTTAAATATTTCGGTTTTTTATTACGTTGTCTACGAATAGTTTTCATGTTCAAACGCTGCTTCACTACTTTACAGCATTTACACTGATGAATTTTTTCTTTGTCCTCTGTTAAAATTACTTGGCAGCTTTTATGACGAACAATATTCATGCTGTCAGTGAAAGCAAAAGAATTGAGATCATAAGCATTGCTTTCGCTCATTTTAACATCAGGACAACCATGACATATTTGAAGCCCATGAAAAGCTTCAATTGTTGCTTCTAATTTTTCTATGTAATGCAGCTTGTCACTTTTTAGATTAACATCAGAGTGGTTAAACACTTTACCATTAAGTTTTATTAGAAGCACCATACTTTCGTCGATCGTTACTTCCTTCCTACAGACAGATTCTATATGATCATTTTTAGCTTTTATTCCAACACGATCAGAAAATGTGATTCCCTGTTCGCCACACCAAGTAACATTTGCTTTACTCCAAGAGGCAAGTAAATTAATGGAGGTTTCGCTTTTAAAAGTTTTATCAAATAAATTTTTCGATAAAGTTTTACCATTTGCACCTGGATAAGACTTATTATTAGGAATCTCATGTAAACCTGAACCAGATTCATTATGAATATCAGGCAGATCTAAAGATTCATTAAGAACAGAAGAAACAACAGTAGGGATTTCTGAAACACTCTCATCAATTTTTTGTTTTTTCTTCAGATCAGTTTGTGCCTCAAGATTTTCTACTCCTGTTTTTCTTTTTAAGGCTAAACTTCGAGGCTTTGAAGCAGGCTTTGAATTTAGAGATGGTACTGAACCTTTACGCAGTTGAGGTCTCAGATAGGGCGTCTAAAAATCTATAATAATAATCCGCAAGATTCATTCATTCATTCATTCATTCTTGTCTGTCCGCACCTGAAGTTTGTCACTTAGATATTTTTTTGTTTTAAATCAGTTACGTTTGAAAAAATGTATCTTTAAATTAAAATTAGAGTCTACTTTCATAAGAGTTAATTTAACTGATGCATTGACAGAAAATAAATTAATTAAAATACAGTTTACCCTAAAATATTGAACTGAAATTTCCATACAATCAAATTTTTAGTAAATTAAAATTTAATTCTATCAATATAAATTAATTTGAAATGTTCTTGTGATTAAATTAATTGATATTTAGATCATTGAAAATTGCGATCATTAAAATTTTAAATAATGATTTTTAATTAAAATCTAAATCAGTAATTAAGGATCAATATATATTAAGTTTTAATTCATTGAAGTTTGAATTCATCTAAATTTTTATTGGTTATAACGCTTTAAATTATCTAAATTTTAATCAATTCTTGCGTTTTTATTATTCTGATTATTAATAACTAAACATTTAAACTTTTCACAATTTTAATTTTTTTTTGTAAATATAAATTTCACTTAATTTCAAATTCCATTAGACACAATTTTCATTGATTCAAATTATACTCTAAATTATTATTTTCAAAATTTTGACTGATTAAAGCTTTAATATACAATGACATTTTTTTGTATTATTAGAAGTTTTTATATAATGTTTAATGTTGAAAATAATTTAAATACGCATTATTAGATTTTGAAAATATGTAAAGTTTACAACAGTTTAAATTTGAATTAATTAAAATTTTTATTATTTAAAATTTAAAGGAATTTAAATTAAATTAAATATAATTCTTAAGACTTTAACAAATAAAAATTTGAATTAATTGAAGTTTAAATAAATTTGAGTCAACATTTCGTTAAAACGGTTTTAAGTTTGGAACTATTTTAAATTTGGAAAAATTAAAACTTGAATTGTTAGAACTTTTGAAGAATAGAAATAATCCTCAATAGAAATTTGGAACTAAATTTTTTATTTATTTTTCTTATTATTTTTTGTTTTTAATATAAAATTGGAAAATTCGTGCTCTTTTAAAATATTTTTTATTTACTTTCACTCATTTTTTTAATTCTTGAAGTCGGCAACAATTTTAATTTGCATAGAATAAAAGTTATATTTATTTAGAATATTAAGTTTATTTGAATTACAAATGTCATTAAATTATTTATCTTATTTGAACTTGCAAAAATTTATAGTTGTAAATGACCAGAAACAATTTAAAGTTCTCCAATTCTTATGTTGCCATTATTTTCAACAGTTTTCAATATACAATTATTCCCTTTAAATTTTATAATTATGCTTCAATTTTTTAAAATATATTATCCTGTTGTCGACCATTCTCGACAGATTTAAATTTTTTCTTTCAATTGTAAATTATTTTCCTCATTTCTAAATTATTGCTTTAATATTTAATTATTTTAGTCATTTTGTAAATTTTCTTTCAATTATCAATTATTATATTGAAATTTCAATACAATTCTTTAATTTTTATTTATTTTGTACAATTTTATTTATAATTATCATCAGTTTTTAATTTACAATTTATCATTCACCTCCAATTTTATGATTATTCATTAATTAAAAAAAAAACATTTTCTAATCCCGATTATTCTCACCATACTTCAATTTTTTTTTCAATTAATAATTTTTTTTTTTTTAATAGTTATTTATTTTCGTCATATTGTAATTTTATTTTTTAATTATCATTTATTTTCTTGATATTTTCATTTAATTCTTTAATTTTTAATTTATTTCTTCAATTTTTAATAATTTTCTTCAATTCTCAAATATTTTCTTTAATTTTCAATTATTTTTATCGATTTTCCATTAATTCCTAATTACTCAACAATTCTCAGATTTTTCCAATTACTTTTTTCACTCATCAAAATCGTTTTAAATTTCAATTCAATTGTTGTTATTATTATTAGTATTATCGACTATTTTCTATTATTATTTTGATTATTATTAGAATTCTTTAATTTTAAAGTTAATTGTTCAATTATTTACTTCAATTGTTAATTCCATTTTTCAATTTTTAAGTATATTCCACAAATTTAATTTCAATTCTTCAATTTTTAATTATGTTTTTCCATTTTTAATCCAGTTGTTAAATGTGCAATTATTTCCAACAATTATTCCTTCTATTTTCTTAATTTCTCAATTTGCAATTATTTTCTTTAAATTTAATCTTTCTTGTTTAAATTTTTCAATTATTTTCTTCAGTTCTCTATAAATCTAGTCATTTTTTGAATTTTGTTTTCAAATGACAGTTGTTTTCGTTATTTTTCACATATTTTCATGAATTTTTTAATTAATCTCGTCGTTTTTCAACTGTTTCTTTCAATTATTATTAATTATTTTCCGCAATTTTCAATTATTTTATACAATTTTTTCAATTTTTGATTATTATCTTAAAATTTTATAATTATTCTTTGATTATTTAAATTATTTTGTTCGGTTTTATATTAATCTAGACATTTTTTTAATTTTGTTTTCAATTGTTGAATATTTTTGTCATTTTGTAATTTTTGTTCCAGTTATCAATTATTTTTTTCAAATTTTAATTTAATTCTTAAATTCTTAAATTTTTCAACTAATTTGTTTAAATTTAATATTCATTTTTTAAACCATTCATTTCATTTGTGTAATTATGTAGTCATTTTTCGAATTTTTTTTCAGCCGTTAATTATTTTCGGCATTTTTCAGATATGTTCTTCAATTCCGTTTTTTCCATTATTTGTATTTGCAAAAATTTATAGTTTTAAATGACCAACAACAATAGAAAGTTTGTCGCGCGCTTGGGCGCGCGTTAATGTTGCTAGTGATTATAATAATTCAGAAAAAATTCACTTAAATAAATGAGATCTTCTAAACTCTCAGGCTATTATCCACCGAGTTTAATTTATTATTATAATTTAGAGATCATCCACTGACTTTTGTTTGCCTGCTATTACTAATCATTTTTTTTTATTATTTTAAAATGATACTCTAATTTAAAAAATTTATACTTGTAAAAAGTTTTACTATTTTTTGGAACCTTTTTGTGGAACCTACTAAAAATTTGGGATTTTGAATATAATTCAATATTAATATAATCTATTTGTCTTTAAAGTTTGACGAAAGTATTTTGCTTCATTTAAGAAATATTATATTTTAAAATTTTTTACTCTAAATAAAGGTTACTTTTGATATAGTAAACTTGATATAGTAAATTTTAAAGTAAACACAGCAATTTCACATCGCTTCATTTAAATTTTTTTTTTTTACAATAATAGCTCGGTAAAAAATGTTATGATAACTTCCAGTTTCAAAATTAACCTTTTTAAATAAAAAAAATTGTAAAATTTAATATTTCGTAAACGAAGCAAAACACGTTCGTCAAACTTTAAAGGCAAGTAGATTATATTAATATTTTACTAGAACAAAAACTGCGCGCTACGCGCGCCTTGTCATGGTGTCATTTTAACATATGAATAAATAAAGGCCAGCTTATAGAGTATGATGTAACGGGAATAAGGTTGTAATGATTATAACACTATTTTCCTAAAATTCTAATTTATATTTTGTCATGAAAATCGTTAGAAGTACCTGAAAGAAAAATAGAAAGGTCTGTTAAACGTGATGTTCCTTAAATATTGACTAAATATGAAGTTTTGAGTTTCCTTTTTTTCGAAAATTGGCAAAAATAAATTGTTAGCAAATATGGGAAGAAAGAAAATTTTATTAAAAAAAAGTAAAAATGAAAAGAAATGTATTGACGATAGATCGATGTAATATATAAGAAGTGCAAGTTTGGTCATTTCAATGTTGGAAAATTTCAAAATTAGTCCAAATGCAAATTCGGAGATTTCAAAATAAAGATAAACGTTAGTTCTGTGATTTCAAATGTCGGAAAAATGCAAATTTGGTTGTTCTAAAATTGTGACTAATGTAGATTTGGTTACTTCAAAGTTTTGACAAACGGTAATTTACGGATTTGGAAGTTATTGTATTTTTAAATGTGGGTCGTTAAATATTTTGCTTAATACGATTTGAGATAAATGCAATGTCTAGTGATTGAATATTCTGACAAATATAATTTCCGTGATGTAAATTTTCAGGCAACTAGAACTTCAGATTTTAAAAGTACATACCAAGAAGTACTGTAGCCCTAGGAACTTTAATAAATAAAGAAAAGACGATTTGGAGGAGTTAAAAATTTTAAGAAATGCAATTTCGTCAATTGATATATTTAGCAAATACGAGTTTAGTAACTTTAAAATTATAACAAACGTAGATTAGAGAAGTTAAAAGTTCGGACCAATGCGACTTCTGATAATTATATAGTCCGACAAATTGCAACTATAATAATTTATTGTTATCCTTAATCATCTCTCGCATACAAAAGCGTAAAAAGTTGAAAATAAACAACAATTTTCTTTCCAGTATGGCATTTTCGTCGAGTGACATTTTCAGTTTCTTTTTAGTCATGTCTAACGTATTGAGACGCCTATGGGCAAGCTCCTGTATATGTTCTAACCTATAGTATAATAATAAATACTTTATTCAGTGATTTTCTACGTAATAGCAAACACAAATATTTATTAACAAAATATTTTTCATTTATCGAAAGCTATTTCTTATTATAATAAAAAGTCATATAAAAATTTTATACAATTTTATTATTTTAAAAAATAGCTTTCGATAAATGAAAAATATTTTGTTAATAAACATAGGTTCGCAAATTTGTTTTTTAAAAGTTATTGTACAAAAACTGATTTCGTCCCATTGACTGCAATGCAAACCTGTCATCCAGGTAGCCGCCATTTTGAATTTCTCCCCATCCAACTTGAATATCCTTATAAGGGTAAAGCCCAAAACATAATGAATACGGTTACGGAAGCTAGGCATGAGATAAAAAAGGACAGAGACTGTTTCTGTCCTTCTCTGTCTCATGCTTTAATCTCGTTCTCGTATTCAATCTGTTTAGAGCTTAAAATCCCATGTGATCAGAAAGCGCAAATGCATAAAATCATGAAAGTGAGAGAGACAATAATATGTACCTACCTCTCTCACTCTCATAATTCATGCCTTCGGTTTTACGCTTCCTGCTAACACAGGATTTCACCCTAAGGATGTTTAAGTTGGATGGGGATAAATTCAAAATGGCTGTTATTTGGATAGTGACGCGCTTGTGCTGTTTGCCCCAAGTAGTAACTAAAGTAACCTAACTGGTACTTTCAAGTAATTACTGTTAAATATTTAAATATAAAATTGTATGTACGGTTGAAATTAAAAAATAAAATTGTAAATAAAAACAATGTTTTTAATAACAGATAAAGTACATTTGCATTCAAAAAATATTTTATTCACTGATTTTCTACCGAATAAATAATTAAAAACAATGTTTTTAATAACAGATAAAGTACAGTTGCAATCAAGAAATACTTTATTCAGTGATTTTGTACGTAATAGCAAACACAAATATATTTGTGTATACACTCATAACCTTACTTTCAATATTTACATTGTTTTAACCATTACATTTATAATTGATGAAACTCTATTCAACTGTTTTCCTTGATCATAAGACCTACAGATGTATTTCATGAACGCACTTTTAAATAATAAATGTTGATAAAAATGAATACTTGTGCATAATTATGCATTTACTATATTACAATCTTTTAAATACAATTAATACCATGCAAATCTTCATGTGTTTTAAATTAATTAAAAAGATTATGTGACCAACCTCATACAATAATTTTCTAGTTATATAGTCAAAATAAATTATGCGCAAACCCACAATTGAAACCGATATGTATTTAAATGTAATAACCCTGCTAAGAGTAAAAAGATAAAAAGGGAAAGAAATATGAGGATAGAAAGTGATTACACTTTTCCTGTCCCTTCCATATATCTACTTTGCATTCCAAAAACACAATATCTTTCTATCTCTAAACTTCTGCCTCTTTATATCTTTTCTTTATTCGCT
Organism: Ganaspis brasiliensis; assembly: GCA_037103525.1. Taxonomy (NCBI): domain Eukaryota; kingdom Metazoa; phylum Arthropoda; class Insecta; order Hymenoptera; family Figitidae; genus Ganaspis; species Ganaspis brasiliensis. Next base: position 1,378,810 of record JAZKLR010000219.1, read on the forward strand.
TTGAATATGTAGCTGTTTCTACTAAAATAAATAAATCTCTTCCTATCTCTTCGTCCATCAACTATTTTTATCTCTTTCTATATCCCTTTTCTATCCCCTTCTTTTTTACTTTGCTATAAGAAATGAATCTCTTTCTATTCCCTATCTTTTAGTTTATCTACCATTTTAAATACCCAATTGCTTTAGTTATTTTATATGGTATTATATATATCTATATATACTGAAATTAATCTGATATTTAACGCGTATAATACTGAAAAATCGTTTAGTATAATGGAGCGATCCCCTAACCTCGTGCGCATTAACCTCTTCTATCTTTTTCTATCCCACATGGTATTTATATTTTTAAAGATCCATACTGGAAATAAAGAGATAGAAATCTTATCACTTTTTATCCTTTCTTATCTCTGTTATAGAAAGAGATACATTCTATTATTTAAATATACATTTTATTATTTCTCTATTTGTTTATAACAAATTGTTTAAACAAATTTTTTTGTAAACAATTTTTAATATAGAAAATAATTGTTTGGTAAATGGTCCTCTTTCCCGTAGTCACTTTTTTGATAAACATTTTTCCCTAAACATGAACCTTAATGGGTTCATTGTCATGAACTATTTGCAACTGTGCTACAAAGTACCTTCTATAATATTATTATATGTTAAGAATATATATTCTATTTTTACAAGAAGAATTATTCAAAAATTTCTTTGTACACATAATTTTTAATACATTTTCTACTTCTTTGATTTCCTAAATAAACTTTGATTGAATTAAATGAACGAACTCTTGATAATGCAACATATAATTGACCATGATTAAAAACATCTTTTCTTAAATCAATTGCAATTTTATGAAATGTCTGTCCTTGAGATTTGTTTATAGTCATAGCAAATGCTAGTTTAATTGGAAATTGTGTTCTTTTAAATGTAAAGGGATAAACATTTTCACAGTACAATAGTATTCGATGTATGAACACAATATTTCCACATTTATCTCCCGTTAATATTTTGCATTTTATAACATGATTAGATAAAGCTAAAACCAATAATCTTGTTCCATTACATAAACCTTCGTTAATACTAAGATTTCTTATAAGCATGACTACGGAATTTATTCGTAAATGCAAAACATGTGGTGGTAAACCAGGTGGTGATAGAGTGTTTAAGTAATCAGGTAAAATGACTTCATTATCATTATTATTATCACGATTATCTACACTGTCAATACTTCTATAAACTTTTTCTTCGCTCTTATCTAATAACTGGACAACATTATTATTAATTTCATCTACATCAATATTTCTCGGAGCTAAAATAGCACATAATGCCAAATCTTCAAACCTTTTCTGTTTAATCAACTCTCCATATACATCTGTACTGATATCAATATTTCCTTCTTCCAGAATGTTGTCTGGTAATTGAACACAATCTTTTACATCGTTCAAAGTGCCATTTCCTATGTCAAGTAAAAAATTAACAAATTGTGTTTCTTCCGGTAAAGCTCGCATGTTTTCAGATAATGTAAATTTTGCAAATATCTTCCATAATTTGCTGTTTTTAATTGACAAATTTATAATTTCAGATCTTGTACCATTTTGTTTTATAGGTAATACTTGTCTAAAATCACCTCCTAAAATAATCGTTTTACCACCAAAAGGAACATCTACTTGCATAATATCTCTTAATGTTCTGTCCATAATCTCTAAGGCATACTTCGGTGACATTGGAGCCTCATCCCAAATGAAGACATTAACATTTTTCAAATACAACCCCTCTTTAGATTGCACTTTTATATTTGAAGATGAATCATTATATAATGGCACGGGTAAACCCAATATTTTATGAACTGTTCGACCCATGGGAAGTAAGGTTGCAGCTATCCCTGTAAATGCCATATTGCAAACAGTTTTACCGAGACTCCTCAATAAATGCCACAATGTAATATACATAAATGTTTTTCCTGATCCTCCAGGACCATCGACATATACACACCGACAAGTATTATCGATATTATCATTTACTGCATTTAATATAAAATCGACTATATCTTTTTGTTTGACGTTCAGTTTATCATACCTTTCTTTTCCTAATTCCTTTTCCTCTTCAATATTTATAGAGTGGGTAACTGCAAAATTATCAGTTTCATCTTCTACATCCATCAATCCAAGAAAATCATTCAACTTATAACCTTCATCAGATAACATATTTTTGACATGTATGTATGCCATTTTTTCAGCAGCAATGTTATCAACGTTTCTAGCATAATCTTCGGACATATAAATTTTGAATTGTTCCCAAAGTTCACCAGTATTTATAGGACGACAGTGAATTAAAATTCTGACAAATAATCGTCGAAGTGATTGAGGCATCATCCATAAAGTAGACTCTTGTAACGTTGCCTTCCATTCATGATCATCCTCTATTAGTCCTAATGCTAAACAAGCTGACGTAAATGTCTCATGTAATACGCCATTAACAGTCTTCAATGATTCGTATGAAATCGCACCTTTAGTTGTAAGTAATAATAATCTAAGGTGAAATAATTCTGTGTGGCAGGGATTAACAGAATAAATTCTGCCTATTGCTTTCTCTTTACGGAGTCTCTTGTTCCATTTACATTTTGTTTTATCCCATGAATAATATTCGGGAATCTCAGTATAAAAATACTGACGAGCATTTACATCACGTTCATTTAAAAGGAAGTAGTCTAATAATTTTGTATTTTTATTTAAATTAAATGATATTTCTTCCTCTGTATCTACTTGCCGAATAAGAATATTTTGCTCATTTTGTAAATGTATTGGTAAACGACTTATACTGTGACTTTTTTTGGATAAAGTTTTACTTAAAATTCTCCATGCTGCTTCTACTGGACCAACATATCTGTTTTCTTCATAATGATTGATTTCATTATGATTAATAGTAGCTTCTCCATTACTATTTGTAATGATAATTGATGCAGCATCATGACCCTTATAAATATATTTATACAAATATTTGACGGACTTACTACTGGATACAACTTCAACATTAATATGACAATTGAATGTTTGTGAAAGTTTAGGAGAATAAGGTACAACAAAACGATTATCAACAACATATTCATTAGGTCGTGTATAAGTTTTACCTGTGTTTCTTCTTCTATATACCACATAACAATTTTCTTCAACAGTAGTGTCTTCTTGTAAAGGTTTAGGAAAATTTTTTGAGCATTTTCCATCAACGAAACACCAATCTCCACAAGGACCGTGTATATTATTTGCCATAATAATTTCATGTAATCTAGGATTAACCAATTCATCTGGTATTTCAGCTGAAATATGTCCATCAACACTCTCTGGTGTTAATATTTTTGAATTGGACGTTAATATAACCAACAAATGGATATGTGGTAATCCCCTTTTTTGAAATTCTATAACATAAACGTAGGACTTGACATCTCCAAAGCATTTATTTTTAACAATACATTCTATCAAATGTTTTACTTTTAAAGAAAAGACTCTCGCGACAATGTCAGGTCTATCAGCTACTGTTTGATTAGGTAATAAATTTTCTGTTATTTCTTTCCACTGTGGATTATATGTCATTGTTATAAATAAATCTGGTTTACCATGTTTTGCCACAATAGCCATTGAATCTTGATATAATTCCATCATATTACGAGGTGAACCAATAAATGTTGATGGTAAGACAACTAATTTTCCTAGAGGTGTATCATTCCTTTGTGCTACATCCTTCATGTGATCTATTAATCCTCTGTAACTTTCACTTCGCAATTCTGTTTGATGATTTGCGCAATATTGAAGCCGATCTTTTTCCATTTTAACATAATTGTCAACCAGCCACTGTTGAAATAGTCTTCCACCGTATAGAAACTGATTAAATATATCATCTCTAATTGCCATTTTATACTTTACATAAGATGCCCTCGAAATTCTATGTTTTTTCAATCTTTTATCTGTATCATTTCGAAGCATATCAATACAATAACCTTTTTCTCCAAAAGGATAAAATAGAGTATATATAAAAGGTTCTACACAAGGATCCAAACTACTAACAAATTGCAATTCTTTACTTATTTTGTTGTACACAGTAACATAAGAATGAGGTATTTCACCTTCTGAATTTGTATTAAAAATAGCAGCTACTTCATTAACTCTTTGAAAATTAAATCGCCGTGGATCTTTTCCTTTTTTTAAAGTAAATAATAATTTCAATTCTGGAATTTCTTCATCATTTTTTGTCGCTAACGCTGTTTCTATTTCTATAACTTCTTTCATCATTCTAAATGATTGACTGAACGTATTATGTTTTCTCATAAAATTCTCAATTCCTCCTACAATATCTCTATCTAATCTATCATTTTTATTCAACCTGTATTCAATTGCATCATCAGGATCGTAAATAAACAATTGACCATAAGACGGATCATCACCGTTTTCAGGGAATAAAGCTTTATTCATTTGATAATATATTTGACCTTGTATTTTAAAACAATACGGTCCTCTTCGTGTACCATGGAAATTAATAACATTAGCATTAAATGACGCAAAAGCAAATGAATTATTGTAACATCTTATATTCTGGCGAAAATGGTTTGATTTCTCATGTGAACCATCTAATAACATTTTCAATTCAGATGGATAATTTAAAGGTTTCAATTTAATACCTCCATGGCTACAACAGTCAGCAAAAGAATACTTTTTGTTATCATCTTTTTTATGTTTCAGGTTTTTAGTATCTGAATTAGTTATTTTAGTACTAACTTTTTCATCTTTGAAGTGTTTAGCATCACAATGAGTGCAATAAAGTAACATTTTACCTAAATAATTCTCTGCATAAGTACGTGAATGCAATTTATTTACTTTTAGTTCTTTTAAAGAATTATCTGATGTATTTACCAAATCTTGATTTAAACAAGAAATAGAAGAATTTTTAACTGTATCAAAACAATTATTTGTGTCTCTCTCTCTTAACTTATGATTCTCTAATTCTGCCTCTATATAATTTTTCTTTTTTTTTGCACGACAACGTTTCACTCTTTCCCTGTTCAACATTTGTTCATGAAGAAGTTGTTTATCTTTTTTATTATTTTCAGACAATTTATTAATTTCTACTTCTTCTATTCCATGTAATGAAGGAAAAGATTTCTTCACTTGAATTACAGTATCTTCTGAATCAATCATCTTTCTTTTACTTGCTTTTTTTTTACTACGTCACTTTTTACTTCAATAAACTGCAAAATAGATGGAGAAACAGCTTCTATAATGGAATTTTCATTATTTATTTCTACATTTCGGAAATGTGAAATTGTCTGAAAGGATGTTGATGGTATTGCGTTCACAACAAGAGTTTGAGAATCTGCATTGCAAGTTCCTTTCTCCACCTCTTCTGATACATTCATTTGTAATTCCTTTTTTTCTTTCAATCTAGCACGATAGCACTTCATTGATTCTCTATGAAATTTTCGTTTTTCCATTTTTTTCTCTACAGTTAAACTCCTACGATATCGTCTCACTCTTTCTGTACTGACAATTTTTGTACCAACTTCTTGTAATTGTTCTACTTCTTCTTTGGTAAATCTTTGCTTTTCTTCAAATCTTTTCCCTTCTATTAAACACGTACTAAACTTCTTCATTCTTGACTTTGCCAAACTTTCAATATCTTTTTCCTTTTCTTGTAATATTTTTGTCCTTTCTACTTCGCCTATTGAATCCAACATACACAAAGATCTCTTTTCTGTAATTGTAGGTTTTGGTAAATCAGTAATTTTTCTTTTACTTGCTTTTCCTTTTACTTCGTCACTTTCTAGTTCATTAAACTCCGAAATAGATGGAGATACAGCTTCCGTAATGGAATCTTCATAATTTATTTGTACATTTTGGAAATGTGAAATTGTCTCAAATGATGTTGATGGTATTGCGTTCAGAACAAGAATTTCAGAATCTGCATTACAAGTTCCTTTCTCTACCTCTTTTCTTACATTCATTTGTAATCCCTTTTTTTCATTGATTCTCTATGCAATTTTCGCAATTCCATTTTTTTCTCTTCTGTTAAACTCCTACGATATCGTCTTACTTTTTCTGTACTGACAATTTTTGTACCAACTTCTTGTAATTGTTCTACTTTTTCTTCGGTAAATCTTTCCTTATCTTCAAATCTTTTACCTTCTGTTAAACTGGTACTACACTTTCTCATTTCTGTCTTTCCCAAACTTTTAATATCTTTTTTCTTTTCTGTGCTCACATTACTTTTATCATTTTGTCGTTTCATGATTTTATACAAATCTTTATTTATATAATTAAAATATGTCAAATTGTAAAAATGTTAATCTAATAACATATCAAATTTGCAATGCACAATTTTAAAATGTCCAAATTTAAATGACCAGTTCACAGTTATATTAATCGCAATTGACACATTTGCAAATATCTAATAGAAATGTTACCATTTGTATTTTCTAATTTTATAGCCTTCCACAAATGATTAAAATTTTAAACACAATTCATCAATTAACAAATTTCGAAATGTTCCAATTTACAAAAGACCCATTTTAACAATTGTCGAATTTAGCAATTTTTCATTTTTCTATTTTTACATTTATTATTTATCAATTATATTCAATAGTCCAATTTACCAGTTTTCTATCTTACCAATTTTCCACTTTACAAATTAAACAATTTTCCAATTAACCTATTTTCCAATTTACCAATTGTCCACTTTGCCAATTTGCCAATTTACCAATTTTCCACTTTGTCAATTTTCCACTTTACCAATTTTCCAATTTGCCAATTTTCCAATTTACCAATTTTCCACTTTGCCAATTTCCCACTTTACCAATTTTCCACTTTACAAATTAAACAATTTTCCAATTAACCTATTTTCCAATTTACCAATTGTCCACTTTGCCAATTTGCCAATTTACCAATTTTCCACTTTGTCAATTTTCCACTTTACCAATTTTACAACTTGCCAATTTTCCAATTTACCAATTTTCCACTTTGTCAATTTTCCACTTTACCAATTTTCCAATTTGCTAATTTTCCAATTTACCAATTTTCCAATTTATCGATTTTCCACTTTGCCAATTTTCCACTTTACCAATTTCCAACTTTGCCAATTTTCAACTTAACCAAATTTCAAATATAACAACTTTCCAAATTACAAAAGTTTTCAATGTATCAACATTTAATACAAAAATTAAAGTATACTCAGTGCTTATAACTGCTACCTCTTTGTTCAGAAATAACAGTAAGTCTAATAACTTGGAAATTGTACGGTATAATGATTAGAAAAGAAAAATATTTCTATATCTATCACTACCTGCCTCGTTCTATTTTCAAGAAAGTATGTTTGCTTACCTGAAACAAAATTATCTCTCTTTCTCCCTCTTGGTCCCTCTACATCTCTTTCTCTTTCTTCTTCTCTCACTCGCCCTCTCTCTGTCTATTAATAGTCTTTACAAAAATTATACCTTGTGTTCGACATCTTTTTCATTTTTATTATATAAAAACTCGATAATGTCATAGCGAAAACAACAAAACAAAGTTGGGGGTCTTTAGGGTCCCTAATTACGAATCCATCATTAGTTTTTTAAAATTCAAAATGGAATAAATGAAACATTTAATAATCCGTGTTACATATTTTTTTTAGGTACAATGACTTACAATTATTAAAAATTAAATATTATTTTTTATTTCTCTTTTGCGACCAATATTTTTTAATCTCATTTTAATAATTACAAATTCAATTTTTAAAAATATTTTACAGTAAATGTTTGTAATTTTTCCTTACTAACAAATTACCAATTCAAAAATATAAGAAAATTGATTTGTCTAAACAAATTAAAATTGTTTTTATCCTTTAAACAATTAATGAAATTAAATAAATTACACTAAATTCTTTTAATTATTTTCATTATTCTCCTCTTCACTATTTAAAAATTTCTAAGCTTTTAAGATATTTTAATTAAAAACAAAGTATGAACAAAATTATTTAACAACTAAAAATTAAATTAACAACATAAGAAAATAATATTTTACACCTATTTACTTGTAGCATATTTATTAATTGAGGGCCTGGATGCAATTAAGAGATACGGGCAACTTTCGAAGTCCCCTGCTTCTGCCGGAGACTCGCTGTACGCGGGGCCAACGAAAGTCACGCGTATCCCCTTATTGTATCCAGCCCCTCAATTGTACTTTCCTTAAAAGTTTGAAAATTATTTTTTCAATTTCAAAAAATTTTTCTTCAAAACCATCATTAAAATGTTTACTTAAATTCTTTATTAACTGTACAATTTTTATTTAAATATATAATAATTAATTAAATATATAATAATAATTAAAATACAATATTATTTGGGGTCATTCACATATCACGTGATAAAAATTTTAGCTAATTTGAACCCCCTCTCACCTCTACGTGATACTTTTTCTATTGTTAAAAAAATTTATTTTCCATGGAGCGTGATATTTTGCTTACCCCCCTCCCACCCCTAAGGATAACACGTAATACGTGGATGATTCCTTTTCCAAGAAATAACAGATAACGCCTTTCTGTATAATAATATAATATAATTGTACGAAATAAAGGGGGGTTGCTTTAGATTTTAAGAAGTCTTTATATATAATACTATAACCTATAAAGGCGTTGTAAGTTATATTATTATTATACAGAAAAACGTTTTAAAATCCAAACTAACCCCCCTTTATTTTGTACAATTATATTATATTATTATACAGAAAGACGTTTTTAAATCTAAACCAACCCCCCTTTATTTCATGCAATTATTATATTATTATACAGAAAGACTTCTTAAAATCCTTATGTTATTATACAAAAAGATGTTTTTTTAAATCCAAACTAACCAACCTATATTTCGTACAATATTATATTATTATACAGAAAGACATCTTAAAATTCAAACCAACCTCTCTTTCTTTCGTAGGAATGTATGGTATAATTATTCTTTTTAATTTATACCTATGCTTTTTATTAAGGGAAGAGGTAAAAAAGATTTAAAAAGCTAAGAAAATTAGGAAACGTATATAATTTAAGAAAAAATATCGTTTCCTCACATATAAATTGTTTAAACAATCAAAATTTCAGACGGATAACTTTGTGATGTTTTTTTAATGAAGAAAGTCGAAAGCGAAATGCTTCTAAGAGAAGGTAATAAAAATTTGTTTTAAACAATTAAGATTATTTAAAGAAGTAATATAAATATTTAATAAACAAATTTTTTATAAGTTGTTACTAAAGAATCGACAGCTGTTAAAAAAATATTTTAATTTGAAAATATAAGAAACATACATTGTTTAAAATAAATAACTTCTTATTATCACAATTTCATCAAAAGTTGATTTTAAACCATTTTAATTGTATAAACAATCGACTAAATTAAGTAAATTAAATTGCAATTAAAAAGTTGTAAGCTTTTAAAATATTTAAAATAAATGGTGGTTCTTTAAGACACCCTATAGAGAAACGAAGAATATCATCATCAGCTAACTCTGCCTTTTTCTATCCCAGACACCTGTTATACCTCTCTCTCTCTTTCACATTTCGCACGCTATATTCTAAATCTTTTATTTAGAACCCACCTTTAGGTTTCTCACGCTTTAGTATATTCTGTCTTGCCGTTTCTCACCAGCCAAGCATTACATTCTTAAGCATGGCAGTATATCTATAGCTATGACTAACTGATTTCTTATATAGGATTATATTTAAAACATCAAATTTTTAGTAGGTTCTACAAAAAATTTAAAAGCTCCTAAAAATAGTGAAACTTTTTACAAGTATAAATTTTTCAATTTAGAGTATCATTTTAAAATAATGAAATTTTTTAACACATTTATCTCTTCTACGTTTAGAATAAAATAATTTATATTTCTAATAAGTTCTGATACTTATTATATATTAAATAAGTTAAGAATTACGACATTTTAAAAAAAACCTGTCAGATTTAAGATTACGAAATGAAGTCGTGAACCTTCTACTTTTTATTAGTAAAATATTAGTAATAACAAGAAAAAAAATAAGACTTATACCATAATAATATGCTTACTGAATGCAGAAAATGTTGGATTTTCAGTTATTTTAAAACTAGATGTTTTAAAAATATGATCGGAATAGCTCTTAGACGAAAGTCAGTATATTGCCCTTTAGATATATTTTTTGAATCTCTGTGTCTATTGTTTACAAATATCAATTATGTAAGTTAATTGCAAATAAAACTACATTTCTATAATTAATTAATAATTGAAATAAATCAATCTTATGCAATAACAGAAATTCCAGAAGTTGTATATTCATTTCAAACAAATTATTATTTTTTTAATACAGTATTTTAGAAAATAAATTTTGCAACAGACAAAAAATAAGATGTATACATGTGTATTGTTACATTATTTAAAAGATTAAAAAAAATAGTTATGTAATTCTGTTAAACACTTACTCTTGCTACAATATTTCCCTGTGGATCTTTAAACAACTTCTCGCGAATAATTTCTTCTTCTTTAAAATATTTGCTGCAAACTGCATCACCTTCTTTCATTTTAATATCGTCCGTCAAAATAGCTATTTGCCATTTTTTAATAAGCTTGTTATTACTAGAAACTTGAAAAAGACTTATGTTGTTGTTTTTATTATTTTCAACATTACTGTCATAATCTGACTTGCAACCGTAAGCAATACATTTCAAACCCATTGTTTTCTGAGTCTTCTTTGCAAGACAACGCTTATAAATACTCAAAACTACTAGGAAAGTTATTCTACAAGTACAATTACTTATCACAATATGAAAAGTTCACTTTTTTCAAAAAAATCCAACGGTCTCTTTGAAATACAAATTAAAGTAAATAGCGTAAAGAATTGTATAAGCCTACTGCATACGTGGCGCCCTCACCAGGCGAATAACATATGAACCATTTTGAACTCAGAGTGTCAGGGGGCTGATGACAACTTAGTTGTGAATATATTAATTAGTATTGTCAAATTATTGAGAGATTGTAACGCATATACAAAGTCTTTTTTAATGATGTCTGAGATCATTAAGATAGAAATTGCGTTAGCAAAAGAAAAAATAATTCAATTTACAATTTTTAAAGGTGTAATGAACTTGATGCTATTTTTAAAATTTTAATATGAATGCTGAGGGTTTAATACCAGAGTCTTATCTTATGTAACGATTTATAATACATCGATTCAACAATTGCAATTGGTTAGTCATTTAGATCCAAATGTTGAAACTTGGATATATCCTATACTTTATCCTCTAGGAAGCAAGGGTTCTAGTCTCGATACGATTCGTATTGATAGTGACAAACCAACCAGAAATCAAACTGTGTCCAGATCTGCTTATATGAAATAGGAGTAAGAGATCATACCTTCAATAAATTTTTATATGGTGGAAGAAAGTTTCAGCAATGCTTAGTTGATAATTATGTCTAAGTTGAAAGAGTTAGGTTACATTTTTGTAAAAATAATAATCAAACAAAATTAAGAAGTGAAATTTACAAAGGATTAATTGATCATTTAGATAATCAAGAAATTAAAAATAATGTACATGATGGCAAGATGTTGATACTGCCTTCAACATTTATAGATTTACCTCGTAACATGTTAAAACAATATCAATATGCAATGACCATTATGTAGCTTTTTATGGTAGACCAGATTTATTTATTACAATGACATGTAGTTCAAAATGGAAAGAAATTGAAGAAAATTTAGTACTTAATCAGTCAGCTTCTAATAAACCTGACAAGTTGCAAGAGTCTTTCATTTAAAATTAAAAAAATTAATCGAAACTATAGTAGATGATAAACTATTTGGACAAGTAAAGTCTTATCTTTATGTTATTGAATTTCAAAAGCGTGGTTTACCAGACATTCATTTATTGGTTATATTAGAAGATGGTTCTAAAATATTAAGAGCAGAGAGTGTTGATTGGTAAACTTTTTAAAGTAAGGTTTTTAAATGGTATTAGGTATATCATAATTTTTTATAATTACTCCTCATATTCTTCATTTTATTCTTTATCTTTATTTTATTTAATTAATTTTTAATTAATCAAAATTTCCAAATGATAACATCAATTTAAATTTATTGCAATGTCTTCTTATCATTAATTTTCTTTTTTTATTATATTATGTATTTCCTTTATTTCACATAATTATACTTAAATGAAACATTATTTTAAGAAATAATAAAATTTGTCAAACACTTTAGCGCGCGCTTTTTTTTCTAATGTTCATAATATCATTCTAGACATTCTAAGATGGCTGTCATCTAATTCCACGCGTTTTGTATCGCTCCGCTTAATTAAAATATATTGTGCCTTTTAAGACCTTTAGAAAGTGGACTTTTTGTATTAATTCACATGTGGTTGATCTGATATTAGTGAAGTTGACGTGTTTTTTATCATTTTGCGGTTTATACTGAACTATTCGTGCTCTTACTGAGCCAAGTGTGGTTCCTGCTACATAATGTCAATGGATTCAACCGAGGAGAAATCTGTTCCCGTTTCAAATACCTGTGGTGGTTGCAAAGGGCAATGCAACCTGGACAAGGCTAAAATCTGCCCAGGATGTAGTACACCTTATCACCCTAGTTGTGCAGCTAAATATGCATTGGAAAATGGAACTTATTCTAAGTGTTGTAAATCTCGTGGTGCCTCTCCCGCCAACTTGTCTGTATCATCAACCAGTTCATTTTCTATCTCAGATGTAGAGCGGATTGTTAATGTAGCCATTACTGAAGCTGTAAAGGGTCTGCATAAGCATTTCACTAACTCCTTTAATACTCTTAACAAATAAAGTGGATTCTTTAACGTCTCAATTAAGTGAGGTTAGGACGAGGTTGGATAACTCAGATAAGATAATTAGTGAATTATCTACACGTGTTGACAGGGCGGAATCTTCTTTGTCTAGGGTCACTGCGGATAATCTTTCTTCTAGAGTTAAGAAGATCGAGGGTAATATTACTACAACTACTGCCCTGTTGTCTTCTGCACCGGATGTCAGCTCTATCTCTCGTTCCTGCGTTGCAGAATTCAGGGATAGACTGTCTCGTAAAAACAATTTAATTCTTTTTGGCTTCCCTGAAGTTAATCCTCCTACTGAACCATCGCACACTGATATTAACTCCTACGATCAAGAACTTGACTTTTCTAGAATTAGGGACTTTATCTCCGGTTTAGATCCTGCTATTTTACTTGAAAATCTTACATTTGCGAGGCTTGGTTCATTTGTCCAGGGACGTTCAAACCCCAGGCCTGTGAAGGTGCAATGTTCGAGTGAGGCAAATGCAGGGTCTGTTTTGCGGACCTTGCTTAAGAGAAGAAAAGAGGAAAATCTACAAAAGCAATTAAAAAAACTGTGGATGGTCCCGGACAGAACAAGGCTGCAGCTGCAAGAGATTTCAGATTTAAAACTGGAAATCCAGAAGCGTCATTTGGAGGGAAAACAGAACTTCCGTCTAGTTTTCCGGCAAGGTGATCCAGTAATAGTGGTGAATCGTTCGGCAGTGCATAAGGTTACGGCCCAAACAGAGGTGTGACTAACGTGCTTTCCCCTTTTGCTTCTCTTCGCCCTTCTGAACTTCATGGAATCTCGCCGTCTACTTCTAATCACTGAGATCTCTCTGTCTCTATTGTCAAAATGCCAGAGGAAATAGAATAATATTATCGGCACTGTGCCTCGTAATACCTCTTATCTAATTTCATTTTCGTATATTTTTTATATATATTTTTATAAAATATTAGCTAAAGTTGTGAATGTATATCCTAATTCAAAATTCCGTATCTGATTATAATTAAAATTTTAATGTTGAAATAGCATCACGTTGAAAACCCAACTTTTGTATTTACTTAAAATTGAATTGACTGTTTAAAGAGAACAACTCGGTTGTCAGAATGTGTATTTTCTTTCTTTCTTTTTGGAGCAACTTATCTATATTTATTTCTATATTGCGTACCTATATTTAAAATGTAATCCTTAACGCAGCCTAAATTACTTTGAAACATTATTGGTCAAATTTTTGTTATATTTTGAGTACTTACGTACTAAAGGGTCTTTTTATACACTGTATATTGTCCGTTTATATTTGAATAAATAAATAAATATCGTTTTGATTCTAGTTTGACAAAATTGTAATTATTTTTAGTTTCAAAGTTTATTTTTTAAAAATCCAATTATTGTATATAAAATAATTAATAACACAGGCACACAAAAAAAAAAAAAGGTCAAATACCAGAGGGCAGACCAACATATTCCTAGGTTTTTGGGGTCGCTGAAACCGAATATGACCATGAAAATATTATCTGCTTGCCCATTTTCCCCCTAGCCCCCCCCCCCTTACACCTCTCGGGGGGTAACATTTCAGTTTTTCCAAAAACGTCGAAAAGGCAGTCTATTCCTATGTTTTTTGGGGCGCTGAATCCGAAAAAGACCACCAAAAGCCAATCCCCCCCCTCCTGCACCCCCTAACACCCCCTGGGAGGGGGTTGGAATTTCGAATTTCACGAAAAGTCGAGTTCGGTGGCTATTTCTATGTTTTTTGGGGCGCTGAATCCGAAAAAGACCACGAAAAGAAAATTCCCCCTCTCCTTCACCCCCTATCACCCCCTGGGAGGGGGTTGGAATTTCGAATTTCACGAAAAGTCGAGTTCGGTGTCTATTTCTATGTTTGTTGGGGCGCTGAATCCGAAAAAGACCACCAAAAGCCAATTCCCCCTCTCCTTCACCCCCTATCACCCCCTAGGAGGGGGGTTGGAATTTCGAATTTCACAAAAAATCGAGTTCGGTGTCTATTTCTACGTTTTTTGGGCCGCTGAATCCGAAAAAGACCACCAAAAGCTAATTCCCGCCCGCTTAAGCCCCTAATATCCCCTTCAGTGGGACACTAAAAAGGGATTCACCAGAAACAAAAAGGGCTCAGAAAAGAAAACCTCTCAGAAGGTCATTCGAATCCAAGCGAGTACGGTACCATAGGCAGAAATGAATGCCAAAAAACTAGTGATGCATTTCGAGAATCTGTCCTTTCATAAAAGATAAAAGAGACGAAAACAGTACATTCATTTGTTTCCAATGTAATTTTCACGAGATTCTCATTTTTTCGAGACTTTTTGAGAAGAGATCTCGCTCAAATGCATCACTTAAAAAAAACTAAATGAGCGAAATTCGTTCTAAGGAAAAACACATTAAAGCAGCGCCACCAATCGTGAGAGGCAAGGGGACTCACGTTAAAAAAGCACCCCAAAGGGAACAAAAACTACCACGTCCACGCCGTTGTTCCTAGGTCGCGCTAAGTGTAGTAAAATCAAGATCCATCAAATTGTGCTGGTACATACTTGTGTAATCATCGGTGCCTACCTAGTTATTATTTATTCAAATGCGTAAAAAAAACATTGCTTATTCTTCTTAATTACACATAAAAGAGAACATATCAACCCCCCTCCCAGTGTTAGTAACTAGATGCTAAGAGGTGAATAACGGAACGAATTTACCTTTGGTGTCCTTTTCCAATTTCACCGCCCCCAAAAACATAGAAATGGACACCGAACTCGACTTTTCGTGAAATTCGAAATTCCAACCCCCTACCAGGGGGTGATAGGGGGTGAAGGGGAGGGCCAATTGGCTTTTGGTGGACTTTTTCGGATTCAGCGCCCCAAAAAACGTAGAAATAGATACCGAACTCGACTTTTCGTGAAATTCGAAATTCCAACCCCCTCCCAGGGGGTGATAGGGGGTGAAGGAGAGGGGGAATTTTCTTTTCGTGGTCTTTTTCGGATTCAGCGCCCCAAAAAACATAGAAATAGCCACCGAACTCGACTTTTCGTGAAATTCGAAATTCCAACCCCCTCCCAGGGGGTGTTAGGGGGTGCAGGAGGGGGGGGATTGGCTTTTGGTGGTCTTTTTTGGATTCAGCGCCCCAAAAAACATAGGAATAGACTGCCTTTTTGACGTTTTTGGAAAAACTGAAATGTCACCCCCCGAGGGGTGTAAGGGGGGGGGCTAGGGGGAAAATGGGCAAGCAGATAATATTTTCATGGCCATATTCGGTTTCAGCGACCCCAAAAACCTAGGAATATGTTGGTCTGCCCTCTGGTATTTGACCTTTTTTTTTTTTTGTGTGCCTGTGTAATTTATCATAAAGTAATTAACCATATTTAAATAATTTTGTTATGTTCAATTTCAACATCCTAAATTTTTTTTAAATAAAAGGTAGACAAATTTGACATCGAATCTTCTTCTCGGAATTTTAAAAGAAAAATTTTGATTATTAAATATTTAATAAACAAATTGAACAAAAATTGTTTTCACTTTCAAAGAGTACTGTTTTCTTAAATTTACAAAGTTTTGTTTAAAATGATTTGTAATACTTGAGTAACTATTAAAAAATAGTTTTAAGCAACAGTGTTTATTTGAAAAAATTTTTTGATTTTGTTATTAACAAATAAAAAAAAAGTTACATTTCAGTCGTTTTCGGCAATGTTTATAAAATTGTTTTGATCCTAGTTTGACAAAATTGCAATTATTTAAGGTTTCAAAGTTTAGTTTTTAAAAATCCATTTATTGTTTATAAAATAATTATTAATGAATCATAAAATAACTTAACCATATTTATATAATTTTGTTATGTTCAATTTCAACATCATAAATTTTTTTTAAATAAAAGGTAGACAAATTTGACATCGAATCTTCTTCTCGGGATTTTAAAAGAAAAATTTTGATTATTAAATATTTAATAAACAAATTGAACAAAAATTGTTTTCACTTTCAAAGAGTACTGTTTTCTTAAATTTACAAAGTTTTGTTTAAAATGATTTGTAATACTTAAGTAACTATTAAAAAATAGTTTTAAGCAACAGTGTTTATTTGAAAAAATTTTTTGATTTTGTTATTAACAAATAAATGAAAAGTTACATTTCAGTCGTTTTCGGCAATGTTTATAAAATCGTTTTGATCCTAGTTTGACAAAATTGCAATTATTTAAGGTTTCAAAGTTTAGTTTTTAAAAATCCATTTATTGTTTATAAAATAATTATTAATGAATCATAAAATAATTAACCATATTTATATAATTTTGTTATGTTCAATTTCAACATCCTAATTTTTTTTTAAATTAAAGTTAGACAAATTTGACATCGAATCTTCTTTCGGAATTTTAAAAGAAAAATTTTGTTTATTTAATATTCAATTAACAAATTGAACAAAAAAATTTTTTCACTTTCAAAGATTACTATTTTCTTAAATTTACAAAATTTTGTTTAAAATTGATTTGTACTACTTAAGCAACTATTAAAAAATAGTTTTAAGTAACAGTGTATATTTGAAAATTTTTTTTTGAATTTGTTAACGAATAAATAAAAAGTTACATTTCAGTCGTTTTCGGCAATGTTTATAAAATTTTTTTGATCCTAGTTTGACAAATTGCAATTATTTAAGGTTTTAAAGTTTAGTTTTTAAAAATCCATTACATATTTAATTAACAAATTAAACAGTTGAATATAGTTTTGACTTTTCTCTATAACTTCTCCTGTAGGCCGAATTCTGCGATGTCTCTTATATTATTGGAAAGTTTTACTAAAATGCAATGTTTTTGCTAAACATTGCAAAAAATTTGGAACATAAGTTTCAGAGTTATAGACAATTAAAAAAAAAGGTAGTCAGAGTTGAACATGTTAATCAGAGTTGGAACACTGTAGAAAATCAATGAAATATGAAGATAAATGATTGAAAATGACTTTCGCATGATAGAATGTCACTTAAATACATTTGGAGATGACAAAAGGAAACATGAAATTGAAATAAATTATATTTCCTTTCGTATCGCGAAGTTGATGTGAAAGTGAAAAAGTATTACCAAAAATTTAAATTTTCATTCTTTTCAATAAAAATGAAGTTTTTGACACCTTTTTTAAGTTAACAAATTTATTTTTATTGCAAAAATGCTTCAGAATTGCAAAATTTCGGGTGTACCAACCTTGACTCAAGCGTCGTTTAGCTTCATATCACACACACGCCATGAACGCTTTATACAAAGATTAAATTACGTTCCAC
Organism: Ganaspis brasiliensis; assembly: GCA_037103525.1. Classification (NCBI taxonomy): domain Eukaryota; kingdom Metazoa; phylum Arthropoda; class Insecta; order Hymenoptera; family Figitidae; genus Ganaspis; species Ganaspis brasiliensis. The sequence goes on from JAZKLR010000219.1 coordinate 1,396,881, forward strand.
ATTTTCGTATAACATCTTAATGAACAATTTTAGTCAACTTAATTTGTCTTTGGCATATTTCTTCTACATTTAACTCTCTAATTTTGAAACTACAAAAACGTTTTTTGTTGAGCGTATAATACAGACTCGCTTAATACGTCTATATAATTCGCCTTCTTCACTGCAATCCATGTAAAAAGTTTGCTGGCATTGCGAACAAGTACTTACACACAAAGACATATGGATCTATTGTGATAAATCAAAATAAACGCGATGTTTCAACTCTGACCACTGTCTAACTCTGACTACTCTCCCCTACTTAAGCAACTATTAAAAATAGTTTAAAGTAACAGTGTTTATTTGAAAAATTTTTTGATTCTGTTAATAACAAATAAATAAAAAGTTACATTTAAGTCGTTTTCGGCAATGTTTATAAAATTGTTTTGATCCTAGTTTAACAAAATTGCAATTATTTAAGGTTTCAAACCTTAGTTTTTAAAAATCCATTAAATATTTAATTAACAAATTAAACAAAAAAATGTTTTCACTTTCAAAGAGTACTATTTTCTTAAATTTAAAAAATTTTGTTTAAAAATGATTTGCAATACTTAAGCAACTATTAAAAAATATTTTTAAGCAAAAGTGTTTATTTGAACATTTTTTTTTGATTTTGTTATTAACAAATAAATAAAACGTTACATTTTTTAACAAATATTCTATTTTACTTCATTGATATCTTATAATTTTATTGTTAAATGTTAATATTGTAATATGCTAATCATCACATGATTTTTGACGTAATTTTGTATGATATTTTACCATTTAGCAAAATTTGTAATTTTAAATTCGTATCGTGAGCTTAAACCGTTGCATCGCGTTATCGGTAAACATGTATCAAAATGTGTGATTTCAGAGTGTGATCAATAAATCTTGTTTTCTTATACTGAATATGACATATATCTTTTCAATTTAACTCTCATTCACATTTTGATTTCTATCTAATTTTTTATGAATGTTATTATAAGAATTTTGTTACAATTTTTAGCTTTACACACACATTTGTTTAAGACATGGCGCGTGCCATGTTGTATGGTATTATATTTTTTCTTTGTGTACATTCTGTGCGAATTTTTGTTCAATTTTGTATTTATATTAAAATTAATTTCAGATCCAGACGAATCAAGGGAAATTCATTCTAACAGTGTATCGTTTAGAAATGAAAATGAAGCATGTGATTCAAAACATCCTTATCTAAAAGAAGACGAGTTTGCAGAAATGGGTTCTCCTAGTGATGAGAGGGAATCACTTGAAGAATCATCTAATGATAACCAAATATGCCAGTTTAGTAAACAAGTAATAAAATTAATATATTTAAAGTTTCATTAACATATACTGAGAAAATTTGGGTTATAAATTTTACATTAAACGTCTTTGAGAGGTGGGATATATATGGGGCATTCCATGACAGCCCAACGTACCATCGAAATTGACATTATTGATTTGGCTGATTTTTTTATATTATTTTGTATTCTACGAAAAAGAGCTCCAGGAATTGTTTCAAAATATTTTATGTATCCGATCACAAGATACGAAGTTTTAAAAATTGTTGATGTTTTTTTTAAATGCTCATAACTTCTGCAAAAATGTATCTATTTTAATCGTTTTTTTTTAATTGCACATTTTTGAATGAACTTTTTACAAAATTAGTGCAAAAAATAATCAAGAAGTTATTTTTGCTTCTTCATAGAGGAAGCTTTGTGATCGTTAAAATTTTCGATTTTCCAAAAATAGTCTAAATCGACTCATTTTTATCTAAAAAGCGAAAATTTTCATTCCTAAGAAAATGTCCAGATGTATGTGTGTGTGTGTGTGTATGTATGTATGTGTGTGTGTGTGTGTGTGTGTGTATAGCGTTTTTTGTGTACAAGATATCTTGAGAACGCTTTACCGGATTCCAATAAAATTTGGATGACTTATTAAGCTCATGAATATCTAAATTTGGACACAAGGATTTTTGAAAATACCCAACCAAATTTTTTTGAGCACCCTTTTTTTATCGAAAAAAATTGTTTTTTGCCAAAAAAATTTGTTATGCTAAAAATACAACTTAAGGAATACAAAAATCATATTGCTTATCTCAAAACGAATCGATTGACCTATAAAACTTTTATAATTGATCAAGAATTCGTAAAATAATTCAAATTTTGACATTTTTTTGCATTAAAAATTTTTTTTAACAACTTCCCCAATTAACTTATATATTATTAATTTCTTGCTTCCTCTAGGAGGAAGCAAATTATTTTGCTTACTTGGAAGCGAAATGTCCATGAAATGGACATAATTCTCACCTAGTTTAGATTTTTTGTAGGGGAGAGGGCCTCAAGTTGGACACCCTTTCGATTTATTGCTGTAGAATCCAAACCGAATAAAATATATTAAAATGTTTTATACCGGATGAAAGTACAATTTATAAGGTAACTTATGACCACAGGGATAACATTTTATTTTAAACATAACCATTTTTTAAAGCATTTTTTCTAATTGTTAAAATTTTCGGTCTAAAAAAAGTGGCTCCAAGATGGACACCTTCTTAAAAGTTAACAGTCTCTGAAAATTGTAGTAAAAAAAACAGCACATCGTGTAACAATTCTTAAACTAATTTTTAATCATTTTACGGAATTTATCAAGAAATATGTTGCATTACTTAAACTTACACTGATTAAACAAAAGGAAAGGATTCTTAGGAACGGTTATAATCCTTTGAAAAGAATCACTCACGAATGAAATTAAGATAGTTTTTAATAATATACTAAAGATATAAGTTCAAAATAAACAGGAAAGATTATTAAATTAATAAGTCGCAAATATTTGGAGAATTCCAACTAGTTTGAGTTTATCAAATACAATAAAACCGATCGATCTAATAGCAGCTAGCTGCCTAACCAAAACCATGTTACTTATCGATCGCTCAGATCCTTCTGCTCTCGTGCTCACTCCAGGGGGGCCAAGCCGTAATGCATTGACTGGATATACAAAGTTGACTGTTTTACTCTATCGCGGCGCTAGTGTCGCTATGTACGTGAATGGCAGATTGATTGTGTGCGTCGACACACACAAGCATCTCTTATTCACATACATAGCGACACTAGCGCTGCGATAGAGTAAAACAGTCAACTTTGTATATCCAGTCAATGCATTACGGCTTGGCTCCCCTGGCTCACTCGTAACGCTCACCCCTCCTTTCCACCCCTCCTTTCCACCTCTCTGACTCTTCTCTCCCTTCCAATCGCCAATTGCAACTCGCACACAAGAGCGCGCATTTTACAAAATTTCTGACACTCGGTCATCCTGAAAGAGTTTGGCCTCTCAAACTCCTTTTACAATATTCGTAATTCTTAATCTCTTTATTTATTTACCAACCGTTTAAGTACATAACACAATAAGAAAATTACTTCTAAGACGTCGAGTTTTCAATACATCAAATACAATCAGTAGTTATCGGGAAATCTCTGTGGTTTTCGAACCATTCGTTTCGGTCTACGCTCCGATATTTTCGTCTCAGGATTTTTAATTAAACTGTCGCTCGCTTTAACTCTCCTAATATTCTGACTATTACCAATAGTATTCTCTTTTACATTTTCACTCGCTTCAAACTCACTCTCACTCTCCCTCCCATCGCTTTCACTATCTGTATTTTCTCAACCAGTCCAAATCTTCAGCTGATCAACGCAGGGTTGCCAGATGTGTGCTCCATCATCCCGCCAGTAGTACCACCAAAATTCGCCCAAAACCGCCAATTATTTAAATTTAGTGTATACATATATGAATTTATAATAAAATATTGTTTGTTGTTGATACAAACTATTTTATTTAAATAAATTTAAAAAAGTTAAAATTGTGTTGATTTTTATAAAAAGACGAATTTTATATAATTTTTGTAGAAACTGATCAAAGTTTTATTGAAAAATTTTCAATTTTCCAATGACCTTAGAATTTTATTTCTTTAAAATAATTTATTCTTATAAAGTAATAAACATTATGTTATTATTAAATGAATTATTATATAGTTTATAATTTTTCATATTTAATTAAATAGATGAGTGAATAATAATGATATTGTAGAATTTATTTTAAAAAGTTTATTACAATTAAAATACATTAAATTAAACGTTTACTAAATTTAGACAATAAGACATTTTTAAAGCAACTACTAACTGTAACTTATGCAAATAATTAGGTACACTGCTTTTTGGTTTCGTATTTAATAAATCTTCAGGTTTTTCCTTATTAAAAACAAAATTAAGAACAAAATACTTCTGTAAGAACTTCTTATAAAGCAACTACTAACTGTAACTTATGCAAATAATTAGGTACACTGCTTTTTGGTTTCGTATTTAAGAAATCTTCAGGTTTCTCCGTACTAAAAAGAAAATTATGAACAAAATACTTCTGTAAGAATTTCTTTAAATTCAACATCGAGGTCTGCTATAAAGTCAATTGTTTCTAACCAATCCTCTGGATTTTGGTCTGTAGACTCATTTTCAGTAACATCAGCTTCTAATGGTTGTACTTTCTTTGAGTCGTACATTTCTTCTGAGTTGAAAAGGTTTAGCATTTCTTCCGTTGGCTCAAACGTTTTGCAACATAATTTCTTAGTCTAGAAGTAAAAAATAAACAATTTATGCACCTCAATATATACCCTTTTGACAAAAGCACAAAAAATAAAGTTATAAGCTTATTTTTAAAAAGATTTTAACTAATCTATTATACCTGAAGGTGAATTCTAATACCGAGAAGGGCTGATAACATCTCGTGGCTTAATTTATTCCTGAGGCGATTCTTGACGATTTTCATAACGCTAAATACGCGCTCAACAACAGCGTTACTCAATGGTAAAGAAAGCAATTTGATGACATATTCTGCCAATTCTTTAAAAGTTTGTTGTCCTGCTCCATTTTTTAGACGCCATACACAACCCCAAAACTTAATTATATCAATTTCTTCCAATGGAATTTCCGATAGTTCGAAAGAAATTGTGTTCAAAGAAAGCGTTCCTAAAGCGATCCACTGGCTCTCAAGGATAGATACATCAGTATCAGAACCTAAAAATCATATAAACGGAACAAGGATAATGGAAATAAATACATTAGGAAACATTCAAAGGATTATTATTTACTGAGGAGATCTAGAGGTAGATTTTTAAATTCTGGCCTAGCCTTTATGGCTAAAACTGATGCAGGGACGAAACATCTCATTTTATCGATGAATTCCATACACGCAGGAAGTCTCTCCACTAATTCTTGAGACAGCCGAAGCAGAAATTGTGCACAGAACTCCTTCACAGAATGTAGAACTGTTGGCGAAAGTTTGATTTCTTCTGCAGTTTTACGAAAATTTTCTCCGTAAACTACTTGGTCTACTGGTCGTAGATTTTCTTGCAATGATAAAGCATTCTTCATAGCTTCGATTTTTGACATACGAAGCATACCTTTTTCAGACTGTTTCATTTTCTCAGGTTTGATAATTCTAGAGCTTAACGAAAGAACAAGTGTTCTCAAATCAGGGTAAACTTTGCTTATATCTGCACAACTGCTTTGAAATACTACATTCATTCGGGCAACATCTCTTAATATAGGAGTCAAGAATGTTAAATACAATAAATGAGATAAATCATTGTGAAGGCGTGATAATTCCTTAGCTGTGTGGCATTTTTCAAAAGATTTAGATGTGGCGACTACCTCAAAATGAGTCTTTAGAGGTGAGTACTGGTCCAAATGACGAGAAACTGCTCCATACCAAGAAAGCCATCGAGTACTTGCCAATTTTATCAAAAGAGGAGGGCTTTTGCCACAGTTAAGAGCCTAAAATAGTATTTTTTAGTTAATACTTTGAGGCATACATTTTTCATATAGTAAGAAAATGGTCTATAATATTAAATCGAGTATTAAATTGATTTTTTATTTTCAAAAAGTCTGCTAATACAAATAAGTAACAAAAATTCAAAGGTAGAATCGTGTTACTGTAGGTTAAATTTTTTATATATATAACATGTCGAGTAAAGATCCCTACGAAGAGGGCTCATAGAAAACCAGTTTGTCGATTCTCTTATAAGATATTCTAAAGACGAAGGAAGTTCCTTACTAGCTTTTGAAGAACAATTATCTAAAGTATGGCACGGGCATCTTATTAATTTAAGATGAGGACAATCATTTTTTTTAAATAAGCATAAAGAGAATTGTATGGAGCACACAAATTAGAACCACAGTCCGAACCGAGACCGATCATTCGTTCTGATTTCCAACCGACTTCTTTCATAAAAAGTTTAAAAGCTTCGTATATTTTAATTGCCGTTGCTTGCGTGACTTTTATCATACCTAAAAAGTTGGTGATCATTTCTCCCTTTTCGTAGCTGTAGTATCTGATGCATAAAGCCATAAACTTGTTCACAGATACATCAGTGGATTCATCACAACTGATTGAAAAATAACTGTCTCCAACATCTTTTATATTTTCTTTTAAAAAACAAGGTGCGATTACTTTAGTCATCAATTTCGAACATTTTGTTCTGTGAAATAATAATAGCTGTGAAGCTATTATTATTTATTTTAACATCAAACTAAAAATATACAATGTTATTTTCTGTTTATCAAATATCTTACCTGCAAATGAAGTTATTGTAGATTGCTTATTTTCTGGTTTAGGTAAAGCAGACAAGGCTTGCTTGTCTTTTAAGCTTTTTGCATGATTTGTTAAATCATTTCTATGAGGAGGAAGCGTAGAGTTACATAACCGGCAAAAGGCTTCCTGTTTTCCCAAATTTATTAAAGTGTCAGATGTCCTTTGCAACCAATCTAATATTATTTAAAAAATTACTATATAAATTTCAAATTTTTAATATAATGATCACATAAAGAAATGTTTTTTTTATATGCAGATTAGTAAAAATTATAAATGGGTATTTTTTAAAATATCTTCATCAAAGATTTAAGATGTTATTTTATACAAGTTAATGGACAAAATAGTTGTATTATAAGTACATATACGAGAAAATAATCTATCCGAACAGGCGGCTTTCTACTTTACATAAATTCTTTCACACCATAACCTCAAATGTCTGAGTAAAACTGTATTTTTCTCGTATTATTTTATTGCAAAACGTAAAAGTTAAATTGATTTGTTACGATTTCTAGGTTATAAATCATAAAGCAGTTGTGGCAAAACAAAACTGTTCCGTGTGTATATTACTTTTTCATTTAATATTAGGTACTTTTTTATCATTTAACGTAAATTAAATCCTGTTAAGTATAAATGCAGGAGTGCAACTAACCTTTAAATTCGGGTTCTTTTTCCCAGGCTTCATTGTATTTTTTACTGTAACGTTCCCACTTGCCCATTTTCTGAACGTTAATCGAAACACAGACGTTACCACCACGGCTCTAAACACCAAGAAAGATAAGGAAAGATAAGGGCACACATATATGTACTTTGTCCTCTTTTATCTGATTATGACACAACGCAAAACGCAGCCACGAGACTTTACCCTTAGTTTATGAGTTTACGATTCAACCTTTGCTTGCATGTGTGCTTGCTTACTTGCAGGCAGAGCTGTGGTCGCACCCTTAGGCATGGAACTGCATGTGAGTGTAAAACTAAGTCAATATCTTTGGACAGGGTAAGGCAATTTTAAAAAAACGTATTAAATCGGTAGTACATAATATACGTATTTAGAATTGTGCTAAAAACCACCCACTTGGCGGAATCTTAATTCTATAACCGCCCAAATGGCGGTTTTCCGCCAATCTAAAAATTTACCCGCCAACTGAGCCTTCTATTCCGCCCAATTGGCGGAAATCCGCCCAATCTGGCAGCCCTGGATCAACGTGGGCCGTACTTTCAAAACCTCTATCGTTTGATTCATTTAATTTGCGAATTCCATATGTATCACTTGGCAAAACCCCGATGATTACCATAGGCCCTCCGTAAATCGCCTGAAGTTTTGTTGATTGTCCGGTAGCTACAGGATTTTTCTTAACAAATACTATGTCTCCCACATTATATTTAACATTTATTCGTCTATGAGCGTCATATCGTTTTTTATACACGGCTTGTTCTTTCTCAATATTCTCTCGAATTTCTCGCTGAATTTCGGTCGGTATTTAATAGGTTTCACACTTTTCTGTTAGAGTTCGCGCCATTCCCTCTTTAAATCTAGGTAAATAACCGTACAAAACCTTGTAAGGTGCTTTACCTGTCGCTTTATTTACAGTTAAATTTATATCTCGTACTATCTCTTTCAGCTGAGCGTCCCAATTATCAAAATCCTCGTTAGTTCGACTTCTCATTGCCTGCAAGAGTGTTTGGTTTAATCTTTCTGTTAACCCGTTTGCCTGCGGATGTCGACATGAGTTTAGGGTATGTTTTACTCCGTTTTTAAGACACAACTATTGAAAACATTGAGAAGTGAAACACGTTCCTCGGTCTGTTACAAATCGATTTGGAGCTCCATATAAATCTATAAACTCTTGCACTTTCTTTGAAGTGATCTTAGCGCTAACATTCTTAACTGGAACCGCATATACAAATTTTGTCAAGTTATCAATCAGACCTAGGACGTATTTATTACCTTTCGGTGATGGTACAAACGGGCCAACGTGATCGATGTGCATTAGGGTGGTTCAAAAAATTGACATTTTTGAATTTTGTTTCCGAAACAAAAAAAAATCGACTAAAAATGGAAAAAAAATTACCCCTATCTTTTTATTTTTTGATCCGACAATATTAAGGGGTGCCGCCCGCACCCCCTATTTTCCCATTGACAATGCATGGGAAAAATGGATTTTTTTAAAAAATTAAAAAAAATAATGAAAATATTATTCAAAACGGCTCAGAAGTTTATAAGCCCTTGCAAAATGTTCAAACTTGAAGATACCGTCGATTATTATTATATTTTTAAAAATACACCCCTCTGGATATAGAGCGATTTCTGAGGGACTCGCGCCTGAGCCATTTACCACCGGTCGCCATTACGTTAGTTATAACAATATTTACAAAAGTAATAATAAACTCAATTCCTTTGATGATAAAGATGATGAATTATGATGATAATGATGATGGTGATGATGATGATTATATAAAATTAAAATATTTTTTCACAAAAATGAATTGTCCTTCCGGAAGGACGTTTACTGTGTGAAAGCGCGTCCTACCGGCAGTACGCAGCCTTGGACGTTCTATCATTAAACAAATGAGAAGTGAGTCAATAATTTTTTTTGATTTCTTTAGTTATTAAACATACAGTTGGCTATTAATGTATTTTATTGAAACAGAATAAATAAAGATTTTAAACAAATTAATTTGTATAAACAATTTAAAATTGTTTAAAGAGTTAAAAATTAATTAACAATCAATTGAGTGCTGTAATTGAATAATTTAATAAAGCCTGTAAAAAACGACGTAAAAAAGTAATATTTTAGACATCTTTTAGCTTAAATGCTAAATTTACGTTTGGGGATGGTTTATTTAGGGGCCCTCCAGAGGTGTGTATTTGTAAAAATATAATAATAATCGACGGTATCTTCAAGTTTGAACATTTTGCAAGGGCTTATAAACTTCTGAGCCTTTTTGAATAATATTTTCATTATTTTTTTTTATTTTTTAAAAAAATCCATTTTTCCCATGCATTGTCAATGGGAAAATAGGGGGTGCGGGCGGCACCCCTTAATATTGTCGGATCAAAAAATAAAAAAATAGGGGTAATTTTTTTTCCATTTTTAGTCGATTTTTTTTGTTCCGGAAACAAAATTCAAAAATGTCCATTTTTTGAACCACCGTAATGTGCATCGTTTCGAACAGACGACGTCCCGGTGGAATCGGGTGCAACTCCTCTTCGCGCAGTCCGGCTTTTCTTTTCTCCAACAAACATTCAAAACAATTTTCAATGTGTCTTTTGACATACTTTCTCATTCTCAGAAAATAATAATATTGGCTTATTTGATTCACGGTTTTATCTATTCCGAAGTGACTAGCAATGTCGTGATTTCTTATCACTATTGCTTTTCTAATCGTGTGAGGAACCACATACAGCTCTTTTATTTCCTGACCCTCGACACATCTTTTAAATAAAAGACCGTCCCTCAGTATAAATTCCGAGACTCTACCTTTTTCGTCCCTAGTTCTATCGGATTCTTTCTTTAGTAAAATTTCAATTTTGTCTTTAATAATAATAGGATCGCTACTTTGGAATACGAGAATTTCGTCCTCGCGCGTTTCTACCACAAAAATGGTTTCGTGTCTTCCCTCTGATTCCGCGACTTCGACGGGAGCTCTGGAAAGAGCGTCAACGTGACGCATCTGCTCTCCTCTTCTATACTTTATTTCGAAATCGAATTCCGCAATTTCGCACAACCATCTCGCTATTTGGGAATTTTGTGTCTTCCACGCATTAAGATTTACTAGACACTGGCAGTCCGTGAGTACAGTAAACGATATACCAATTAAAAAAGATCTCAGTCGTTGAAGCGCCCACGCGATTGCCATTAGCTCCAGCCTACTAGAGTGATATTTTTCCTCTACGACCGACGTTTTTCTACTTACTGCATAAACTAACCTCAACGGATCTCCTTCTTCATCGGCCTGTAAAGGCCGTTCTACATGGGTGCCAAACTCAGCGTTGCGGCGATTTGTCGCCCTCCCACCATAGGTACCTTGTCGCCTGAATTTGAGGATAGCGCGTAAGGGGAAATTCAAGAACTGGTCATCTGTCAAAGTTTGCAGGGCCGGCAAGCGCATTTTTTTTCTTGGTAGTCATAATAATTAATATTAATATATAGTGTAGCATAGTATATATATGTATATAGTAATACTAATAATTAATAACATTATTATTACTATTTTTAAAATTTAGATAATTTTTTTTATTTTATTCTTGATATTATATTAATTATTTTAACTAAAAATAACAATAAATAATTCCAGAAAATTATTTTTTTTTATGAATGATACATTAAAAAAAAAACATTCATCAAGTTTAATCTTCACTTTTGATTAAATCGATGATTTTATTAAATTTAAGTAATTTTTTTTTCTTTTAATTTTCTAAATTCATTAATAATTAATTTTTCGTATCCTATAAGGGTTGTGTCATTTATTAAAACGTTTTCTTCATCGTCGTCAATATATAAATCATCATCAGCCTCGTCAATATCGAAAAAGATTTTTTTTCCGAGAAACAAGGGGTTTAGATGTAATTATATTTGTTTCAGATATATTGTATAGATATAATCAGATACATTTCAGATCTAATGATATATGATTTGATCTATTCAGATATAATCAGATATAATCAATTATTGAACATGTATATATTTAAATATAATTAGATCTACTATTATATCTGTCTATATCTAGATAGATATCACCTGATGTGATGTATGATCTAACTAGATATATTTAGATATTAGATATTAGATGTAGTTTTATTTATATTTAACCTTGCCCACACTTATTGACGATGAAGAAAACGTTTTAATAAAGAACACAACCCTTATAGGATACGAAAAATAAATTATTAATTAATTTAGAAAATTAAAAGAAAAAAAATTACTTAAATTTAATAAAATCATCGATTTAATCAAAAGTGAGGATTAAACTTGATGAATGTTTTTTTTTTTAAATGTATCATTCATAAAATAAAATAATTTTCTAGAATTATTTATCGTTATTTTTAATTAAAATAATTAATATAATATCAAGAATAAAATAAAAAAATTATTTAAATTTAAAAAAAATAATAATAATGTTATTAATTATTATTATTATATATATATATATATACTATGCTACACTATATATTAATAATATTAATTATTATGACTACCAAGAAAAAAAATATGCTCTTGCCGGCTCTGCAAACTTTGACAGATGACCAATTCCTGAATTTCCCCTTACGCGCTACCCAGGTACGAATTTTCGGTCGGCCCATGGTTGGGCCAACCGTGCAGTAAGTTGGCTCATAGGTCGGGCCAACCTGTTAGATGATCACCATGGCCGACGTTGGCTACCGACCGTCGGCTACCAAGGTTGGCCTAACTCTGGCTGCCGACCGTCGGCTAAAATGCGCTAAAAACTTGAGACTACTTGTACCAAATTATTCTATTAATGAAGACACATATAATTACATAATTCACAAGTTATAAATATAATTACACAAATATAATCAAATAAGAACACAGATATATAATAATGATGAAAACCTGAAACAGAAAAATTCCACCAGTCATGAAGATTCGAACCCCGGTCTTCCAGCTGCCAGTCTAGTAGGCTAACCACCAGCCCATAAGAGGTATGAGTGATCAATACCAAATGAACCTTATAGCCAGACAGTAGAGTAACACAGACCGTTGGTCCAACTATTAGCCCCAGATTAGGCTGACCTTCTAGTGTTGGTTTTGATTTAGTTTTTATTTATATTATTATTTTATTATATCATTTAAGAAACAGAGTCTAGCTAACGGTCGGCCCAACTCTGGCCACTGTTGGGCCGACCGTCGGCATTTGGTTGAGAAAGTTTAGTCGGCATGCTTGGTTGGCCCAACTTAGGTATTTCTGGTCGGGCCAACTTTGGGTGCCGACCAAACTTGCCATTCAAGTGCCAACGGTCGGCCCAACTCTGGCCACAGTTAGGCCGACCGTCGGCACTTGGTTGGCAAGTTTGGTCGGCACCCAAAGTTGGCCCAACTTAGGTTTTTTCAGTCGGGCCAACCTTGGGTGCCGACACTCTGGCAGCCAGAGTTGGGCCAACCAGGGGCCGACCATTCAACTCTGGCAACCGACCGCAATTCGCACCTGGGTATCCTCAAATTCAGGCGACAAGGTACCTATGGTGGGAGGGCGACAAATCGCCGCAACGCTGAGTTTGGCACCCATGTAGAACGGCCTTAAGAGCATTGCCCCGACTCCGCTACCAGAGGCATCCGTATGTAGCTCTGTTCGAGCTGCTTTAGGATTAAAAATCTTTAGATCCGGTCTCGAGGATAATTTAAATTTGACTTCCTCAAATGCATGCTCTACTTTATCTGACCATTCAAATTTCGTTCTAAGTAAATCTGTAAGCGGTTTTATTACTTTTGCGAAGTTCGGCACAAACCTTCTAAAAAAACTAGTTAATCCGATAAATCGTCATATTTCGTGTAAATTTTTAGGTTTTGGAAAATTCTCGATGGCTAGAATTTTACGTTCTCCGGGTTTTATCACACTCTCTTCAAGTACGTATCCCAGATACTCGACCCGCGTCATTCCAAATTGACACTTTCGTAAATTTACAGTAAAACCTGCTTCGGTAAGCAATTTCAAGACTACAACTAAACGTTCCATAAGTTCTTTCCACGTTTTTGCGTAAATACACGTGTCGTCGAAAAAGGTAAATGCGATTTTTTTCTTAGGCGCAGTTCCCAAAACTTTATCAATCATTTTTGCGAAATATTTAGGTGCGTTAACCAAACCAAACATCGCCCTTTCGAACTGACCGGTTTGTAACTCTGTAATAAACGCGGTTTTTTCTTTGGCAGTTTCAGCCAAGGGCATCTGCAAATAACCCCATGCTAAATCGAGAGTAATAAATAATCTAGCTCCGTTTAAATCTTCCAGCAAGTCGTCGAAATTTGGGATTCGTCTTTCTTTCGCACGATAAAAGCTGGACTATCGTACTTCGAATTCGTTTCAGTAACTATGCCCGCTTTTTTATAATCTGTTATTATCTGATTTAATTCGGTTCGATCTCTGGAATTCAATCTATATGGTTTCGCGTGTACCGGTTTTGTGTCGTTTTCTACTTCTATGTCCATTTCTATCGTGTTTGTGCATCCGATTTCACTATCATTTCTAGCAATACACTGTCGATAATTATTAAGAATTTCTATCAACTCTTTTCTTTTAAGTTCAGAAACTCCTACGTTGAATGTAACCTCATCTTCGGTGACTGGTTCTTTTCTTTGCGGCATTTCTGTCAACTTCTCTATTTTGGATATCGGTTCTCCCACTACCTCGCCTTTTCTAACCTTTTCCTTTTCGGTTCCTGAGTTCATAATAGACCTTTTCATGTCAAAGCGGAAATTTCTTTTGCGCATACGCATCCGCCATGACAGTCGGAGGCAAATACGAATATTTCGGCCCTGTTGACAACAACAACATTGAAAATGGGTACTTCAATACCATTTTCACAAATAATATTAGAGGAAGATGATGTACCAGGTGCAAAATTGCTTCCGAACTTAACAGTGGAAGTTCATAGTAGTGTTTTATTGAGAAGGTGGCTTCAATGTAGAAAGCAATTGACTACAGGAAAGAAAAATGAGTTGGTCGCAAGGTAAGGTTAAGATTAGTAATATTAATCTTGTGTAGAATGTTACTATTGTTTTATTATGTTATATATGATACATATTGCAATAAGTTAAGCTGGTTTTATTGGAAAAGGTAATTTTAATTTAAGAAAAAATGAATTTAGATATCATTTAGGTGATTTTTCTAAATGTGTCACTGTTGTATTAACGTCTTAGAAGAAATTTCGTTTGCATATTTACAAAAGCAGTATTTTTCTTTTACTTAAAAATTGTATAAGAAAAAATTAAACATTAAATTCTAAACTTTCGTTTAACATGTATTGAAATATTTTTTAGGATATTTTTAGCATGTTAAAATATTGTATTCATCGCAAAAAAATTCTAACCTAAAACTAATGATAACGTTTAAATACTTTTATTATCCAAAAAGCTGCAAGCTAAAAATTTTAAACAATTAGATAAAAATAAAAAAGCATTAAAGTTTTGGAAACTAATTTTAAAAAATAAAAGAATGTTCAAGAAAACATTCAAAAATTTAATATAGTGACAGAAGTTGTGTTAGAGGCTTGAGAAAAATGTTTCAGAGATGAAATCATTTTAATATTTACATTAATGTGTTTAATTTTTTTTTATAATATAAATTAAGCACTAAATCTAAAATAACACTTCCAGAAAAATCACCTACTTATTACTTTTTATCTTTATTAAGTTCAATTCAAAAAGATTTATAAAATCTTTTGACTTTTAACAAAGAAAATCGATAATAAATCCATGTTAATTTTTAAATAAAAATAATTATTCTAAAATTTGATATATTGTAAAATGTTGTTTGTTAATTTATAATTGAAATAATACTTTTTTTTAGGGTAAAATTGTGTTTAGCAAATAACACCAGAATAAATCCTTCTGTAGATAGTGGCAAATGGCTGACAATTAAAGAAAATAAAATTAGAGACATAGTCCTGAAAGATAAAGTTATACCAAAGTTTCCCACTATTTGGAACAAATTTCCTAGTACAGTTATTCCAGAGACCTTTAATTATGGTTCAATATTTAATCATTTGGTAACCACGTGTGCATTAGAAGGATATGCTAACGATGAAGTTGGAAATGGATGCGATGAAGATTATAGTACAGCTAAGTCACTAAAAAGAGGTCGTATGTATTTTGATAGTGGACATGTAACAGACATGAAGGATTCCTTAACTCAAGTAGAAAAACATTACTGTACTAAGGCAACTGTTTTGGCATCTTATAAAGTTAATTCAAAATATTCAGTGTGCGTTATGTTAGACAATAAAACAGGTAATGTACTTGACGGCAGTTGTCAATGCAAAGCATCAACAATGGGTCGCTGTAGTCACGTAGCAGCTCTTCTTTACGCAATTCTTGATTATTTAATGACTATGAAGGGAAATGATGCGTGTACAAGTACTTTGTGCAAATGGAATCAATTTCGAAAGAGTAAACTTCCTCTAAAAGTACATGAGAACCAATATACAAATAAATCTGATAATTTAAGAAGACAGTCTTTTAATCCTTGTCCAGAAGACATCGACGACAATTCTCGTATTGAAAATTTAAATTCTTTTATACGTAACTTAAGGGAAGAGAGCTCATCCCGAAAATACATTTCAATGTGGGAACTGTTACTAGAACCACAATACGCAGACTATGAACTTGACGTCTGTAGAAAAATGGAAATGCTCGAGTTGGTAACTCAATTTCAAAAAGCTGTCACATTTAACGCAACAGGACCCCTAGAAGTAACAGATGGTTTGCAAACTTCATCTGAAAAGTGGAAACAATGTAGAAAATTACTAATAACAGCTTCAAATATAAAAACGTTTACTTTACCAAAGACAGCGCAGCAGTTATTTAATTTAGTTCGGCGTCACTTGTGGGAAGAAAAAACAATTGTTACCGATGCTTTGAGTTATGGTAAAGATAACGAGATAATTGCAAAAAACCAATATAAAGCGTACACTGAGTGTCTCCTTTTCGATGTCAAAGATACCGGTTTGTGGGTAAATCCGAAATACCCTGGAATAGGAGCATCTCCAGATGCTCTCGTACATGATCCTATTACTGTCAATTCTCTTGGACTTTTAGAAATAAAATGTCCTGCAGTTTTAAAAGATTTCAAACCCACTGAAATACATCGTTTAAATAAAGATCAATTATCTCGTTTTTGTTGTAATTTAGTAGACGGAGAGTTAGTTTTGAAAAGTAGTAGTGATTATTATTATCAAATTCAAGTTCAAATGTGCATTACGGAACGAACATGGTGTGATTTCATGATTTGGACACCTTTAGATTTCCACATTCAAAGAGTAAATCTTGATATTGAATTTGTGAAGAAAGTGACTGAATCAGCAATAAGGTTTCACAAAAATATTTTAGCTCCGGAGTACTTTGAAATGCGTGTACCACGTCAACTAATACCGTTTGATTTTGAATTTGATAATTAATTATAGTGCACAAAGTCCTTTGTTTTTTATTTATAGAATATATGAATATATTGTTAAAAAATATGTTTTTCATATGAAAAGTATATTCAAAGATAAAAATATGTTTCAAATATATAAAAGTTATAATTCAGAAGTTTATAAAAAAAATTTGAGGAAATCAAAGATTTTGTCAATAAATAATTTTTTTAACTATTCAATAGGTAGTTAAACATTAAAATATTCGAAATTGAAGTTTTTAAATAATTTTAAAATTACTCAGTTGTCAAATATTAAACTATTTAATTAAAATGTTTAAAGTTCGTTTATAAGTTATTTCTATTAAACTAGTAAACAGTTATTAAAAATGAAAATATTTAAAATTGTTGTATATGAAAAATATTTTAAAGTATGTAAAGTTTATTTATAAATAATGTTAAAGCGATTCAGTTGTTAATAATTTATTTTGTACAATAGTGAAAATATTGTGATAACAAATCTAGTGGATTAAAAGAAATAAATAATAGTAATTTACGTAATCGATTTTGTTTATTTACTCCCTCATCAAACAGAACAGATTGAAACTATTTCGAAATGATTTATTTTTTAAAATTCGTTTACTTTTAATTTGAAGATCGTAAAATACTCGTAATTAAGTAAATTCCAATATAAGGAAACACTTTTTTTTTAAACAAAAAATTACATTTCAGATTCATCGTATACAATTGGCTCCTGAAAATTTACAAGAGACGCACAAACAGAAACTATTTGAGAAACTATTGCCCTCATACTTAGAGGTAAAGTTCGCTGAAAAATCCTAAATTGTTTCAATCTACCAACAGCATGTTCGACATAAATACGTTCCTTTGCGATTTTCTTTGTAGCAATTTCTTCTTGAGCTGTCAAGCGATTTCTGTTTCTCAAAAATGGTGGAATATTTAAAGTTGCACCTGCAAATTGAACAATATCTTCTATTGTAAATCCTCGATCTGCAAGGACTACATCTCCAGGTTGTAAATAATTAGTAAAACCAGACTTAATTACAATTTCTCGATCGGAAATAGATCCCTCATACACATCGGAAACAAAAGTAATTGCACCATTCGGTGTACAACCTAGTAAAACTTTAAACGTCGTATGACCTTTATACTGGGAATACAAATTTCCTTGGTTTTCGAAATTTCCAGGTGATTCACAGAAGAATTCTGTGCAATCAATAATTACTCGGAGATTTTTAAAATTTCTAAATATTTTAGGTAAATGTTTTGCAACCTGTTCTCGAGTAACAAACATTTTAGGTTTTAATATTTGGGAAAATTTGTTGTACATAAATTGAATCCACGTTGTTGATATAGTACTTAATAAGCCAATTGAAATATCAAAACGGTATGACATATCTTCTAGTAATAAACCGCAACGTAAACGTGTAAGTACAAGAATTAATTCTTGTAAAGGAGTTAATTTTCGTCTTGCCTTATTTTTTTCGCTTGAATCATTCTTTCGCTGAGATCCCCAGTAATTTAAATTATTTACAGCAGTACCAAATAACGACATAATAATCATGATTTGCTGAAAATGGAAGCCTGTATAAAAAACACACTTCTTGTCATCCTTTTCAAGCGATTCTGTAAAAGAGTGTGCAAGACTTTTCGATTCTTTTAATTTAGCTTCTTCACACTCGGAACAAGGAGTCTTTTCAAGAAATTCTTTAGCATATTCCTTAAATATTCGCTTTGAAGTTTGAGTACCAACAGAACAGTTTTTCTTTTTGATTTCATCAGTTTGAGTTGCTGTGTCCATAATCTCTTTGGAAGTGGGGAAATCAGTGTTTGTGCTTACAGATATCTTATTAGTACAGTCAGTGTTGACTCCGAAGTTAGAGGTTAAATTTACCGAAGTATCATTACATTCCATTTCCACAGGACCAGTTGTTACAGAATGGATCTCTTTATTGTCACACCAATTCCCTGAGTCTGTCAAAATACCAAAATCTGTTGAACTTGAATTGCTGTTTTTGACAATTTGTGACTTATTATATTTCTCTTCTAAGCTTCTTCTGTACTTCTTGACAACCTGCTATAAAAAAATATAAATAAGTATAAATAATAATAGATAGGATAAAATATATGATAAAGTTCTCAATATTTCTTCAATCATATATATCATTAAAGAAATCCTTTACTTATTAACCCTTTCGTGAACTCAATGATCATAATGAAAAACTAATTATTTTCTTTCTAAAATATAGTTCGATGGATAAAAACAAGCTTAAAAAAAGTGACATATTTACTACCAGTGTTTAAAAAGAATTCCTTTTTCATCGTATTTTATTAAATACCAATATTATTCGTAAAAAAGACTTAAAAAATTAACTGATATTTTGCACTGTACGCACGAAAAGGTTAATCTAAAAAATTTAGTTATATTTCTATTATCCATGTCCTTTTATAATCAGGATTGTCACTATCACTTTTTTATTTACTTATAATCGAGAACCCTTGTAAAGCTAAATTATAAACTCATAAAAATAGATGAATTGAAATTAGAAATTATTATTATTTGTTAAAAACAGCTTTGGAATATATAGATAATTTATGTACGTACTCAAAAACGAATATTTCTCTACAAAGTTTTTCTACAAAGTGTTTACGCGTATGTATTTATGTATACAGATCATAACCTCAAAATGTATTTCTATTACGTATTACTTTTTTTTACCTTTTTTAGAGTAGCTTTTCCACATTTTATTGGATCTGGATGTTCTTCAGATGGTCCACATTCTTCAAAGAAATGCAACGAACAAATATACGTGTCTTTATTGATGTTTTTAATAGACTTAAATTTTTTGTCTCGACGTCCACATAATTTTACTTATTTGTCACATTTTTTACAACTTTCACAATTTTTCAGATGACTGTTTAAACTTTTTTCTTTAATTTGATTAATTCTAAACTGTCTGCATGGCTTTGGAAAAGAAATAAAGTAAAAATTGCAAGTCTCGTAGTATTGTTTACTACGACTACCACTTTTACAAAGGCCATAAGAGCAACTTTTATGAGCTCCAACACGTTTTGCTTTATCCGTAACGTTAACCACATCCATTTTCTTCAATTTTTACACAAAAAAAATCATTCCACACGTCATAAATAAATGTGTAACTGCTAAAAACACTGCGATTCTTGTGTATTTTTTAAAACAGGGCCGAAATTTAACAGGAAGCTCAATTATTTTTCACGCATGCGCACATAAAAATTTCTGACATGAAAAGGTCTATCGGTAAAGTACATTCGCCGAAAGTAGTTGCGACTTTGATAAAATTTATGCTACCGGCTTCTAAATCAATGTCCTCTAAGGCCCTAGACTTAATAGACGGTTGCTCATTATCTTCAGGATCAATATTTATAAACGTCAATTTGTTACCTACGCGAGTGTAACTGGTGTCAGCTGCTTCCGTGAACGGTCTCCCTAATAAGACATCGTATTTTTGAGCTGTATCTGGCACCACCCGAAGTCGCATTTTTTTAGGCTTTAAATTTTCAAATTCGATATATTCCGAAATTATTCCGGGTGAATCGACTTCAGTACTACCGAAACCCTCGAGTCTTGACTTTATTGGTTCTAAACAAAATCCATTTAGTAGGACCGCTGTCGCTCGAATCGTGCACACCGATGCGCCCATATCGATCATTGCCGCTATTTCCTTTACTCCTAATTTAATTTTACGAATGAATTTACCCAGCGTTAACTCCGATTCCCCTATTCCCGAATTTACAATACTATTTGTTTCCTCCTTAGTTTGATTGCAACGTGAAGCTATATGTCCCTCTTTTTGCCAAATATAACATACAATTTTCTTAAGGTCATTCGGACAATTCCGCGATAAATGCCCGACTTCGTTGCAATTGTAACATTTAAACTCTATTGAATTCATACCTTGCGATGTATATACCTTAGATGTCGTCTCTGACGGTCCGGCTTCCTCTTCTTTTTTAATCGACTTTCCTTTCTGTTGACTTCCTGGTGCGGGATGTGTCGAAATCCTGCGTCCACCGATTCTCTGCAGCCTCTGTGACTCAATAGTTTCCTTTTTATAAGATCCTGAAGAATCTCATCCGTTGTTTCATAATCTTTGATTAAGATGTGATCAGATAGACTCCTTGACCACAAACCCGTGGCTACTTCGTCTCTTATCTCGTCGACTTCAAAATCAAGACCTTTAAAAAGCCAGACTTTATCTAGAAAATATTCCTGCACACTTTCATTTGGTTTTTGAGTTCTTGCCGACATTCGTTTTAATCTATCACTTGCACAGATTGGTGTTGTAAATGTCGCTTCAAATGCACTTTTAAAACTGTTAAAGTCCACTATAGAAGCAATACCGGTCATAAGACATTTGAACGCAGCCTCTTTCAGATGTGCTTTTCCGACACTGTACGCTGTTGCCTCTGACCATCCATTTGCTGTTGGAAGGTTGTCTAATTCCTGTATCCAGGCTTTTGCTACATCAGACTTTTCATTCCCGTAAAAATCTCTAATTACAGATTTCACATCTTTTGCTGGGGTCCATTGTTGCGGTTGAACTTGTTCTATTCGTGCTCGATTCATTTCCGAAATTGCAAGTGTCTGGTTTTTGATCATGGTTCCTAATTGGAGAAGAATATTTCCCAGTTCTTTTGTTGGTTGATTATTACTTGCATTGCCGCTATTTTCAGGATGTTGGGAACCCTGTAACTGCTTTTGTTTTAGAAACTCTCGTTTTTGTCTTTCAAACTCACTCCGTTCGTGAATAATTTGTTTTTCATAAGCCTCTCTTTCTTGGGCTCGTCGTGACTTTAGTCTTTCCACTTCCTTCAATGAGTCTTCGAGTTTCTCCTTATCGGTCATGATTCCCGTATCTTCTGCCAGTTCTTCAAGGTCTTCAACAAACTGTTGAAATTCGTCTTTTTTCTGTTGATTATTGCCGTCACTCATAACGCACTTTTTTTAAAAAAAAAATTGTCAGCCTCGGGGAAGCGCGCGCAGAGACACAATGGCGAGCTATTCCGTCTGACGTGCCGCGTCCCTTTCCATAGCGTCCTTTTTTTTAAAACTTCCACAATTCACAATTTCACCGATACAACGGCTCATAAACTCAAGTTTTTACTATCCCACTTCTGAATTTGTTGTTACACTGATTGTTACACGTTGTTACACTGATTAAACAAAAGGAAAGGATTATAAGGAACGGTTATAATCCTTTGAAAAGAATCACTCACGAATGAAATTAAGATTGTTTTTAATAATACACTAAAGATATAAGTTCAAAATAAACAGGAAAGATTATTAAATTAATAAGTCGCACGTATTCGGAGAATTCCAACTAGTTTGAATTTATCAAATACAATAAAACCAATCAATCTAATCGCAGCTAGCTGCCTAACCAAAACCATGTTACTTATCGATCGCTCAGATCCTTCTGCGCTCGTTCTCACTCGTAACGCTCACCCCTCCTTTCCACCTCTCTCACTCTTCTCTCCCTTCCAATCGCCAATTGCAACTCGCACACAAGAGCGCGCATTTTATAAAATTTCTGACAAATAACATTTTTAATAACTTCAATTTAATAGCTTAACAGTAAAAAGTAATAAAATATCATAAAATATCGATATATCATTTTCTCTAATGATAACATGACATTTTATGGTGGAAAATAACAAATTTTAATTAATTAGCTCAAAAAATTATTGAAAAAAGTGTAAAATCGAAAATATGCAAATAAATACATTTAGATTTGAGGCCTGTCCATCTTGGGGTACATGACACCATTTTTTAATCCCCAGTAAAAATATATATACGAACACTGAATTAGTAAAATCATTTTAGGATATTATACAATAAATAAAGAATGTTATAACGTTAAGTACTCATTATAAATCATAAATTTAAATAACTTTACCAAGTTGAGAAAAAACTGTTACAAAATTTTTTTGGACACAAAATTACGTGGTATGTGTAAAAGAAAAACCAACTGGTTTTTTTTCTTCAAATGTGCATCAAAATCTTCGTCTATACAAACAACAAAAGTGACAGAATGCACATGGAGCTGTCACCTTAAACAAAAATTTTATACGAAATGTCCATCTTGGGGCCCTGTCCATCTTGGGGCCCACTCCCCTATACTGATAGGAAAAAAACTCAGCTTTCGATTGCAATACTTTATTTTAAGATTAAACTTACTGATTTTGGTAAAATAGCAAATTAGTTATTATTTATAAAAAATTAGGGTTAAATTTTCAAAAAATTAGAAAATAAAATCTACCAATGAAAAGAGCATTAAAAAATCTTTCAGAAACATATTCGACGAAATTTTTTTCATTACATGTAAAGACAGAAAAAATTGAGAAAGAAGACGTTGTCAAGCAAATTTGATAAAATTAACCACCCTCTATCTCTCCCAATTTTCTAAAAAAGTAAAAAAAAATTTTAGGTTACATTAGTACTAGGTAGGACAATAAATTCCCCAAGTTTTAATTTTTTTGAAGGAGATGAATTTTGGACTTAGGACATTACACGTAAAATGCCTTATATACAGTTTTTTATATGATCTTTAGGGAAAACAATAACTTGACGAAATATGAAGGGGCATTTCTATAAACTATTATAATTATTAAGAAAATCTTGAGGATATGGTAAAGTAATGTTTTGGAATAAGTCAGCTTCAATATAAGTCAGCTTATATTGAAGATAAATAACATATCTTTCAACCGTCGATACCAAGGAGGGGATTGGCCTGGCCTTGCGCTCACGAAAGTTAAACAAGGTCAAGCGTGGTTAATGGTTAGATATTATATGGGTGACCCTCTCCGTGATATCTACGTTTAAATGTTTTTCACTGAAATTAAAAATATTCTGAAATATCAAGAAATATGTATGACGAAAACTTGGTAGTATACAACAGTTCCAGACCTCCAGACCTCCAACTGGAGGAAGAGAGGGATTGAACCGATGTAAAATAAAGCTAAATAAGAAAAAACCAATTTTTTTTATTTTAAAATAATTTTTTTGCTTTTGATTCAATAAATTTATTTTCTTAAATGAAAGGGCTAAATTATTTCTTTTTTATGTAACACAACATTCTTTTTATAGCATCATGATATACAAACAATAGTATATGCTATAGTTTTAATCACTTCATTATTTCTGTCAAAAAATCGTGTTCATTATTTCCACACAATATTTCTTTAAAGAAATAAGTATTTATTTGGTTTAAAAATAATTTATATTAAAACAATAATATTAAAAATGAAAGCAAGCAGTATTAAAATAATTACATATTTGTTGGAACGATATTGAATATGCCATTTGTTACATCAAAACCAATATGAAATTGATTTAAAAGCATTGTTTTCTCAATGTAAGTTATAGAAATTAAAAATACAATTTTAAATTCACAAACAAGATTTATTTACCCTTTTTGTTCAACTTAAATTTTCATTGATTTAAAAAAGAAAACGAATTAAAATCAGTATAATAATTAAATAAATAAACCAAAAACAACTATATCACACATGTCACAGAACGACAAAACCAAGTTTTGAGGTTATATTTAAAATTAACTAACACAATTTTATATATAAATCACCTGTAGAATAAATATAACAATTATTTTTTTATGCAGTTACATGTTACAAAATCAGAAGACTATTAGGCCTTTCGCACACAGGAAGATCTGTGTCGTCTGAAATACCCCTACCAGGAGAAAATTCTGTTGTAATTTTCCCCTCAGATCCTATTTCCTAACGTAGTAGCCCCACTAAGTACTCCTGATGGGCAGTGGCGTAACTCTTAAGGGGCAAAGTTGGGCAGGACCCCAGGGCCCTTGGTCAACCCTAATAGACCTTTTTTTGAAAAATTCCAAAATCCTAACCAATTTTAGTAATTTATATTTTTATTGGGGCCCCATTTTCCTTTTTGCCCCGGGGCCCTTGCCTACCAAGTTACGCCACTGTTGGTGGGGGTGTGTCGGACGACACAAATCGTCCAGCGTGCAAAGGACCTAACAAATACTATCGATAGAGTTTTAATAGTATATTGTATTCCGAAAGGTAAAATGCGAGCTTCTCAGCTGAGCTTAATTTGCAGGACAAGGCGAAGCCGAGTACTGTAAACAAGCGAGAACGAGAACAACCATTACCTCCGAGGTACACACGACAGTTTATGTAAAAGGAGTAAGTTTTCCTCGGTTTTTGGCGAATTTTTGAGATACAAAGCATACCTATACTTCATGGAGTAGCTTGGCGTCATAGACAGGCAAAGTATACCTTTGAGTCCTGGCGCATGCTGAGCATGCGCATAAGACTGTAAAGTATACTTCGCCTGCCTAGGACGGTCAAGTTACTGTCTGCCGTAAAGATGTGCTTCACGTCTCGAAAACGCGCCGAGAAACCGAGGAAAACGTGCTCCTTCTACATAAACGATTCTTCGTGCTGTGAGTATTGCTCTGGAGCACGAGCAAATGCTGAAGCATATGCTTGAGTCTTTTATGCTCGGAACATTTACTGAGCATTTATACGAATTTAACCTGTATGTCCCGAAGCAGAAATCGGTTTTATACAATAATAAAATATGATACATAAAAATGGCTGCCGCAGTCTGACGTGCTTTATAGTTATCGTTTTCTATTCCTGATTGAAATAATTTATGCAATAATGGAATAGTGATTTTTGATTGAGTTAGTACCTTGTGTCATTCCAAACTTATTGGTGTGATTTTTAAGTTGAATTGTGGCGTTTTTGCTTTTATATGCACTTAAAGTGTGAAAGTGCTTAAAGTGAGGTTAAACATGTCGCCTAATGTTACGTTAACGGTTGATGGATTCTGTCCGGGTTGCAAAAAGGAAGTTAAAAGAGACTTTAAAACATGTCTGGGCTGCATTGCACAATTTCATCCAGGGTGTGCGACAGCCTCTGGTGTTCTCGAGAATGACTTATACGCAAAATGCTGCAAGCCACGTTCTCCTCCACCTGGTGTATCGGGATTTTAACCTTTGCCGGCGCACAGTGGTTTGAAATCAGAAATTGATGTTCAAATCAACTTTTAGAGAGAACGGCTGCATGGATTTTCAATTTTTTTTTTTTTTGAAAAATTTATAAATAAATTCTTAAGAGATCTGTGAGAGTAGATTTTTGTTTTTTGTTTTATTTGTTTTTTAATGTTAATGCAAACAGCTAAAAAAATGTCAACTTTTTCGTTTTATTTTTTTATTTTCTACAAAAAATTTTTTTAATGCCTGCCAATACCTTGCTTTCATAAAAGTAACGAAATAGAATAACCAAAAATTTTGAAAGCGCTAATTTAATTGTTATTTACCCCCTATTACCCCCTAAGAGGGGGTAGGAATTTCAAATTTTACGAAAAGTCGAGTTCGGTGTCTATTCCTATGTTTTTTGGAGCGCTGAAACCGAAAAAGACCCCCAAAAACAAATTTCTCCACTACTTCACCCCCTATTACCCACTGATAGGGGGTCGATATTTTCAATTTAGAAAAAAAATCGAATAGGATGTTTTTTCCTAAGGTTTTTGGGGCGTTAAAATCGAGAAAGGCCACCAGAAACAAATTCCCCCCTCCTTCACCCCCTATTACCCCCTGGGAGGGGGTTGGAATTTCGAATTACACCAAAAGTCGAGTTCGGTTTCTATTCCTATGTTTTTTGGGTCGCTGAAACCGAAAAGGCACCCAAAAACAAATTTCTCCCCTTCTTCACTCCCTAATACCCCTTAACAGGAGGTTGATATTTAAAATTTCGAAAAAAAATCTAATAGAGTCTCTATTCTTAAGGTTTTTTGGGCGATAAAACCGAGAAAGACCACCAAAAACAAATCCTCCCTTCACCCGCTATTACCCCTAAGAGGGGTTGGAATTTCGAATTTCAAGACACGTTGAATTTTGTATCTATTCTTATACTTTATGGGCCTCTGCAACCGAAAAAGACCCCCAAAAACAAATTTCTTCCCCCTTCACCCCCTATTACCCCTGGGACGGGGTGTGTTTCCCTATGTTTTTTGGGGCACTTAAACCGAAAAAACAACCAAGAAAAATTCCTCTTTTCTTTACTATGTTTTACACCCTGGCAGTAAATTCAATTTTTAATTTTACAAAAGTAGAGTACGGTGTCTATTTTATTATGAAATTCGAAATATCAACCCCCTCCCTGGGGGTAATAGGTTGTGAAAGATGGGAGAAATTTGTTTTTGGGGGTCTTTTTCGGTTTCAGCACTCCAAAAAACATAGGAATAGACACCGAACTCGACTTTTCGTAAAATTTGAAATTCCACCCCCTCTTAGGGGGTAATAGGGGGTAAGGGAGGGGGGAATTTGTTTTTAGTAGTCTTTCTCGGTTTTAACGCCCCAAAAACCTTAGGAAATAACACCCTATTCGATTTTTGTTCGAAATTTGAAATATCAACCCCCTGTCAGGGGGTAATAGGGGGTGAAGAAGGGGTGAAATTTGTTTTTAATGGTCTTTTTCGGTTTCAGCGGCCCAAAAAATATAGGAATAGACACCTAACTCAACTTTTCGTAAAATTTGAAATTCCACCCCCTCTTAGGGGGTAATAGGGGGTAAGGGAGGGGGGAATTTGTTTTTAGTAGTCTTTCTCGGTTTTAACGCCCCAAAAACCTTAGGAAATAACACCCTATTCGATTTTTGTTCGAAATTTGAAATATCAACCCCCTGTCAGGGGGTAATAGGGAGTGAAGAAGGGGTGAAATTTGTTTTTAATGGTCTTTTTCGGTTTCAGCGGCCCAAAAAATATAGGAATAGACACCTAACTCAACTTTTCGTAAAATTTGAAATTCCTACCACCTCTTAGGGGGTAATAGGGGGTAAATAACAATTAAATTAGCGCTTTCAAAATTGTTGTTTATTTTATTTCGTTACTTCTATGAAATCAAGGTATTGGCAGGCATTAAAAAAATTTTTTGTAGAAAATAAAAAAAGAAAACAAAAAAGTTGACATTTTTTCAGCTGTTTGCATTAACATTAAAAAACAAATAAAACAAAAAACAAAAATCTACTCTCACAGATCTCTTAAAAATTTATTTATGAATTTTTAAAAAAAAAAAAAAATTGAAAATCCATGCATCCGTCCTCTCTAAAAGTTGTTTTGAACATTAATTTCTGATTTCAAACCACTGTGCGGCGGCTCCTACCTCAACATTAACTCAGCTGGATATCGGTAATATAGCCGGAGATCTTTTACCTTAGCTAACTTAACTGTCTTCGAAAATTGTTAATCTAACCTCAAAAGTGAACAATTCTATTACTAGGATCAGCAATAATGAATCGAAAAATCTATGACATCAGCGAGAGAATGAATGACATGGAAGGAACTGTAGCCAGATTAAACAGTCAATCTAATTTCAATCCTGACTTGTAGACACAAAAATGTTTTGCCGAAATTTGTGAGAGATTGAAAAAAAAGTAATTTAATCTTATTTGTACTTATTGAACCAGTTGTTAATTATATTGAGGATGATAAACTTAAAATAAGTCAAATTTTTGAGAAATTAAATTTCGATCAAACTCAAATTGTAAGAATTAAAATACAACGTCTTGGTAATTCCCTACATACTCAGCAGAAGGTGTGGCCTGTCAGAATTATTTGCCCCACAGAAACTCTAGCAAATTCTCTGCACCAGACGTTTATAAAGGCAAAAGAACTAAATTGCATATTTTAACACAATCTTTAATTATGATATAATAGTTCTTACGGAAACATAATTAAATGATAAAATAAATAATTTGAAGCTAGGTTTTCAGAAATCTAGCTTCTTTCCCTTCTGTAATTATTTCTATACTGTTAGACTTTAATATTCCATACGCTATTTGAAGCAATAATTCTGGTAGTATGCACTCATGTGTTCCTAAGCAAGGATCATTGAGATTACATGGTTGAATAACTAATATCGTTTCTGACACACTTGACTTTTTAGACTTTAATCAGATTAATAGTTATGTTAATATTCATGGTTCTCTTCTAGATTTAGTTTTGATTAATGTATATAATTTTACTTCAGTATTGTCAGTCGAATCACTACTTCTGGTAGATAATTTTCATCCACCACTTCTGCTAAATGTTCAATATATCAAAGAGCAGACTCCCAGGATTTACTCAGAACCTCATGTTAAATACGACTTTGAGAACGCTAATTTAGCTGGCTTATCAACTTTTTTAAATAATGTAAACTCAATGGTTTAATTGTGAACTAAAAAGAGCTATATATTTGAAAAAACTAGCGCATTAAAAATATAAGCGAACTAATAGTTATTTAGATTATTTGAAATTCTCAAACTTACGGTCACAATGTAAAAGTCTCTCGAAAGACTGTTATTATGAGCATATTACTCGTACAGAATTACTATTTTTAAAAGATCCGAAGAAATTTTGGAACTGGGGTAACTCTATTAGGAAGGAATCCAGAATTCCTAATTTAATATTATTTCAAAATGTAACAGAAAATAATGACAAGGATATTGCTAATTTATTCTGTAAATATTTTAAATCAGTCTATGTTAATAAATCGTTGAAAATTCAGGATCGAGTTAATTCAGTTGTAGGTAATTTCTTTTTATCTTCTTTTCATATAAATAAGAATACTATTGAAAGAAAGATAAGAAATCTGGACATTGCTAAAAGATCCGGTCCTGATGACATTCCTCCATCAATTCTGAAATCATGTTGTTACTCTTTTATTTAGCCATTAATTATATTTTTTAATTATTCCATTATAAGTGGAATCTTTCCACATGAATGGAAGAAAGGAATTGTGATACCTGTTTACAAGGATGGTGATAAATATGATGCTACTAATTACAGGCCTATCACTCTTCTAAATATAATAGCAAAAATTTTTGAGAGCATTATTCATGAAGCCATCCATGAGCAGCTATCTCATGTCATAGCTCAGGAACAGCATGGTTTTATGAAAAGTAGATCTGTTTGTTATGTCCGAGCAGAGCGAGGCTATTCTAGTCAAAATGTTAAGCATAAGCTTAACTCAATCAAGTGAATAACAGCTAAACAACTAGACCTGAGATCTAATCTTTATATTTTTTATTAATGAGGATCGTATATAATATCAATCCTATGGGGCTTGTGTTGAATAAATGATAAAATGCTTCCTTTAGAGAATATGATGGTTTATTTATAACAATTTAAAGTTATACAAGGTTATACAAATTCATTGTCTTAGAGTGACATACAATTATACTGATACAAACAGACAATATGAATTATAGCCATTTAAAGAAGTTTTAACAAAAATTTGGTTATGGGATATAACACATACAATTGAGTCCACATTTCTTTACAACGATATGTGACCTGGACTGTGAAAAGGAGGCTTACGTGTCAAAAAATCATTTTTCACTTTTTTGCCGATTCTGATAGATTTTGAGATGCTCTTTCATGTGGTGCAAACCAAAAAGTCATAACTTGTCAAAAATTATATGAAAACTAAAGCTAAAGAAGAGGACTTTTGCGATTAAAAAATGTGTTTTTTAAAAATCTGGAAAATGGGGGAAAAAATAATTGAAATCGCTTGACACTTCTTGCTCGGGGGTTTTTGGAGTCGCTGATTACGAATCCAATGTCAGTTTCTTAAAATTCAAAATGGCAGATCCAACATGGCGAAGAAAAATTAAAAACTTATCGGATTTGCATAAAACTGGCTATTCGGGGGTTTTTGGGGTCGCTGATTACGAATCCGGTGTCAGTTTTTTTAAATTCAAAATGGTGGATCCAACATGGCGGACAAAAAAAATTAAAAACTTATCGACACTCCAATTTTTTAAAGTCGGAGTGAAACGTTGTCACGTCAGAAGATGGCCAGCGCGATAACAATTGTAACATTTTTAAACCCACTTATGTAGTGTTATTCGTTTAGTAATTCAAAAATAGCAACTTACGCGAAAAACCTTCAAGTGTAAGGATAAAATATAAGAAACTGAATACAAGTGTCAATAACAATGAAGAATTTAACAATCGGACAGATTCGCTTGAAACTCGATAATGAAACTTATTTGAAGTTGCAGATTACACAATTCATTGAATTTGCTTAAAAACCAGTTTTAGATGAATCCGTTAAAATTTTTATTTCTTTCCGACAATTTGAATTTGATAGATTCGTAATCAGCGACCCCAAAAATCCCCGAGGTGCCAGTTTTAAGCGAATCCGATAAGTTTTTAATTCTTTGTCAGCCATGTTGGATTTGTCATTTTGATTTTTCAAAAACTAACACCGGATTCGTAATTAGCGACCCCAAAAACCCCCGAGTAGCCAGTTTCAAGGAAATCTGAGAAGTTTTTAATTTTTGTCTGTCATATTGGATCCGCCATTTTGAATTTTCGAAAACTAACACCGGATTCGTAATCAGCGACCCCAAAAACCCCCAAGTAGCTAGTTTTAAAAAAATTTGATAAGTTTTTAATTTTTTTGTCCGCCATATTGGATTCGCTATTTTGAATTTTCAAAAACTAACACCGGATTCATAATCAGCGACCCCAAGAACCCCCGAGTAAGGAGTTTAAAGCCATTAAAACGTGAACAAGTATCAATATTAACTTTTTAACTTTAAGATCGTTTTTCTCGATATCTTGTTTTTACACGTAAGCCGTCTTTTCACTGTCCAGGTCACATATATTGTTTGTTTATAAAATAATGAATGGAATTATAAACTATCCAGTAATCTCTGATAACTTTGTACTCTTTGAACCAATAAAAACTCTACGTAACCCATATTTCTTTGTCTTGAAACAGCACAAAGCTGATTACGGCAAAAATTTTGTGTTTAATAGCCCACTAAAAAAGAAAGTATTTGGCTTAAGCGAATTGTATTTGGGTTAGCTTACGCCAAACTCGGTTTGGCGAGTGTACCGTAAACTATGGTAAAGCCAAATGATTTCGGTTTATATCAAATACTTACCTTTGTTTTTGATGAATGGAAGGTTCAATGAGTAAAGTTGGCCGTATTTATTCATAAATTGAACGTTCTGATGCACAAATAAATCATTTGGAATAAGGAAATACACATTTTTTTAAAATGTGATAAAAGTGAAATGTGACAAATGTGATTTATTTACCACTGTAGTCGGTGTGGCAGAAAAGTGCAGCAGTTTAAAAGGATCCACCATTACCGATAGAAAAGTCACTAGAAGCGAGACGGGAAATTCAAAAGTTGAAAAAATTGAAGTGAATATAAATATGTAATAAATAAGATTATTTTAATGAAAGTAAGTATGTAATTGAAAATAATATTTACATTTCATGTTGAAATTAAAGTATATATTATAAAAGAGCACCAATACGTGATCCAAGGAAGGTGTGTAAGAAAACAAAAATTTTTTTAAATAAATTTAAAAAATTTTTTTCTCATTTCATCTTTGCTTTTTATTTTGTCAATTTTTAAAAAAGCGACGTTTCGCCAACTGGATTTGTTGACCTCATCAGGCTAAAGTCAGTTACAAAGGAAAACACTTTATTAGTTTGATTGTATAAAAATTTGCTTTTTTATATATAACACTGGTTATGAACAACAAAAAAACTAATCACCTTAGAGTTTAGTTAAAACAATCATAATTTTAACACGTCAGAAAATTAAAATATAAAACAAAAAACGTTCTTACTCTGCGTACAGAGAGACGTACAAACCACAACGACATATTAGCAACTGAGACTAGAAATTTATAAATATAGTAATACAAAAGGTAATAACAAGTAAATCTTAGACAGAGAAGGTTAATAAACTGAAAAGGAAAAACAATGATTTCTGAAATAGAATGTAAATATAAATTTAACCGATTAATTTTTCTAAGTAGAGGAAAAATTAAAATAATAAAATAAATATAAGTTTTATCGATTAATTTTTTTAAGTAGAGGAAAAAATATTTTCTTAAGGGAATAGTCATCTTCTTTTATATTAATTGTGTTATTATTCAATTTTATGTGGATCATTTCAGAAATCTTTCGTTAAATTTATATTTACATTCTATTTCAGAAATCATTGTTTTTCCTTTTCAGTTTATTAACCTTCTCTGTCTAAGATTTACTTGTTATTACCTTTTGTATTACTATATTTATAAATTTCTAGTCTCAGTTGCTAATATGTCGTTGTGGTTTGTACGTCTCTCTGTACGCAGAGTAAGAACGTTTTTTGTTTTATATTTTAATTTTCTGACGTGTTAAAATTATGATTGTTTTAACTAAACTCTAAGGTGATTAGTTTTTTTGTTGTTCATAACCAGTGTTATATATAAAAAAGCAAATTTTTATACAATCAAACTAATAAAGTGTTTTCCTTTGTAACTGACTTTAGCCTGATGAGGTCAACAAATCCAGTTGGCGAAACGTCGCTTTTTTAAAAATTGACAAAATAAAAAGCAAAGATGAAATGAGAAAAAAATTTTTTAAATTTATTTAAAAAAATTTTTGTTTTCTTACACACCTTCCTTGGATCACGTATTGGTGCTCTTTTATACTATAATAATGGAAGGACATAACTCTTCTAATTTAAAGTATATATGTCTTTGAATAAAAAGTAACGCATTTTACAAACTTGACAAGTGGTACTTTTGTTTTTTACTCTCGTAATTTAAATTAATTTTAAAATTAAAACTTTCAATTTTTATATTCCAAATGATCAATAATTTTTTAATTCCATAAAAGAAAGAAATATTTATTTTATTTTCTTGTATTAAACTAAATTGCGTAAATTAGTTCAACAACAATGTGTTTATTAATAGGGGAGTGGGCCCCAAGATGGACATTTCGTATAAAATTTTTGTTTAAGGTGACAGCGCCTTATGCTTTCTGTCATTTTTGTTGTTTGTATAGACGAACATTTTGATGCACATGTAAAGAAAAAAAAACCAGTTGTTTTTTCTTCTACACATACCACGTAATTTTGTGTCTAAAAAAGTTTTGTAACAGTTTTTTCTCAAGTTGGTAAAGTTATTTAAATTTATGATTTAGAATGAGTACTGAACGTTATAATATTCTTTATTTATCGTTTAATAATATTCTAAAATGATTTTACTAATTTAGTATTCATATATATATTTTTACTGGGGATTAAAAAATGGTGTCATGTACCCTAAGATGGACAGGCCTAAAATCTCAATGTATTTTTTTGCATATTTTCGATTTTATACTTTTTTCAATAATTTTTTGAGCAAATTAATTAAAATTTTTTATTTTCTATCATAAAATGTGATTTCATCGTTAGAGAATTTATTATATTGATATTTTTCGATATTTTATTACTTTTTACTGTTAAGCTATTAAATTGAAATTTTTAGAAATTTTATTTCTTGATAAATTCCGTAAAATGATTAAAACTTAGTTTAAGAATTGTTACACGATGTTAATTTTTTATTTACTACCATTTTCAGAGACTTTTAAGAAGGTGTCCATCTTGGGGCCACTTTTTTTTAGACCGAAAATTTTAACAATTAGAAAAAATGCTTTAAAAAATGTTTATGTTCAAAATAAAATTTTATCTCTGTAGCCATAAGTTACCTTATAAATTGTACTTTCATCCGGTATAAAACATTTTAATATATTTTATTCGGTTTGGATTCTACAGCAATAAATAGATAGGGTGTCCAACTTGGGGCCCTCTCCCCTACAGGTATTAAAACTTTAAGAATATGCTTACCAACGTTGAAAGAAAGTTCCAGTAAATATTAATAAAACCTATTTTATAATTTTAACATTACTGAAATTAATTATAGACTATAAATCAAAGAAACAATAAATATTATTAATTAATATTTATTAATATTATTAATTAATACTAATAATGATTATTGAATAAGTATGTGCATTAAATCTCAATATTGGAATAATTTTGATGATTAACAATTATGCAAATTAGAAGTGTCAAAAGTGTTCTTTTTAATTTTTAAATTAAAAATTTTTTTTTTTAATATTGAAAATAGAAAAATCAAAAAATTATTATATTAATATTAATTTACGGCACATTCTTTTAAGATTTCAGGGTATCTACCGTGTATTCATCTTAAAATTCCTGGATTAGAAACTTTAATTTTCCCGAATTTTTTCCTTCAATGGTTAATAACAATTGAGGGCCCGGATGCAATAACTACGTTTTCGCTCGAAGGCCTAGACTGTCTCATTTTTCACAAGATAATTTGACGAGAAAATTATCTGGAAAAAAAGTTGAAGGAAATTGAAATTTAAAAATTGATATCAATAGAGGAGATAAAGACGCACATTTTTTTTTAATAAAGTTTTTTGGTCAGACTATTATTTAGTTGAATAAAAATTAAAAACTAATTTTTTTTAGACATTGAAAATAACTTTATTTTTACAATCAACTGGTGATATCTCAGAGTCATATGGATCAAAAAAGTTGCAACTTCACCTGCATAATTAAAAAACATTGCAGATCCAAATAAAATGATTGTAATTATGAAAAAGTTGTAATTTGTTATTGATTTTTAATAATAATGTAGTCGCTATCATTACTGTGCTTTACTAACTTTGAGCAAAAAATCTCTGTTACAAAGTTTCGAATTTTGAAGGTTTGAATTACACAAGTTGTTCATTAAGGTATTAAAAAGTTTTACCAAAAAGAATTTTTTCGATTCATTAAATGTTTCAGCTTTTATAAACAATTTTGTTTGAAGCTACTGCGCTTCACGCGTTAACATTTGGTCAGCTGACTGACTGAGCTCTAAGCCGTGAGCGGAACAAGGAAGGATGCACTCCGGAGTGGCTATGGCGAGAGAGAGAGAAAGCGACAATAAAGTGTTTTTACTGTAGAAATCAACTTTATTATTTTCTATTTACATAACTGTTAATAAATTAACACACTTTTAAAGAATAAATAACATAATAAAACTATAACAACTAAATCAAAATCTTTCTTCGAGAGCGGCAAGGACTTTTAAGAACAAAACATTTTGTTTTCAATTTTTGTAAAACCAATTTTGCAGTACAAATTTCATTATTTAAACACTTTTGAAAACAAATAAACTGGACTGAAAATATTAAGAGTACAAGATTGTAAATGTTTAAAAAAAATAAACTTATTTTAATAACATAAAATATAGGTCTGTTTTTTACAAGTTATTTTTTAAAATATTTAATTTCCCATAATTTATGGTTTTATTATGTTATTTATTCTTTAAAAGTGTGTTAATTTATTAACAGTTATGTAAATAGAAAATAAAAAAGTTGATTTCTACAGTAAAAACACTTTATTGTCGCTTTCTCTCTCTCTCGCCATAGCCACTCCGGAGTGCATCGTGCATCCTTCCTTGTTCCGCTCACGGCTTAGAGCTCAGCCAGTCAGCTGACCAAATGTTAACGCGTGAAGCGCAGTAGCTTCAAACAAAATTGTTTATAAAAGCTGAAACATTTAATGAATCGAAAAAATTCTTTTTGGTAAAACTTTTTAATACCTTACTGAACAACTTGTGTAATTCAAACCTTCAAAATTCGAAACTTTGTAACAGAGATTTTTTGCTCAAAGTTAGTAAAGCACAGTAATGATAGCGACTACATTATTATTAAAAATCATTAACAAATTACAATTTTTTCATAATTATAACCATTTTATTAGGATCTACAATATTTTTTAATTATGCAGGTGAAGTTGCAACTTTTTTGATCCATATGACTCTGAGATATCACGAGTTGATTGTAAAAATAAAATTATTTTCAATGTCTAAAAAAAATTAGTTTTTAATTTTTATTCAACTAAATAATAGTCTGACCAAAAAACTTTATTAAGAAAAAATATGCATCTTTATCTCCTCTATTGATATCAATTTTTAAATTTCAATTTCCTTCAACTTTTTTTCCAGATAATTTTCCCGTCTAATTATCTTGTGAAAAAGGAGACAGTCTATGCCTTCGAGCGAAAACGTAGTTATTGCATCCGGGCCCTCAATTCTGATTAAAAAAATAAATTGAAACAATTTGCGTAAATAATAGTAATTTGAAGACAGTTTTTTAACAGGCAAAACAATTTTTTGAAAAGAAGAAGAAATTTACGATAATGTAAAAAAATAGAAAAAGTAGCAAGACAAAATAAAATAGAAAAGAGAAAAACCATACTCTTCGATTAAAAGAAAGCGATTAGAAGAAATTAAAAGAAACTATAATTTAATGACGAGTTCAAGGCAAAATAATCCAATTTTATACTTGTAATAAAAATTGAGTTTTTTCTAAGATTGTCTTGAAAACCAAATGATATAAAAAATTTCATTTTTAAGGAAAAATTATGTGCATTAAAAATTTTCTTCTATGATATATAATTCAAAAATTTTAATTTTTTATAAAGAAAAAATTCTACTACGGGCCAACTAACGCGTTTCAACTACACGTTTCACGAGTCAGACATTTTGATCGCAAGGGGTTCAGTTTGTTTAAATTTGAAAAAAATTTGCATTATATTTTTATTTTAAAATCAGTGAATATTTAGGGGTGCTCAAAGCCCATGAATTTTTGCATGTATTTTGCATTTTGAAAAAACATTTTTTTCTAAATTTGCAATATAATTGTAAAAAATCACTTAAAATGACAATTTAATGAGTTGGTCCATAAAATGTTTTTAGAAAATAGAATTCCGTAATTTATTTAATAATTTATTGTTATTAACTATTTTTAATGCAACTTCAAAAAATTCAAAAACATTTTTAAAATTTTAAATAATTTTTATCAATAAGTTATTAATACATTGCGAAATTCTGTTTTTTAAACACTTTCCAAGAACTTATTCGGTGTATTATAATTTAAAGTGATTTTTTACAATTTTATTGTAAAACGAAAAAATATTGTTTTTGTACAAAACATGTGGTAAACTTCGTGGACTTTGAAGTATATAGGCCTTTCATATTCTGTGACGTAAAAATTAAATAAGTAGTGGTGTTTGTTCAAATTGGAAAAAATTTTGGGTAGGAGCATGCCATTTCTGGCTTTTTGTTTTTTTGGACCACCCTAATGTAGATCTTGTTTCACATATTTTTGTTTTATATTTACTGAAAATGTAGCAATTTTATGAGTTTAAAAAATAAAAATTTTAACACATCGAAAAATACCTATAATACATTTTTAATTTTTTTTTCAAATGATATACAGTATGAAAGGGGAGGGGGAATGTGATACACATTTTAAGGGGGGTTGACAAAAATGTGACAAGTTGATATAAGGGGGTAGGGGGGATGGAAAAAGAAAAATATCGGTCAAGTACGAGTTACACTCGTACCAAGTCGAAGGGTTCCGTACCGCTCTAATTTTTTTCACATTTTTAACAACACATTTTTAACCAATTCCCAACCTTTCAGGATAAATACGCTGAGCTCTAGCATAGGGGTTTTTTGTCATTTTTCAACTTTTCATTAATAACTTTTGAAAATTAAGTCCAACAATGTTCGCTCTATTTTTCCTGTAATCTACACGTAAAAATACCTAGATATACCAAATTTCAAACCTCTAGGTCAAATGGTTTGGAAGATAGGGGGGGGGGGGGGGGGGGTAAATAGGCATTTTAATGCATTTTTTGAAAAAAATCTTGTTATTTCCTTGACAACGCTATGAACATCACGTTTAATCATGTTCGCTATATTTTTCCTGTAATCTACACGTGAAAATACATAAGTGTACCAAATTTCAACTCTCTATCTCAAATAGTTTGGCCGCTAGGGGGGGGGGGGGGGTAATGGTTTTGGGCGACGGACAAACGAGTGAAAACATAAGGGTTCCGTTTGGACACTTTGTGTACGGAACCCTAAAAAAGATGTAATATAATTTATGGGCTGGTCCCTAAGAGAAACAAAAAATAAATAGTGAATTTCTTTAGTTTGACTATGTAGATAGTTATTATTTAGGGGTGAAGAATATTGATTTTATTTATAATAATAATAAAATTATAAGAATATTTCTAATACGAATATTTTTCCTCAAAACAAAATAATATCTAGACTTTCTAGATTTCTACACATTTATATGACAAAATATCAATCAGTGCTCGGGTGCAGGAAATTTCCCAAAAACCCAAAAGGTCGAATATCCAAATGGTCGAATTTCAAAAAGTCGAATCTCCAAACGGTCGAATATCCAAATGGACGAATATCCATTTTGTCGAATTTCCAAATGATCGAATATCTAAATTGTCGAATTTCCAAATTGTCGAACATCCATTTGGTCGAATATCCATTTTTTCTAATTTCTAAATTTTCGAATTTCCAAATTGTCGAATATCTACTTTGTCGAATTTCTAAATTGTCGAATATTCAAATTTTCGAATTTCCAAATTGTCGAATATCCACTTTGTCCAATGTCCAAACTGTCGAATTTCTAAATTCTCGAATATCCATTTTATCGAATTTACAAATTGTCGAATTTCCAAATTGTCGAATATCTATTTTGTCGAATTTCCGTATGATCGAATATCCAAATTGTCGAATTTCCAAATTGTCGAATATCCAAATTGTCGAATATCCAAATTGTCGAATATCTATTTTCTCGAATTTCCAAATGGTCGAGTTTCCAAATAGTCGAATTTTTAAATTGTCGAATATCCAAATTGTCGAATATCTATTTTGTCGAATTTCCAAATGGTCGAGTTTCCAAATAGTCGAATTTTTAAATTGTCGAATATCCAAATTGTCGAATATCTATTTTGTCGAATTTCCAAATGGTCGAGTTTCCAAATAGTCGAATTTTTAAATTGTCGAATTTCCAAATTGTCGAATATCTATTTTGTCGAATTTCCAAATGATCGAATATCCAAATAGTCGAATTTCCAAATAGTCGAATTTCCAAATTGTCGAATCTCCAAATGTTCGAATCTCCAAATGTTCGAACTTTTTTTTTCATGTAAGTTTCCCATCTATGAAATGTGTTGGTATAGTAGAGTGGACAAGTGCGCGAAATTTAAAATCGTTATGGAAATTTTAAATTTTGCGTATTTGTCCACTCTACTATACCAACACATTTCATAGATGGGAAACTTACATGAAAAAAAAAGTTCGAACATTTGGAAATTCGAACATTTGGAGATTCGAACATTTGGAGATTCGACAATTTGGAAATTCGACAATTTGGAAATTCGACTATTTGGATATTCGATCATTTGGAAATTCGACAAAATAGATATTCGACAATTTGGATATTCGACAATTTGGATATTCGACAATTTGAAAATTCGACTATTTAGAAACTCGACCATTTGGATATTCGACCGTTTGGAGATTCGACTTTTTGAAATTCGACCATTTGGATATTCGACCTTTCGGGTTTTTGGGAAATTTCCTGCACCCGTCAGTGCTTTAATTATTATTAATGTTATTATTTTTCCTTTTGTTTAGTTACAACATTCATTATTTGTTATTATTGTAATAATCCATTGAAATTTAATTTTTTTTCTAGAACAGACAGCTGCCTGGAGTAAGGAAGAGTTTTAAAAAAGTGTTACTTTAAGTGTTACTTAATAAAAAAAAATAAAATAAAATACCTGAGAAATTTAACTTAACCTACTCCTTGTAAAAATCCTAAAAAAATGTGCCCTAAATTAATAATTATATAATGATTTTGATTTTTTATCAATATTAAAAAAAAAATTTATTTTGAAATTTAAAAAATTAAAAAGAACACCTTCGACTCTTTTAATTTGCATAATTGTTAATCATTTAAATTATTCTAATATTGAGATTTAATGCACATACTTATTCATTTATCATTATTAAGAATATTTATTGTTTCTTCGAGCTATAGTTTATAATTAATTTAATTAATGTTAAAATCGAGGGGCTATTCACTGAGGAATCGCATTAAAGAGATTGCTAAAGATGACTAGCGATCGCTAGTGACGTGCGGCGATCGCAAGAGACGGCGAGTGATCCCAAATGATGACACGGCGAGAGATCGCGTTGACGCTAAGCGAATATATATATGTATAAATCAGGGCCTTTCATCCTAGCGAAAATGTGCAAATCGGTGCAAATAGTGAAATCTAAACAACCTGTGGGGGGAAGGCGGTATAAATGTATATAAAACAGTATGTTTAAGTAAGTTGGTTTTAAAACGATTTAAATTTTTTTTAACTTTTTCTCTTCGCTGTGATTTTTTTTAATTGAATTGATAAATGATACATTATTTAGACACAAGAATTTTTGAAAATATTCAAATAAGTTTTTCAAACACTTTTCTCGTCTAAGAATATTATTTTTCGATAAAAATGTTTTCGTGAAAAATATTTCGAGAACAGTTTAACTTAATAAATACAGAAGATCCTATTTCTTTTCTCAAAATAAGTCGATTAACCCACTCAATGTGTATATAATTAAATACAACTTTTCAAATAATTTATTATTTTTAATGTTTTCGACGTTTAAAAAATTTTTTATGATTTTTTATTTAGTCTTCAGAAAATATTTTGTATAATGAAGAATTAATCAATATCATATATTTTTAGGGAAATTAGTGAACTTTATTACCGTTTTTCTATCTCGTTTTTTATTTTTTGAGATGTTTAATAGTGGCAATAATTTCAAAACATTTAGATTTAAATTATATTCTAATTGGGTCAAAACACTGACTTTCGACCAAAGGTGGTCGCTGACATATTTTAAAAAATATTAAAACCTATATTATATCTATTATTAAAGTATCTAAATTTAACTTCTAAAGTTGTTTTAGCTAAGTTTTTTATTTTTTAGCCGTAAATTGTAATTAAAGGAGCAAGTGTCAAGAAAAAATGGCGTTCTTAATGCTTATTTTAAACGCTTTTAATTCAGAAAAAAAACATTTACTCCCTGTGCTATAAAGAGAATACGTTTAATCAGTATCCAAATATTTATTTTCATTAATATAATTTTGTGTAAAATGAAAAATAATAGTAATGAAGTTAACTTA
The DNA here is from genome assembly GCA_037103525.1 of Ganaspis brasiliensis. Lineage (NCBI taxonomy): Eukaryota > Metazoa > Arthropoda > Insecta > Hymenoptera > Figitidae > Ganaspis > Ganaspis brasiliensis. Next base: position 1,438,568 of record JAZKLR010000219.1, read on the forward strand.
TTAACTTATAACTTTTCGAGGAATTAATGGAAAATAATAAAGTTTTTTTAAAATTATATTGAAATTTTTCTTATTATATATTATTTATAATTTGTATAGTAATGCATGTAGTACATATTTAAAATTTTGTATTTTATTTATGATTTTATTCAAATTCATAATTATTTTCATTAATATTTATTATCTATTAAGGTTTATTAAATTATTAATTAACGGAGAGAAATATAGAATAAAAAAAAAAATATATAGATTTCTTTTTGCTAATTATTTTAACAAATTAACATTGCAAATTGAAAATGTTGCTTATCATTAGTTGTTAAGATTTATTTTATTAATTATTATAAACTGACAAAATATAAATAAAAATTTTGAATTTAAAATCAATAATCGATTGTCAAACTTCAGAGTGTACTTTGAAATATAAAAAATAACCTTTCTTTCATTAAAGTTTAAACTTAAATAATTCATAAACCAAGCAACTTACCTTCGCAAAAATTTAATATGTTGTAGATTTTATTAAAACTTAGATATGTGGAAAGTCTTAATTTTTTAAATTCATCCAGAAAAAAGTTAGGTAAGTTCAAAAATGCGTGTTTTATGGTTAAATTTGAAATTTCAAGACGGAATTATTTAATAATAAAATAAATATTTGTCTTCTTTCCAGTGAAAATACGTTTAAAGTACACAAATTAATCATTGTGGTAAGTTTCAATAATATTTGTGAAGTAGATTTCTAAAAAATAGACTTCTGAAAGTGATAAAAATTGACAGTTTTTCTATCAACTTTAAGTTAACTTTATTACTATTATTTTTCATTTTACACAAAATTATATTAATGAAAATAAATATTTGGATACTGATTAAACGTATTCTCTTTATAGCACAGGGAGTAAATGTTTTTTTTTCTGAATTAAAAGCGTTTAAAATAAGCATTAAGAACGCCATTTTTTCTTGACACTTGCTCCTTTAATTACAATTTACGGCTAAAAAATAAAAAACTTAGCTAAAACAACTTCAGAAGTTAAATTTAGATACTTTAATAATAGATATAATATAGGTTTTAATATTTTTTAAAATATGTCAGCGACCACCTTTGGTCGAAAGTCAGTGTTTTGACCCAATTAGAATATAATTTAAATCTAAATGTTTTGAAATTATTGCTACTATTAAACATCTCAAAAAATAAAAAACGAGATAGAAAAACGGTGATAAAGTTCACTAATTTCCCTAAAAATATATGATATTGATTAATTCTTCATTATACAAAATATTTTCTGAAGACTAAATAAAAAATTATAAAAAAATTTTTAAACGTCGAAAACATTAAAAATAATAAATTATTTGAAAAGTTGTATTTAATTATATACACATTGAGTGGGTTAATCGACTTATTTTGAGAAAAGAAATAGGATCTTTTGTATTTATTAAGTTAAACTGTTCTCGAAATATTTTTCACGAAAACATTTTTATCGAAAAATAATATTCTTAGACGAGAAAAGTGTTTGAAAAACTTATTTGAATATTTTCAAAAATTCTTGTGTCTAAATAATGTATCATTTATCAATTCAATTAAAAAAAATCACAGCGAAGAGAAAAAGTTAAAAAAAATTTAAATCGTTTTAAAACCAACTTACTTAAACATACTGTTTTATATACATTTATACCGCCCTCCCCCCACAGGTTGTTTAGATTTCACTATTTGCACCGATTTGCACATTTTCGCTAGAAGTGACTAGAGACGAATAATGAGACGACCAATCAGACGGCCGGAGACGACCAGCGACGGCTAGCGACGACAAACAGATTTCTTGAGATCACAAATCGATTGCGTCGTCTTTGGAATCTCTTGGATCCCAGTGAAGAGCCCCTCGGTTAAAATTATAAAAGAATTTTTATTAATGTTTACTGGAACTTACTTTCAACGTTGGTAAGTACATTCTTAAAGATTTAATATCTGCATTAATAAACACATTGTTGTTGAATTAATTTACGCAATTTAGTTTCATATAAGAAAATAAAATAAATATTTCATTTTTTTATGGATTTAAAAAAATATTGATCAGTTGGAATATAAAAATTCAAATTATCTTCAATTACATACTTACTTTCATTAAAATAATCTTATTTATTACATATTTATATTCACTTCAATTTTTTCAACTTTTGAATTTCCCGTCTCGCGTCTAGTGACTTTTCTATCGGTAATGGTGGATCCTTTTAAACTGCTGCACTTTTCTGCCACACCGACTACAGTGGTAAATAAATCACACTTTTCACATTTCACTTTTATCACATTTTCAAAAAAATGTGTATTTCTTTATTCCAAACGATTTATTTGTGTATCAGAACGTTCAATTTATGGATATATATGGCCAACTCCACTCATCCAACCTTCAATTCATCAAAAACAAAGGTAAGTATTTGTCATAAACCGAAATCATTTGGTTTAACCTTAGTTTACGGTACACCCGCCAAACCGAGTTTGGCGTATAAGCTAACCCAAATACAATTTTCTTATGCCAAATACTTTCTTTTTTAGTGGGAGGTTGCGTAAAGAGGCAAATACCTTGTACACCCCTGTTCATAAATGCTGTCCTTCCGGTTTATTGTTTGTTTATTGTTCTAACAATAAACCGGAAGGACAGCATTTATGACAAGAACATTGACTTCTTTGAAAACTTGCTGTTAGTAGTAAAAACAAAACTACAAAACCTATTGTTTACGTATAATGATTCCGCAGCCTAGCTCATTTTTCTATTTTTGTATTTATAAAGGCTTAAATTCGTTATTATTTTTTTTCTCCAGTACTGTTGTACGAAAGGGCAATTATTGTTAGCCCGTATATTATTATAAATAAATAAATAAATAAATAAATACGTTAACAAACTTTGTTTACCTCTATATTTATATATATTTAACCATTATTACGTATTACGTATATACATATATATATATATATATGTGTGTGATTATGAGTCTGGTATGAGTTTACAATTCTTTAGAAAGGTTGAAAACTATATTTTCTAGTTAGAAAGATTAAAAGTGTGACAAACATTGTTCCAAATACTTCGTAAAAATAAAAAGATTGTGAATTATGTCTAAACAATTTACGGAATTTATTTGTATTATTTGAATAATTAAATATCACTTTCCTTTTTATTAATAAAATTATAGATATATCCCAGAATTAAAAACTTATTAATGAATCCGTTTGTGAATCGGAGATTTTAAAAATTCGTATTCATAATTGACATTCTGAATGAATAGGAGTGTTGAATAGGAATTGCCTTTAATTTTTTATTTATTTAAATTATAAAAAATCACCAATTTAAGTCATTCTATTTTTTCTACAACATAACCTAAAATTTTTCAATCCGATTCATAATTTTGAACTCAGATAGTAGCGTATCTAGAGGGGGGCAGAGGGGGCAGTCGCCCCGGGCGCCAACCTCCAGCCTAATGCATTTGGGGGCGGCAATTCGATGAAATAATTTTCAATAAGGGGCGGCAAAAATTACCTTTTGCCCCGGGCGCCAAAAATGCTCGGTGTACGCCACTGCTCAGATTCAGTAAATTTCTCGTCAATATAGAAGGAATCATTAAAGGCAGTTTCTGTTGAAAACTACTCAGAATGTCAATCCTAAATCCGCATTCTTAAAATCTCCGTTTCAAGAAATTTATCAATAAGTTTATTTTTCCGGAATAAAAACTTTTTTAAGAATATGTACATAGGCATTAATTATTTTCAACAATATACTTACTTACTTCCAAGAGGTATTACACTGTGTGCAATTTTATTAAATTTTGAAAAGTAAATTAAAAACATTATTTTATTCTCCACATTTCTTTGAAACGTGTATAAGAGGCAAAGTTCCTGAACTGTCCAGGTCAAAAAATAAAATTTAATCAATTTAGCTGAAACTTTGTTGGAGTGATTTTACTGTTAGTGAAAATGTAAATACCAAATATTTTTAAATTTTATGAAATGGTTTTTGAGTTACACAGTTTTTAAATTTTGAATTTTTTAAATTTATTATATTTCTAAGTAGATTGCATAAAAGTTAACATATATATATATATATATATATATTCTTTATAAATCTTTAAATTAGTTTGAAAAATATCTTCAAATTTTAAAAACGTTGGTTATACATATTCCGAAACTATATAAAAATTAATACCGTCAAGTTAGGTTATTTTGTGCACAAAACCGCTCTTTTTCCACTCTATGCTTTATTAAAATTCAGAATTTAAAAAAATAAGGAATTTATTTATTCAGTTATGTTGTGGAAATCCTTCTAAAGGTGTCTTATGAGTTAACCGACAAGAACAAATTTTTGTCTGATTTATAAAAACTCAAAGTTTTGCACAAAAGTTATTAAAACGAGTTACTTTATATTTCTAAATTTCAATTAAATTCTATTAAAATATCAATCTCAGTAGCGTTATTAAAAAGCAACAAACCATGTAGATTTATTGTTTTTTATTGCATTAAACTGCATTAAAATATGTTCACACAAAATGGCGTCCTATTTTCGGAATAGAAATGTATTTAATAGAAAATTATTCAGTTTGAATTTTAGGCAATTGAAGTTAGTTACACGAGCAGGGATTTAATAGCATCAAAAAGCATTAAATTTTTAATTAAAACTAAAATTTTTAATGATTATAATTGTCAATCCAAGCCATGTTACCGGGTACAGTGCAGTCCAGCAGGATTTGCCCATCCATTAGAATTTTTGTCTGTACAAAAAGTTTTATATTTTGTCAACTAATTAGGATAAAACAATAAATAAGCACTTATTTTTAAGTTTATATGATCTACTTTTAAGATATCTAATGAGATAAAGGAAAAAAAATTGTCTCGTTACTTAATTATTATTAACAATAGTGCAAAAATTCTATTTTTTTTGGGTAAATTTCAAACTGATGTATTTTTTAAACGAATCATCACATTTTATTAGCAGATAATGCATTTAATAGATAATTTTATCACCTTTAAAACGATTTTTTTTTAACAAAGATATAGGTAATTGTTTAAAAAAATAGCACTTTTTTTTAATTGTGCATAAGTCCAGAACTGTTGATTTTAGAAAAAAATTATAAAGAACAAAAATGTGCCTTTTTATGTGTATAATCGGAAAAAATATTTAGAATTAAAAAAAAGTTTTTTTACCACATTTTGAGTTTTTAAAAAATTTTGTAATTAGTCATAAGTCCAGAACGGTTGATTTTGGAAAAAAATTATTCAAAACAAAAATGTGTCTTTTTATGTGTAGATTCAGAAAAAAATATTTGGAATAAAAAAAAAATTTTTTTACCCTATTTTTAAAAAACTTAAAATAGCTTGAAAAACAATTTTTTGTTTTTTAATTCTAAATATTTTTTTCTGTTTCTACACCTAAACAGACACATTTTTGTTTTTAATAATTTTTTTACAAAATAAACCGTTCTGGACTTATGACTAATTAAAAGAAAATTTGAAAACTCAAAATATGGTAAAAAAAATTTTCTTTTTTTTTAATTCTAAACATTTTTTTCCGATTATACACATAAAAAGGCAGATTTTTGTTCTTAATAATTTTTTTCTAAAATTAACAGTTCTGGCCTGATGCACAATTAAAAAAAAGTGCTGTTTTTTTAAACAATTACCTATATCTTTGTTTAAAAAAATCGTTTTAAAGGTGATAAAATTATCTATCAAATGCATTATCTGACAATAAAATGTGATGATTCGTTTAAAAAATACATCAGTTTGAAATTTACCCAAAAAAATTGAATTTTTGGACTATTGTTAATAATAATTAAGTAATGAAACAGTTTTTTGTTCCTTTATCTTATAAGATATCCTAAAAGTAAATCATATAAACTTTTAAATAAGTGCTCATTTATTGTTTTATCTTAATTAGTTAACAAAATATAAAACTTTTTGTAAAGACAAAACTTCTGATGGGTGGGCAAATCCTGCTGGACGGCACTGTACATATACAAATAATGGAAGAAAAAAATGTGCCCTACAAATAAATTTTATTTGGCCAAAATCTTATTAAGCCTAAATCTCATTTGGCCTAAATTTTATTTAGCCTCAATCTCGTCTGGCCTAAATCTTATTTAGCCTCAATCTTATCTGGCCTCAATCTTATCTGGCCTAAATCTTATCTGGCCTAAATCTTATTTGTTCTAATTTAAAAATGACACAAAATTGTAAAAAAAATTTACAATAGAAAAATTATGCCAAATAAGATTTAGGTCAGATAAGATTTAGGTTAAATAATATATAGGCTAAATAATATTTAGGCCAAATAAGACTTGGGCAAAATAAGATTTAGGCTGATTAAGATTTAGGCTAATTAAGATTTAGGCCAAATAAGATTTAGGCCAAATAAGATTAAGGCCAAATAAGATTTAGGACAGATAAGATTTAGGCCAAATAAGATTTAGGACAGATAAGATTTAGGCAAAATAATATTTAGGACAAATAAGACAAAATTGACAAACATCACTAAATTTCGTGGCTCGCAATTAGAAGCGAAGTTATTGCGTTTTTTGTGACGGAAGGCGCGCATCTCTCTCTGCGCAGGTATTCCTATTATTATTTTGAACTATCTTTTAAAAAATATTAGTGTTTTTGCATACACAGTCTTCACTCATACCCTAAAAAAATGCTAAATTACCATTTTTTTTCTCTATCATCTACACTGAGAGACTTTTAATTACAGTTTTTGCTTTTTTCAATTTCTATATTTGTAATAAAACGTAAGAATTTAGGGATAATCGAGGTTCGATCATAATAGTTCTTTTAAAAAAAAGAGATTGTGTTACCTTGTTTTCTATTATTGTAATTTCGTGAGAAAAAAAATTAATATATGTAATTAGAATTAGTATTATTTGAGGTTAGAAAAAGTAAATGTGAAAAAGCGATATTCATTTTTAACACATTTTGATCTATTTATTATGGCATGTCTAAAATTTTATTAGACTTTTTCTACGACAGTTTTTCGAGCAGCCATATGTCTCATCAGCTATTCTACCACTTCACAATATTTACTCAAAAATATATTTAAAAAAAATCGATCTCTAGAAAAATTTCGTATCATCCGGAATACTGAACACAGATGTTAATTATTATTACCATTTTCACTTCAATTTAGTAAAAAATCACTTCTCAAACCACATGAAACTTTTGCTAGTTAGTATATAAGGAAAGTTAAAACACTCTTTTCTATAGCTACGCGCGCGATTATTCGACGTCATCGAAATGTTATATATGTTTGTAGTTAAGGCTTAAAAGTGTGCGTAATATATATATCATAGTATAGGTTGTTCGTTACACAGATTTCGTCAAATACCACTATAAAGATACAGAATACCTGTAACTATACAAATATCAAAGACGAACTTGCATCTGTATCTCTGACCTGTCAAACAAATACTGCCATTTTTCTTTTTACTGCGCGCACACCCCATGATATTAAGTTTCTAACACACGTTTTATAATTCTTGCAATTCTTTATTTTCATCTCTCTTAAATTTTTTAGAGGTAATATAATTATGTGTCTTATGAAGTATATAACACTTTTACTACTTTTTATCAAAAAGACAACTGTTGCATCTAAAACGTCTTTTCTTAAACAGTGTATCAGTTTTTATAACCACATCTCGATTATCCCTAAACTCTTAAATTTTATTGTACATAATAATAAGCAATAAAGCAGATATTAAAATCAAAAGTTTCTCAGTGTAGTTCTATTTGTTTGAAATGTTTTTAATAACAAAAAATATAATACTGTGTTATTATTAAATATTTTTTAAATTGTTTAAATTATTTATCAATTACTACAAATGTTTATTATTAACAATTGATTGTTTATCTTCAGAGAATAGGAATTTTGAATTTTGCAACTTTCTTCCTGGATATTTAACAGAATTCACAGTTGATCGAAATTCTATTTTATAGAATGTCTGTTTAAAAGAAGTTTTAAATGAATGAATGTATCTTTAACAGAAATTCTACATGTTCAAATCTTTATCAAGCCGAAATTGTATTTGATAGAACTCATTTTCCATCGAATATTTATTTAGTAGAATGTACCGATGAGTGAAGTTTCATTTAATAGAATTCATATTTTATCGAATTTTCAATTAACAGAATTCACAGTTGTTCGAAATTCCATTTTATAGAATGTCTGTTTAAAAGAAGTTTGAAATGAGTGAATGTATCTTTAACAGAAATTCTACATGTTCGAATCTTTATCAAGCCGAAATAGTATTTGATAGAACTCATTTTTCATCGAATATTTATATAATAGAATGTACAGATGAGTGAAGTTACATTTAATAGAATTCATATTTGGTCGAATTTTCATTTAACAGAAGTCTCAAGTGAACGAATTTCAATTTTATAGAATCGACACTTAAACCAATTTTCATTTGGCCGAATCAGCAAATGTCCGAATAAACATTCGTCAGAAAGATATGCAAGTGGTCTTTCGATTTCTTTGAAACTGTGGGAAATAATAGTCTTAGGTATGATTGTTAAAACCCAAAAAGGATTTTCGAAAATTTACAAAATGGCGCCCGCTACGCCATGTTGAATTTCAGAGCAGTGTTTTTTTTCAAAACTAATTATTTCCTAATCGGCAAAATGGATTTTAATGAAATTTTCAGACAAAATAGATAAATTAACGTAGTTTAAAATAATATTACAATAAAAAAAAAAATTCAAAATTTTGACCCAAAAAAAGTTTTTAAAATTTTTTGAACTACTTTTTAGTTGATTTGGACACTTTTTTGGATTTTCTAATGTGCATATTCTGATTCCTTATGATTTCACCTTTATTTAAAAAAAAAATTTGGAGACTTGAATAGTTTTCGAGATATTAAGATTTTAGTGGGAGCGCACACCGCGATTTCCACTCCACACGTCAAGCGCACAGTAGGACCAAATTGGAATTTACTGTTCAAAACCGTCTAGAGCTTTCATTTTTAAACCAATTTTACTTTTTTTTTCTTAAGTGAAAGATTATAAAATTTGGAAGAAATTTGTAAAGCGCGATTTTAACATTTTTTTGTTTACAATAATTTTTGTATTGTAAATTTAAACAAAAGTAGCAATTTTTAAGAAAATGTTATCTTCAGTTGCTATAATTGAACGATACGAACTAAAAACTTTTTAAAAATTAACCTAGAGTACCCCCTAAACTGTAAAAAAATTACGCAAGTCAACATTTGAATTTTATAAATAAATTATGTTAATAAATAATTAAGGTTACAACAAATTGTTCATAGGGTCAAAGATTTCGTTAGATTTTGATGAAAATGTTTGCTCGGGGGTTTTTGAGGTCGCTGATTACAAATCCGTCATCAGTTGTTTAAAATTCAAAATGGCGGATCCAATTAAAATCAATCCAATTTGCTTGAAATTTGTAACTCGCGGGTTTTTAGAGGCGCTAATTACGAATATGTTATCAGTTTTTCAAAATGTAAAATGTCAGAGCAACTAAAGATAACAAGGTTTTGAACAATAAATTCCAATTTGGTCCTACTGTGCGCTTGATGTGTGGAGTGGAAATCGCGGTGTGCGCTTCCACTAAAATCTCAATATCTCAAAACCTATTCAACTCTAAAAAAAAAATTCTTTTTTTTTAATAAAGGTGAAATCATAAGGAATCAGAATATGCACATTAGAAAATCCAAAAAGTGTCCAAATCGACTAAAAAGTAGTTCAAAAAATTTAAAAAACTTTTTTTGGGTAAAAATTTTGATTTTTTTTTAATTGTTATATTATTTTAAACTTTGTTAATTTATCTGTTTTGTCTGAAAATTCTATTAAAATTCATTTTGCCGATTAGGAAATAATTAGTTTTGAAAAAAACACTGCTCTGAAATTTAACTGAAATTCATATCTCAAGAGCTCGAATCAAGAGCTTAATAGGCATCGATTAAATAGATGTCGCTTTGCCGGTAAGGTCAAAATCTTCTTTTCAATTACAAACCAACCGGGAATTTCCTACTTTAAATATCGGCACTATTGATTCAACAGTATTTTTCTCCCAGTGTACAATACTAAAAAGTATCACCTCCTTTCTTGTGAGTGTCACCCCTTTTACACATAATTTGGAGTGTCACCCGGGGCCGACCGCCCTCGCCCCTCCTGGTTACGCCACTGTACTTTCTGCAGGAAAATAATTTCTGTCAGAAAATATTTTCTACAACAGTTTGTGTCCAAAACTCGACTAAACTGCTGATTTTTATGCACTTGTTTCTAAAAGTAGGAGAAACTGGACTTTTAGGCACAGTTTCTCCCCCCAGTAATGTTTGTCAAACACGCATGCCAACCTAAATTATTTCCTTGTCACCATGTCACCATAGATGTTACTAGAATACCAGCTGTCGCGTGACGCGTCTTGCCGCCATTTCCACTTGTCACGTCTCGTGTTGCTTTGCATGTTATAGTTTCTCTTTCTTTTGCTTAATTTTACAACTTAATTGGGAAAATGGCTTCAGGAGTATCAAACGGTAATAGTGGAGCTGAAATTACTGTAGATGAATTGTTTGAAAGTGCTAAAATGAATCTTATTCCCGCAAAATCGAAACAGTTGTACCTAACCTCCTACGAACACTTCACAAGTTGGCAAAAAAACAAAAATTGCTTATTAATCTCAGAAAAAACTCTCATGGCGTATTTTGAGGATATTTCTAAAAGTAAAGCCCCATCAACTCTCTGGTCTACGTACTCGATGTTAAAAAAAACAATTAAAAACAATAATGATCTTGATATAAGTCAATATCCAAATTTAATTGATCTACTGAAATTGAAAGCGAAAGGATTTCAAACAAAAAAATCGAAAGTGTTAAAATCTGAAGAGATTGATAAATTTTTGAGTAATGCCCCAGACAAACAATACTTGGCAACCAAGGTAAATATATAAATAAAGTATATAGTTATCAGAACGTTTTGTTTTTTTAGGACAAAAACAAAAAATATTTTTTTGTTAAATTAAACATTATTATAGTAATTATTTACCATTTTTTTAGAAAATTACGACGAAAATTTTTTTGTAATTTAAATAAATAGTTAGACAATTTGAAAGTATCAAAAATATTTTTAATATATTTAAAATTATATTTCTAGGTTGCTCTCATAATTGGCATTCAAGGAGCATGTAGAAGAGACGAGTTGTACAATATAACTACACAATATGTGCAAGATAACGGATCATACTTAGAAATAACACTTCCTAAAACAAAAACTGACAAAATCAGAAATTTTGTTGTCGAGGGAAAATTTTATCGTATAGTAAAAGAATACATACTGCATCGACCGAAAGATATAGAATCTAATAAGTTTTTCTTAAACTGGCAAAATGGTAAATGCACGCGACAAGTGATCGGGATAAATAAGTTTGGTAGCATGCCAGTACAAGTCGCAACATTTTTAAACCTTCCTGAACCACAATCCTATACTGGACATTGTTTTCGGAGAACCTCGGCGACTCTTCTAGCTGATGCAGGAGCAGATTTAGTGACATTGAAACGTCACGGAGGTTGGAAATCTAACCAAGTGGCAGAGGGATATATCGAAGATTCATTGGAAAATAAACGAAAAATTAGTAAATTAATTTCAAATTCTGTGCTGAAAACTTCTACTACTGCTAATGGTTCTAACGACGATTCTAATATGCAAAGTTGCTCGACGATGTCAAATAAAGAAAATTCAATCTCATCTCTGGATTTTTCCGCCACGGCGGATCATCTACACATCACAAACTGTCAAAACGTGACTATAAACATTTTCAGTGACAGCAAAAAATAGTCGTTTAATAAGAACAATTCTATTCGTTTTTGCTTAAAAAGTTTAATGTTTCTAAATTAAATGTTTTTTATATTATTACATTTAATCTAGACGAAAAAATTATTTAATAAGTTTAAAAACAAAATATGTCGTATTAAAAATCTTTGATTTGTCAGCGTAAAATTAAAAAAAAAACGTTCTTTATTTTATTATACTATTTAATAAGGTGAGTAAAACATAAACGTGTTTAAAAATGTTTGATAGTACTGCATAAAGTTTAAAAACAAAATTATTTTATTATACTATTTAATAAGTTAATTAAAACATAAATGTGTTAAAAAATGTTAGATTGTACTACGAAATGTTTTAAAAAGTGTTTTTATTGTATTAATCATTTGATCTCGCAAAAAAAAATCGTTAAGAAGTTGAGTTTAAAAAAATTATCTTCTATATTTAGCGTTTATGGTTTTCAAATTTTAAATTAAACGCTAACGTTGTATTATTTTTATAATTTGTATTTTATAAAAGGCTGCATTTACGTCTTTTAATTCAAAATTACTTAATAAACTTGATTTGCCTTACTTTAGTTGCTTTAGTTTAAATAAATTTATATAAAAAATACAGATGGATTCGCATTATTAACATTAATACCTAAAATAAAAAAATTCAGCAATTAATTATTATTTATTGACATCAAGTTGTTGTTTCGATACTCACCATTAAGTTTAGTAAGTTATCTAATTACTCTTTTATTTTAAAATCTAATTTACTAGTTTAACCCGTTGTAAATCGGGACTCAGGATCTACGTGTAATTGACATTATTACATCTAATACAACTCTTTTAACCTCAAAATCTAACTATTCGAAGTTATATAATAAAGCTTTAGATTTGGTTCTTTTGTTGCGGGGGGCTCCGCCCCCCGAACCCCCCGCCGGGGTTTCACCCCTGGACCCCATCGGGGGGGTAAACCCCCCCGAACCCCCCCGCAGCACCAAAAGCTGCTCCGTCGGCTTGTCAGTGGTTTTTGTTTTGAAGTGAAATTCGGATCTCGTTTTGGACACGAACTGTTGCAGAAAATAGTGTGTGTTACACGTGCGCATCTAGGGAAATCTCGACTCGTGTGATTGCCACACTCGCTTCGCTCGTGCGGCAAACTTCACACGAGTCTCGATTCCCCTACAAATGCGCACTTGTAACGCAAATAACTATTTCGTCAAAAAATACTTTCTGTCAGACTTTTGGCTTTTTGACGTATATCAAGTGTTCCATCGAACAGTTTAATGGCTAAAACACAGAACTGCATGGCTTTTCCCGAATCAGTAAAAAATATGGTTGATCTACCCATAATTATCGCAGTTCCACGCAAATATATTTTTCAGTGTACTATTATTCTTAAAAGTATGTATTTAGGTAAAACAAAAAGTTCCAAAATTATATGGATTGCTTACTGTTAATAGAATAAGACAGTCTTCAATTTCGCGTTAAATTTATTTGTCGGTCAGGACGTTTGGGTTCTAAAGGTACTAATTTTACTTACTTTTTTCATGAGAACTGAAAATGAGGATTAATTAATGTAAAATACTTAATAACCAGTGGGTTTCTTTAAAATATTTTAAAATATTTTTTGCTACAAAATAAGTGTAAATAATAAAACACAGTGTAAATAATAATCCAGTATTGTTCTATGTTGCAAAAAACATAAATTTTTTATATTTAATAAGATAATTTCTCTAATGAGGTGTGAATTATACAGTAAAAGCATCATAAGTTTTCTACTAATGCAAAAAAAAAAATGAGAATGAGTAGAATTTAAGTTTTAATATGCACTTGAAAAAAGATCTCTTAATTACCCTAATTCTTACCATAATTATTGATATCTTTTTTACCAGAATTTACAGTATTCTATTCTTTACATCCAAATGGCATTGTGTGAAAAAACATTAAGAGAATGGATAGATGAAAGGGTAACTGTAACACCCCAGTCAGTTATTAAAGAGATCCTAGTACAAATTTTAAGTGGATTGGAATATATTCATGGATTAAATATAGTTCATCATGATATTAAGGTATTGTGTTCATTCATGACATAATTACTAAATATGTATACGTATGTATAATAAATAAAATTTATTTATTTCTCTAGCCAAGCAATATCTTTATATCTTCAGCTGGAAAACTTAAGGTACAATTGGGAGATTTTGGTTTGGCATGTCCGTTACAGAGCGAAAGTCATCATTCTGAACTTGGAACACCTATGTATGCTGCCCCTGAACAACTAAAAGGAGAATGCAATCCAAAGGTATTATTTATATTTGTTTTTTAAGATCTTGCGTTCGCTCCATAAGATTTCGAACCCCCACAGCACCTAAATTTTCTTCAACTTTGCCAACCTTTCCTCAAGTTTTTAAACTTGCAGCAAACTTTCTGAAAGTTGGCGACACTTGAGAAAAGTTTGGCAAAGTTGAGGCAAGTTAAGGTGCTGTGGGGGAACTCAGATTATTTTGTTTTTGTATAAAAACATTGATCTTAAAATGGTGCGGGAAAGGGATTTTTATATGTTTCTCTAATTTTGATCGTTAAGTCATATAAACGAAAACCAAAATTGATTTCAAGTGCGAGGTAGCCGAGGGGTATAAGTGTTCGGTTTCGTGTTCGTGATCTGCGTCGTTAGTTCGTGTAGGTGTAAGTACATAGGATCGAAACTTTGAAATAATAAATTAATTTTCAAATTGTGTTAAAAGTATACGATAGTGTATTAAATGATCCTGTGTGCGACTCTGTTAAATAAATAATATTGTGATAAGTGTTAATCGCGAAAATATATTTTTTTTGCACAAATAAAAGAATTTGCCAGTCAATGAAAATTTTATTGACTATCTTTGAAATTTTAGTGCACGAGTATTTATTCGTCAATTGACTTTTGGCTCTATACAAAAGTCAAGTACTAAGTCAAGGAAACATTAAAGTACTTTTTTTCGTGTGAAATCGTCAGAAACTTTAAATTCAATTAGTCTCTCTGACTGACAACACTTTATCACAAGAATATATATATATATATATATATATATATATGGGTGATTCTCCACGAAACCGACAATTCCATGTCCCTTGTGTTTTTTAAGAAACAAATTGCACATATGGTAATGAATCTAACGTAAAAAAGTAACTCTAGTGATCACAAACAAAAGCCTGTAGCCACTTTAATTTATAATATTAAATTTTTTTTTTAAATACAAATTTATAGGCCAAATCGTCATGGTGAAGCCTGTCCCCAGGGTCAGTTACGACACAAAAATAAATATTTTTAGTAAACTTTAATAGTAAAACAAATTAATGGTTATATTTTTTTATTGTCTAAGTGTGTAGAATTCAGAAAAAAATTAGTTGCAAAAAAATTATTATTTTTATTTTTTTCTAGATGTTATTTCTTGTCCCCAGTTTTGTGCGTCATGGTGAAGCCTTTTTAAAAAATTGAAATATTTCATAAAAATCAAATCAGAATTCAGTTATACTTTAGTATAAGCAACAATTAAGTTCTCTTAAGAGATTCACTACGATAGAAACAAATTTTATAATTGATTTTTTGCTTTTTTTACGTTTAAAGCGCTAAATTTGTGTAGGGAATCACAGAATCGTCATGGTGAAGCCTTTGCATATTTCGCAATAAATAAAAAAAAAAATTTTTTTCAATAAATGATGTATAGTAGTATTATTTCCGTGAATATAGATGACAGGAAAGCAAAACCGATTGAAAATTGCTTATAATTTGTTTAAAAAAACAGTATTCATTAAGCGTCATGATGAAGCCTCAGCGTCATGGTGAAGCCTTTTGCATCATGGTGAAGCTTTTTGGCTGTCTTTCATTGAATTTGTGGTTTAAACAAGGGTACAATTTAAAAATTTTTAGTGATTGTGTTCAAATAAAATTAAACAAATAGAAATTACCTAAACTATCATAATTTTAATATAAGTTTAACATTAATTACTTTATAAATTTTCATAAATAACCGTATAAATTTCTATAAATTGCTGGCAACTGATTTGCAATTTTTAAATTATTTGTTAATAAATTACAATAAATGTTTTTAAAATAATTTATAAAATTACAACATATATTTTTATAAATTTTAATATAATTTCCATAAATTACTGCATAAATTTCCATAAATTACTGCATAAATTCCCATAAATTACCGTATAAATTTTCATAAATTTCAAAAATTAGTTTTTTTAATTTTCTTTTATTAACTATAAATTGCATCAAAATTTTCATAAATTACCGCATAAATTACCATAAATTTCCATAAATTACGAAATAAATTTCCTGCATTAGTATTTTGAATCTTGAATTTTATTTTGTATTAATATTATGAATTTCCTCAAAATTTTTATATATTACCGCATAAATTACCATAAATCTCCATAAATTACTACATAAATTTCCTATACATCAGTTTTTTAAATCCTGAATTTCGTTTGCATTTTTATTATAAATTACCTCAATATTTTCATAAACTACCCCATAAATTACCACCACACTGAGAGAAATAGATGCTACGGGGTACCATCTAGATGGTACCAGATACCATATCTGATCTTAAATATACGGACAAGAATCTAGATGGTACGGTGTAGCATCTCTGATGGTAGAGTGCAACATAACCTCTCTACCATCAAAGATAGTAAAGTTCTTACCATCTATTTCTCTCAGTGCATAGATTTATTTATTTGTTTAAAGCGATTTTATCAACAAATTATGACTTAAAATAAAATATGATCATAACAAAATCTTTCTAATTTTTCTTGTAGAATCGATTGTGATTCATAATTTTAATTAAATGTTACTTTTTTTATTATTTGTTTAAACAAATATTGTTTAAGGGGGTCTTCTACTCTCGGACTTCAAAAAAAATTTTTTTTTTCCTTTTTTATTTCAATCTATATGTATCTGAGAATACGCCACAGAAAGGATTTTGTGAGAATCACGTTCTTTTGCATGTTTTTTGGGAACCGAAAAAACCCACGAATTTTTGTTCATTTGTAACATTTGTTTATTTATAATGATTCCATTATCAACAAATTACCAATTTATAATTTTTTTATCTTTGCTAATGTCCAAAGACTCCTATAAAAACCAAAAACCTTGTTCGGACCCGATATTAGCAGATTAACTCATAAGTTACTACAATCAAGTTATACACCATGTGTTAACTTTAAACTCGTTTCCCCGAAAGTAGTGTTTTTTAAGCTGCTGAGTCACGCTTTTTATAGTAAAAATGGTCCGATTTTAATTTTTTTTTAAACTACTCAGAAATGATGCAGCTATTTTTCTCCGTGTACGATTTTTGAAATTTTTTTTCGTTTTTTTTTATAGCCCCTTAAAGTAAAAAGAAATGAAAAAAATGAAAAATTTTGCGAATTTTCGCATAATTTTGACAAATCAAAAAATAAAAAAAATCTGCCACGGGAAAAAATAGTCAACGCAACTATACACATGAAAAAAATTCGTTTTTTGATTTTGGATTGTCCCAGTGCCAAAACCGTGACTCAAGCGGGACCTCTACATTTCTGAAACGCGTTTACGCAAGGGCGTTTCAAGATCACCACCATTTTTATTTTTCATCATGAATAAGAAAATTTCAAAGTTAAAGGATGTATCTTGAAAATAAAAAAAAAATTGTCAAAAAATATTCAGTAGTTTCTTCACAATTAATTCCCAAAAAAACCACTGAATTTCGGACCTGGAGAATAGAAGACCCCCTTAACAAATAGAAAATATAAAAGTTAGAATGCGAATGATTTTTATTTAACTTTTCTATAAATTCAACTATCAATTCTGTTATACTGCAACCGATTATGGTACATGGATGCGGTAACAGCTAATTTATTTAAAAAATACAAAAATTATAAACAATTTGTCCGGCCCATCACAGATATTTCATTTTTTACTATCATACTTCTAAGTTATATCACAATTTTTATTTTAATCAGAATTTTTTTTTTTCTAAAATCACAGTAACCAAATTGTTGGTTTCGTGCAGAATCACCCATATATTTATTTTAAATTTCGAGAAATAAGGTTACTTTAAAAAGTAAAGTAATTTATTTTTAATTTACAATTTATCCCTGTTGTACTCTCCCTGGTAAAAAGGGAGAAATAGAAAAAAATTAAAAAGTTGGAGATTTTGCAACACAGTAAAAAATTTTGTGTAAATTTAACACAAATTAAATGTCCCGAACGGTCTACTCAAAATTTGTGTTACTTTTGTGTTAAACTAATATAACATACATGTTAATTTTCACAATCTTCTTATTAAATTAACCTAATCTTTATGTGAAACTTAACACAAAGATTGTGTGGACAGGTCTTCACACAGAATTTTTAACTGTGTAGAAATATGGAAATATTCAGTTGTTTTGAATGCCCGATTTTTTCCTTTTTAAAATATCACTTCCCAGCATTAAAATTTCTAAAAAATGAATTTTTTTCTATTAGCAGGAAGGTACGAGCAATTAGAACTAATTCAGAATTTGAATTATTTTTAATGCGCGAATGTGTCACCAGTAGAAGTAACTGCAAAGAGTTTAAAATGAAACTTTAAAAAGTAGAAAATTATATTGTTTTCAATTGACTACAGAAATTATGAAGAAACGAATTGAAGGCAATTGAAAAGTTAAAAAATATGGAAATAATAAGTGTTTGAGCTTTCAATGCGCGCGTGAAATTTTCTGAATATTTATAATAAATTTATTTAATTAATAAATAAATAATAATAAATAAATAAATAAAGGACAGGTTAGAAACATGATTTTTGGGACTTAGAATTTAAAATATAAATTCAAATATACAATTTTTATAAGAAAAATGTTAGGAAAAACGATAACTTGAAGATGAAATATGAAGGGACATTTTCATAAACTATTATAATTAATAAGAAAATCTTGAGGACATGGTAAAGTAATATTTTGGAACAGTCAGCTTATGTTAAACAAAAAAAAAATGTTCTTTTAACCATCGATGCCAGGTAGCGAAATGCCATGGTCTGCGATCAACACTTGTACAGGCTTAGGACTGCCAGCTTTTTCAAAATTTTATAGAAATTTTTTTTTCTGGT
This sequence comes from Ganaspis brasiliensis, assembly GCA_037103525.1. Taxonomy (NCBI): domain Eukaryota; kingdom Metazoa; phylum Arthropoda; class Insecta; order Hymenoptera; family Figitidae; genus Ganaspis; species Ganaspis brasiliensis. Next base: position 1,457,479 of record JAZKLR010000219.1, read on the forward strand.
TTCACAGCCATGAAATCCATAACAAAACAATCTTCAACTTCCTCTGCATTCAAGAAAGTTAACCCAAGTGTAGATTTTACCCATCTTCCTATTTCAGATTCTTTATTCGCGTATTCATTTGCAAGACCTATTTTTTGAATTTTACGCCACCATGCTTGTCCTGCATGAAATCTACAACTGATAATTTTCGCTAGGGGGTAAACAAATCGCACGGTGTTTAGAATACCCAATTCAAAATCAGAAGCTATTTCTTTTGCACCTCTGTTCCACGATCGTTGTCCCTATTACGGAACAATCCTACGTAAAATTTTAAGGGATGTATAAATACACGTAAACTACATAATTAATCAATTTTTTTGTTTATATTCATTTAAACAGAGATCTTACAAAAGATTCTTAACATTTTAAAAGATACTTAAGTTCTATAGTTTAAATAACCTTTATTAATTGCACAGTTTTTATTATTATGCATTTTTAAATTAAAATTAACAACTGAATAATAAATTTTTTAATAAATACATTTTTAATGAAATATTTACTGAAATCAGTTGAATTTAACAACAATAAATAAAATTCTTAAACTTCCTGTTTAATTTTTTTTGCTAACTGTTTCATTTCTAGTGTTAACTGTTTTTTCTTTTCAGCAAGTAATTTTTTTTCTCCCTGTAATTTTTTCTTTTCTGCTAATTTTTCTTCTTTAATCTTCTTCTGATTTTCTTTTTCTGAATGGATGGCATACCACTCATCAGAAGTTCCTGCTGAAGGCAATTTTTTTTTCCTTTCAGTTTGTCTCTCTTCTTTTTAGGGAGATATTTTTCAGGCAGTGTAAAAATTTCCTTGAAAGCAACTGCTGGGACATCTAAAAATCAAAATATTTTAATTTATGAAATAATTTTGCAATTTACTTGAAATCAACTGGAATTTGCCAGAAATATAGATTTAAATCAATTAAAGTTTGAATAAAAGTATGTGACCTCTGTAACTGAGAAATTTCATCTTTGAATAAATCTTAGAAAATTACCTGGCTCTGCCGCAAATGAAGAAACGTTTTCTTTATTTACATCTAAAAGATTATTTAATAGCTGAACAGGGTGAGTGGTTACTGTAACAAAAAGAAATGATTTATTAAAAAAAAACTACACTAATCTATTCATAAAAAAAAAAAATAAATAAATAAAACGTAACAAACCTTCCTTCTGATAGTTATCTGGAAAAATTGAATCTGCGGAGACTTGATTTTCTGATCGTTCAAGAAGTACCGTTTTAGAAATATTCGTTGATTGATTCACCACATCAATGGATATATTCTCAGTGGCTGGATAAATGATGGTACCGTCGTTGCTAACCAAGTACGTTTTAACAGTATTTCCAATATCTTTCTCAGTTAGAGGCTTCAGTATTTCATGATTTGAACACTCTTCAATAGTGGCTTCAGATTCCAAAACAATTTCTTGGTTAATAAAATAATTTTCACTTGAAGATTCAATAGTTTCTTCTACAACAATTGGACGATCAGCCTTATCATCAGGATTTTGAATATTATCAATCGTGTCATTTAAATAGTTACTCGTGCTTTCAAATTCTGGTAGCAATATTACTTTGTGATTTTGCAAGATTTCTAAATTCTTTATAACCGGCTTATTTCTTTGATAATCGTCTAAATATATAAAATAGGTAAATGCAAATAATAAAATGTTGATTATGAGTCATAATAAATAAACGAGGTGCTTAGAATACATAAAACACTAAAATAATATAGATATGTAAAATTTAGTTTAAAAAATTGACCAGCTTCAAAAAATTAATTGAAAATTTTTAAAAAATCAGTAATAAAAACTGAAAAATTAATTTGTAAACAAACTGTACAAAAAATTTAGGCATACAATTTAATTAAATCATGTTAAAAAGTTTAAAATATAATAAAAATTATCTAGACACAAAAGCAAAAAGCTTATTTACTTATAATTTAAAAACCGCGATACCTGGTTCTTTCAACTGACGCCAATAATTGAACAAGGCAGTATATTTAACACCACCTGTCCAAATTTAATTCGACTGGACTTTGTTAAACATTTGTAAAATGTCCAATGGTAGTGAATTTTCAAAAGAATTGACGAATTCATCATTAGGTACTGCATCCTCCAACTGCTTTTCTTTTGGTACATCTGCAGCAAACTGTCTTTTTTCCCTTCTTTAAAATGTTAAAATCTACTTCCTTTGGATTAAATGGCAGAAGTCCGCAAGGTCGAAACCCATTTTGAATTATTTTTGACTCGTTCATAGCCTTAAGAGTCATTTCTAAGACTGCTGGAAATTGATGTTTATTTAATCTCGTCATATTAAACTCATTTTTCCATTTCGGTACGGTTCTCTTCCACTGCTCCTTAAAAGGATGAAAAAAGGCAACGTCCAGTGGCTGCAGAATGTAGGTTGCATTTGGATATAAACAAATCAACTCAATGCCTTTTTGCCTGCAAAAAGACACTAAGGGCATGGTGACGTGTGACGAGTGTCCGTCCAAATAGAGCACGACAGGAAATTCAACTTTTTGCTGAATCAACCAAGGATAAAATACATTTGTAATATATTCAAAAAATATTTCTATGGTCATCCAGCCAGATTCAGACTTTCCAATACCCCATCCAGACGGAAAATGTTCAAGAATTTTCTTGGGTATTCTTTCAATGTATTTGTACAGCACCATTGGAGGTGCTCGAATTCCTTGTGCGCTGTAAGTGAATAACGTAGTAATACTTTCTTTTTCACCAGCATCTACAATTTTATATACAGTTCGAGCACCTTTCATTGTCAAAACTTTATCACTTTTTGGACACAACATTATATTGGTCTCGTTACAATTAAATACACGTGTAGCAGATATATTTATTAGATTTTTTTTCTTAAGATATTGTTCTACTTCAGCGAACCATTCTTTAAGATCTTCTTGTGTTACTTCTGCTCTCACACATGTAAGATGTTGTGGAACTCTCTCACTCAAGACAGGATGACGACGGAAAAAATTTTCGTACCAGTGCCTACCGGGTCTGTCTTCGGTAAAGGGGTTTTTCTCTCTAGTCTACGAATGAAGCTTGGGGCACAATCAAGCAGTTCAGTTTTGTTAACAGGAAATCCTCTTTCTGATCTATATTGAACCCACTGAACAATCTCCTCTTCTTCGTCTTCAGTAAATACTGTTGAAGGTCCTTTTTTCCAATTTACTTTCTCTGGATCTTTCCAGTGTCGAAAAAGCGTAGTTGTAGGAATACCAAAAGTTGTAGCAGCTTTTCTAAATGAAATACCACTATCGGTTACTGCTTTCAAAGCTGCATCCAGAACAGAAGGACTGTATTGTTTTTGCGTAGAAGAGAAGCATTTTCTTCCTGGTTGTTTTATGTTATGATTACTGTGTTTTCCTTTCGATTTCGATTTTTTCTTTTTACTGGATGTTTTAACCATTGTACAAATGTTATTTACTGAAACAAAAATGAGTAAAATACTTTATTTTTTGCGAGTGGAGAAACTTTTCTTTTAGTTTGTATATTTTGAGGTTAGGTTTTTGTATCCTTGTAAATATTGAACTCAAACTTACTTACCAGACAATTTACAACTCTGAAAGTTATTCTTCAATAACAATTATAACTAATAATTCGAAAAAGTACGATTTCGTTAATATTGATTGCATAAAATACTAAAAAGATCCGAAAATCAACACATGTTCCACAATACGTTCATGTCACTGAATTAGATGTCCGTCACATGGAACACCAATATTCACCGTTCCGTTTATGGGACGTGGAACTAAATTAAAGCGCCTAATTTGAAACGCATGTTTTATTAAAAATAAGATATAACAATCAACATCTATGTATACTTAACAAAAAGTACGATTAAAATACTTTCAATAAATTGAATTACCACTCTAACGCAAGAAATATTTTATATTAAATACAACGAAATAATTTACCAATTTGCCTGGCCGAATCATCCATTGTATGAACAAAAATCAAGTACTGATACATAGTTACACTACATAATTTTTTTATGAATAATTTTTATGTGTAATATTATAAATTAATTTTAGATATCGATTAAAAAATATTCCAGTTATGTTTAGATTTTTTTTTAGATTTTTTGGAGTTAAAATTACATTGACAACGTAAATTTTTAATAATTGTTCCGTTAATGGGACAGTGTTCCACTTTTGGTACATTTACCTTCTCCGCTATGCACAAAGATTTCAAATTTGAGAGGCATGTAAAAATCATTTCATTTTCTTCAAGATCATTTAACATTAAAAAATGTTCATCCCGGCATGTCTTAATTGACATTTTTGAAAGTACTTCGTGTACTTCTTCTGGAGATTTCGGAAAAGAAGGAAGGTGTTTTTTACGGCTATTGTAAACATTTCGCCTAATTTTTTCCATTTCATTGTCCGTACTGACTGATGGAACACCTTGGATTTCCAATTCTTTTTTAATAAATTTTCCTGGACGCTCAGAATAATAATGTAAATAAATGAAGGCCATTTTAGTGGGTTTTTGTTGTTTTATTTAGTTTTTTATCTTATCGACAACATGTTTCGACCCAAGCTTGGGTACTTCTCAAGTCTATAAATATATAATTTAGTTACATTAATTTTAATGGAATATTACAGATATAATTTAAAAAAAAAATTTTTAATTATTTTTATATAAATACCTTAAATATGATAAATAAAATGGTTATCCATTATATATTGAATAAAAATGTATAACACATGTGGTAGACATGTGTTCACATATTTGAGACTAGGTTATGTTAATTAATTAATCGAAAATTAATCGAAAAAGGTTCAGGTATAGTAGGTAAAGTAGGGATCTAAGATCTAAGATAAAGTAGGAAATTTAAATTTTAGAATTCAATTGAGTATATTATACTTAAATATTGCGTATCAATTTTATAATTTACAGAAAATTTATGTTTTTTTATATTTATCATTTCTAGAATTAATCTTTTCTAAGAATGTTCTTCCTGATCTAAAATAGAAAAAGTAGGGAAGAGTCGCTAGTTGTGAGACGGGTTTTATTTTTGACTTATAAATTGGAAATAGGTAAACGAAATCGTAAATAAAATACACCGTTCAAAAAGTAACTTAAATACGCAACTTTTATTCATAGAAAGTGTAGTGTTCAGATGAACTCGAAAAATTTTATAATCAATTTTCCGAGCACATCTTTTTAGTCAAAAAAAAAAAAAAAAAAAAAAGTAGTCCAGTTGTGAGACACTTATAAAAAAATGCTAAAATTTAAAAAATTTGGCATGAAACATTATATTTAATATAAATAACTAAATATATTGATAATACATATTATTATATACTAAATAAAAATATTTATTCTTTAAAATATGACTATCAGTTTTCTTCATCGAAATCGCTGTCGCAATGTAGGCAAATGAAATAACTTGTGCGCATGTTCCCACACTTTAAATAATTGTTGTGTTATCAAATGTACGTAACGAACTAAACTGAACAGAGCGCTTTATGCTGCATAACGAAAAGTATAGGCTATTCCAGATGGGCGGCGCCACCGTCTCACAACTGGTGACTTGCTGTGTCTCACAACCGGAAATTGGCGCTATTTTGAAAAAGTAAAAAAAATATTTTCAACTGTAGATTGAAACAATGCAATATTGCATTACAAAATATAAGGAAAATACTAAATAAAAATGCATAACATTTAGCTTTTGCAAATAATTAACTTAAAAAAAAGTACTTTGCACATATTAAAAAAAAGTTTTTTAGTCGATTTTCACACACAGTGTTGGCATCTAACACAAACAATACATATATCCGCTTCGGTGTACACGCAAAAGTTGGCTCGTATAAAAAGAAATGTTTTTATGTATACCAATCAGCCTTTTTATATTTCGTGTTAAAAAAAATGGACTGTCTCACAACTGGCGACTCTCCCCTACTAAAATTAAAATGATGAGAATAATCTTTAGCATGTTTATCTAATGCTGTATTTTCTTTTTTATGTTGAATAGAACTAACGTGCTCTTTAATTCTTTTAATAAGTAACCTACTGCTTTCACCTACACTGAAAAAAAAGAATAATAAAAGTTACATATTTTCGATTAAAGATTACTATTTTTGAGCAGTAGTTTTGAAACTGTTCAAAAATTAAATACTTTTTACTTAATTCAGTAAATGAATTATACTTTGATTGAAATAAAATTTACTCCATGGAATGGAAAATTTAAATGAAAATTATAAGTATTAATATGAATCTGAGGAACTATTGTATCATCCAGAATAAGAATTGCTTTTCAACGGAGTGGCGTTTACATCGCCACTAACGATATTTGCTCAGAAAATTGTAATTTTGCCCCTCCACTGCTCGCGTCACTCACCGATGTAGGCCTTATATGCGTGTGAGACGGGGAACGGGAGAATGAAATAATACAGAAAATAATATTTTCTTGTTTTTAATTCTTTATAAAATAAATCAATGCAAATAAAAATAAAAAAGTTTCTACATTATTAACTTTATAAATACACTTCAATTTATTAATTTACAAGTTTCATTCTTCTAATATACAAGTACTTAGAATTAACGAGTGAACATTTCGGAAAAATCTTAGAATTATACGGGATCGAACTACCTAACTTAAATATAAATACGCAATGTCGCAACCCTAAAAACGCACGCTTTCGCATTAAGCCTCTCGGCTATCGACGCAACTGACGTCAAATATTTTTTAACTTATATGAATCACCGCAATAAAATAAATCATAAACCCCATATATTTTACTACATTATTGAAATTAAATGTAAATATTATTCAAAACATTAGTAAACAGAATAATGTTAGATAGAATAATCTTAAATAAAAAAATTGTAAATATGTAAAAATAAATGAAATAGTTATATAATCTAAAAAATTTTATAATAAAATATTATTAAATTTTTTTATACAATATATTATTAATAAATAATACTTATTAAATAGTTTAAAGCAAACTAATTTATAAAATAAAATAGCAAACATAAAAGTAAAAATTAATTTTAAAAATGTTTTAATATTAATATTGAATAATTTATCTGAATATCAAAATAAATTTAATTAATTATTATAACAAATGCAGTTTTTTGAAGAAAATAATACAAAATAATATGATTAAACATAAATGAAAAATGAAAAATTGTTTTTGTATAACACCTGAGTTACAAGAAAAAAATTTTTGAACTAGAAAATTCATTACTTAATATTTACCAAACAAATTCAAGTTTTATAAAAAAAATTGCAATGGTAATAGAATACATATTATTTAAAATATTTTTGTATCCTTAATGAGTAACAATATACTAATTAATTTAAAGAAGGATTTAAAGAAGGATGTATTAAATTCTCTAATTTAATACACATTTTGATATAAATTTGCTTATTATAATTTTTTTAGAACAAAATATGTCAAAATAAAAGTATAAGATCCATATTAACAAGAGATTTGTTTAAAAAATATTAAAAATGTTTATGTAACAAGGAATTGAAGCATTTATTAAATGTACATATATTTCGATTGTATATATAGGACTCGCGTATCGGTGAGAGGCGTGTAGTAGTATTAGTAGTAGTGGCACGGATTACTATTTCCTGAGCAAAAGTTGCTAGCAAATATTAAAAACTGATCCTACTGAAGTAATTGTTATATCACGCAGTTATACTTTTTAAAAATGCTTGAGCAATATTTAAAAAAGGACGAATTTAATAATTAATACTCGAAGTTGATAAAATTTATTAAGACAATATAAAGATTAAAAATATTAACAGAATTTTTAAAAACGACTAGAGTAATAATTACAATTAGTAAATTTTACTACGTAAAAAGTAATTTTTCTTTATATGAAGTACATTTTACTCTAAATAGTAATTTTTACTACAAATGGTAATTTTTACTAAATAATTACATTATTTACTATAAATCGAGATCCTCTTTTCTCAGTGTATGTAAACCGAATTACAATCTTTATAATTAATTCTATAAATGCAATTAACATTGTCGTATTTTATTGTTTTATCTTTAGTAGTTGGAAATAAGATTTTTTTAAAATTATTATTCACTGTAAAAATTATTTTTATATTATGCTTGTAAAAAATTTTTTTAAAATATCTTCAAATTCATTTATATATGGTAAAGCGACAATTTTTGTATAATTACAATCATTATCAATATTTTTATTATTATTATTTATACATGTTTTCTTTGAAAAAATAATTGATATTTGAAAAAACTGTCAAAACGATTAAATAATTGAATATTTAAGAAAATATCTAATAAATGTCAAAAATAATTGACAAATTGAAAACAAAGTTCAAAAAATGACTCAATTAATAGTCAACTGAATTGAGGATTAAAGTGTCACTCAACTTAGATTTATAAAAAAAAATTTCAGAAAATATTATAAGAAACTGAGATATACAACTAAGTCACATTGTTACATATACGTACATATATACACATAAACACGCATATATACCTACATATATACATACACACACATATACACACAAACACATACTCACATATAGACACACTTTTAACTATGATATTTGTAAACAGCGCATCAAATTACGTAAGCATACGAAGTATCAAAAAGATTTGAGGTTCAAGCTTTTCGGAAGTACATCCAAGTTTGTTTCAAACACCTGCATGAAAATAATTTTTGTCAAAAAATACTTTCTGTCGGAAAATACATGCTTTAAAAAAATACTTTCAGGCAGAAAATACTTTTGGTCAAAAAATACTGTTGATGGCACGCCACTAGATGTCAATGCCTGCCGAAGGCGGGCTCGAAAGCTAGTAAACAATAATAACAAATAATAAGAGTATTACCTATCAATAAAAGTGTCGCTAAAGTGAATTGAAAGCAATAGAAATTATTTTCATATCCAACTTTTCAATTGCCTTCTTGAAATTTTCTGTATTCAATTGAAAGCAATAGAATTTTCTTATTTTTTGGGTTTCATAATGCAAACTAAAAAAATGGAAAAATCGCGCTTTGAAAATTTCCCACCTTTTACCGGACACTTAATGCAACAATTTTCCTTATAATATCGCTTAAAGTTGGATTTATATTGACATTAAGAGTAAATATTAGGTTACAGGTACATATTCTCAAATTTTAGTTCTAAATTTCATATAATTTTACGTTAAAAGTATATTTGTATGAAACTGCTATAAAAGTTCTGTAATTTATTTATAAATATGAGGTAAAAATATTATTATTAAATACTAAAAAACATAAATTTATGGTTTTTGTGTTATAAATAGAATTAGTCACAGTCCAACCCTACTAAAAATAAAGACAGAATTAGTCAGGAATGGTCAGCAGTTTTAAACAGTCTTGACCACTCTCACCATTTGTGACGAGTCTCACCATTTCTAAGCATTAGTTACTAAGCTCTTCCCATTCAACCCCCACTATTTTTAAGGCCGTGATTATTTCTGAACTTTCTGACGATTCCTGAAATTTCTGAATATTCCTGATGTCTGTGACTATTTCTGATCAGTTTTGATATAAAAAATTAAAATAAATTTTTTTACTATGTTTATTATATTACATTAATTTATAATTAATTAACAAATTTATATTACATTTTATACACCAATTAAGTTTCTTATTATTATGGTCAATTTATGATTGTATTTTAAATTTTGTAAAAACACCATATACAGTAATCCCTCGATAGTCGTGACCCTCGATTGTCATACGCTTTGTAGGCGGGCACCTACCGCGATAGTCGTACGCTTTCCAGCGTGCGCGCATCACTAGTCAGTCCAGGAGAATAATCTACATTTGTGAAAATTAAATACAATAAATATTTGTTTCCAAAAAAGTTAATTATCTGTTTACACAAATTAAAAGGTACATTAAGGTATTTATAACTCAGAAAATGAAATTAAATAAATTTAAATGAACTTCAAAGGAACTTTACGATTTACAAGTTCAATATCCTCAAAGCGGGCGTTCCTATATGGAATAGTACATGGCATCCTACATAGAAATTTTTGATTGGGTCATGTAGGTACCTTCGTTTCTGCATGGGTCGTCCTATAAAAATTCATGTAGGTTTGTATATAGGATCCTACATATCTTTCACAAGAAATTCCTACATAGGATCCTATATGGGTCGACATATAGGAATTCATGTAGTTTCCTAGGTAGGATTCTAGAAAGGTTTCGCAAAAAAAATTTATATGTATTTCTACGTAGTATCCTATGTGGGACGACATATAGGAGGCTGTTCATAAACTACGTCACACTATTTTTAAGATTATTTCCACCCCTCCCCCTTACATTACAGATCGTCACATAATGCTCTACCCCCCCCCCCCCCTTGTGTGACGTCATATTAGGAATTACCCCCCCTCAGGTAAATTTTTTTACCTGGTAAAATTATAGAAAAAAACAAATTTTTTAATTTAAATTATTCATGCAATAAATTTTACTACTTAAATGTTTTGGCAGTAATCAGACTTTTAAAAAATGTTGATAATTTAGGTTTAATTTCCTTCCTAAACAGAATTTAAGTGCTGCTCGACACTTATGATAGGTGCATTAGCAGCTGCACTGACTTCTGACGGCATTTCCATATTCTCTTTGTTGATAAATTCTTCATCAATCCACTCGGCTTCCGAGTTATTTTCTATATTATATATTATTGCCAGAAGGTCTTTTTGACGTCTAGCCGAAATGCGTCTTGTTTAAATTGATTAAACATTTTTGTGTAGACTATTTCTTGCAATTTTTGAGACAACAAAAGATCACGGTATTTTCAATTTTCTGGATCAAACTCAAAACCATTTTCAGTTTGAATTAAATGCACCGGAGGAGGCAAAAATCGGTTTGGCAAAATTTGAAGCAAAAAGCTACCGAACTGCGAACAAAATTTTTTGTCAGTAGGGGAGAGCGGGGCAATCCGAACCGGCGGGTAATTCGGCTCATTAGCGATTTCACGCCTTAATTAGAATCTAGGAGGGAAAGGTCGCTATAGAATATAGGTCTCAACATTTTAGTTAGGTAAACGAAATTTAGTGTAATTCTATTGATTCAGCCTCGTGTCAGGTAGAGTATTATGTTTTTATGCGTCGCGCGTACACTTTTTACTTACAAACTTTTACGTTTTTAGTACATTAATTTACGAGCCTAATTTTTTTGGGTAAGTTTTTTTATGCTCTCAGGTGTGCTCTTTCGATACACCTATGCTATTTTATTTATATGTATCAAATGTGACTTGTATTTGTTTTAAAGTGCCAAAAGTCAGGGTGGGGTAAATGGGCTCACGCGACGGTTAATCATCTTATCCAAAAATACTTTGTCTTGATCCGCCCCTGCTTAATTATGATAAGAATATGACTACTTTTAATAATTACCAATAATGAGTGTACTAACTTTTTTATTTTGTATAAAAAAATAAAAAAAAGTAAGGTCTAATGAATTTTCTTTAATTTTAGGGGCCCCAGTCCCCCCCAAAAATTTTGACCTTGATCCATCACTGCATAATTAGAATAAGAATATAGGTACTTTTCATATTTACAAAATAAATGTTATTGAACTTTTTTATTTTTCGTAAAAAATAAAAGTCGCCGAATTGCCCCACAGGGTGAGCCGATTTACCTGCCAAATTTGCAGTTTGAGAATTTGGTATATCTGCATTCAAAATTATCTAGAGCTAAAACTGTAAAAGATAAATCAAAAAGTCCTTGCAAATTTGAAAGTGCAAATGATAGGCTACTAAATGATATATCCATGTTTGGATTTAAAAAATAATTTCCTAACTTTTTTCCTGTCTGACCAAAAGTGAGCCGAATAGCCCCGGTCTCCCCTACACTTTACAATTTGTAAGCAATATTGACTATTACGAACATGATTACTTTGCCACTCTACAGATTTTGTAATCAATAATGACTCTTCTATTTCTGATGACTCTGGTTTGATAAACTCGCTGTCTACTGGGAATAGATCAATGACCATATTTGACCATATTTCGCTGAGTCTTAGCTGCAAATTCAAAGTTTTGTTTCTCTTTATTTTCGTCGATAGTTTTGCCCTGATTGTCCAAATGAGTTCCGAAGTGATTGTGTGGCAAAATAACTCCTGCTAATTCTTTACTTAATGGGGCCATACGCCTTTCAACTCTGTTGTAAGCACTTCGGCCTGGAGCATTAGACAAAATATAAAGAGCATCAAGGTTGTACTTAATAAAATGATGAATTGAAGTCGAAATAAATGGAATATTTCGGGTTCTCATCAGGTCCACCATCGACAGTGATCCGAACTTATTTGGTTCGATTTTAATTCCTGCATAAACAGATGGTAGAAGTTTATGTGCAGGAGCAACAACCCAGTCACGGTCTGGTAATGATACTTTATATTCTAAGTGCATGAGTAGAGGACCTTGTTTCTTGGCAGCTGTAAGACCAATAGGAACTTTCGCTTTATCATCTTGACTGATGAAAAAAGTTTGCTTAGGACCTATAATTGACGCCAAGTTTTCCAAATTTTGAATCGATGCAGAACTAAACGCTGCATCCATATGATTTTTGTTAATTTCATTTTGTGGCCTTATGAGTTTAACTGGCACTGTAGTAATATGTTCCTTCCCTTGAATAGTGTTGGACCTATGTGGGAGAAGACGCAAATAAACCGCAGACCTGCTTAGCACTGGCACTGTAGTAATATGTTCCTTCCCTTGAATAGTGTTGGACCTATATGGGAGTAGACGCAAATAAACCGCAGACCTGCTTAGCAAAAATCCAAATTCATTTCTCAGTGTTGCCGTTAATTCATCTAGAGTTTTAATGCTCCTGATTGTTTCCGACTGACGTCTTTTATCAGCAGCACTTCCATACATCGCGATATTAACAATTGTCTTAAAAAGCTCTGGTTGATCTTTTTCAACTGAAGGACGTCCTTGTTTCCCTCTGAAACGAAGCTTTTTCCAGTTTATAGTGTTGTCTTCAACTAATTCTTCTAGTTCCCTTTTTCTATCTTTTCGGTACTTTAAGGATCGTTCCTGACTTCTTACTTTTATTTCCAATTGTTTTGTAATCTCTTTTAATTCTTTTTGTCTGTTTTTTAGCTTCGCACTTTCGTCATTATTTAAAAGATCCTTGTTACCTCTAACAATAAGAGCGGCAATTTCCGAATTTAATACCTGGATTTGATCTTTTAATCGGTCTTGAGTAGGAGTCTCTTTTTTCTTTTCGTGAATCACAGTTTTATTTATTGTTTCAACAGGTAAAATAGTTCCATCATTATCTGGTAAGTTCTGTAGTTGCTCAGAAGAAGATGAAGCTGGTGAATTGAAAATCTCATTTCTTGCAATTTTTTCATTTCTATCTTCGTAAATCTACAAATGAATATTATGATTTTTAAAGTAAATAATTAATAAGATTGTTAATAAATTATTTTATAGGTCTCACCAATTTCTTTAAAAATTGATATACTTTTAGAAATAATTTTCGAAGTTCTGTAAGGTATGAAATAAAACAAATTATTTAAAAATATATAATATTTCTTTAATATAATATGAGTCTCAAGGTCAAAAGGTACCCGAAAATTCTCATTTTATTAGCAAATAGAAAATATTTTTAAAATAAACATAGCATTATCTTTAAAAATATATAAAAAGTTCTTTCTACTTGTTTTGAATTAATGAATTCATTAATTTTTAATTATTGAAGTAGTAAAAAAATATAAAACAATAGATAACATATGGTTTTAAACTTTGCCTTTCAAAAAACTAATTTTACAATAAATAATAGGTAGTTATTTATAAAAATATGAAGTTATTAAATAAGTTTTAAATTAATATCAAACATGAAGTATCTAATTAACTTGAACTTACAAATTTTCTTTCCATTTTTTTTGTCTTAAAAATTATAATACATTTTATTTAAAATCAACACTTTCATCAGTTTCGTAAAATTTACAATCAAGTATCTGGATAAAATAAAAGAAATATATACTTTTGGAAACTAGCATATTTTTTACTTTTCTTTAATCGCGGTATTACATTCTAAATTCCTTGAAAATAACAAATGTTCTGATTATTAACTAAATATTTTGCATGAATTTAAAGAAAAAATGAAAACAAAATTAATAAGTTCAACTTAATTACTGCATTTGTCAAGTTAAAATATATTTTAGTGATTCGGCGTTTTTAAAAATATTAACTATTAGTTTATTTAATTATTAAAAAAAATATATTAATATTTTAAAAAAATTAAACATATTAATCGTAGAACTAAGTTATTTGACAGGGAAACTTTAAAACCACCATATTTTATCTATCGTTTTATAAAAACCTGACAGAATCGTTTCACAAAAGTATCAATTTTTTAAAAAATTATTTTGAAATAATTTCTGTCAAAATAATTTGATTTGACTCTTATAGTGCATTATATAAAATTTGTTGTACGAATTATTGAGTTAGCTTGTCGTCATTATTTTTGTCCAAAACAAATCCAGTTTAGCTTTTTTTTCCTTATTAGGACAGAGTTTGACATTTAATTAATTTCTAAAATCTTCTCTTGCTTTAATTGTATTCCAAAATGCTGCACATTGTCTTTGTAACTCACCCGCTTTAGTATTCGGAAATGCCTCTTTATATTTTGAAAATATGCTTTGAAAATCATCCTTTTTCTCCATATTGCCTAAAAAATCATTTTATTACGTACCGCATAAGCGATACAATATCTCCATACAATTAACATTCCTTTTTGAAACCTGGTCTATTAAATTATATAAACTTTTAAAATAATAATCCAAATAAAAAATTAAATACGAAGTATAATAGAAATTTAAAAAAAAGATTTCAATAAATTGTGTCGAGAATTTTAAGGTTAGGTTGCCAAATTTCGTGTTTAGTTTACAAATTGTAAGTACATGAACTAATTAAATAAAATATACACTAGAATGTTGAATTTTAAAACTTATTTTAATTTGAAAAATTAATATGACCATAATCAGAGATTTCCTTTAAAGAATTCAGTTTCGTTTGTCTTCGCCACCAAAAATGAGATAGATTAAATAGTTCTCGGGTAACAAGAAATATTGTCATTCGGTCGACTCGACATTTGATCGAACGGCATTCGATCGACTCGACATTTCCACGACTGGTCATTTGATCGACTGGACATTTCCGCGACTGGTCATTCGATCGACTCGACATTTGAACGAATGGACATTTGATCGACTGGACATTTCCGCGACTGGTCATTCGATCGACTCGACATTTGAACGAATGGACATTTGATCGAATGGACATTTCCGCGACTGGTCATTCGATCGACTCGACATTTCCGCGACTGTTCATTTGATCGACTGGTCATTTGATCGATTGGTCATTTGATCGAATGGACAATTGATCGAATGGACAATTGAACGAATGGACATTTCCACGACTGGTCATTTGATCGACTCGACATTTGAAAGAAAGGTTTTTTTTATGTGAGTTTCCTATCTATTTTGTAGTAGTTTGTGGTTTCTATTTACCAAGCGTTCTTAGTGTGCATAGTGTTGAATATATTGAATATAATACTCCTGGCTCCATCTGTCGACAAAATATTCAACACTATGCACACTAAGAACGCTTGATAAATAGAAACCACAAACTACTACAAAATAGAGAGGAAACTCACATAAAAAAACCTTTCTTTCAAATGTCGAGTCGATCAAATGACCAGTCGCGGAAATGTCCATTCGATCAAATGTCCATTCCTTCAAATGTCGAGTCAAGCAAATGACCAGTCGATCGAATGACCAGTCGCGGAAATGTCCATTCGATCAAATATCCATTCCTTCAAATGTCGAGTCGATCGAATGACCAGTCGCGGAAATGTCCATTCGATCAAATGTCCATTCGTTCAAATGTCAAGTCTATCAAATGACCAGTCGCGGAAATGACCAGTCGCGGAAATGTCGAGTCGAGCAAATGACCAGTCACGGAAATGTCGAGTCGATCGAATGACCAGTCGCGGAAATGTCCAGTCGATCAAATGACCAGTCGTGGAAATGTCGAGTCGACCGAATGCTGTTCGATCAAATGTCGAGTCGACCGAATGACTTGCGGGAAGAATGCATGCGTGCCAATATTACAACCTAACCTATAAAAAATAAGCGTTTTAACTTTATTAATTAATTTATTTACCTTAAGATACAACACCTTTCACTCTTCACCAGCAAATATTTTTCTATAAAAGTTTTTACGTATTTCAAATAGTATTAAAAATTAAATAAAACAGTTTCCTTTATAATATTGTTATTTGCTCAAAAGTCAGCCTCTTATTCATTAAAACAGGGATGGAAAAGTTGACTTTAACCTAAGACAATTTAACTAGATCCAGGGTTGTGCAGTGAATTTGCAAATTAATTGCGGATACGAAATAGAAGACTCGTTAACTGTACCTAAAGATACATATATATAAATACGTAGTCACAGAAATATAGGTTTTATTTATGTGAATAAGGGTACACATGTAAGGATACGTACACAGCTTCTTTTTATTCAGGAACCATGCAGAAGTTGGTTTCTTAAATGTGACGTCACATTTTATTTTTACCCCTCCCCCCTCAACTGCGTGACGTAGTTTATGAACGGCCCCTAAGTTGCAATTTTTTAAAAAAAACGGCCATTTATTTTTAAACCCTTTTTGGGCAGAGGGGGGGTCCTTTTACAGAGAATGTCCCATTTATTTTACTTAAAAGCTCGTGGAAAGTTTAACGTTAGATAATTCATATTTTTTAATTTACTCATTAAATAATTATTGGAATTAATTTGTTAATTGTTCTTTTATTCTGGTCTGATGCAAAAAATTAATTTTGATTATTATTTAATGAGTAAATTGAAAAACTATTTTGTATTTTACGTAAACCTATTTCAAAAATACATTTTCCATTTTCCATTTCAAATAGACAATAGAAAACCATTTTCCATTTTGCATTTTAAATGCTTTTTTCAAAACCATTTTACATTTTATGTTTCAAATAGATTTGTAAAACCATTTTACATTTTATGTTTCAAATAGATTTGTAAAACCATTTTACCCAGCTCTGTTGAATTGTAAGTTTTTAAATAAAAAAAGTGAATAAGCAAAATAGAGTTTAATATTACTGATATTAAATTGGGAGCGCGTAAGCAGGAAAAGCCATTCAAATTTGAAAAAAAAAACAATTCGAAAATCGTAAAAATAATTGAAATCTGTAGAAAACAATTAAATAATGTAATTTGAAAAAAAGTTGTGAATGACAAAACTAATTAAAAAATTGATTAAACTAGGTAAGACTTATGTCCATTTCATGGACATTTCGCTTCCAAGTAAGCAAAATAATTTGCTTCCTCATAGAGGAAGTTAATTGGGGCAGTTGTTAAAAAAAAAATTTTAATGCAAAAAAATGTAAAAATATGAATTATTTTACGAATCATTGATCAATTATAAAAGTTATATAGGTCAATCGATTCGTTTTGAGATAAGGAATATGATTTTTGTATTCTTTAAGTTGCATTTTTAACATGAAAAAAATTTTTGTCAAAAAAAGATTTTTTTTATGAAAAAAGATGCTCAAAAAAATTTGGTTGGGTATTTTTAAAAATCCCTGTGTCCAAATTTAGATATTCATGAGCTTAATAAGTCATCCAAATTTTATTGGAATCCGTTAAAGCGTTCTCGAGATATCTTGTACACAAAAAACGCTATAAACACAGACACAGAGACACACACAGACATACATCTGGACATTTGCTTAGGAATAAAAATTTACGATTTTTAGATGAAAATAAGTCGATTTAGACTATTTTTGGAAAATCGAAAATCTCAACGATCACAAAGCTTCCTCTATGAGGAAGCAAAAATTGATTAAAAATCAAAAAATGATAACAAAAATTGAAACGAAATAATTGGAATTTGAAATAAATAATTGTAAAGTTTTAAAAATAATTGAAGTTACAGAAACATAATTAAAGAATGACCAAAAAAATTCAAATTTAAAACAAAAGTTTGAGACTGGTGTAAAAAATTAATATTTTCGCACAATAATTGAGATATTAAAGAAATAAGTAAAATGTAAAGACACTATAATTGAATAATAACATAAATAATCAATTTTTAATTCTTTCCATTTGTTTTCATAATTTCCAAACTTTTTTTTTTTTAATTGTGGTAGATTTCAATTATTTTTAGCTTTCTTTAATTCTTTTTTCTAACTTTTAGCTATTCTAATTTTTTACATTAGATTTTGAAGATCTTTATGTATTTTTCTCAAATTTTAATTTCATATCAATAAAGAAGATCAGTTCCATATAAACCTCCTTAATCCAAAAAGTGGGTCAAATTTTTTTTTTAAATGAAGAAGAATTTCCACGATGATTATTTCAAGAAACCATTATAAATGTTTTATTAGATTGTATTATTACTATACACTAAAAAAAAAACTGAAGTTTACTTGAAGGGTCTGCGGTCTAAAGTTGTTAAGCGACATTTGACAAATTTTACAGGAGGAGGAAAAAACGTTTTCATTTTCACAATTGTTGTTAATTTTTTGAAGTCAAAAGCATTTTTCGTTCATTCCGGGTAGATTTACGATATACGTAAGTTTCAATAGATTAAATCGAATCCAAAATTAACGATTGTACAACACTCTAAAGCTATACACCTGACATCTGCAGGTGGTTCTGCAAATTAGAAATTACATTAAATAGTTTCTAATAATCTACATTTATGATAATTATTCAAAATTTGCCTAAATATTTCCAAAAAAATAGTGATAAATATTTTTTAAATTGTTAAATTTTGTTTCGGACCATGCTAATGGGTAGCCGTGTATCGTCTTCGCGCGCTGAGCGTCAAGAGAAAAATGGTCATAATTTCTGACCTAATGAAGAATACTAACTTTTTTTTTTAAATTACTCGTAACAAAACAGGGAATCTAAATTGTTAAGAAAAAATACGGAAATCGGATGAGAAGTTTAATTTATTTTTAATTGTTTATAATAATTGTTGCTATTTTAAACAAATTTGGCACGACATCAAATTAATTTTTTTTATCCTAAAGCATGGTTATTGTGTACTACTCATACCAAATTTTATCAAAATCCATCAAATAGAACGGTCAAAAAAAATTTATTAATAACTTGATACTTGAAAATTGTTTAAACAATAACTCATGAAAAAATTAAAATTTTGCAAAACAACTTCAGGACAGTATTTTGGATCGAAAATACTACAAAAATTTTTATAAGACATAAAAAAACATCACCATAAAAAAAAAAGTGGTCCACTTCAGAAATTTTGAGCCAATGTCAAATTGACATTTATACTGTTGAGAGCTGCCAACTCTGCCGTCAGAAATAAGAACTTAGTTAAGTCACTTTGTCGCTTAGGCTGACTTTTGTACGTTTATACTACTGGAATAGCGACCTAAGCGAGAAAGTGACTTACACAAGTTTTTGTTTCTGACGGCAGAACTGTCAACTTTGCAAAAAAGAAAATAATTTTGATATAAATGACAGTCTCAGGGTTTTCGGGATTGCTGATTGCGAATAAAATGTCAAATTGACATATTGACAGTTGACAACTGCACTGAGAAAAAATTTTCGTAAAAATTCCTGTGCTGTTCACTATAAAAGAGTCATAATTGACAGTCTCCGAAATTTTACCGTGCTGTCTTATAATTTTTACCGGATTTTCTAGTAAAAATTGTGGGAACTCTGGTAAAAATTGTAAGACAGCACGGTAAAATTCCTGAGGCTGTCAATTATGACTCTTTTATAGTGAACAGCACAGGAATTTTCACGAAAAATTTTTCTCAGTGTGTAACAATGGGGCAAACGTGGAATTTACTATTCAAAAAGGTTGCAGAAAGAAAAATTAGTTTACTGCGAAAGTTCGTTTTTACAACTTTGTTTAAAAAAAAGATATTATAAATATAAAAAATTAAAAAAGTAGCTTCTAAACTTCTCAAAGATTTAATAACCTTCCAAGCTTTTGCATTATGTCCAAAAAGAAAATTTTGTTTACTGCAAAATTTTTCTTTTACAACTTTGTTTAAAAAAAAAATTATAAAAACTAATAAAAATTGAAAAGTAGCTCCTTAAACCTCTAAGAAATTAAATTATTATTCAAATAAAAAAAAAAAAATTTGTAAGGAATTGCATTGGTAGAACTTTTGAAACAGTAAATTCCAAGTTTTACCTACTGGTAAATAGACAGCTGTCTGAGTTGTCATATGTCAAAATGTAAATTTAACATTATAATTTTTATCAGTGACCCCTTAAACCCTTCGATTGTCATTTTCATAAAAATAAAATGCTTTTTGACAAAGTTGACAGTTGAACTGACAGCTGTCAATTGTCAAAATGTCAATTTGACATTATATTTGTTATCAGTGATCCCGAAAACCCTTAGATTGTCATTTTCATAAATATAAATTGCTTTTTGGCAAAGTTGACAGTTGAATTGATAGCTGTCAACTGTCAAAATTCCATAATAAGTAAATTATGTATCTTCTATGATTGTAAGTAATATAATTTAAACTCATTTTGAGCACAAATAAAGGCCTGGATTGTCACCGCGTGGATTGTATTTTCATTTGTCGCTGTGTATTACTCGCCTTTGCAACGAACCTCCCGATTTTTCTCGCGTGTAAGCATTTTTCTCCGCTCTCACTCTACCTACAAACAAGTGTTGTACATCAAAATGTTAAAAATGTCATGTACAATATGAATCTGCATTACAGTGGTCCATGAAGACAAAAGTCTAAAATGTTTTGCTTCTACCCCTCAAAAAGTTTCCAAATCGAAAAAAAAATTACCCCTATTTTTTTATTTTAAAATCGGACAATATTTAGGGGTGGCGCAAACCCCTTGAAATTTCCCATTGATTTTACATGGGAAAAACGCACTTTTTTGTAAATTCGCTACCAAATCCTCAAAAATCATTCAAAATAGCAATACAGCGAATCACATCTTGAAAAGTCCTCACACAACAATATTCCATAATTTATTTAATAATTTATTAACATTAACTATTTTTTATAGGGTTATAAACAACCCCCATAAATGCAAAAAAATGACAATTTTTTTTTAAATTACAAATTAATAGTTTCTTAAGGATTTTTCAACAAAATTGTTACATATTGTCAATTTACGAATGTTTATACATATTTTTATGTATTTTTAATTTGTTTAAACTATTTATTATTGTTAATTTACAGCTATTATTCAAATAAACCTAGCGAGTTGTAGTTTTTTCTGACTTAACTATTTTTACATTTACAATTAAAAAAAGTATTTTGTAAAAGTAATCACAACAACAATTAGCAATTGTTTAAACAAATTATTGTTAATAATAATTAATTCTTTACAAATAAACCTAAAAAACACAACTTTTTCCTAATATTACAAATTAGTGGACTCGGGTTAGAAAATGAAAAATTATTGACTATAAGTTAACATTTTTACATTGTTTAAACAATTTATTATTGTTAATTTTTAAATATCATTGAAATAAACTTAGCGAATTTTAGTTTTTTTTGTCCTTATTATTTTTGTTATTAAAAATGAAAAATAGGGTTTAGTAAAATTAACCACAACAATTTGCAATTGTTTAAACAAATTATTGTTAATAATAATTAATTCTTTACAAATGCATCCAGGAATCTGGTTAGAATAACACAAATTATTTGTCATAATTTATCATTTTTACTGTGTTTAAACGATTTATAATTGTTAACTTTTAACTTTTATCCTAAAACCACCAGCGAAATTTAATTTTTACTATCCTATTAATTGTTTATACTTAATACCACAAGATATTTAGCAAAATTAACTGCAACTTCCCTTTGTCATTATTTAAATAAATTATTGTTAATAATCATTAATTAATTACAAATAAATCAAGACATATTGTTTTCCTTATTTTTCAAGTTGTGTCGTTCAAGGATCATTTGTAAAGAATCAATAATTATTATTAATAATTGGTTTAAACAATTTGAAAAGTTGTGGCTACGGATAATTTTGCAGAACAGCTTATTGCTTTCAATTAAAAAAGGTATTAAGGTAAGAAACCTACATATCGCTAGGAGTTTAAGGATAAAAGTTATTAATGAACAATACATTGTTTAAAGAAAGTAAAATAATAAATTATAGTCAATAATTTTTCTTACTTTAACCAGAGCCCATTCATTTGTAAAACTAAGAAAAACTTCTGTCTTTCTAGGTGCATTTGTAAGGAATAAATAATTATTAACATATAATTTGTTTAAACAATTGCAAATGGTTGTTGTGGTTATTTTTACTAAATCCATTTTTTCATTTTTAATATAAAAAATAAGTAAGTCAGAAAAACTAGAATTCGCTAGGTTTATTTCAATGATAGTTAAAAACTAACAAATAAATAATAAATAATAATAATAAATAATCATACATTGTTTAAAGAAAGTAAAATAATAAATTATAGTCAATAATTATTCTTACTGTAACCAGAGCCCATTAATTCATAATATTAGAAAAAAGTTGTGTTTTTCTACGTTTATTTGTAAAGAATTAATTATTATTAACAATAATTTGTTTAAACAATTGCTAATTGTTGTTGTGATTAATTTTACAAACTACTTTTTTTAATTGTAAATGTAAAAATAGTTAAGTCAGAAAAAACTACAACTCGCTAGGTTTATTTGAATGATAGCTGTAAATTAACAATAATAAATTGTTTAAACAAATTAAAAATAATAATTTATAGTCAATAATTTTTCTTATTCTAACCAGAGCCCATTAATTTGTAAAATTAGGAAAAAGTTGTGTCTTTCTAGGTGCATTTGTCAAAAGTTAATTATTATTAACAATAATGTGTTTAAACAATTGCAGATTGTTGTTGTGGTTAACTTTACTAAATACTTTTTTTAATTGTAAATGTAAAAAATAGTAAAGTAAAAAAAACTAAAACTCGCTAGGTTTATTTGAATAAAAGCTGTAAATTAACAATAATAAATAGTTTAAACAAATGAAAAATACATAAAAATATGTATAAACATTCGTAAATTGACAATATGTAACAATTTTGTTGAAAAATCCTTAAGAAACTATTAATTTGTAATTTAAAAAAAAATTGTCATTTTTTTGTATTTATGGGTGTTGTTTATAACCCTATAAAAAATAGTAAATATTAATAAATTATTAAATAAATTATGGAATATTGTTGTGTGAGGACTTTTCAAGATGTTATTCGCTGTATTGCTATTTTGAGTGATTTTAGAGGATTTGGTAGCGAATTTACGAAAAAGTGCGTTTTTCCCATGTAAAATCAATGAGAAATTTCAAGGGGTTTGCGCCACCCCTAAATATTGTCCGATTTCAAAATAAAAAAATAGGGGTAATTTTTTTTCGATTTGGAAACTTTTTGGGGGGTAGGAGCAAAACATTTCAAAAAAATTTTTTTATTGTACATTTTTGGACCACCCTAATCTGCATGCAAATTTTGATTATTATGTATTGTTAAAATTTACTAAGCTCGTAAAGTCGAGACACGCTCTACTGACTCGTCTTCTGAAGGCCAAGCGGACGAAACTGCCAAATATTTTTGAAAGTGGCGTCCAAATTACTGTCGACCAATGAATAGACCTCACATTTTACACAATGAAAAAAGGCTTACTGCTCTGTACGCAGGCCTATGGGATTATAGCGAAACGCGATTTTCAAAAATTCATAAATAAAAAACTAAAAAGTATTTTTGAGTTTTCTCTGCGGGATATTAACAGCATATTGCAGAAGTATAAAAAATTGTAAAAAAGTCAATTTCGAAAAAAGTTTTGCTTAACAACTTTAGACAGCAGACCCTTCACTTGAATTGGAGTAATGGGAATCACAAAAAATAGTAATATATAGGACAACTACAGCCTGGAGTAAAGGTTAACACAATGTCGACTGTCAGCTGAGTAAAGCGCCACCACGCATGCTCACGCAACTCATGTAACTCATAACTGTAGCTACATTCACTTCAGTTAAGGCTGCTGTCACCACAGCCTGGAGTATATTGACTACTAGTTCCCTGGAGTAGATGCAATTAAAGCATTTTTTTACGTGTACATTTTTATTATCAAGAAGACGTATTGCTGAACGCGTGAAAAGCTAAATCCCTGAACTTTCAATATCTTTTGAATCTCCAATCGATGATTCAATAATATAAAAGATAATACCTCTAATATTAACTCTAATATAGTAACTTCTAAGAACAATTTTAAAAAAATTTAATGGTGCAATTCGATTTAGTTAAAAAAAGATTATTCAAAGACGAACCACCAGCATTGACATTATTATACATGGTGCTCTTGAATTAGGTTTAACCCAAAGGTGCAACCCATCAAATTTTACTCTCAATTCTTATTCTAGTATCAGTATTGAATAATAATTTGAGCCAAAAATGAAAATCTTCTATGGAACGAATAAAAAAAACTCAATTTTTCGTAATTTTTTATAGGTTAATTGTTCTAGCTAGATCCAAAACTTCCCCACCGTGTATAATAATGTCAATGCTGGTGGTTCGTCTTTAAATAATCTTTTTTAACAAAATCGAATTGCATCACCCGCACGAAACGAAGAGAATAGTAGATCCTACACGGGAGAGAGTAAAATCTACTCAATAAGATTGTTAGCTTTGGACTAACAAAACGGGAAGTAAAATTTACACAACGGCCGTTTTGTCAGAATGACAAGTTAATATAATGTCACTGTGACTACACGTGAAGTTTAATATATTTAGTCGGAAAAGTTCTATGCAATCTTTGTAGAACGATTCTATATAGAATCTCTATGGAATCATTCTATAAGGAATCTATACAAGTAAAAGTTCTGCATAAATTCTACAAAATATTTAATTGACTGTTTATAAAAAAAAAAGAAATTTAACTTATGAAAATACATTTGAAGTTTGCAAAAACAAACGATATGAGTTTATGTTACAAACTTTACATATATTTTCATGTGTCAAATTTTTATTCTACAGAAAGTCAGTTGAATCATTCTACAAAGATTCTATAGGTCTTTTTCGACTAAAAAATACACTTTTATAACATAATGGATTTAAAACGTTCTACAATCCAATTCCCATCGTTTAAATAAGCTGCAAATTAACCGTTTGCATCGAATTTCTGTAAATGGTCCGCCATTTTGGATAATTCAATGGGTAGGGGAAAGAAACCGTATATGTAGCTACTTATACTCAACAGATAGTCCAATATGCCTCTATGTTTAGTAAAATCTATGAAATGATACTACTACTATATATTGTGAGCGTTACCTAATATTTATTTGTTATCACAATATTTTGGCTTACTAAACGCATTGAATAGAATGTACGATAACTCTTCGTTTCGTGCGGTTGTAAGTCCGTGTACAAGATCACCTACTGAACTTGTACATGATTCTGGATAAAATCATGCACAGGTGTATTGACTTGTTTTGTGCATGAACTTGCGAATGGTCAACACACGAATTTGGAACAACGAACGTGCAAAGGAACATGCACATGTTCATGAACGCTTCTAAAGGCAAATAATTTCATGTGCATGAACATGCCAACGAACATGCACATGAATCTGTACACGAAAATGGATAATTATTTATTAAACTTTAAACGTTGCGCATTAGTTATCTATGGGAGTGAAGGCTGCGCAGTAGATTTTAATGAATATAAAAGGTAGGGGACCACTATAAAACAAGTAACATTTGTTAATAATATTTAAAGTATAGAAAATTATGTGCATGAACATTTGCACGTTCATGCACATGTTCTTGTATCAGATTTTATTGTGCGTGCATGAAAATGTACACGTTCGTTGTTCCGAATTCACGTGCTGTCCATTCACAAGTTCATGCACAAGACAAGTCAATGCACCTGTGCATGATTTTATCCAGAATCATGTACAAGTTTAGTAGATGATCTTGTACACGGATTTACAACCGGGCATTAAAATTTTTTTAAATTTTTCTTAGAAGTTACTACACTAGAACTCCTATCAAGCGGACAGCTCGGATGAGTGTCTGCTCGATATGGAAGGTCACCTTGACGTGTTAAATGAATGGAGCTCAACTTCTTCCTTCTCCCTTCGTCCCGTAAATTGCCTACTGTTTCCGCTCGATAGGAGTCCGCTCGATAGGAGTTCTAGTGTATATGTGCATTCTTCTACTTGCCTAAGTTTAGCTTAATGTCTAGGCATTAAGATAAATGCCTGATTTCTCTATTTGCCTACGACATATATAAAGTATTAGGCTCTACTATAGCACTATTGTAAAATAAGGCTACTTACGGTGAGCAACCACGCATCCAGGGGCGCCGGGCGCCAAGATTATCTTAATGCAAAATGGGGTGCCGAAAATAGGCCCGGGGCGCTGAAAAGCGTCCGCCCCCTATCCTTTGCCCGGGTAAAAAATTTAGCTTGGACTGCCTCTGCACGCATCCTTATTTTACATTAGTGCTGTGGGAAGGATTAAGAGTGTGCGAATATAGTTGCTTACATAGCACAGTGGTTTAAAACTGGAATTTACTGTTCATAATCAACTACAGATCACAATTTTTTTTTTTTTAATTAGTCAGAACAAAATTCGTAAGAGAACTGTGGTTTTCAATTTTTCATTTTTGTTGTTGTTTAATTGTTAAATAAACAAATATACAATGTAAATTGGACATTTTAACAAGATATCGATTTATTTTTTCAGAAAAAGCTAAAATAAACTATATATCTCTCAGAAAAGTTACAACTACACTCATAGAAA
The DNA here is from genome assembly GCA_037103525.1 of Ganaspis brasiliensis. Classification (NCBI taxonomy): domain Eukaryota; kingdom Metazoa; phylum Arthropoda; class Insecta; order Hymenoptera; family Figitidae; genus Ganaspis; species Ganaspis brasiliensis. The sequence continues at coordinate 1,484,293 of JAZKLR010000219.1, forward strand.
AAAGTAATGCAAATACATACAACAAGACATTATACAATAAATAAAAAAGACCTAATAAACAATTGTTTTAAACAAATTATCGTACATGCTGCTGTATGAAGATACTAGGCTTAAAATTTGTTACTCGGGGGTTTTCGGGGTCTCTAATTACGAATCTGATGTCCAATTTTGAAAATTCAAAATGGCGGATCCAATATGGCGGACAAATTTTTAAAAATTGTTAGCATCTGCTTGAAACTTGTTACTCGGGGGTTTTCGGGGTCTCTGATTACGAATCTGATGTCCAATTTTGAAAATTCAAAATGGCGGATCCAATATGGCGGACAAATTTTTAAAAATTGTTAGCATCTGCTTGAAACTTGTTACTCGGGGGTTTTCGGGTTCTTTGATTACGAATCTGATGTCCAATTTTAAAAATTCAAAATGGCGGATCCAATATGGCGGTGGATTTTTGAAAAATTAATTAAACTCACTTGAAAATTGCTACTCAGAGGTTTTTGGTGTTGCTGATTACAAATACCCAATCAAGTTTTAAAAAATTTTAAATGGCCCATGCAGTATGGAGACCGCGATTCGCAAACTTTAAACAAATACAACATTTAATAAAAAATTCATTGTATTAGACCCCAAAAAGCATCTTTAATCGCAATTGATTGACGCATTTTTAGGGTTTAAAAATCGCGGTCTTCATACTGGCTACGCCATTTTGAATTTTTGAAATCGAATGTCAAGTTAATAATAATCGGCGACTCCAAAAAGATTTGAGTAACTCATGTTAAATTTGTAATCATTATTCTCTAATTCCTGGTTTTATTTATTTTTATGATAGAGAATATAAGTTAAACGTCATTGTAATTAACCTAATCGTCAATTCAAATATAAAAAATAGGCTTAACTTTATGTTATATAATATATTTGATGTAATTTCATTAAATATATTATTTTAAAATTTATCAAAGAAAAAACTACTGACGCACTAGTGTAGTAGTAAAACAAATTCATTCACACTAATGTTATATTGACCACCCATATGTAGATGCATTTCTTAGCTACACAATTAGTGCACATGTTCTCGTGAATAAGAAAACTGTTGCGCGTGTATGTAGACGTTAGAATAATAATACGCATGAATTTGGGAGTTAGAAAACATCAGTGCTGATGAATTTATGCTTTACTACACAAGTAAGCATATATTTGTGCTTTAGAACACCGGTACGCATGAATTTATGCCTAAGTACACAAGTGTGCATGTATTTGTGCGTTAGAACACTAGTGCGCATGTATTTGTGCGTTAAAACACTAGTGTGCATGTGTTTGTGCGTTAGAACATTAGTGCGCATGTATTTATGCGATAGAACACTAGTGCGCATGTATTTGTGCGTTAGAACAATAGTGCATTACAAATTTGCCGCTAAAATTTCTAGTTTCTAACTTGCCGCTAGGAGGATGCACTTCTCACAAGAGACATCAGTTACTATTCTTTATATAAATGCAGAAGGTTTCACTAAAAATTCACTAATGCAAGTTTGTATACTTTGATCTTTTCACGTTTTATGTTCTGTTTCTATGTTCTGTGTTCTATATGTATATGTATATGTCTTGAATTGTCTCGCCAGTATTTTTTTATTTTCGTGATTTAAAAAAAAATTGAGTGATTAAGATTGAGCCAGTATTAATTTTAATCGTTCTTTTTTTAATTTATAAATAATTTTAAAAATTGGATCAGTATTATTACCAACACCTTTCTTTTAGTTGTTAAATAATTAATTTCTGCAAATCTCTGATAATAATTCAGACTAAATGGATGTTTTTAAAGTACGTAAGAGGGTCTTGTGTGACTTTCTTATTGACAATAAGAACAGTAGTATTTCAGATTTAGTAAGTTACTTACAAACCCAGTACAGTTTTGATCCTGAGCAATTAACAATTGTGAACAATAACTTAAAATCTTACTTTTTAGGTAAATTTCAAAAGAAATGGAAAGGTTGTTTCCATATTAAAAGTCAATTTGAAAATAAGTTCCACGCATGGTTAGAATCAGATTTTGTTGTAAATTTCACAAATGCTAAAGCCACAGGTGGAAGAAAACATTCAACTTTACCTTTCGAAGATGTTTCGGTGGGAACAAAAAGACGTAGATTATTGTCAATTGAAAAAGATTTTACGGATGTTGAAATTCAGGAAGCATTCCTACGAAATTTACGTACAACAGGAAGAAAAAAATAGCCAATGCTGTAGAAGCACTTTTAAATTTAGCTGATAATGAAGATTTTAATCTTTCAAATATGTCTGATAATAATTCCTATGTGCCATACTCTCCGGAAGAAGCTGTAGCTTTATCGGAACAAGCCAGATTGTCCAAATATCAATACCAGGTTATTCAACTACAGGCTAAGGAAAGGAATGCTGATATTTATCCACCATATTATCAGTTGCTGAATGCTAAGAAAGAATATTATCCTTCTGAAGTCCATGTAACAGAAGGAGGTGCCAGTATTCAGATTCAGTCTCTTATTGATCATTCAGTAAATAGATTATTTAAAGACCCTAGTTTATCTCTTCCAAATTCAGAAAAGAATGAGAAAACTACCTACCTAAATATGGAATTTAAGTATGGTATCGATGGATTGTCAACTGAAACAAAATACAACCAAAAATTTTGTGATGAAAATTTGTCTGATGAAAATCTGCTAACTGCATCAATGGTTCCCGTGTGCTTAAGATTAAGGGATGCATCAACAATTGTTTGGCAGAATCCTCATACTGCTTCATCAAAAAGATGTATACCTATTATGCTGAAATTTGCTAAGGAAACAAAAGAAATGACAAAATCAGAGATAGAGAATATTCAATCTCAAATTAAGAACTTAAAACCTACCACAATAACCACAGTTAATGCTGTATACGTTGTTAAATCTGACTTGAAATTAACGATGGTGGATGGTAAAGTTTGTCAGGCCCTTTCGGACACCTCTTCAGCTTCTACGTGTTATATTTGCAGAGCAAAACCATCACAAATGAACGATTTAATGCGAGTAAAACAAATGTCTGAAAATATAAGCTTTTTTGATTTTGGTCTTTCTACATTGCACGCGCGGATCAGGTTTATGGAGTGCATTTTACATATTGCATATAAACTTCAAGTTCAAAAGTGGTATGTGTCAATTGCTGAAGAAAAAGAAATTGTAAAAAGTACTAAGCGAAGAATTTGTGATGAATTTAAGAGAAAGATGGGATTGATAGTTGATCAACCAAGTCAAGGATCCGGTAACTCCAATTGCGGCAACACTTCTCGCAGATTTTTTGCAGACGTTGAGCAGTCAGCAGAAATAACTGGAGTTGACCAGGAATTGATTAAAAGATTTGGCCAAATATTGGAGATGCTTACTACTAACCGAAAGATTCCTTCACAAATCTTCAAAGATTTCACCCTTAAAACAGCAGAACTTTATGTCAAAATGTATCCATGGTATTACATGCCCTCATCAGTCCATAAAATTCACTTGCATGGAGGCAAAGTCATGGACAATTTTCTTCTACCAATTGGCGTTTACTCGGAAGAAGCTTCAGAAGCTCGAAATAAGGACATTAAGCACTTTCGAAATCATAACACTAGAAAAACTTCTCGATTGCACACTGTCGAAGATTTGATTCACAAGCTGCTTGTATCATCAGATCTGTACATTGGGTCTCTTAGACCCGAAAGAGAAACAATTGAATCTGATCTGGATTCAGAAATTGCACAGTTGATAGATGAGTACGAAAATGGAATCAATTAATTGCTAATTGCAAATATATAGAAGATAAGCTTACATAATAATATTTTAATTCATATATACAATCGGCCCTTTTTAGGGCCTCACATGCAAAAAATGTAGCTAACGTGACAAACTTAATCAATAATGAACGTAAATTACTTACAAGGTAAGCAAAAATCTTGTTTCATACTAAAAACTATAACATTAAATCGGCCCTTCTAAGGGCCCCTAAAGCAAATGATAAAGCTTAAGTAAACTGACAATTTTTTAATTTTGTTTGTCATATTGGATCTGCCATTTTGAATTTTTAAAATTGGACATCAGATTCGTAATCAGAGACCCCGAAAACTGCCGAGTAACAAGTTTCAAGCAGATGCTAACAATTTTTAGAAATTCGTCAGCCATATTGGATCCGCCATTTTGATTTTTTAAAATTGGACATCAGATTCGTAATCAGAGAACCCGAAAACCCCCGAGTAACAAGTTTCAAGCAGATGCTAACAATTTTTAAAAATTTGTCCGCCATATTGGATCCGCCATTTTGAATTTTCAAAATTGGACATCAGATTCGTAATCAGAGACCCCGAAAACGCCCGAGTAACAAGTTTCAAGCAGATGCTAACAATTTTTAAAAATTCGTCCGCCATATTGGATCCGCCATTTTGAATTTTTAAAATTGGACATCAGATTCGTAATCAGAGACCCCGAAAACCTCCGAGTAACAAGTTTCAAGCAGATGCTAACAATTTTTAAAAATTCGTCCGCCATATTGTATCCGCCATTTTGAATTTTTAAAATTGGACATCAGATTCGTAATCAGAGACCCCGAAAACCCCCAAGTAACAAGTTTCAAGCAGATGCTAACAATTTTTAAAAATTCGTCCGCCATATTGGATCTGCCATTTTGAATTTTTAAAATTGGACATCAGATTCGTAATCAGAGACCCCGAAAACCCCCGAGTAACAAATTTTAAGCCTAGTATCTTCATACAGCAGCATGTACGATAATTTGTTTAAAACAATTGTTTATTAGGTCTTTTTTATTTATTGTATAATGTCTTGTTGTATGTATTTGCATTACTTTTTTCTATGAGTGTAGTTGTAACTTTTCTGAGAGATATATAGTTTATTTTAGCTTTTTCTGAAAAAATAAAATCTTGTTAAAATGTCCAATTTACATTGTATATTTGTTTATTTAACAATTAAACAACAACAAAAATAAAAAATTGAAAACCACAGTTCTCTTACGAATTTTGTTCTGACTAATTTAAAAAAAAAATTGAAAATCGGTTAAAAATTGTGATCTGTAGTTGATTATGAACAGTAAATTCCAGTTTTAAATAGTACTGTTGTAAAATCAAAGAAAATTTTATTTAAAAAATGGAAAAATACTTTCTACTTTGTTAATCACACATTACCCAACTTGCAATTACACTTCGGACATATACATATATATGTAATTACATACTCTTAAATATCTAATTACATTTAAATTATCATGGCCGCCGACGCACAGTGGTCTGAAACCCTGATCTAGCTGGACAAAACCTCAAAAAAAAAAGTTTAAAAATTGCAAGTTTTACTTAAAGTTTAGTTAGTTGGATACTTAATGCATTCTATAATGAAAGGACATGTCACTAAACTGCATACTTTCGTTGGAACATAACGTCAAAGTCAACATACCAGCACAGCAGTCCAAAATTTATAAAGTAAAGAAAAATTGACTTCTGTTCAAGGGCCCATTTCTTTTGTCTGAAATTTTTTTAGGTGTTTGTATAATATCAAGGTTGTTCTTAGAAGTATATACTTTAAGAATTTCTATTATAGGTCTATTTAATTGGTTAGGATAATAATTTTTTATACTTTCAATAGTTGAGATAAGATCGATGCAAGCTATAAATTATTTTATGGTAATATATCAATTAGTTTTTTGCTCCATGGTTCTCCGCTTTCTACCCATGAAAAAAATGAAGGTAAATAGTTACTTATTCAAATAAAATCAAATTTAGCTGCTACTTTTTGCAACTTTGTTCTGAAACTTCATTGAGTGACGCAAAATGCAAAAAAACGCTTAAATAATGCAACGTGTGTTCGAACATTCCATAATACATTTAAAGACTCACATTGATTACTGCGTAAAAGTTATTGGAGCAAATAATTACAAGTCTGAAGTCAATTTTCGAAAATTCAAAATGGTGGATCCAATATGGCGGAACATTAAGTTTAACAAATTAATGGATTTTAATGAAACATAGTATTTGAGGGTTTTATGGGTCGCTGATTACGAATCTGAAGACAGTTTTCAAAAATTTTAAATGTCGGATCCAATATGGAGGACAGTAAGTTAAAAAAATAAATGTTCACATATAAAATAATTGTTCAAAATAAATTTGCCATATTAAATCTACTTTTGTGAGTTATTAAAATTTTATTTCAGAATAATAATTATTGGCACAAACATTTTTAAAATTAAAATTTTATAAAAATTAATGAAAATTGTTCGCTGTTTTAAGTTTTTGAATAATCCTAACTAAAACACACAATTAATAATCTGAAGAATTTTACTTATTACTTAAAAGTTCGTTCGATATTTCAGATTTGCCATTTTGTATTTAAAAAACTAACTTAATATTTACACTCAGCAAGCCAAAAATTTTTTGAATACGATGTTTCATTAAAATCCATTAAATTTTTAAACTTTCAATCCGCCATATTGGATCCGTCATTTTGAATTTTTGAAAACTGACCTCAAATTCGTAATCAGCGACCCAAAAAACCTTCGAATACCATGTTTTATTAAAATGCATTAATTTTTTAACTTTCTGTCCGCCATATTGGATCCGCCATTTTGAATTTTTTAAAAATGACGTCAGATTCGTAATCAGCGACCCGAAAAAACTCAGAATACCATGTTTCATTTAAATCTATTAATTTTTAAACTTTCTGTCCGCCATATTGGATCCGCTATTGTGAATTTTTGTAAACTGACCTCAGATTCGTAATCAGCGACCCAAAAAACCTTCAAATACAATGTTTTATTAAAATCCATTAATTTTTTTAATTTTCTGTACGCCATATTGGATCCGCCATTTTGAATTTTTTAAAACTAACCTCAGATTCGTAATCAGCGACCTAAAAAACCTTCGAGTAACAAGTTTCATCAAAATTCATCAAGGCAATTTGGAGAAAACAGTTTTGTCCAGCTAGATCAGGGTTTCAGACCACTGTGCGACGTGTGATGTCTGTCGTTTGACGCTCCGTATTGTCTCTCAATTTTTGAACGGTTTTTATAGTTTCGAAGTGTGATGTGTTTGTGCCATATGCTGATTACAACTTGGCTGGTGTGTCAAATTTTCAATGACATGTGTTTTTTGAACATATTTTGACTTTTTGGTTCTGTTCTATAAAATTTGCAAGTACTTTGAGCTGGAGTAAACAAGGAAAGTAAGTTTGTGCGACTGAGTTGGAAGATTTTGTTTCATTTGTATGTTATGAATCATCGGTTCCTCACCGGTTTACTTGACTTTATTCGTCTATCAGGCCATGACATCTGAGAAAAGTATTAAACAAGCGAGCTTGCTTGATATACCAAGTACATCTAAATCTGAAATTTCGAGTGGATCTTTGAACATTTGTTTATCTTGCAAAACTGTTGCCGTTAAATCTATTATCTCTTGTACGGGTTGTGGAACAATTTACCACCGTGGATGTGCGAAAAGATGTGCAATTCTCTCTAGTGGTGCCTTCAAAAAGTGTTGTGGAATTAACTCGCCTAAGGAGCCTGACAAATGTTTTGATTCTTTTGATATGGAGGAGATTCGCAATATGATCAAGGAAGAGCTGGAGAAGTTCCGATCTACAATTTCCGATGAAGTTAAAACTAAATTATCTGAGGATCTTAATCGTATCAATTCGTCCATTTCTGCGTTGCCTGGTGACATCATACAACAAAAGGATCTAATTTTATTATGTGAAAAACCTATATCAAATGTTACTTAGCGCGTTCAAGATTTGGAAACCAATTGTATAACTACGTCCGAAGGTAATCCTAATTGGGAAAAACTTTTCTCTGCATGCCCTAGCCAGTGCCGGCTTTAGGGTAGTGCGCGCCTGTGCGCCCGCACCAGGGCGCTGAGTCTTAGGGGGCGCCGTGATTTTCAAAGGGGTGGTTTCAGAAAAATTCGACAACTAAAAAAAAAAAAAAGGTAGACACTGACAACAAGAGACAAAAACTCCTAACAAGGGCGCTATACAAATTCTCGCACTGAGGCGCGAAATAGCTAAGGAGCTAAGGCCGGCACTGGCCCTAGCGAATGTGAGGCTCGTAACTCTCGTAAAGTTAATTTGATGTTTTTTGGTAAGGAATCCGAGCCTCAAAATACAGAAATTTCTAAAAAACAGGATTAAATTTTATAATTCAAGCATTAAATTCATTATCCATTAATTCAAAAGTATATGAATCTGTTAAAATGTGGCGAATCGGATTGTTGTCTCAGGTGAAGAACCATAAGCTACAACATTTCTTGACATAAACGTGGCCTATACCTTCTACGTCATCGAGTGAAGAGTTTGACCCTCTATCATTTATTATTTTTCGGTCAGATCGACAGCGCAAAAGTGGTGGTGGAGTGCTGATAGCCATACGTCAGTCTTTTCAATTTTTACCTATCGATTTTTCACATATTAACAATATTAATACTAATGTTGATATTTGTGCAGTCGTGATAAAAAATTATACTTTTACATTTACTATTATTGCAGTATATATAAACCAATGTACTTTTAATTTAAAAAAGGATTCTTGTGTCGATCTATACATACTCCTAACTACTTTAAGTTGGTCTTTATTGAATGAATGCTCTGATATTAATTACGTTTGCGAATCAGATTAACATTTATATTAAAAGACTCAGAGCATCGAATCACGTGTAATTAAAATTATATTTCATTAAATTTGTAAAGATCTATCATTTATAGTCAAAAACGACAGAAAATTCCCTTCCAAATTGTATATAGTAAGGAAACAAATTCGATTCTAGGAAGCTAAAAATTACAAAAAACAGAATTTCTTCCTTTTTTGTATTTTATTGAGTCACGCAACGTTTCAATGGCTGGTGTGTCATCCTCATCAGGCTAAAGTACAATAAAATTACATGATTTTAGTCAATTAATTAAAATAAAATCATGGAGCATCATGTCATGTTTGGACATGATGCTCCTACCGCATTGACGACAATTTTTCAATTTGAATATTTTATTTTAATTAAATGACTAAAATCATGTAATTTTATTGTACTTTAGCCTGATGAGGATGACACACCAGTCATTGAAACGTTGCGTGACTCAATAAAATACAAAACAGGAAGAAATTCTGTTTTTTGTAATTTCTACCTTACTAGGATCGAATTTGTTTCCTTACTATCTATAATTTATACTTTGATTATTTATTATTTGATAAGAACAACGTTAAAACATAAGATATAAATTATTATTAATTTTTTTTCTTTCTTACTGTTGTTGGTTAAGGCACATTATAAAACTTTACTTTTACTTTAAAAAAAACTGAAAATCTTTAAATACAATGTAATTCAATTATCAAACCCAGCCAATTATAATTAATTGTCAACTTCATGTTCATAAAAACCTAAATTTATTTTTATCATTTAATTTTAAATATAAACAAATTCTCGTCCTTTTTCTTTTAATTTCTGAAAAGGGTATTGAATTGAATTAAATCAAAAACCTTAAATTGGAAAATCTATTAATTAACCTAAATTTTTAATTTTTGTAGTCAATATTCTTATTAATATAAAAACTTATTTAGAAATTAAAATTAAATTAAAATCAAAACAAGAATTAGAGAAAATAATTCTAATTTGTGCTATTTGGTACTCTTTGTTCGATATCGTCTGAACTCGACCTAAAATTTATATTGTTCATTTTAATAATTCGGGTTAATGTTTATTTGATTGAAAACAAATTCAAAAAATGAAAATTCTGCTATAATGAAATTCTGTTAACTAAAAACTAATACTAATAAATTTTATGGAATATTCATTTAATTTGCAGCAAAATTAATTTAATTAAAAAAAATTTCGTTTATTAAATGGTGGAATGTAATAGTTTTGAAGATATAAGAGCTCTATATATATATCAAAGGACAACGAATTTGAAAAAATTAAGAATGTATGGATAGCATTGTTAAATAGTGTGGATATCTTTTCTATTAAAAAGGTTATAAGTTTTCTAAATGAGCTTGCTCTGCGTTTGGATTTGTATTAATAAATAAAAGAAAAAAAATGTATTACTGTCAGCCTTTTAACTTCATTGTAAAGATTTTGTAAATCTTATAACAAATAAATATTATTATTATTGGGTCAAAATATATGAAATGGGCCACTTGAGTTATTTTTGTTTCCGATTTGCAAGTCATCTATGCAGTTTGATAGATATATGAACATATTTTTCCCCCTAAAATATTTTTCAAAAATTTCATTTATTTTGTAAATAAACAGGGGTTGAACTTTTGGGTAATGAATTTTTCTTTTAATCATAACTCGAGAACGGATAAAGATAATTGAGCTTTCTTTTTTTAAATTAAAAGTTAAAAGTTGTACTTTAAACTGCAATTAAAATGATTGTTGTAAAAATAAAATTCATTATTGTTATTAACAATTTTTTTAAACAATTGTAATTTAAAACATGTTCTCAATGTCATCTAAACATTAAACTATGCTGATTCGACGCGCAATATTCTAACGAGTAAATTAAAAAAAAAAGTTTAGTAACCTCCGATATTACAGAAGTTATGCATATATTTCTGCCGACGCGCAGCGAGCAAGCAACACTCAACTTGCGAACGCGCGGGAATACGTTCGCCACTGACTGTCGCGCTTCGAAAAATTTACTTAATATTTAATAATAAGAAGAAATATGAACAATAGTTATAATAATTTAAGTATTAATTCGATGGATACTAATTTATTAGGATTTTTTAAGCTTGCACTTAAAAAAAAAACAAAAAACTTAATTTACAGGAAAATTAATTTAATTCTTAATTTTATTCGATGTTATTATTAATATGAAAAATTATAAGAAGTTAAAAGTAAATTAAAATAAAAAGTAGAACTAGAAGAAATAATTATTTATTTTTGATTTTAAACATCCACTGTAAAATACCTAAAAATTTAATTTACATAAAAATTAATTTAATGTAAAGAAAATATTATTCTAATTTTTATTACTTTTTATAGTCTACTTTTTTATTAATATCAAAACTTCAAATAAATTAAAAGTAACTTAAAATAACAAGAACTATATAAATTATTATTATTTTTAATAAATTATTTAAATTTAAAAATACATTTATATAAATAAATTATATTCAACTGACTTTAATTTAATTTGAAATTTATTATTTGATTTAAATTGCAGAAAAATCAATTTAATTTAATAAAACTTACATTAAAATAAAAAGAAGAACTAGAAGAAATAATAATTATTATTTATTTGTTACTTTAAATTCGTACTTTAAAAAAAATCTGAAAATTTAATTTGTAAAAGAATCAATTTAATTTAATAAAACTTTAATTACATTTTTTAAGTTCGTTGGTTTAATAATATGAAAGCTTTATAGAAATTAAAATTAAATTAAAATAAAGAGAAGAACTAGAAGAAATAATAATAATTATTTATTTTTTATTTTAAACTTACACTTTAAAAAAAACCTGAAAATTTAATTTGCAAAAAAATATATTAATCTATAACGGGATCTCTGTCTCGACTTTCTTCATTTAGTGCAGGCGCTGGGTGGCCTTGAATATGCAAAATATGAGGGCGGGTATTTGACAATATAAATATGTAGAGGACATTCTCCCGAATAAGAAAAGTCATGCTACCACTAAAAATTTTGGTCAGGTTAGCCGCCATTTTGATTTAAATTTTGAAATTTGTTTTTTAAAATATTTCAGTAATTAACAATATATAAAAATTTTTGTAGAGACATTTTTTGTGAAAAATAATGTGATCTACAACTTTTATTAAAAACTTTTTTTCATAATTCGAATAATAAAAAAGTTATAATAGAAGAATAGTTCAGAACGCAAAACACACGTTTCTCGTCCGAGATTTGTTTGCAGTACGGAGGCGAAGCCGAGTACTGTGAAAAAGCGAGGACGAGAAATGTGTTTTGAGTCGAGGTCTACACGATGATTTATGTAAGTGGAGTACGTTTTTCTCGGTTTCTTGGCGCCCTTTGAGACCCAAAGCAGACTATACGTCCGGCAGTAGGTTTGCCAGCCGTGGCCGGCAAAACTACCGGCTGACGTGATGATCTGCTTTGGGTCTCAAAGGGCGCCAAGAAACCGAGCAAACCGTGCTCCGCTTACGTAAAAAATATTTATTTCTTAATATATAAAATTTTTCTAATTTTTAAGTTAGAATTTCGGTTTTTTTTAATTTAGAACCTGTAATTTCTGACAATTGAGGCTTCGGATCAAAGAACCAGCTCTCCGCTCGGACCGAAGTCCCCTGGATCGGCGCGTACGCGCCATACTAGGGGACTTCCCTCTAACGCCAAGAGCTGGTTCTTTGATCCGAAGCCTCAATTACGGAGATGTAAAATTTTCGGTACAAGTTTTACAATTAATAGAATAGTAGCGTAACTCGTAAACAGTAGAAGGTATTAAAAATCTGATATCATTTTTAAATTTTGTTTTAAAAGAATATGTCTTATACGTATAAACATATATAAATAACTAAATAAATGAAAAACGAGTATAATTTATTTTACAATAAGTAATATAAATAAATTATTCAGGGTTTATCATTTACGGTCATAAATAGCTATAAACTAACTATAATGTTACTCAATATGATATTGAAACAGCGCCAGCGTTCTTATATGAGTTCGTATATGAGTTGTGCGAACGCACGTGAGAATTTATGTAAGAAAGTAAATACGACTAAGCGATATCGGTACACGAAAAACGATTCTAAAAATCAATTCACCACACACGTGTAAACTCATGTGAGAACACACGTATGAATACTTGTGCGTACGCATGGACAAACTCATGTGCGAGCGAATGTACGAACTCATGTGCAAACACACCAAAGTACATTATTGAAATTGAGAGGATTTTCCTCTTTTATCCATTTCTGTCAAATTTACAAATTTTTACATGTTATTGAAAATGCATAAATTTGTCATAAACATGATATTTTTTACATAAAAAATTTACCTGCTTTAAAAGTCGACTATATAATTTCCCGAATATATCTCAAGTATAAGAATTTTTTATTATTTTTCAATTCTTTATATTATTAAATTAGTTTGAAGTTAAACGAAAGAGTAGCTACGTGTCAAAAAATTCTTTTCCTCTCGCAAAATCCTCTCACAAATAGAGTAATAATAGAAAAAGAATATTCCTCTACTTATGAGATTGTAATTTTTTTTTTCGGTGTAGAGAGAACTTTACAAAACCTGAGTCATGTCTTTCCTGAGAAATTTCTGTATTAAACATTATTAAGATTTTGTGAAGTTCTTTCTATTCGTATGGTGGCCGAGGGGTTTAAGTTCTTAGACTTAAGAGCCATCCATAAATTACGTAAGCGTTAGCGACGTTTGTTTTTCCTGGTTAAAATATAACTTTATACTTGTAGGATTGTAACCTTAAGATCCATCTTTCTATTCTTGCGCATGGTTTTGATTTAGGCCCGAAAATAACTTCAAGTGATTTATGGTCTGTGATGAGTTCAAAGTGTTTGCCAAAAAGGAAGATGTTAAAATGCTCTACTGCCTATACAAGAGCTAGAGCTTCTTTTTCAGTCTGGCAGTATCTTCTTTCACACTGAGTTAGTGTCTTGTTCCCATATGCGATGACTCTGGGTTTATTTGAATCTATTTGCACAAGAACTGCACCAACACCAACTGGACTTGCGTCTGCAATCACTTGAGTCTTGTCTCGAACGTCGTAATACCCTAGTGTTTGAATATGTGAAAGGGCATTTTTGAGTTGCAAAAAGGAGTGATCTTCTTCCTTAGTCCAATATTTTTCAAGACTTGCGTTTTTACATAATTTCCTTCGGGTCAAATCTTTTAATAATTCAGTTGTTGTGGCTAGGTGAGGTATCCATTTCCCAACAAAATTTACCAACCCTAGAAAACTCTGTAACTCTTCTATGGTTGCTGGTATTCGGAAGTTTTGTATGGATTGGATATACTTCTTTAATGGTCTTATTCCTTCATGACTTAGTTCATGTCCAAGAAACTCTGTTTTTGTGACGCAATATACACATTTCTCATCGTTCAGTAAGATATCATTTTCTTTAAGGACAGTTAATACCTCCTTCAATCTTTCGTCATGTTCTTCTTTATTTCTACCATGGATTAGAACATTATCGATGAAGTTTACTGCGCCTTTGCATTTAATCAATATCCATTCCAGCACTTTCTGAAAAATTTCTGGGGCACAAGAGATTCCAAACAATAATCTTTTATACCTTTTTGATCCTGTAGACGTTATAAACGTGGTAATATGCCGAGAATCGGGATGTATTTCCACTTGATGAAATGCAAGCTTTATATCAATCCTACTGAAGTATTTAGCTTTATTTATTTTTGGCAGAATCTGGTCCATTGTTGGTAATGGACCAAAAACGTCTCCGTTTTCTTTTAACACTGGCACCATCGGAGATATCCATTTAGCTGAACCTTCGACATTTTCAATAATATCAAGGGATAGAAGTTGTTCCAATTTTTTGTTTACCTTTTTTTCTAAAGGAATTGGGATTCTTCTATAAGGCTGTGAAATTGGTTGCACGGAGTCGTCAATTGGGATATGCAAAAGTACATTTTTAAATTTTGGAAAAGCAGGGATTTCAATTTGATTAATTCCTAGTCCTACTTTTAAAACACCTAAAATTTTAGCTGTGTCTTTGCCTAAAAGATCGTTGCTTCCATTTTCAATAACGTAGAAAGTTGCGAGTTCCTTGCGATTTTCTAAACAAATATTAGTTTGGAAGGAGCCTTTTATTGTTAGTGGTATATCACTACTGTATGCTTTAAGAACCTTGTCAGGATTCTTGATTTGGTTGTAAACTTGTATTTTATCTTGTTTCATCTTCTCCCAAGTTTTGCTCGTCAACAAATTTAATTTATTTCCGGAATCTATTATAAGTTTTGTTTTTACTCCCCCGATGCAACATTCTATAACTTCGTCGTCATCAATGTGGAAAATATAATTTATTTCTTTAGATTCTGAATTTTTTGATTGTTTTTTTGTTTTGTCATCCTGTTGATTAGTATCGTCAAAATGTCTCTTTCGTGACGGTTTTGTTCTACAATATTGCCTAAAGTGTCCTATTAATCCACACTTAAGACATTTTTTTTCTTTTGCTGGACATTTCGGATCTCGTGGTTGATGCCGGTAGTTTCCACATCGTCCGCATCCTCTATTATCCTTCGTTGCTTTGTGATTATTACTTTTGGGCTTTGTGAAATCAACTTTATTTATTTCTGACGTTTTTTCTCCATTTGTTGTGAATTCTTGTAATTGTCTATTTACTATTTCTAGCGCATTTGCTTCCGTGATGATTTTGTCTAACGTGACGTTATCTCCCATTTGCAAAATTTTTTTTTTTAGTTCTATCGAAAGACATTTTTCTGTGATTTGGTCAATGAGATTTTCTTCAACGGATGTGAATTGGCATTTATCTGCCTGGTTGCGCAGTCGAACAAGAAATTCTTCGAATTTTTCGGTAGTTTCCTGTTTTAAGAGTCTAAAAACGTGTCTTTCGTAGACTTTACTTTGTTTTGGTGAAAAGTATTCGTCAAGTTTCTTTAAGGCAGTGTCAAAAACATCTACTTTTTCTATAGGTTCTACGTGGGCACCCGGTATACAATAATAAATTTCTTGGAGTTTAAGACCACTTAAATGTAAAAGGTGAGCTCTTTTTTTGCAATCATTTTCTATATTTGCTGCTTCAAGATAGATTTTTAGCGCTCTTTTTCATCTTTCCCACCTGATGCTGACAGAACCTGTATCACCACCGCATTAAAATTTTTCTAGACCGGGTGTTAAGTTCAGTGCCGGCCTTAGCTATTTCGCGCCCCAGTGCGAGAATTTGTATAGCGCCCTTGTTAGGAGTTTTTGTCTCTTGTTGTCAGTGTCTACCTTTTTCTTTTTAGTTGTCGAATTTTTCTGAAACCACCCCTTTGAAAATCACGGCGCCCCCTAAGACTCAGCGCCCCAGTGCGGCCGCACAGGCGCGCACTACCCTAAAGCCGGCACTCGTTAAGTTCGACATTTCCGGACAGTGAAGCTTGCCTACACTGGGAAAAGAATATATGTATATATGTGTATATTCTCGGTATTGTTTTGAAAGATAAGTCGTTTTTATGAGCTTCATTTGCTTTAAGACTTTCTACCTGCTTTCGATTTCATATTGTATGGACCCAATTTAATGGCCAGGCATAACTACGTCAACAACTTATACTCTTAAGACAAGGTCAACACTTCGTCTGTATATTCCGACTATGAATACGTTTGTTCAATGGAATTTTTTTCAATTTAATGATCAGGATTGTGCCTGCTTCACTCTTCTACAAACTTAAACAAAATACATCAATCCCCATGGCAACTTTATTCGATTAATTTACCAATATTATTATTATAATTTTTTGTTTGTTGTTGTTGTTTTCATTTTTTTTTATTATTATTATTACCTTATTAATCCTCGTCGCCAATTGTAATGTATCCTTCCCTCACTGGCTCGGCAAAGCTCACACCTCTCGATAGTTCTTACGTCTGCAGCTCCGTTCCTCCTCGAGGGTCGGCACTTACTGACTATTCGGCATGAACGCTCGAGACAATGTACGCCAAAGGCGTAGGGCACAAACACTCAGTTCTGCATACACTACAGTTACAAATATCAGCCTCAGAAAAATTATGATTTAAAAATTACTGGACTTGAAACGCATGTAAACAGACATCAATACGCGCTTATAAATTGCATAAAAAATTAAGTTTTCTTCCTATGACGAAAGTCGCTCAAAAACGGATAGGTTACGAATAGTGGACTTAGTAAAACTAAGTAGGGCTGTGTAAAAAGCTCGAAACTCGAAGCCCGACCGAGCTGAGTCGAGCCTAACAGTCTTCGAGCCGAGCCGAGTTCAGCTCGGCTTCGTCGGGCTCGAGCCGGGCCTGGTTCGAGCCGGGCTTACTCAAATACGGGCCTTTTCACGTCAGAAATATCAGAGTTGTCAAAGGGTTCATCGATTTTCTTGAAACTTCGTGGTATTATACTGCTATATGAAAAACTTTTTCCCTCTAAATGATTTTTAACAATATTTAAAATTTTAGAAGATACGCCATTTTGAATATCAACATTAATTTAACAAAATTGTTAATATCTCAAAATATTATAAAGATATTTTGATGAAACTTACACATGTTTTAGTAAAAAATATGTACTTTTAAATGAAAATAAAGTCAATGAAAAAAAAAATTTTTTCATGTAAAAAAATTAAAAAACAATTTTTAATTCTATTTTTTATTTACTTACACCTCTCTGACAGAAATTTCATTAATATTTTTAAAATCCTTATTAATTTACCTTTAATTTAAAAAAAATGATGGAGACTTTATTAGGTCCCGAGATATTAGACTTTTTTTACAATTTTTTCATATAAAAATATTAAAAAACAATTTTAAATCAATTTTTTATTTACTTGCTCCTCTCTGACAGAAATTTTATTAATATTTTTAAATTCCTTATGAATTTACCTTTAGTTTAAAAAAAAATTAATGGAGACTTTATTAGGTCCGGAGATATTAGACTTTTTGTACAATTTTTTCATGTAAAAAAATTAAAAAACAATTTTTAATTTAATTTTTTATTCACTTTATCTTCTTTGACAGAAATTTAATTAAAATTTTTAAATTCCTTATGAATTTACCTTTAATTTAAAAAAAAAATTGATGAAGACTTTATTAGGTCCCGAGATATTAGACTCTTTGTACAACCGCGCGTAGTTGCAGCGGCCGTGGCAATGCCAGGCAATGCGACGCGACAGCGTAGAAGCTTAGCAATGCAGCGCGCCACGCCGCGCCGCGTTTTGCCGTCACAACCACGCACTGTAGTACAAAATGTCTAATATCTTGGAACCTAATAAAGTCTCCATCATTTTTTTTTAAATTAAAGGTAAATTCAAAAGGAATTTAAAAATATTAATAAAATTTTTGTCAGAGAGGAGTAAGTAAATAAAAAATTGAATTAAAAATTGTTTTTTAATTTTTTTACATGAAATTTTTATTTTTCATTGACTTTATTTTCATTTAAAAGTACATATTTTTCACTAAAACATGTGTAAGTTTCATCAAAATATCTTTATAATATTTTGAGATATTAACAATTTTGTTAAATTAATGTTGATATTCAAAATGGCGTAACATCTAACATTCTGAATATTTTTAAAAATCATTTGGAGGGAAAAAGTTTCTCATATAGCAGTATAATACCACGAAGTTTCAAGAAAATCGATGAACCCTTTGACAACTCTGATATTTCTGACGTGAAAAGGCCCATACCCGAAATCTTTGAGCTCTCGTAAACAGACGAGTTCTCGAATGGTATGGGGGCCCGAAAATTTCGGGCCATGAACGAGACACGAACATTTCTACAAGCGCAGTACACTTTCAAGCTCCAAACAAATACGCAATATTGTTCCAAGCACCAAACATATGCGCAGCAGAGATGCCAGGGAGCGAGACTAAACGCATCTGCGCATGCCTGCGGAAAGTTCAGCCATTGGTCGAATTGAGCGGCCTAATTTAAAATTGTTTTATTAAAGCCTTTTCAAACTATCCCGCTCATCTCGACCAATGGCAGAACTTTCCGCAGACATGCGCAGATGCGTTTGGTCTCGCTCCCTGGCATCTCTGATGCGCAGTAGTGTTCCCCGCACTAAATACATGCGCACTATTGTTACACGCTTCACAGACATGCGCAGTAGTATTCCACACATTAAATACATGTGCACTAATGTTCAAAGCACCAAACACATGCGCACTAGTATTCCACATACTAAATACATGCACAATAGTGTTCCACGCACTAAATACATGCGCACTAGTTTTCTATGCACTAAAAACATGCGCACTAATTTTTTACTCACTAAATACATGCGCAGTAATGTTCCACGCACTAAATACATGCGTAGTAGTGTTGCCCGCACTAAACACATGCGCAGTAGTGTTCTACGCACAAGCATGTGTTTAGTGCGGACAACACTACTACGCATGTATTTGGTGCTTGGAACACTAGTGCACATGTATTTAGTGCGTAGAATACTACTACTACACATGTATTTAGTGCGTGGAACATTACTGCGCATGTATTTAGTGCGTAGAAAACTAGTGCGTATGTATTTAGTGCGTAGAAAATTAGTTCGCATGGATTTAGTGCGTAGAAAATTAGTGCGCTTCTATTTAGTGCGTAGAAAACTAGTGCGTATGTATTTAAAGCGTAGAAAATTAGTGCGCATGTATTCAGTGTGTGGAACACTACTGCGCATGTTTTTTGTGCTTGGAACATTAGTGCGCATGTGTTTGGTGCGTGGAACACTACTGCGAATGTATGTGTTGCTTGGTGAACCAAGGGAACCAACCATGTTATGTAAGTTCGAGTTCTTTAAATTTTCGGGTTCTCGATTCGTTCGGGTCCTTTTCGATATTCGAGTCCTCGAATATTTCGGGTTCTCGAATCATTTGGGTACCCGAATTTATTTGTGACCACATTTTGGTCGGGGGCTCGTTATTTTTCGAGTACTCGAAAAATTTTTCGAGCTCGAGCTAAGCTCGAACCCGACTCGACTCGGCCCGAAAAAAGCCGGCTCGGCTTGGCTCGACATTTCGAGTTTTTTGCACAGCCCTAAAACTAAGATTTAAAAATTAATGGACTTGAGCCGAATATGAACAGACATCAATACGCTGCTATGAATTGCATAAAAAATTAAGTTTTCTTCCTACGACGAAAGTCGATTAAAAACGGATAAGTTACGAATAGCCGACTTAGTAAAACTAAGATTTGAAAATTAACGGACTTGAGCCGGATATGAACAGACGTCATTACGCTGTTTTTTTTATTTAAGATTTTGTATTACGAAAAAGGTGTCAAGAACGGGTAACTTGCGAATGTAACATATATAAACCATATATTTTCGAATTGAATTCTCCACTAAGCCTTAGTTATTTTATATTTTTGATTTAGGTGACCGGATAAAAACTAGATAAGTTCTTATAGTAGCCAAATATAAAATTTGTAACCGTACAAAAGTCGGACGTAAGCAGACACTAATTACGTGCGGTTTTAATGTGCTTTTTGTCCGGTTCCTATCCGATGTTTTAAGCAGGGTGTGTTTTATGTAGAAAAAATCTTTCTGATATACGGTGTCACAAAAACATGTCGTTTTCAGTCGTCTAATTAGAACATATTTGGCGACACAATCACATATTCAGTTCTTACAGAGATCAGGGAATCAATTCTGCACAACTTATAGACCAACCTTTTTAGCAATGTATTACTTTTATTTTTTTAAATTTGGCGTAAAGTTTTTCTGCGTATATTTCTTTCTAGTACTGTCAAGCCTCGATGAGTGGAACCTAAAAGGACCGAACTTGTTGTTACGTTCGAGGTTCCACTTATAAAGGTATTCCATTGATTCAGTTTTTCACACACTTCATAAATTCTGCAGGGGTCCCACAAAATCTCACTGATGGAGGATTTTTACTTACCTAAGAAACACTTATCCAAGTTCGACTGTATAAAACTTATTTACACGGAAAAAATTAGTTCTAGAATAATTCTTGAATTAGTTCAAAAACTCAGAATACGAAAATAATTCGGCGATATGTCTAAAAATTTCAATAATCTTTCTGAAATTTTTCAAGTATTTCTAAAAAGATCTTCAAGAATTCTTAATAGCTGCGCGATTGGAAGATTGCTTTCGCGGTGATCTAAAAGTTCTGGAACTGAAATAGAAGGCGCAGTATACTGACCAGGCCCCCATATAGCGCTTAGTTCACTCAAGTATGATTTATGCGTACAATATTACAATCGCGTGTTGGCTCAGTTGGACAGAGCGAAGAGATTTTCTGTAGTCTCAAGGAACTAAGTTCGAGTACTCGTGGGTGAAAATTTTTTTCAAATTAAAAAAATTTTCTCTTCTTAAACGAGTTCCGTAATTCTTAATCTAAATTTCGGAAGTCTTCTTGAAATTCATTATAAGTCTTCTAGAAAAACTCTTAGGTATATGTCAAAGAATTGATAATAAGAACTCCCGAAAAATTCTCGTATCCTAAGTTCCTGTACTAATTCAAGAATTATTCTACAACTAATTTTTTCCGTGTATTGTTTAATTTATTGTTTAATACTTAATTTTATGTTTTCATTGTTGCAGAGTGATATGTATAGTTTAGGAATTGTTCTTCTTGAATTATTAATTCCCATGCAAACGTTTATGGAACGTACTCGCATAGTTGCATCTGTGAAAGCAGGAAATGTACCAATAAATGTTGCTACAACATATCCAATGTGGGTGAGTTATAAATATTTTTAGAAATTTCCGCACACTGAGAAAAAGAAACTGTTGAATCAATAGTGCCGATGCTATTCAATTCAATTCTCTTTAATCAATAATATCTGTAGTCAATCATACTAACATATATTAAAATATAACAATTCATATACTTTTAAATTAAAAGCATAATGTTTTCAATAGAATTATTTAAAATAGTTAATAAGATAAAGAGAAATAGTTATTTTATATGGTTTCAAATAAATATATAGTAGTTTTGAAAATAAAAAATTGTCATATTAATAAATAGTATTTAGAGTTTGTACAAATATATATTTCAGATATGCTTTTGAATCAAAAACACCTGCTTTTGTTATTAAAAACGGCATATTCACATACGTTCAAATGCAGATGCTATAAAATTGAAAGTATATTTAATAGAGCGGTAAAACTATTTATTGAATTGTATTATATAAAATGTGGAAATAATAAAATACATTATTGAATTTAAAAAAAAGTACATTATATATGTGACCGGGTCTGAGAAAACGGTGCTTATGGCTCAAAAAATTTATTTTTGGTTTTTGACGGTTTCGTGTACTTTAAGGTCTAAAAAATGTAATGCGATCAGTCTTGATCAAAAACAATTTTTTTTTCATTTTTTTAAGCAAATTTAAAAAATAAAAAACATTTTACTCCGACAAGATTTTTAAGTTTTACTCTTATAAAATTTTTTTATAGAAGGTTTTAAAAGGTTATGAATTTTTAAAATTGTAAAATTGTAATTCTTTTTTGAAAGTTTTTGATACAATTATTTTTGTTTTAAACAAATAATTATTGCATTGAACCTTAAATATGAATATGAAAACTGTCTGTGAAAAATTAAATCTTAACTCTTGGAGATGACCCTCATGTATACTCGTCATTAGCGACCTGGTTAAACAGATCATTAATAGATTGTGAATTTAAACGTATTTTACTCGAAAGACGCGGTCACATATATTCAAATATTCAGTTTTTTATATGATCTTTAGAGAAAACGATAACTTGACGAAATATGAAGGGGCATTATTATAAACTATTATAATTATTAAGAAAATCTTGAGGATATGGTAAAGTCATATTTTGGAACAGTCAGCTTATATTGAAGATAAATAACATTTCTTTCAACCGTCAATTAAGTAGGGGATTGGCCTGGCCATGCGCTCACGAAAGTTAAGCAAGGTCAAGCGTGGTTACTGGTTAGAAATTATATGGGTGACTGTCTCCGTAATATCTACGGCTAGATGTTTTTCACGAAAATTAAAAATATTCTGAAATATAAAGAAATATGTATGACGAAAACTTGGTAGTATACAACATTTCCAGACCTCCAGACCTTCAACTGGAGAAAGAGAGAGGTTAAACCGGTGTAAAATAAATAAGAAATAAATAAGAAAAAAATAAATAAATAAGAAAAAAAACCGATTTTTTTTTATTTTAAAATTATTTTTTGCTTTTGGTTCAATAAATTAATTTTCTTAAATGAAAGGACTAAATTATGTATTTCTCTTTAATGTAACACAACATTTATTTTATAGCATCATGATCTACAAACAATTGTATATGCTGTAGTTTTAATCACTTCATTATTTCTGTCAAAAAATCGTGTTCATCATTTCCACACAATATTTCTGTTAAGGAATAAGTATTCATTTGATTTAAAAATACTTTATATTAAAACAATAATATTAAAAATTTAAGTAGGGGAGACTGGGGCAAAGGTGCTAACCGGGGTAAAGATAATAATCAAAATATCTTTAATATTTATGAATTATTAAAATTTTCTTCTATATACAAATCTACATTTTTATCGGGGAAATTATATTATGAAGAAAAAATGTTAAATTTCAATGTAAATCAATAAATTTTAGTAATAAACTGTTTTAGGCAGAAAGCAATGAAAAATTGAGGTTCCATTATATCATGTTTTTAAGAAATTAAAAAAGGTTAAAGTTCTAAAAGTTTGATTTTCTATTAAATTAAACATCCACCTATTATATATTCATAGATTTGAACATGAACTCAAAGTTTAAATATATTAAATTTACAATATAAAAAAAACTTGACGTTTGGGGTAATGGTAATAACTAAAAATAATAGCTTGTTGGTAATGTAGAAATTCTACCTATCTATTATAAGTCAACATTCGACGTATGTCAACGTTATTTTAGAATGGTTTTAAAGAGTTTATATTAATTACTCCGTTAAAGTAAGTAGGCCAATTAAAATTTAATATTTTTAAAATATTAAAAATTCAAGTTTTAATGGAAAATTTGATGTTCTTAGTGAAATTAATGAATAGTTAAAAAGTATACGATTCATATGGTTATGTAAACATTCATACGTCAAGCAGACTTCAGATGTTTTTTTTCAAATGTAATGCTAAATCACACATTTCACTATTTTTAATAAAAATTACCGCAAATATACTACAAATTATGTTTTATATATACTTTTTTTACTGGTTTAGATAACAAGGAATTATAATATATAAAAAAATAATTTCCAAAATATTTACATTTTCAGAAAAAACAGCCTTATTACTTTTGCCCCGGGAACTGGGGTAATGGTAATAATTTGTACTCTTTTATAAATTACATTTTTATTTAATCAAAACTTTTCTAAATTCCGAAATGTTTGTAGACAAATGTTGAGTAATAATTAAAGTTTTATAATAATAAAAGTTTTTTTAAGTATCATGTTTAGTTAAATTTATATGAAGCAAAATATATAAAGGTAGCACCTTTGCCCCGGTCTCCCCTACACAATATTAAAATCATTACATTTTTGTTCGAACGATATTGAATATGCCATTTGTTAAATCAAACCAATATGAAATTGATTTAATAGCATTTTTTTCTCTGTGTTCAAATAAAAAATAAAACTCTACAATTAATAATGTTAAAAACTCATAATACATTCCAGACAGTCATTATAAGTCGACTTCTTCAAGAAGATTCATTAAATCGTCCTTCTACAAGTGAACTATTAGAAGAATTAGAAGAGAACCAAGAATTAACTATAAATAAATTGAAGCATGAAAATGACCAAAAAACTATTCGTATTGAGCAGTTGCAAGAGAAAGTAGCAAATTTAGAGGATGAAATTTGTAGGCTTAAACTTTTATTAAATTTGTCATAATATTATAAAGACTAAAAAGATCGATCACAAATATATACTAAATTTTTAATGTACCAGACATTTTGTCATATTTCCTAAATGTGTTAATAAAACATTATTTTGTTTGATTTATTTATATAATAAACAATTAAATTTTTTTAGATATCACTCTGGACCTGTTAATTATTCTAAATAAAGTAAAAATAAGTAGTACTCTCTAAATTTCTTAGAGTGAAACCTCACTCTTAAAGAGTGAGATTTCACTCCAGACAAGAGTGAAAATTGAGCCACTCCATATGGAGTGAATGTTCACTCATTGAAAGAGCGAATTTATTCACTTTATAGATAGAGTGACGAGTTCACTATAATTAGAGTGAATTTTTCAGCTGATTTAAAATGGCGGCTCATTCCTCTTAGATCAAATTTCCCACTCCAATTTTAGATTGGGTAAATTAAAGCTTTTGGAAATTTGCATAATATAACTTTAAAGGAATAATATCTTATTTTTGAAAAATAAAAATAATTAATAAAAATAAATATTGAATCTCTTGAATAACTTTCTGTCAGTACTGTGGTATTTTCATATTTATTTAGTCTCAAGGATATTTGTTATTTATATTATTTTATAACATTTTATTATATTATATTTACAAATATATAATTAAAATATTTGACGCAGAGGGGTCTCGAACGTGCGACCCCCAGGCCTAAAGCCCAACGCTCTAACCACTATGCTATACGCTCGTTGGTACAAAACTTACGAACTGCCGTTATAAGTTATACTTGCTTACGTTCACTCAAAACAGAGCGAAAGTTTCACTCTTGTCTTGGAGTGAATATTCACTCCAACCACTGGAGTGAATTTCTGCACTCTTTCCATTAGAGTGAGCGATTTCACTTTTTTAGAGTGAACTTTCACTCTATCTGGAGTGAATGTACATCTCACTCCTAAATTAGAGTGAAATATTCACTCTAAGAAATTTAGAGAGTATGTCAAGGAACAAGAAGGCTCAGTCCAGCTCAACCGTGTCAACAAAATTCTATTGATTTTCTAAAATGTTAAAACTTTCATGAAAATCTGTAGTTCACAATATTTTATATCTTTGTTAGTTTTTTTGCATTAACAAATTTTAACAACATTTTAAAGAAAAATTAATAGCTCAACAGTGATTTGCAATAAATTAATTAAAATTATGTAGATTTTTTAAAAATGTTCACTCTTTTTAACGAATATAATTGCAGAATTTTAATATAAAAAATTACATTATTTTAATAAAAATTTTATAAACAATTTGAAATATTTATGTGTTCTACCCCTACGGTTGAGATGAAACTCATAGAAAATGTAAACAGAGATGTCTTCTTTAAGTTTCTAAAAAAACAAATTGGTATTTTCAATAAGAAGTGTAGATAATATATTTATTTTCTCTTCGCGCGCCAACACTGAGAAAATAAGTTGACTAAATATAACCAATTTTAAATTAATTTTAGCAGGGAAAGGTTGTTGATATAGCACCTGCAAAGCTCTTTGTTTATTATGAGCAGATTAAATGCCACTGCTAATCTTAAGGTTTGGTTGTGATCGCCGGTATCTTGTGTGTTTTGTTCAGAGTCCCTTAACCTAGAAATTGGCTAGAGGCTTATTTTCTCAGTGAACCGTTACACTGCGAGAAGCTCCGGCGCACTGTGATCAGAATCTGCAATTTATTTACTGTTCAAAAAAGTCTACAGCCTTCAAATTTTAACGAAATTAATTGACTCTTGATTTAAAAGCAAGTTGTTGTCCACTTGGTTTGTGTGACGAAACCTACTATACCGACTTTCATTTCGACAATTCAAGGAATATTAAATGATCTTTTAAATCAAGTTGAAATCGTTTAGATTAAATTATTTAAAATTTGAAATCTGTGAAAAAATATCGGACATTTAGCTCCGCCGGGATTTGAACTCGGGTCTTTCAATTGGCGCTTGACTGCTCTAACCACTAAGCTACAGAGGTCCATGTCAGATATAATTTCACAGATTAAACGCTTCATTCAGCTATGACTTTCGTCTTTATATTTCTAATTCAAATTTTCCCAGAATTATGACGTCAAACATTTTTCAATCGCAAGCAAGTTGTCCACTTGGTTTGTGTGACGATACCTACTATACCGACTTTTATTTCGACAATTCAACATACCAGGCTCCTGAGGTGAATAGGTTTTACAAAAATGAATGCAATATCGGCGACTGTGGTTTGATTTGTACACATTTACACTTTCAAAATCTGTTTAGAACGAAATCCTAGCTGCTCGGTTTCGCCAGAAATACTTTAACTAAATCAGCGGAACAGCATAAGTTGATTTACGATATTCAATAAGTTTATTCGGGGAACTTATATAAACTAACAACATTAAACATATAAATAACAAAATTTTAACTTTATGCGTTAGGTAATTACATAAATTACATAAATCCATGAATAAATAAATTTATATTTAAGTATGTTGCGAGGAGAATTTGAAAAAAATAGGATGCTGGGACAAGTGCTTTAAAATAACATGGATTTTTAGTGTCTCGCTAACTCTTGTTTAATAAATAAAAATAAAATAAAAATAAAGCTTATCTTTAAAATTAGAACCCTTCGTTTCTTCTTTAAACATCATTGACAAAATTGTGAATGCTTCTTTCTCCACTAGAAAAGTACATATTAATTGTGAAGAACTTGTAAGGGAATTGGAAATATCTTTTAAAAGTAAAGGTAGTTTTTATTTATTCATACTATCGTTATTTTTTTACTATTGTTACTATTATTATTTATTAGCATTATTTTATTTTATTTTTATTTATTAAACAGGTGTTATGTCCGGAACGGACATTCGCAGGTTACAAATCTATCTATTTTAATATTTTACCCCTGATTCATTTACAAAGCCAACGGACTTTGAACTAAGGGAACAGGGAAAAGAAAGTCCACTGAACAAGCATCAATTGGATTATATAATTCTCAAACATTTATTTTATTAAATACAATTTTTAGAGGAGTAAGAGAAGGAAGATGAGAGGAGAAATCCCTTGTTTTTATCCTTGGTTGTTTTAAGAAATCGTCATTCGCTGAAACAATGAATGATATTTAGCTAGGGAAATTATTTTGCTCGTGATAAAAGCCGAGTAAAATTCTTAACTTACTGTGTTTATTAGTTGAAGAATGTCTCAGTTGAATTC
Organism: Ganaspis brasiliensis; assembly: GCA_037103525.1. Taxonomy (NCBI): domain Eukaryota; kingdom Metazoa; phylum Arthropoda; class Insecta; order Hymenoptera; family Figitidae; genus Ganaspis; species Ganaspis brasiliensis. Next base: position 1,511,998 of record JAZKLR010000219.1, read on the forward strand.
TCTGAATATACAGAGTGATCGTTTAAGATGTGTAGAAAGAAGGGTCGATGAGATTTATTAGCTTCGCAGGTTCGTGCTCTCCGGGAGAAAAATAGAAATAGGCCGCGACTCAATTCAAATGAAGTAAGGCAGTGCGTAGGTGTTGTTCTCCACTATCCCAATAGCATGTTTATATATATCAGCACGAAGGTGAAACCTGGTCCTTCCTCAAGTAATTGGTGAACGATCGAAGACAGCTGGGTCGATGATTTACAATTTTACTGTTCAATAAACTGTTTACTGTTCTTTGACACAAGGATTAAAGTCAAGGGTTAGAAGGATTTAAATTGTTAAAGGGTTAAAGGATTGGAAATTGTTACTGACAAATTATGTCAGGAGTTCTTACACCTTCACTAGATTCACAGTTTCACTTAATCTCTATACCAACAGTACTCCAATTTTATAATTATAATATTATGAAAAGTTTCTCACTCGCTACAACACGTAAATAAATATTCGCAACCGACACAGTACGAATTGACAATATTAATCGCAGAAATATGTTACGATAAGTGTGAGAACTATGTTTGAATATAAGACTTAGAATTGTAGACTATGCTACCAGTCAATCTTTACAGAAAGTGAACCGGAGGTGACCGTGGTGAAGCAAGAACTATTTAAAAATGACAAGTTCGATTATAGCGAGTTCCTCGGAGTCACAATTTAACAAATCAATTCCATATAATTATGGAGTAGAATTTGATTATTTAACTCGACCAACAATGACTGATAGATATAATGTTGCCGAGACATAAGATTTATATTGGCGCGTTACGAGACCGATACTGGGGAGATACAATATTCGCGGAGCTTAAGAAACTTCGTTGCGACTCCGGTGATGGTAGCTGAGGAACTGATTTTTGGTTTTGCTTAATTATAAAAGAAACCTCGGTTCTCTGTATTTTCATCCCTTCCAGGATTTAGCGTGGGTTTCATGAAAAACGCAGGGAAAATCATACATCCCACACGAAAAAGGGTGCTACACCTGAGGGTTGCATATCCGCATCCGGTTGGTCAATTAAACCTTCGAAAGAACAAATATTATTTAGACAAGGGGAGAGTTTGATCTCATAAATCTGTCTTAGCTCCCCTCGGTCATTTACCAAATCCCAAATTCTCAAACTCGTCAAGATTCAAGTATTGATTTTTAGAAAAATTCAGGAATGTAGTATGATATTTGTAAAGTTCATTGGCATCTGAACTCAACAAGTCACGGGGACGTGACACCTCCCCCCTTTTAAATTCGGAAAATAGAAATGAAATTGAAAATTTTTCGAATTCAAATCCCGAATTTAAGTTAAACTGAAATTTGAGAATTTAGCATTTTTAGAGAAATACCACTTACAATAGTTTAGAGAGTACAATTTGAGAGTTTTAAGTGACCAACCTCAAAAATTTATCATACTGCAAGATTACAATAATTTTTATTTATGAATAACAGTATTATTCAATATGCCACACAACACACACAATTTTGATTAACATTTTACTTTTATATATATTTTAAAGACAATAATCTTTAAAGAAAATTTTTGTATATACGCACAAAAGAGAGAGCAAGAAAAAAAATTTGAATTTATTTAAATGAAGACACACACAACATCAACAAACTATATATACGCGGACATTAAGACACCCTTCCCCCCTTACGGTAAGAATACGAAAGAGAAGCTTGAGTATTCGATGATTTGTAATACAGTCACAGTTTTTTAAAAATAGAAACGCTTTACATTCATCTTCTAAAGATACGATATATTTGACACTCAATTATTTTTAGATTATTATGAAATAATTATACATAGATATGTAAAACTTTTTGATTTTCTTGGTATACATGACTAAACTGATACTCGTATACATTTAATCATTCTTTGATTTAAATTAACATATACATTTTATATAATTTTCGTATAGATATAGTAGGAATACTGAGAGGGCGAAATGCTTCCTAATATGAAGTGACTATTATTCTCCTTATTTAATTCATCAAACCAATTATAGTATCGTACTTTAAATTCCAACCTGAATAATTTGCTATACAGAATTCGCAAAAAACTTTTATGACTTATAATTCTCAATTTCATTGATAAAAGGTCTCTTAAGATTCACAACTTCATTTCTCTCAAAACTTTATTTGGATTTTTAAACAACTAGCTTTATCGTGATTTCCGAATAAGTAGATCGAAAAGGGTTTAATTTTCCGCATATTTTAAATAACATTATTTGTAGTAAAATTTATATAATTAACTTTTTTAGACTGGATTAAATAAATTATTGATTAAATATTGATAAAATGTTAAATATCGACGCACAGACATTCACATTCGGTTTAGGACTACATATATCTTCGAAAACACACATACACAAGTATACATAAAATGTTTAAATTGCTTAGAAAAAATTACCTTTCATCGTTACGAGCCTCATTTTACTTGTTTATTACTCGCTTAATTAATGGAATAATTTTATTTGGATTTAAATTTGTTATTTTACCGAACAGGTGTAAAAACTTTCAATAATTATTTTATGTATGTCTACTCAAAATTTTATTTCATTCCATATAGTTTTTGCTTTTATGAACAATAACATTGTGTAACTACATGATACAACGAATAACATTTCTGACAGGATATTAGCCATCTAAATAGCTTTACTTTTTCAAAATTTTGAGTAGGATTCAAATCATCTTCAGTATATGATTCACAAAGTTCATATCGATTTAATATTTTATCAAGCATTTTGGTAGCTAATTCTTTCATTGTTTCGCTGTTTTTACTCCCAGCAGGTATACTTATTTTTAGAAAATCCGTTTCTATTTGAATGGAACAGGTTGAAACTTCTATAGTTTCCATTGGATTCGAGAGAAAATATTCAAGTTTCGTAAACCCGTAATCAGCACTTAGGTTGTTTAATTTAATTATCGGACAAATGTTGTTTGTATTCATTTTCAAAGTGAATTTATTTATTATTATACTTAAGATCACGTATGAATTTATTTTTACTTGTATAACGAAGTTCAATCTTTGTTAAAAACAAAATTGAAGGAAATTCTGGATAAGTGAGTGATAAGATTGAAATTCGTTTCTGTTTAAAAATAATAGAAAACAGAGGATTTGATTTAGGAAGTTTAGAGGAGAAAAAGAAGTTATATGTTGAAAATCGTAAAAATTGACTCGTATTAAAGTATATATAGTTAATATAATCAATGTTTATATGGAAAAGAATTTTGTATTATCTGAATTCTCTTTTTATTTTTTTATTTTACTTTAAACTTGTGTCCATAGTGATTTTGAACGAAAGATTCTAATTTATTTATATAGTGAATACTTTTATTTTATTTTATTTGACAATTAGCTAATACTTCCTCTGAGAGATTTGATTTTTCATTAGATCATTTGTAAAAAAAAATTTATTGATAATTCCTGTAATTGGAATGTGATTTAAAGGAATTTTTCCTGCTTTTGAAAATATTAAATTTTTAATAGTTTCTTTAGAAAATTCTATAGATTAATTTATATATGATAATGAATTTTTTTTGTATCATTGATAAGATATTGAAATCACAATTACTTCTTAAATGCTGAAAAAAACATAGAACTTTCAAAACTTGCTCGGACTTCTTTAATTATTGTTGAAGTGTTGCACATATTGTCTTCAATTTTAAATTAGCAAGATTTAAATCAAGGGACATTTAATGTGAAAAAATTGTTATCACTAATTTCAATATATTTGTGGATAAAAAGGTTAGATTAATTAATAAATTCATCGCTTCCAGTCCCACCTGCAAAAGAAAATACATTTTATTAGTATGATTGTTCTATTTTAATTATAAACTATTAGAGAATAAAACTTAAATGATAAAAGTTAAAGCTTGCGCTAATTATATATATATTTTTTGTTGTTGAAAGAATGATAATTATTCATAGATTTGTTATTACAGATATACCTTTATAATCAACATTCTGGAAAAGTAAATTAAGTTTATCAAAGCAAAAGACAAATAGATTAGAATAGTTCTAACGCATGTCCATGAAATAGAAAATTTTACTTATTTTTATATATTTTATTTTTTATTTTTGGTTAGAATGCTGAATATGTGATAATCTAAGTCTATTAATATGAACGATTTTGGGCCCTTTACTTAAATTTATTTTAATATTTCCTTTCCCTAAAATCTCTAAAACTTCATGTGGACCAGTGTATTCATCGCCTAATTTACCAGGTTTAGGTCCCTGTAAGAGAAATACGCTATCGCCAATCTTAAAATTTTGCGGATTGATTTTACGGTCATAGTACGTTTTTGATTTTTCTTTCGCACCAATTAAATTGTTTCGAGCTGAAAATTGAATTTCATGCAGTTTAGTTACTAAATTTACCAGAAAGTCGTCATAAGTTTTTAATTTTTCTTCTGGAAGTAAGGGTTGACTTGAAGGTAATCTGGCTAAACGACCAAAGACTAATTCATATGGAGTGCATTTAGTTCCTTCATGAACACTAGTATTATATGAAAAAGTTGCCAATTCTAACCAATCATCCCATTGTGCATTTTTGCTAACAAATTGTTTTAAATATTCCGCTAAAACATGATGCGATCTTTCTAAAGAACCGTTTGATTGTGGATGGAAAGCTGTTGTTTTGAATTGACGAATACGGAATCTTTTTGCTACTCGTTTTAAAAGATTACTCAGAAAATCACGACCTTGGTCAGTTAAGACAGCTTTTGGTGCACCATAAATGCAAATAAATTTTTTAATAAATGCATCTGCAATAGTACTAGCTTGATGATTTGGTAATGGTATCGCTAGAGAATATTTAGTTAAATTATCTTGAATTGTTAATATATACTCATTACCATTCTTTGTAACCGGTTTCAAAGGACCTACAATATCTAAACATACTTTCTCAAACGCAATTCCTGGAGTGTCAGTAATAACCATAGGATTTTTAGTTTTTACTCGAACAAGCTTTTTTAATTGACATTGCAAACAAATTTGTATGTATTTTTGAATATCTGTTTTCATATTTTCCCAAAAATATTTTTGTCTGATGCGATTATAAGTTTTGCTTACTCCTTTATGACCACCTAACGCTGAAGAATGTGCTTCTTCAATTAGAACTTTTCTTTGCTCTTTTGTTGCATATTGAATATAGCCATTACAAATTATTATTGTTATTTTGCAACCTTGAAAAATTTCTCGAAGCATTAAAACAATTTCATTCCAGTCTACGTGATTTATTACCATTGTTTTTGCAATGCTAACAGAACGAAGTTGTAATTTTTCAACTAATGTTTTAAAAGATTGAATGGAAGATTTTATATTTTTATGCATTTCGGTTAGGCTAACGCTAGATTCTGAGATAATTGGTAATGCGATATGATAATAATTTCCCTTTTTAAACTCTTTAGCTATACCGATTTCGAGATTTTTAAACTTAGGTAATTCGTTTTGCTTAAACAGACTTTTTGAACCATTATCCTGATGTACGCACGTCGTCGATAAAAAGTATACGTAGTTATCCTTTCTCATTCTTAATTGATCTTTACATTCAACAATATTACAAGAATGGATATTATTGGCAGAAGTACTAGGAGTGTTTAAGGGTGGGGGTTCGGGTGGGGGTCGTTTGTTACTTTCTAAACCGAAATCGACTTCTTCTATATCGTTGTCTCCGTCATCTTCATCATCTTTATTTTCTTCATCTTCTTCATCTTCATTAAAGTCTTCAGTTTCTTTAATTTTTTTATCTTCATGAATTTCTTTAATATCTTCATTTTCTTTTATATCTTCATTTTCCCTAATTTTTTCGTTTTCTTTAATTTCTTCAAATTCTTCATCAGAATTAAGTGCTTCATTTTCTTGGTAATCTTCAATACTATCATCACTATCACTAAAATCTTGATTATCTTGATTATTATCAAAATTTTCATAAAGGTTCCTTGATACTTCATAATTGTCATTTTGAACGAAATATTCTGGATCTGAGTCTTCACTATCTTCCTTTTCTTCGTTAATTAAATCCTTTTTAGGTCTACCCCTTTTCTTTTTAGTTGACGTACTTGCTTGATTATCAAAGTTTATTTTACGAGGCCTTCCTCTTTTCTTTTTTGATTTATTTAGTTTGACAGGATTTTGCATATAATCAGGATCAGAATCTTCATCAGAATTCTGTAAATTTCGCGAACTTTGATTTTTATCTTGAACTTGAAATTCTTGATTTAGTATTTCTTCCTCATCTTCTTCATTATCAACCATAGAATCTGAATAATATTTTTTATTTCGACTTTCCTCTATATTCCTCCGACTTCGTAGATTTCTTGTATTACTCCGACTTTGAAAATTTTCTTCGATTTTTGATTCTTCACAATTATTTGTTTCAGGATTAGATTTCTTTGATTTCATTTTCAGTTTTTCGCGATTAATTTCACCATCACTAGATTTAGTATACACAGAATTAGTATTTTCACTTTTTTGATTCTTCATTATTTCACTTGATTTAGTACCCGATTTAAGATTTCGATTTTCACTTGACTCACTTGACTTAATATTATCCGACTTAGTATTTTCGCTTGATCCACCCGACTTAGTATTCACCGACTTAGAATTTTTATTCACTGGATTTCGACTTACACTTGATTTATTCGACTTAATGTTCGCAGATTTAAAATTATCACTCACTAGATTTCGATCACCATTTAATTCACTTGATTTAGTACTCATAGTTTTAGGATTTATTTTCACTAGATTTCGATCATTTTTTAATTCACTTGATTCAATATTCACAGATTTAGGATTTATTTTCACTTGATCACGCTTCCGACCCGACTTACTTAACTTATTTTTCACAGATTTAGTATTTTTATTTAGCTTTTCATTTTTTTCTTGATTTAGTTTCTTCAATTGTCGTCTAGTTACCACTTTAAAATCAGAGTTTTCTTCTTTGTTATATAATTTTTTAGACAGATCATAATCAAATTCTTCGTAGCAATTTAAATCTTCTTCTTCATTTTCAAGATTTATATCATTTTCTTCATTCTCGTCATTTTTATCTTCATCTTCATTTTTATCATCATTGTCATCATCATATTCATTATCAGTATTCTCAACTCTCCAATCAAATAATTCATGCTCATCTTCATCTGTATCTTCTTCTTCAAATAAGTATTCAAATAGATTATTTGTTTTATCTTCTGCTATTTCAATTATTGGCTTCACTTCATCATTTTTATTATTAAATTCTCTTGGAATCATTCTTTTTGCAATATTAACAGGGTTTCTAGATAACGCGTCTGCATTGACATTCATTTTTCCGGATTTATGAATCATTTCAAAATCATACTCTGCTAATTTAAGTTTCCATCTTGTTACACGAGAACAAGGATCGCTTGAATTTTTAAACCATAACAGAGGTTTATGGTCTGTAACAATTTTAAATTTCCTACCATACAGAAAATGTCTAAAATGTAAAACACAATACACAATTGCCAAGGCTTCCTTATTGTAAGTATCATATTTTACTTCATGCTCATTTAAAGATCTAGAAGCGTAGGCAATTGGTTTGTCCTTTCCTATCTCGCCTTGAGACAAAATTCCACCGATTGCAAAACCCGAAGCGTCTGTGGTTAAAATAAAGGGTTTATCAAAATCAGGTCTTATCAAGAGAGGTTCTTCGCAAAGTTCATCTTTTAAGATTTCAAAAGCTTTTTGTTGTTTATCGCCCCACTTAAAAGGCATATCTTTCTTTAATAATTGAGTTAAAGGTCCTGATTTCTTTGAAAATTTTTCAATAAAACGCCGATAATAACCTGCTAAACCTAAAAATTGTTTAATGTTTTTAACAGTTTTCGGAATCGGAAAATTTCTGACTGCAGAAAGCTTTTTTGGATCTGGTCTTACACCATCCTTATCAATAATGTGTCCTAAATAAACAACTTCTGGTCGAAGAAATTCACATTTATCTGGCTGTAATTTTAAATTTGCTGCTTCTAAACGATTCATAAAATTATCAAATTTTATTTGATGTTCTTCTAAAGTATTTGCAAAAATAACGACATCGTCTAAATAAACAAATAGTTCCGTTCCAATTAATCCAGATAGACACGAGTTCATTAACCTTTGAAAACAACTTGGAGCATTTTTAAGTCCGAATGGCATACGATCAAATTCATAATGACCATATGGTGTAGAAAAAGCAGTTTTATGAGAATCTTTGGCACTCATTTTAATTTGATGAAAACCGGAAGCTAAGTCAAAAACTGAAAAGTATTGCGCATTCCCGAGAGTTTCGAGTAGTTCATTTATATTAGGCAATGGGAAAAAGTCAGTAATAGTTTTTTCATTTAATTTACGAAAATCGAGTACCATTCGCCATTTTTTATTACCTTGCGAATCATCTTTCTTTGGTACAATCCAAACTGCAGTATTATACGGAGATTGGGAGGGTTTAATGATTTTATTTTCAATTAATTCATTTGTTTGTCTTAAAAGTTCTTCTTTATGAACAGGTGGAAATCGATATTGACGCGTGAATACAGGTTCTTCATCTTTAGTCGGAATATTATGTTCTAAAACGTTTGTAGCTGTAAGATATTCACCTGGTAAATGAAATCTATTAGAATATTTTTCAATTAAAGTTTCTACATGTTTTAACTCTTCCGGTCTTAAATGATCCAAGCGAAGTAAATCTAAAATTTGTTCAACTCTTTCTTTACCTGAAATCTTTTTAAAAGCATATTGTTCATGATTTGAAAGTGAGGTAGAAAAGAAACTATCTAAAAGTTTTTCGACTGAATCGCAATTGATTTTAGATTTTTGTGGTATTATTTGTTTAATTTTATTTTTCATTTCTTTAAATTCTTCGAATTCTTGTAAATTTATTCTAGGTATTTGAACTTTAATTGGTTCGGAGTGAGTATTCGCGACTTTAATATATGCTTTTCAAAGATTATTTGTGACAATTGCGTTACCCATAAATACACCTGGATTTGTGGTTACTAATGGAATATAACCTTCTTTTACTTCCGTATTTTCAACTATCATGTGCATACCTGTAATTGATCTGGGTGGTAAAATTATTGTATCTTGAAGTGAAAAAGAATAAAATTGACCGTTTACTTCTAAACATTTTTCTGCATAATTAATTTTCACATTATTATCTGTGAAAAATTCTGAGCCTAATACTCCATCTTCTTCGATAGGTACTTCATCAGGTATTATGTAAAATGTAGTTAAATATCCGAAAGTTTCTAATTTAACTTGCCCCAAAGTATGTACAGGGTGTTCATTAATTCCAGTGAGCTGTATTTTCCTAGAAGTGTTAACCTGCATTAAAGAGTTAATTACTTTATTTTTAATTAAATTTAAACCTGCCCCTGTATCAATCATCATATGAACTGGATTTTCAATTTCTTTTAAATTAATAAAAATTGATGGAATTATATTACCTTTACTGAAATTAAATTTAATACTTTCTGCTGATTTTTCGATTTTTATTTCAGGTGCATTTAATCCTGACTCACCTGTCCCACTGCACCTTGATTGGGACGGTTCTGATCGTTTCCCTGATTCATTGGCGTTGGTGAAAATGAACGCCGATTATTTTCCCTGAATGGATTATATTCTCGAAATTGGTTGTTACCATTATATTGCGTATTATTCCTGAATTGATTATTTTCTCTGAATGGACTATTTTCTCTATATTGGTAATTTTCTCTGAACTGACTACTGTTACCCTTAAATTGACCATTATTATAATCAAATTCATTATTTCCTCTGAACTGATAATTGTTACCCCTGAATTGATTATTATTTGCTCCGAATGGATTATTACTCCTAAATTGATCATTATTACCCCTGAATTGGTTGTTACCTCTGAATCGATTATTATATTCTCTGCGCCTACAATCTTTTAATAAATGCCCCGGTTTCTTACAATAGTTACATGTTACATTGTTTCTGTTATTAAAAGATGTATTTGAAAAATTAGGAGAAAAATTTGATCTGAAATTTGGTGATTGTTGCGAAGGTCTCCATGAATTTCCACGATTTGGAGAAAAATTTTGTGTGCGTGATGGGGATTCCCATCGACCTTGAGGTAATGGAGAATTTGCTCGATTTTGAAAGTTTCTGTCCCCATTCCAGGATGAAAAATTTCTACCACGATTTTGAAAATTTTGATTATTAGTAAATCTTCGACAAGTAGCAGCACTATGACCTTGCAAATTACAGATTTGACAAATCACAGTCTCTATTTTTGCAAAAGTAACCTTAGATTCGTTTGGTTCATTTGCTCTATATTTTCCTTTTCTAAGCTCGTTACTAGCATTTATTCTTCTTTCAACCTCAATAGCTTTGTTTGTAGCTTCGTTAAAAATTAACACGTCAGGAACTCGAATTTCAATTTCTGGTTTTAAACCTCTTCGAAAACACTGAATTAGATCTTTTTCCAGAGATTCAACAAAAGTTTTATCTAAAGTCCCCTTATTATATATTCGATGTGCATCATAAATTTGATCGGCAATTTCCTTTACTCGATTCGCGTATGATAAAACCGTTTCATTTTCCCACATATAAATGTTCCCTAACTCGCCTTGCAACTGATAAACACTTTTCCGCGGTAAATAAATTTTTCTTAATTGATCCGTTAATTCTTTAATTGTTTCAAAAGTTAATCCATAAATTCCCCTTCTAGCCTCTCCAATTAATTTACCACGAATTAATTTTACTAAGTTTTGCTCTACTTGAGGTGTCTCTGGAATAATTTGTTTTGCCTCATCGCACCCCTCTATAAAAGCTGAAAGAGAGATATTTTTACCATCAAACACTGGCACTACTTCCAACGCATCTCTTAAAGATACTTGTTGATTGTACGGCACACTCATTGTATTAGAAGAATTATCTGATACTGATTTATTGATTTTAGGATGTTCAGTATTAAGGTTTTCTTCTTCAGGAGTATTTTGTAAATTTTCGTTTGATTCTAAATTTTGTGACAAATTTTTTAATTGATTTATTTCATCGGTTCTGTTATCAAATGTATTATCCTTTAATGAATTTCGCAAAATTTCTCTTAATTCTGCAATTTGATCTGAATGAGATTTATTAGGAGTGGAAAATTTTAAACTATTATTGGGGTTAAATATTGTTTCATCAAATTTATTACTTGAGAAACTACAAGATGGTTCCTCAGTATTGATATTACTATTTTCTACTCTTTTTACTGGTGGTGAATGAACAACTTTAGGATTTTTGGATTCCCCAAAATTTATAAAAGTTTGACTTTTTTGATGGTCTGCTAGAGCTTTAGTTTTACTTCTAGTTTGACGGTCACTTTTCGTATTTTTATTTTTATCACTCATAAATGAGATTAAAAAAAAAATTTAGTTTGCCCAAAGCTCGGACACAGAAAAATACAAGAATAATCAGGAAAATCATTCATGAATAGATATTTAAACGATTGCACAACCAAGGATTCAGACTTTACTATAGAAAATTTAATTTTCTCATAAACGACTTAACAAGTTTACTAATTTGATCGTCAAGACAAGTCTAGTACTTAAATACCATAAACAATATTTTTTTTTTTTAATTCTTTCCAATAAATATAAAATCGTATGTGATAAAATATCCTTTTATTACAAAAATTCTTCAGCCTTCAAAATTTCGTACTAATAAAATTTACGTAATTTTGGCTTCAACTTGATTTAATAAATTTTCAAAATATTTGGAAAATTCTTTTTGAGTTTTAAATTTTCGAACTTTTATCTGATTTATTACACTTATTGAATTATATCGCTTTTGTGCCTTTTTTCCACCTCGAGATCTAAACGGTTTTTCTTGCTTTTCATTGAACATATTTACTAGAAAACATTTTTTATCAAATTTTTAGAAAAAATAAAATTTTGAAATAATCTATTTATTTTAAAACTTTCTTATATGCACTTTGATATTCTAGTTCCAAAATATTAAGTAAATAAAAATAAAAATTTTCTCAAATGTAAATTTTACAAAAAAAGAAAATTTAAATAAGGAATTTTTAGAGCTTTTGATTCGCTGCCGAAAGGCGATTCCTCAAATGCTCTTAGAAATGTTTCGTCTGCCCAAAGGCTAAAAAACGCTTCTATTCTTTTCCAAATTTAAATGATTAATAAGGAATATTTAGAATTTTTTATTCGCAGCCGAAAGGCGATCTCACGTTTTCTATGTTTTTCCAATATTAATAAAGAGAAACTTATTACTTGTTCAATATTCAATTTTATTAAAAGAATTTAAAATAAGAATTCAATACAAGCTGAATGCACAATAACGAGATAATTTTGTAATTCGAAATTTATAACTTGAATATTTAATAATTTTCTTTGATATCAATTATGCTGAAATTTGAAAATTTAGTAACACACTTGATATTAGAATTCTCTGAAATATTGTTTATGCTGAAATTGGAAAGATTAGTAGTTACAGAGAAAATCAGAATTAATGATCAATTGTATCTCTTAAAAATATGTTGGATTTTTTCTCTCTTATTAATTTTTTTATTCAAAACTTTAGAAATGATTTTAATGTAAATATTTTTTTTTGATTTTTCCTCTCAACCTTTTAGCATTGTTCAGTTTCTTTTCTTTCTTGTTTCGCGGCCGATGCACCAAAAATTTAAGAATTGTATTCTGTTATGTCCGGAACGGACATTCGCAGGTTACAAATCTATCTATTTTAATATTTTACCCCTGATTCATTTACAAAGCCAACGGACTTTGAACTAAGGGAACAGGGAAAAGAAAGTCCACTGAACAAGCATCAATTGGATTATATAATTCTCAAACATTTATTTTATTAAATACAATTTTTAGAGGAGTAAGAGAAGGAAGATGAGAGGAGAAATCCCTTGTTTTTATCCTTGGTTGTTTTAAGAAATCGTCATTTGCTGAAACAATGAATGATATTTAGCTAGGGAAATTATTTTGCTCGTGATAAAAGCCGAGTAAAATTCTTAACTTACTGTGTTTATTAGTTGAAGAATGTCTCAGTTGAATTCTCTGAATATACAGAGTGATCGTTCAAGATGTGTAGAAAGAAGGGTCGATGAGATTTATTAGCTTCGCAGGTTCGTGCTCTCCGGGAGAAAAATAGAAATAGGCCGCGACTCAATTCAAATGAAGTAAGGCAGTGCGTAGGTGTTGTTCTCCACTATCCCAATAGCATGTTTATATATATCAGCACGAAGGTGAAACCTGGTCCTTCCTCAAGTAATTGGTGAACGATCGAAGACAGCTGGGTCGATGATTTACAATTTTACTGTTCAATAAACTGTTTACTGTTCTTTGACACAAGGATTAAAGTCAAGGGTTAGAAGGATTTAAATTGTTAAAGGGTTAAAGGATTGGAAATTGTTACTGACAAATTATGTCAGGAGTTCTTACACCTTCACTAGATTCACAGTTTCACTTAATCTCTATACCAACAGTACTCCAATTTTATAATTATAATATTATGAAAAGTTTCTCACTCGCTACAACACGTAAATAAATATTCGCAACCGACACAGTACGAATTGACAATATTAATCGCAGAAATATGTTACGATAAGTGTGAGAACTATGTTTGAATATAAGACTTAGAATTGTAGACTATGCTACCAGTCAATCTTTACAGAAAGTGAACCGGAGGTGACCGTGGTGAAGCAAGAACTATTTAAAAATGACAAGTTCGATTATAGCGAGTTCCTCGGAGTCACAATTTAACAAATCAATTCCATATAATTATGGAGTAGAATTTGATTATTTAACTCGACCAACAATGACTGATAGATATAATGTTGCCGAGACATAAGATTTATATTGGCGCGTTACGAGACCGATACTGGGGAGATACAATATTCGCGGAGCTTAAGAAACTTCGTTGCGACTCCGGTGATGGTAGCTGAGGAACTGATTTTTGGTTTTGCTTAATTATAAAAGAAACCTCGGTTCTCTGTATTTTCATCCCTTCCAGGATTTAGCGTGGGTTTCATGAAAAACGCAGGGAAAATCATACATCCCACACGAAAAAGGGTGCTACACCTGAGGGTTGCATATCCGCATCCGGTTGGTCAATTAAACCTTCGAAAGAACAAATATTATTTAGACAAGGGGAGAGTTTGATCTCATAAATCTGTCTTAGCTCCCCTCGGTCATTTACCAAATCCCAAATTCTCAAACTCGTCAAGATTCAAGTATTGATTTTTAGAAAAATTCAGGAATGTAGTATGATATTTGTAAAGTTCATTGGCATCTGAACTCAACAAGTCACGGGGACGTGACACAGGAGTTAGCGAGACACTAAAAATCCATGTGAATTAAAAGCACATGACCCAGTGTAAACGGATTTTGAGAGTGTAATTAAGTACAAATCAGACCCCAGTTGCTAATTTTTCATTCATTTTTGTAATACCTATTCACCTCAGGAACCTGATGTGTCAAGGAATATTAAATGATCTTTTAAATCACTCTGTAGCTTAGTGGTTAGAGCACTCAAGCGCCAATTGAAAGACTCGAGTTCGAATCCCGGCGGAGCTAAATGTCCGATATTTTTTCACATATTTCAAATTTTAAATAATTTAATCCGAAAGATTTTAACTTGATTTAAAAGATCATTTAATATTCCTTGAATTGTCGAAATAAAAGTCGGTATGGCAATTTTCGTCACACAAACCAAGTGGACAACTTGCTTATGGTAGAAAAATGTTTGACGTCATAATTCTGGGAAAATTTGAATTAGAAATATAAAGACAAAATAGTCATAGCTGAATGAAGCGTTTAATCTGTGAAATTATATCTGACATGGACCTCTGTAGCTTAGTGGTTAGAGCAGTCAAGCGCTAATTGAAAGACCCGAGTTCGAATTCCGGCGGAGCTAAATGTCCGATATTTTTTCACAGATTTCAAAATTTAAATCAATAAAACTAATATTGTCGATTTAAAAATATTTTATTTATTATAATAATATTCTTTGGCAATCAGTCTTGCATGAAAAAGTCTTATTTGGAACACTTGTTACTTAATTAAATATAGAATTAAGTATATGTAAAACAATTCAAATTTTCCATTTTACAAAACGTGGGGGTAAGATGGGGTACCCCCTGGAGGCAAGATAGGGTAGTATAAAAATTAACCTATTTTTGCCTTCAAATTTCGCAAGCACCTTCATTCATTTTATAAAATAAACTATAAAAACCAGTTTAATGCGTAATTTTAATTTTAATTTTTTTTTATTTTTTTAATTTTTTTTTTATGATTTTAATTAATGTAAAATTGCATTACAAAGCTAACCTTAAAAAAAATTAACTTTTGTATTAAACATAAAGAAGTGGTTAGCTGCTCCTTTATTTGAAATGTATTATTTACATAACACAACATTATAAATAGTGTGTAAAATCACCAAAAGAAGATTTTTTTTTTATAAAATAAAAAAATGATTGGTTTTTAGTACTTTACGCTGCTCTCACTTTCTATACCCCGTCTTGTCCCCACATGCGAAATTTCATTAAAAAATTATTTTCTAAAAATTAAGTTTCGAAACGGAAATAAACAAGTGCTTAGCTTCTTTGTTGAACATGAAAAAAATTAGGTATATAGTATATAAAATTTTGTTATTAAAATGACAAACACGTTCTAAATAAAATGCAAAAATGTCAAGAAAATCGTCAAAAACAGTTTTATTTCATGTAACAAATAAAAAACTCGGTTTCATCAATCAGTGACTTGGCCAATCAAAAACTATTGTAACGGTGCTATTTTATGCAAAATATGATCATTATTGGTTAATTAGTTTCTCAACTAAAAAAAAAAGTCTTGCCCCCAATCCCGTCTTGCCCCCACCTCCCCTAAATTCTTAACAATTTTAAGAAAGCAGTTTTTTGGATTTCTGTTTTCATTATTATTATTTTAATGTTAAGGGGAGGTTATTGTTTTCAATGGTAAAAAATGAATGAAATTTGAAAATTTTGTTTTTCACAGACGGAAATATTTTTGGAATTACGGTTTTTGTTATTTAAATAATACATAATTATATAAACTTTTTACATATTTATATAAAAAAACAAAATTATAAATGGTGCGCGCCGTATTTTTTTTTCTACGCCGTACTTTCCACAGCCTCGCCAGGTTATTAGAAACAAAAATTCCTGATAAATTATTAAACTAGGATAAATTTAGGAGGCCTTATCGTTTTTCTTTTTTTGAAAAAAAAATTTTTAATATTTTTTTTAATCTATAAAGCAAAAAAAGCTTAAGAAATGAGTTTTCTCTTCAATAAGCCCCCCTAAATTTATCCTAGTTTAATCATTTATCAGGAATTTTTGTTTCTGATAACCTGGTGAGGCTGTGGAACGTACGGCGCATAAAAAAATACGGCGCGCAGGGTTTTCTATAAGTTAAGCTACAGCCGCCATTTTCCATTTTTTTTTTAATATAAGGGTGATTCTTCACTGAGTGGTTACTTTTACTTCCCTACTTAATAATTTAAAATCTTATATAAATATATGTTTAGTACTTTGTACAGTTATTCTTTGTTAACATGTTTATTAATATCATGATTGAAAAATAACTTTTTTAACATCAAAAGATACAAAATGGTTAAAATTGACACAAAACTGCACTTTTTAGGTTCTCTATATAGGACTCGTGAGATTTAATACGTTCTTTTTTCAGATGAAAATATTTTTATCTGTTCTAATCTGCAGTTTATCTCAAAAGCTTCGTTTTTGGTGTATTGTTTTACAGTTTTTATTAATAATTTTTGCGAAAATCATTTTTAAATACTTTCTCCACCTTTTCGTTATTTAAAACAGGAGTTTACATATTCATTGTTTTTCAGTAATTTTAACAATTTTTATATTGAATTTTCACTGACAATTTATGTTATTAAAGTAAAAGGTTTGATTTAAGTCCAACTTACTTGAAGAAATAGGATTTTTACTTATATAATAATTACAAAAATTATTATTAATTTACTGCGTATTTTAATGACATGTAAACTCCGGTTCGTCAAAAATGATTGAATTGTTTATATTTAAAATAAAATACAAATAATATTGACATAAAGTAGGCAAATCTATGTAGTATTCTGCAAAAGTTTTTATATTTTATTAAATATTTCTGCTATAATAATTTATTTTCTTTGATTCGTAAACTCCGGTTTCTGTACGAAAAAAATAAGTTATCTAAATATTGACCGATTAGTTGTAGAATCTTGGATATGACCGTATGAAAATGGCGTCCATTTTTTCCCTAAGGTGAAAAAAATGCATGGAAGGGAAAAAATGGGAGCCATTTTTACCCGGTCGAACAAATGAATGCGTTTAGACCCTGCCTACAGGCATCTAAAAGCGCCATGTTTGTGCCTGTGGGATAAAAAATACTAAATGAAAGTTAAATACATTTTAAAAACCTAGTAATAGAAAAAAGTGTTCTAATTATTATAAAACTGTTTTCTATAAAGTTATCAACGAAATCTAAATTTTAATGCATAAGGATATAATATTTAGAAAATGTTATTTAATATCTCTGCGACTATTGAATAATTTTAAAGAATCTCATTGCCATAAACAGTTTTCTAAACTCTAGAGAAAACTGTTTTAGATTTTAAAACGATGTTGACAGAATTTTAAATTACTTGTGTATTAGAATTTAGAAATAGAGAATCAAAAGCACGGTTTATAAGAAGTAGTCGACCAAGTCGCAGACTTCGAAGCCGATGCGCGTCGAAGATGCGCAGACTTTCTAGTGCTCAGCAGTGTCAAAACGTAAACTGTTTTATGTGATTTTCATTTCGGTACGTATATTTTGGAGAACTGTTTAATTGACAAAAAATTTTATTCATATTATTATATGTATACCTATATTTTTTGCAACTTGATAAAACATAATATGTTTTACCTGGGAATATATTATATTACCAGTGGTCACAGACTCAGACCGTCGACTTTTCATATTTTTTACTCAATTCTTTCATCTATTTCGTTAATTTATCTTATATTTCATCTATTTTGTTCAGTTCGCATCTTTTACATGTTTTATAAACGTATTTTTTAATTTTCCAAAGATTTAATTTTTACTAAAATTTAATTAATCTAAATTTTAATCTATCAGAATTTTGAAATTAGGAAAAAAATTGAAGAATGATTAAAACATTAAAAAGTGGATGCAATAATTAAAATTTGAGACACTAAGTAAAAATTTAAGAAATTTATTGAAAAATAATTAATATATCTAATTAACAGGTCGAGAAAATAGTTGCAACAATATAAAAGAAAATAAAAATTAAAAAAATAATTGAAAAATGAGATAAATAATTGAAAATTTAGATATTTAATTGAAGAATGAAATTTGAGAATAACTAAAATTTGAAGAAATTGATTGCAAATGATAACAATAATAAATGAAAATTGGAAAAAATTATTAAAATTTGAGAAAAATATTTTAAAATCTGGGAAATTAATTTGTAACGATATAGAAAATAGTTACATATTTTTTTCATATAATATAACTCGCATGGCACCGCTCCCCACTCGCTGGGTACCATTCCCTACTCACATGAACCGCTCTTCACCTGTAAAGCGCGTCGCTGGTGAGGGAAGCGGGGCATATTAGTCAGCGCTCGCTACCGAATCTTCAGTCGTCTGGCGGATGGGACTCGAGGCGCTCCTCGGTCTCTTGCCAGGCTGCTTGTTGGAAAGCAATTTTCGCCTAGAGGATTGCTGAAGGGGTGGTGTCTTAGGGACCTGTCTATCTAATTGGTCTTTTTTGTTTTAGACCGTTTGTCCAAAGAATTAAGTAAATTCAAGTCGAAATAAGACATATCTATTAGTAGATTAAAGAAAAATAAGTACCAGAAAGAAAAGGGGAAGAACTAGACTCAGAGTGAATAAAGTTATCTTTCTTTTTTTCTGTGTTTTTAGGTCATACCAAAAAAATAAAAAGTTGCATCCAAGCCGATTTGTGGGACGTTCAATGATCACTTCGCGGAGGGATATATAGAAGGAAATAAATCGTTATTTTATTTTTTTTCTTCAAACAAGCAATGTTTTTATTATGTCTTTAATTTCTTTTGTAAAAAACCGCGACGTATAAATGTATATCTTTGTTGTTGCCTGCGCGTCTTGCCAAATGATTATATTTTTTTGTAACATTTTTGTAATTTCTTCTCATTTTGTTCATAAGAATATATTTTAAGTGTAGTTCAACGATGACATGCATTAATCACTGACTACACCTCTCCTCTAGAAATTAAGGAAATATTTTCTTAAAAATAAATGGAGGCCAGAAGGCAATGCACTTGATAGTTAGTAAAATAAAATTAAATGTCAGCCAGCAGGCAAGATATAAACTTTTTTTTGCATTTGCTTTCTTAGAAGTTTTCAGCCAACACTAAAAGTTCCAGACATCGTTGGGGGAAAATTCAGCCAGTTTAAGGTTAGGGACACTGGACGCACCCGGCGAGCGGATTTCGGAGCAAATTTAAAATAAGATATAAAAACAGTATCATTACATGGCGTCCGAACAGGGACTCAGATTTTATTATTTAAATCTAGAAATAATTTCAATTTAGTTTTTTTTCTCTTCTTTGATTGGAGTCAGTGATGAATGCCAGTAGAAAGGGAAACTGGGGGTCGCGTTTTTCAAAGTTTAGGGAATAGTAAATGGTTTTAATGACATTAAAACCTTGAAAACACAGGAAATCTAATTACTTGACCAGAACCATGGCCAATGTAACAGTCAATCCACTAAGATATGGGATAATATTCCTAAACCCTTTTGAAATCGAAGGAATGCCAGTGTGGATAAATATAAATGAGTTAGGATGTCTTTTGTCAGAACTTTCATTCTTATTTATGGATTAAACTAGACGTACTAAGTCTGAAGGTAATCATTTTTTTTTCTTTTAACGTTACTGGGTAAAAATTGGAAGAAAAATTTAGTCTTTGCTCTGTGTTTACTGGAAAGTGATGTTTTATTTCGAACTTGAACCTGGTAACATTTTTTTTTATTTTATTATTATTATTGACTCGAGCGTTTGCAATCACAAATTAAAAGTAATTATCTAGGATGGAACAGAGAAATTTCAGGGAGGCTAGTTCTTCAACCGTAAATTTATTGTTTAAAGATTACATAGTGATAGACTAAAGTGATAGACTACTTCACTAAAGTAGGGATGAGAAAATCTTATCCCCTAGTAATGTACATAATCGGTAGAAGGGGTTACAGCCCCAAAATTAGTTTATAGGAGGGGATACCAAGAAAATCCTCCCTATATAAAACGGTGTAAACTACGATATTGATGAGTATATATGGTACCACTTGTGTCGTAAGGTCGTTCTCCCGCAGTGAAATTTTTCTTGAAAATTATTATTATTTAATTATATAAAAGAAAAAAAATAAAAAAGTAAAACTAGAATAAAATGTGAGTCCAGTGGATTTATCGGCTTGCACTAGAAGAAATAATCGAACATTTAAGGGGGGTTAATGTTGACTCTGCGGGTACTTTGTGCAAGTTGCGACAGCGTTTAGTTGCGTTTGTAAAAACCCAACATAAGGTATATAATGCACCGGAAGACCCAGCGGGATACAAAGAAGAGGAGGATATAAGCAGAGACGAGGCACTAGAGGAAGAAGAGAAGAAGAAGAAGAAGAGGGAGAAGAAGAAGTAGCGGAGAAAGACGGAGAAAAAGGTGAACAGAAGGAAGGAACAGGAGGAGGACTAGAAAGAGATAGACATCAAGACGATAGAGAAAGACAGAATGTCAACGAACAGAACGAAAGTTCGATTTTACAAACGCCGATTCTATTCAGACATCGCGGCGTCCAATCTACACTGACACAGCCCACTAATGCTAACGTAATGGATCAAATGAGGAAGTGGGGTTGCCACTTTGACGGTAGAGACCCTTATTCATTTTTGGAGAGAGTGACAGAGTTTCAAACTGCCTACCAACTTTCCCACGATCAAATGCTGCGAGGATTTCCAGAATTATTAAAAGGAGACGCGTTGCTTTGGTACCGCAACGAAATAAGAAATGTGAGAAATTACGCAGCACTGTTAAACTTTTTTAGACAATATTATTTTTCACCTTTGGAGTTGCATAATCTTCAAACTCTAATCGTCTCTCAAATAAAAAAAGAGAAAGAACCTTTTCGCGACTTAGTGAATTCTCTTCGTACTACCATGCGCAGGCATGAAGCGTATGATGAAAACTTGGAAATCGACGTCATCTTCAGGAATATGCTGCCGCAGTTCCGGGTGTACATCAGACGTCATGAAGTACTTTCCGTTAACTCATTGATACAAAGGGTGGAGGAACTCGCCATCACACTAGGGGAGGTTAATAAGGAAGACAAGCACCCGAGAACCGCCAGTTTAAGAAAAGTCGCCGCCGTAGCAGAAGTCTACGACCCACCAACGCATTGCTGGAAATGCCGGAAAACCGGCCATAAGAAATTTCGATGTCGAGGCAAGACAGTTAAATTCTGCTCTTATTGTGGAAAAGAGGGAATATGGACGAGGGACTGCAAGTGCCATCCTCCAAGGGAGGAAGCGAAGCCCGAAGAGACACCCCAATAGCGAGTCTTTCTTCAATCAATACCAGACCATACCAGTGAAGTGTGGAAACAAAATTTTTAGTTCGTTAATAGATACAGGGGCAGTAATGGCTAATAACGCTACTAGTGACATATCGTATAGTTTTTGCTCTCGGATTCAAGTGAACGACAGGACTATAGTACACAAGTTTTTAGTGATGGATGATTTAAGCCAAGATATAATTCTCGGGACAGACATACTAAAGAAACTAAAGTCATCTTTCTTAATTGATAATCACGATGTTTTAAAGGATCATCAAGATCTACGAGTTTCGGTCACTCCCATTTTCTCAATTGGATTGAATAAACTTCAAGAACAACAGGAAGAAAAACTTCACGGATTTCTACAGCGCCAAACCACATTGTTAAAGGATATTAAAGGAAGCACACCATTGATCGAACACGTCATCAGATTAGAGAACACTGCACCTGTAAAGCAGCGTTACCAACCACGCAATCCTCAAGTGCAAGATTTGATGCGAAAAGAGGTAGAAGAGATGCTGGAGGCCGGGATAATACGTCGTTCTCGGAGCCCATGGAGTTCACCCGTTGTAATGGTGAAAAAGAAAACCGGAAAGTGTCGATTTTGCATCGACTTCAGACGACTCAACAAAATCACTAGAAAGGATGCCTATCCTTTGCCTAGAATAAATAGTATTCTGGACCAGCTTAAAGGAGCAAAATTTTTATCCACGATCGATTTAAAAAACGGTTATTGGCAAGTAAAACTGTCTGAAGCTAGTTGTCCTTTAACAGCTTTCACTGTGCCAGGTTTGGGCCTGTTCGAGTTTGTGGTGATGCCTTTCGGATTACACTCAGCTCCTGCTACTATCCAGAGAATAATTGACCAAGTAATTACTCCAGATTTGGCTCCAAGAGTGTTCTCGTATCTAGAAGACATCGTCATCGTGTCTGAAACATTCGCAGAACATTTTGAACTTCTTACTGAAGTTTTCACTAGACTCAGAAAAGCAAACTTGATTCCAAATTTTGAAAAATGCGAATTTGCTCGCACTAGTTTAAAGTACTTGGGCCACGTGGTTGACGAGGATGGACTTCACTTAGATCCGGACAAAGTCGCCGCCATCTTGGACTTACCACCTCCAATGTCTCTAAAGGATTTTCGCTGTTTTCTGGGAATGGTATCATGGTACCGCCGTTTTGTTAAGGATGTTTCAAGAATCATCTCTCCATTAACTCAGCTTATGAAGAAAAATGAATCTTGGGAGTGGGGAGCAGCTCAGCAGGACGCTTTCGACGAGCTCAAAACTCGACTCACCGAAGCTCCAGTCCTAGCATGCCCCGACTGGAACAAAACCTTCTTTTTACAAACAGACGCAAGTCTCGAAGGCCTAGGGGTGGTTCTCACCCAAGGAGAAGAGTCAACGGAAGTAATTATAGCCTACGCTAGTCGAACCTTGCTCCCTGCAGAAAAGAACTACTCAGCAACTGAGTTAGAATGCCTAGCGGTAAAATTGGGAATCTGAAAGATAAGACATTATTTGGAAGGATACCATTTCATAGTTCTTACGGACCATCAATCGCTAAAATGGCTCGACTCGATTGATTCTCCATCAGGACGCTTAGCAAGATGGGTGATGGAAATGTCCCAATGGGACTACGAAGTCCACTATAAAAAAGGCATTGATAATCAGTTACAAGACTATTTATCAAGATCACCATTATTAGACTCAGCAGTGAAGCCCGTCATCGAGTGTCCTTGGTATTCACGTATGATGCAAGAAACTAAGAAGAATTCTGAAACAAATCCAGACTACAGGATAGAAAATGGGAAACTCTTTCATCACATTTTGCACACCGCAGATTTCAACGATACCACCTTTGAGGAACAATGGAAATTGTGCGTACCTAAAGAAGAACGTACGAACGTCATGAAAAAGGTCCAGGACTATCCGACAGCAGGACATTTGGGGGTAGCAAAGACATTGGCTAGACTCGCTCAATTTTTCTATTGGCCAGGGATGCTGCGCGATGGATCTGACTATGTTAGAGCCTGTGTAAACTGCCAGAAAAACAAACCCTTACAGCAAGCTTCATTGAGCAAAATACACGCCACCTTCGTCGATACGCCCTGGGAAATGGTCTCCGTAGATTTTGTTGGCCCTCTTCCACGTACAGCTTCAGGAAATTCAGTGCTTTGTGTTCTTCAAGATCGGTTTACGAAGTGGGTAGAACTGAAAGCTCTTCAAAAAGCATCAAGTGCGACTGTCATTCAGGTAAGTAAAGAAAAAGTGATCTTACAACACGGCTGTCCTAAGGTGCTCGTGTCTGACAACGGTCGACAATTTATCTTTCAAGTATTTTCCAAATTTTTGTCTGACTATGGAATCGTTCATAGAAAAACTCCGCCTTACTCTCCTCAATGCAATCCTGTGGAGCGAGTAAATAAAGTCATAAAAACAATGATCAGACAATTTCTATACAAAGGAGATTCAAATTGGGACCGAAACCTTAATGAATTACAGTTTGCATATAACACCGCCCGGCATACGGCAACCGGATTTACACCAGCGTATCTGAACGCTGGAAGAGAACTCCTACCGCCTGGATTTCAAGAAACAAGATTAAAATCAACGTCCTCTGCAAGCGACACCCGAATCAAAAGGATCTTAGACGCTTTGGAATTAGTACGGGTAAATTTGGCAAGAAATTTTCAGACACAACAAAAACATTATAATTTACGGAAAAGACAATGGTGTCCGAAAATTGGGGATAAAGTGCTAAAAAGAAATTTTAACTTATCAAATAAAGTAAAAAAGCAAAATTTTAAACTCATGGAAAAATTTGGAGGACCTTGGATAGTGAAGAAGAAAGTCTCCTCAGTCATTTTTGATTTAGTAGATGAGAAGGGCAAACCCCACAAACACGTGCACCTCAAAGACCTGAAAGAGTTTACAAGTTGTCAGACTGGTGGGAGATAAGCAACCTTCCCTCTCAGTCAAATTCATCGCATATTATATTTTCGACACATCAAAGGTCACCTCACTTGTATTTTCAACTCAGTTTAGCTCAGTTGTGTCGCCTTACAGTGAAACTTAAACGATGGTGCGAGTTAAAAACGTGATCATGGAATCCATGAATAATGATCAATTTAATGATCTATTTAATAAACGATTATCGCGAGTGGAAAACTTTGTACAACAGGATACGGTAAAATTAGTAGACAATAAAAATAGTGTTAACAAACAATCTGGGGGTAGACATACAAACAACAGTGTTAACAATCCTGATCTCGCGAATATGGTACGTATAAAAGGTTATACGCGAGTAGTGACCCCTCCAGCTAAAACCCCAGCTTTCGAAATTTCCGCAAAATGTGTCAAGATTTTGTGCATCGCTCCTATAACAAATAAAAACTCTTTTAGTGATTTCTTGAAAGAAATCGACATTGTTAATAACAGAAAACAGAATAAATTGAAAATTAAATGTTTAATTAGTTTAAATAAATTAGGAAATATCTTACCATTAATCAAGAAACAGATTCCTTCTCCAGGACTCACAATCCCCTCTCCATCGCTTCCAGTACCTTCGTCGACTCGTGCCTCAGCCAGCACCGCTACCCCTTCCACCGCAGCTACTGCACTGCTCCCGTTGCCACTACTTCTGCCTTCATCACCGTTACCGTTGATGCCGCTGCCGCCGCCTCCGCCGGCGCTGATGCCGCCTCCACCATCGCCGATGCCACCGCTGCCGCTGGAATCCACACCGTCGTCGCTTCCAACTAGAATAAATGTAAAAAGAAGTTTTGTCCTTACTCCCTCAAGACTACAGGAAATTGAGAAAAGAAAGGCCAAAAATAAAGACAGAAATAATAATTTCAAGAAAACAAAAAAAGAGATAATTTCAGAAGAAGTAAGCGAACCAGACTTACCAACTCATCTAGAAGAAAGTCGAGACCCGGACAATCTCGCACCTCGGCAGGATACGCAGGCCACCCTAGATGAACTTCCTGCAAGCTCTCTGGACTCTAGCGAAACTAGTCCAGAGACTTTTGATGAAATTTACGCCGAGCTACAAACAGCTTGCGAAGACGTCATAGCCACGGAGGAAATGGATGTCACAGAAGACAGCCCAGACATCGAAGAATTAGGATTCCTTCTCCTTGACATTCCGGAAGAGGAAATACTGGAAGTCCCTGCGACCATTGATGAATCTGAGGAGGGCGTAAAACTTCCCGCCCTAGACACCATCACCGACACATCAAGAATCGTCACCCTTGAACCGCCGCCAATCGACGTCACGCCTTTCGTCTCTGTCCCAGTACCAGACGTAGTACCACTAGAGGGTAGATATACCTCCTAGCCTTTTATCATCGCCAAGCTACCGGAAGGACCGTGGGTACAGATACCAATTGGGGTAGACCGATACTGTTTCGTAGTTGAGGGTAAACGATGGGGTTTAAGGCTGGATAGATCCAATGGAAATGTCAGGCATGTTTCCCGACCTTATGACGTAAGTGACACCAATCTAGATATTACTTTTATGTTCTTTTTATTCTCTAAGCTCTAGTAATCGCTTTATTTTGGAAAGGGGGAAATGTAACGATATAGAAAATAGTTACATATTTTTTGTATATAGTATTGTCACTATAATATAAAATAGACGGCTCGCATGGCACCGCTCCCCACTCGCTGGGTACCATTCCCGACTCACATGTACCGCTCCCCACCTGTAAAGCGCGTCGCTGGTGAGGGAAGCGGGGCATATTAGTCAGCGCTCGCTACCGAATCTTCAGTCGTCTGGCGGATGGGACTCGAGGCGCTCCTCGGTCTCTTGCCAGGCTGCTTGTGGGAAAGCAATTTTCGCCTAGAGGATTGCTGAAGGAGGAAATGCGTGTGGGGGGTCCCACCACATCCTCCTTCACCATCGAACAGACTCGACATCGAGAGAGCGTGGGGATTGGGTAGAGGGGCTCCTCTCCCAAGACTCACGCAATGGATCCGGAACCCTTGAGGTGAAGGATCGACTAGGCGTTCTCCAAATTAATAGAGGGGCTCCTCTTTAGTTTGACGAACGAAAAAAGGGAGGATTGTAATGTCTACGGGGGCTCCCGTGAAATTGCAAGCCGTGTTCCGCTAGGATCTCTCGTTCGTTCTTGGTGGAAGGAGATCAGTATAGGGGCTCCTGTCTGATCCTCCTCCACCCAAGCAAACTTAGATTCAACTCTTCCTCCTGAGGGAATCGTTGAACAATATCGACCGTGAGTAGAAGGGGGTGGTGTCTTAGGGACCTGTCTCTCTAATTGGTCTTTTTTGTTTTAGACCGTTTGTCCAAAGAATTAAGTAAATTCAAGTCGAAATAAGACATATCTGAGGCATTTCATATGAAAAGCAAAATCGATGTCACCGATTTTCTTGTTTTTTTGGTAATTGATAGTGTTTAGGGTGCTAAATAAGGTCACCAAATTTTAATTTGAAATGCTATCAGCAATAGAGAAAAATGTTATAATAGTTTTTTATGCAGAAAATGTCAAATTTTCTGAAAAAAATTATTCCGAAGAAAAATTATAAATTTTTAATTTATTTATTTAAATAATAATTTTTGTTTATAACTTTTAAAGGGGAGCTCCCTGTTTTTCAGCTACGAAAAAAATCACCAATATTATTTAACTCATAATGAAGCCAAAATGCTTTATATCTCGATAGTCTTATTTTTTGTTTTCGAGAAAAAATTGTCAAAGTTTTCAAGTTCAACGCTTGACATCCTCACTCCGTATCTTAAGTCCCTTCGTGCAGTGGGAAAAAGGCACTTTTTTTTGTCAAAATTCAATTGTTGGCACAATTCTTATTGGATTTTAAAGTTCTTTTTTTAAAAATATTTGTTATTAAATTTGCTATAACGCTTGCCTGCGCATTTTTTAATTTAAGCAATTGTTTATTAATAATGTTAACAACAAATTTAAAATTTGTGAATAAAAAAACATTACTATTAAAATAAAAAATGGCCGCTAAAATTTGAAATATTTTAAAAATATCGTAATTAGAAAATTAAAATATTTTGTTGAACCGAAAAATGCTTAAATTACATAGAAACTACCGTGTCATAACAGAATTTTGTTTTTCAATGTTATTTATCAATGTTATAAACAATTGTTATAAACAATTAGCAAGGTAGTGATTTCTGAAGATAAAAAAAAGTTTTTTTTGGCAGATTATTTTGTTTCAATGAAGAATAGGTTTCGAGGCAACAGACTTCCATCCGTGATTGTTTAACAATGTTTAACCATTGCTGTAAACAATTATCAACGTAGTAGTTTCTAAATATATTGTTTTTAACAATTGTTTATAACATTGTTTAACAATGACGGTAAAACTCTGTAGCCTCGAGAACACTTCTATGAGGAAACAAAGTTATCGGCCAAAAAAGCTGTTTTTTATTTTCAGAAACATCTACCTTCCTAATTGTTTACAACAATTGTTTATAACGTTTTTAAACAATGACCGATGAAAGTCTGTAGCCTTGAGAACTATTCTTTGTTGAAACAAAGTAGTCTCTCAAAAAAACTATTCTTTTTCATCTTCAGAAATCACTACCTTGCTAATTGTTTATAACATTGTTAAATAACATCGAAAAACAAAATTCTGTTATGACACGGTAGTTTCTATGTAATTTAAGCATTTTTCGGTTCAAAAAAATATTTTAATTTTCTAATTACGATATTTTTAAAATATTTCAAATTTTAGCGGACATTTTGAAGGCGCCATTTTTTATTTTAATAGTAATGTTTTTGTATCCACAAATTTGCTTCAACATTACTTTTAGAAAAGAAAATAATTATAATTAAGTATTATTTAATTCGTTTTTGTGAAATTTCTCTATTTGTTACTTTAGTTTTACATTTGTTGTTAACATTATTAATAAACAATTGCTTAAATTAAAAAATGCACAGGCAAGCGTTATAGCAAATTTAATAACGAATATTTAAAAAAAAAGAATTTTAAATTCCAATAAGAATTGTGGCAACAATTGAATTTTGACCAAAAAAAGTTCCTTTTTCCCATTGCGCGAAAGGACTTAACCTTCGAGCTACCGGACCGTTTTTTGTAACGCGGACTACCGGATATCTACCCCGGGTAGACACGAGTTTGTTTATTTGTAATTTTACAAAAGAGACTTAAAATCATTTAAGTTTTTTTCTATATTTGTTGTGTGTCAACAAATAGTACTTTTTACTAATATTGCGATGAATTTTGCGAATGTTTAAACGATTTATTATTGCAAAATTGTAAAATTTCCAAAGTAAGCAGCGAGACCAACAGAATGAAAAAATTGAAAAAATTTTAGCTTGGATATTTACTAAATCAATAATTTATATAAGATATTAATATAAAACAGTTATAAATATTAATAAAAAATTGTTAAAACAAATTATTATTACAATACCCTGAGTTACCTTAGTAAATCTCGCTTACATACATTTACAAATGTTATAAATAAACAAGAAGAAATGTAAAAAAAAATTTTTGTTCTAATTTTTCGAAATTAAATGAAAATTTGTTCAGTGACTTAAAATTGCGATTAGATTGAAGAAAATCTTTAAAAGTTATCTCAATTTAAACATTTTCGTGTCTACCTGGGGTAGCATCCGGTAGCGCGAAGGTTAAGATAAGGAGTAAGGATGCCAAGCGTTGAACTTGAAAACTTTGACAATTTTTTTCTCGAAAACAAAAAATAAGACCATCGAGATATAAAGCATTTTGGCTTCATTATGAGTTAAATAATATTGGTGATTTTTTTCGTAGCTGAAAAACAGGGAGCTCCCCTTTAAAAGTTATAAACAAAAATTATTATTTAAATAAATAAATTAAAAATTTATAATTTTTCTTCGGAATAATTTTTTTCAGAAAATTTGACATTTTCTGCATAAAAAACTATTATAACATTTTTCTCTATTGCTGATAGGAAAAAAGTTATGAATAAAAGAAAAAAAAATCGCTAAAAATTGTTAATGCAAATATCTTGCAAAATATTAAAAATTTCAAATTAAAATTTGGTGACCTTATTTAGCACCCTAAACACTATCAATTACCAAAAAAACAAGAAAATCGGTGACATCGATTTTGCTTTTCACATGAAATGCCTCATCTATTAGTAGATTAAAGAAAAATAAGTACCAGAAAGAAAAGGGGAAGAACTAGACTCAGAGTGAATAAAGTTATCTTTCTTTTTTTCTGTGTTTTCAGGTCTTACCAAAAAAATAAAAAGTTGCATCCAAGCCGATTTGTGGGACGTTCAATGATCACTTCGCGGAGGGATATATAGAAGGAAATAAATCGTTATTTTATTTTTTTTCTTCAAACAAGCAATGTTTTTATTTTATCTTTAATTTCTTTTGTAAAAATCCGCGACGTATAAATGTATATCTTTGTTGTTGCCTGCGCTTCTTGCCAAATGATTATATTTTTTTGTAATTTCTTCTCATTTTGTTCATAAGAATATATTTTAAGTTTAGTTCAACGATGACATGCATTAATCACTGACTACACCTCTCCTCTAGAAATTAAGGAAATATTTTCTTAAGAATAAATGGAGGCCAGAAGGCAATGCACTTGATAGTTAGTAAAATAAAATTAAATGTCAGCCAGCAGGCAGGATATAAACTTTTTTTGCATTTGCTTTCTTAGAAATTTTCAGCCAACACTAAAAGTTCCAGACATCGTTGGGGGAAAATTTAGCCAGTTTAAGGTTAGGGACACTAGACGCACCCGGCGAGCGGATTTCGGAGCAAATTTGAAATAAGATATAAAAACAGTATCATTACAAATTGAAGAATAATAAAAGTAATAAAAACTCCAAAAAAATATTTGCAAAGTAATCAAAATAATGTAAAATTAAAGACAATAATTTTAGTTTTTTAAAAATAATTGAAAAAATTACAACATATAGTTATAAATAATAAAATAAAATAATTGCAGAATAATGAAAATAATTAGAAATTGAAAAAATAACTGGAATTTGAGATAAATAATAAAAAAAATTCGATAATAAACCAAAAAATAATTTAAAAAGAGAAAAATTAATTGAAAAATAAATTTAATAAAGAAATAATAGATAGAAATAATTGTTAATTAAAGAAAATAATAAAAATTTGTAAAAAATAATTGAGAGAATTACAGAATATTTCTGAGAGAATATGACGAAAATGAAACAAAGTTCCAAACGCCTATATTCTCGAGATGAACCCACCAAGAATTCTTTGTTAAGTTAAACAGACTTCCTAGTTGATATAGCAATGCAATAGTTAAAATAAGTAGGATTCATAGTTAAAGTGACTCCGATTCTTGGTGGGTTCCTGTCGTGACTAGTCGTATAGTCAAATCACTGAGGAATTTTTTTCAGTGTACAATTTACAATATATTATATTTTTTCGAACTTTAATTAATTTAAATTTTCATTGATTAAAAATCTAATTAATCCTCGCTTTAAGAATAATAAATTTAAAATTATTTAAAAATTTCTTTAATTTTTAACAATTTTTTCCTATTATGCTTTCAATTTTCATGAGATTTTTTCAACATGGCTGCTTGCTAGTTTTGACGTGATTTTTGGTCGCTCCGTATTATTATATTTCTCAGTATTATAAGGTCTCTTCAGTGATATATTTTTGTATATTTGCAGTTGCATTGTGTTTGGTTTCTTGAAACTTATAATTTTTGGGATTTTAACTGTCTTATTATTATTTTTTTTGCTCCTAAAGTTTTCAACGATATTTTTTAACCTCAAAGTGTGCCGAACACGTGTGTGAATTAAGGAACATAATGTCGACCAAGAACCTGACAGTTTCTAGATTGTGTATGGTGTGTAATAGCAATGTTGTTGACGGTGTTTTTTGTCCTAAATGTTAATCGATTTATCATCGCAGTTGTGCTGATCGAACTGCAAAGTTATCAGATGGCTCTTACACAAAATGTTGTAAATCTCCTTCTCGGGCTCAGTCCCTTTCTGCTGCTAGAAACTCATATGGAAATTCCCAAAATGCGCAGTTATTATCTGTTTCAACTCCTAGTGAAACACTTACATCTCATGATGTTGAACGAATCATAAAAAGTGCCATAGGAGAAATGCAACGAAATCTTGCTTCAGCTAGTGCAATGAATTTAGTTTCAAGTAAAATAGACGGCTTAGATTTAAAACTCGATAATGCTATAAGCAGAATTGATATACACGAGGCAAAGATAGAAGACCATGCGACAAAGATAGCTGAGCACGGAGCAAAGATAAATGAACAAGAAGTGACAATTAAAGATTTGACTGATAGATTATCGGTAGCTAAAGGTATTCTTACTGCTATTGATTTGCCTTGTTCAAATGACCTTGTTAATAAGGATGTTGTTAATGTCTGGTTTGATGAAATAAAAGACAGACTGAACAGGGAAAAAAATGTTGTGTTGTTTGGTTTTCCTGAGCATGTAACCTCTACCTCCAATGGTACTTCTGTGTTGGCTGCGTCTAAAAAGACATCTGGGGAAGATTTGAAAATGCTCCTGCTTGCTCGTTTGGAAGGCACTATTTCTCCGGACCTGTTTGACGGTGTACGCATTTTTAAAATTGGAAATAAATTGCAGGGACAAAATGGACAACAACAAAAGCCAAGGCCGTTAAAGATCATTTGCAAATCTTTGGAGAGTGCGCATACTCTTCTTCATGCTTTCCTGGAAGTAAAGAAGGATCCGAAACACGTGGAAACCCTGAAGGACCTTTGGATGTCCTTCGACAGGACCAAATCCCAATTGGAGGAAATCAGGAGTCTAAAGATCCAATTAAAGGAGCGTCTTCTGCAGGGAGAATCTGTGAGGCTTGTGTTTCACCGAGGCAAGCCGAAAATAGTGTCAACAGTGATGACTCAGCCTGCAAAAATGTAACTTCTGGAAATTATGTGCCTTCATCTGATTGTGAATTGAACGATGTTTCTATCTCTCAAGCCTCTGAAAGTGATTACTCTACCTCGAACTTTTCTTTATGTTATCAAAATGTAAGAGGCTTGAGAACTAAATTACATCTTCTACGACAATCTGTATTTTTTATATTACGTTGTACCCGCATTGATACTTAGATTAGATTTAGAGTAGATTTATAGATAAATTTATAGATTTATAGATAGGTAGATTTTTGTACTAAAATGAGTCATATTATTGAAAATGTGTTAATATCCTTTCCGACTGAAAATCTTATTATTCTTGGTGACTTTAATTTACCCTTTTTAACATGGAGAGTGGAAGGCGATACAGGATTGTCCTGTTTTATAAATTCGGGATTACTGGGTAAGCATTATCACATTTTCAACGTTATTATTAAAATTTTGACTTATCTTCATTTGTCCCAAATTATTACTTTTTAATTTCACATAATTCTCTCTTGGATCTTATCTTTATTAATTATTTTAATTTTCATTTGTCTATTTCTGAAGTTTCATTACTTCCTTTGATGTTTTTCACCCTCCATTGTTACTCGAAATTTTTAAGTGTATCATAAATATTAATTGTGATAAATGATTCTTCTGTTTTCATTAATTATGATTTTGAAGCCGCTAATTATTCAGATATAAATTTTTTTCCTGATAATATCGACTGGTTCAATTCTTTAAATTTTCTTAATATTGAAAATGCAATTAATGTTTTTTAAAAAAGATACGTTTCGAATTTTGTAGTTCGGTGACTAAGTATTGAGTCAAATGAATTTTGTTAGAGAGTTGACTTTTTTGAGCCAAATGTCGATAAATTTATCAAAGCATTAAAAAACTGTATTAAAATAGCAAAGCCAGCGGCCATGAGAATTAGAAATTATTGTATTCGATTTAGCTCCTAGTTTTGTTCTAGGATTAGATTTAATTAAATACTTTTGTATGAAAGGGCATTGCCCGTTAAATTGAAATAAATAAATTATTTGATACAATTTTCATCTATTTTTATCATTATTATAATTTTTCTTTTGATTCTAATTATTTTCATTATTTTTTAATTTTTCCCTGAAATTATAAATTCAATTTTTGCAAGTTTCAAATATTTTCTTTAATTTTTTCACATAAATTGATTGATGAAATTTTTACTTAAAAACTAAATTTTAATAAGTGAACGAATTATTTCCTTCCTGTTAGTAATTTTTATATTTATTGATTTTAAAAGTTTCATTAAAATGATGTTTTAAATACAGTAAATAAACACTTTTTGTCTAATAAAGTACGTACTTACAATTAGTAACATTTATAATAATCAAAATCGAACTGCTAAAAAAAGTAATCTAATTTTTTTGGTTTTATAATTTTTGTTAATAAAAAAAATATATATATATAAAAAATGTTGCGTCCCACAGTGGTCTGAAACTTAATTCTAAGTGGTTAAATTCAGAAAATCGATGTCTAAAAAAAAATTTTTTTCAGTATTTTTATGTTTTATAATTTCTAGAGCATCTGTTTTTGTATGACTCAATCACTAAAAAAAATGTATATTACTGTATTAATGTTTGAACTGTCGCACAGTGGTCTGAAACCCGATTCTAGCTGGACAAAACTATTCACTCAAGAACGCTTTGATACAATTTTACGCCACTTTGCTTCTAGCAGTTTTTGAGGCCGCTGATTACAAATATGAAGTCAGATTTCAAAAATTCAAAATGGCGGATCTAATATGGCGGACCAAAAAATTACGAAATCATTGTATTTTACTAAAACATGGTATTTTAAGGTTTTTGAGGTCGCTGATTAAGAATCTGTAGTTAGATTTTACAAATTCAAAATGGCGGATTCAATATGGCTGACCTAAAAATAAAAAAAATGGTTTATTTTAGTATAACGAGAAATTTAAGGGTATTTGATGTCGCTGATTACGAATCTCAAGTCAGATTTCAAAAATTCAAAATGGCGGATCCAATATGGCGGACCAAAAAATTACGAAATCATCACGCAGAAAAATCGAGAATTCAAGAATTATATTGAAGCCTAAATTAATTGCAGTTAATAGTTGGTTAACTATACTCAGTACTGTTATACTAGAATGATTCCTGTTATACTGGACTCAGTCCTAGTAGTGGAGCAATTCATTTCCATCACAACGTTCCCGAAATCATACGTGTGCGGACTAGGAGTGAGTCCCAAACTTTTCACCTTTAAGCGCAAGTGGTATATAATTCAGTGCTTTTTAACTGTAATGAGTTCCAAATATACAGCACTGTTTTGCTGTAATTCGTGATGGAAATGAATTGCTACGCTAATAGGACTCAGTACCGTTTTTTTAAACTCGATTTTTCTCCGTGATTGTATTTTAGTTAAACATGGTATTTTAAGGTTTTTGGGGTCGCTGATTACGAATCTGCTGTTAGATTTTAAAGTTCAAAATGACGGACTCAATATGGATGACCCAAATATTACAAAATTGGTTTATTTTAACATAACATTGTATTTAAATGTTTTTAAGGTTGCTGATTACGAATCTGAAGTCACATTTCAAAAATTAAAATGGTGGATCCAATTTGGTGGACTGACAAATAAAAAAATTAGTATATTTTAATGAAACTTGGTATCTTCAGATTCGTAATCAGCGAGATTATATACAATGTTGTATTAAAATAAAGCAATTTTGTAATATTTGAATCATCCATATTGAATTCGTCATTTTTAATTTTTAAAATCTAATAACAGATGATCGTAATCAGCGTCCCCAAAAATCTTAAAATACCATGTTTTATTTAAAAACAATGATTTCTTCATTTTTTCGTCCGCCATATTGGATCCGCCATTTTGAATTTTTGAAATCTGACTTGAGATTCGTAATCAGCGACCTCGAATACCCTTAAATTTCACGTTATATTAAAAAAAACCAATTTTTTTATTTTTGGTCAGCCATATTGAATCCGCCATTTTGAATTTGTAAAATCTAACTACAGATTCTTAATCAGCGACCTCAAAAACCTTAAAATACCATGTTTTAGTAAAATACATGGATTTCGTAATTTTTTGGTCCGCCATATTGGATCCGCCATTTTGAATTTTTGAAATCTGACTTGAGATTCGTAATCAGCGGCCTCAAAACTGCTAGAAATAAAATAACATCAAAGCCTCTTTGTGCAAATATTTTTGTCTTTTTAGAATCGGGTTTTATGGCCCGCTTTAAACACAAAAATATCGAAAAGTGGCAAAAAGTGTTAATGGTTACGGAAACTTTAGGTCATAATTCACATTCTCCCATGAATAACTTTTTAAAAAAATTTGAATAATTTTACTTTTTCTATTTTGAAATTTGTATTATACAAGTAGCAGACTAATTTGGATACTAATTTGGAAGGGAATTTAAATTTTTCTATTGGAAAAATTATTATGTTAGATCCTAAAAATGTTTCTACAAATCGAAAAAATTTTAAAAAATTGTTTACAAAAGTTATTGCAAAATAAAAATTTTACACAGTTTAAATAAAAGCTTACATTTATTTTACATTCTTTTTCTTAGTTCAACATAAAAAATTCTCGGAAAATTTAAATTACTATTTTTTTTCAATATTTTTGACCTTTTAAAAACCCAGAAAAGATATGAAAATACATATTTAATTCTAAAAAATTGAAATTCATTGAGAAAATTAATGAGCGATTCTTTTTTGGGTCATTCCATGAGAAGTTCGTTCTATCGAAAATATATATTTTTTAGTTTTCTGTTTTTCTTCAGTATTCTAAATGTTAAATACAGTAATCCCTCGATAGTCGTGACACTCGATAGTTGTGACCCTTGATAGTCGTACGCTTTGTATAGGTATTTATAACTCAGAAAATGAAATTAAATAAATGTAAGTGAACTTCAAAGGGACTTTACGATTTATAAATTCAATATCCTCAAACGTCAAATAAGTAACATAATTACAATAATATTCAAGAACTTAATATATTCGTTAGCAAAATTAATTTCTAAAAATGAAGAGTTTAAATTATATTTTTTGAAAGAGCGACAGTTAACCAAAACACAATATTTAAGATATTTACTCTGAACAACCAGAAAGTATTATTTATTGAATTCAGATATTTAGTAAAATGTATGAATTTTAAGAACAAATTTTATTTAATTAAATCAGATTTCAAACTATTCGAATTTAAATTGATTCACAGTTTTTAATAAATCTAAATTTTTAAACTCTTTAAGATTTTCTTAATTTTAATTGCATTCAAATTTTATACACAGAAGCTCTAATTTACTGAAATATTTATATCTATTTAATAATTATATTAATTATTATTAATACTATAATATCAATTCTTAAAAAATAATTCTATAATTGTCGTCTGTCTCCGGGAGAAATTTATGAATATTATATTATGTTATATTTAATATTTATCCCCGATTTTCATAAAGTCCAGAACAATCAAAAAAATTAATTGTTTATAAACAATTTATGAACAAATTATGAAAAAAAAACTTTTTTTTTAACTTTTGAACTGTAATTAGAAGTCTATTTTATGCCCTTTGATTCTACCCAAGGTACACTTAAATCGGTAAACTCATTTATGATATAGGTATAAAAAAAGTGTTAAAAATGTTAATTTTGCAATAACTTTTGTAAAAAAATGATTAAAAATTTTTTTCGTTTGGTAGAAATAATTTTATAATCAAACATAATACTTTTTTCATTATCATCATTACACAATAACACATCAATAATTGATGTGTTTTTAACATTTGAAAAAAGTCATATTTTAAGTAAAAAATCATCGTAGAACAATTTCTAAAAATTAAAAAGAATGCTATTAATTTACCTAGGAAGTTAGATTACAGAATTATTTATATTACATTAGGTTTTCAAAGACAAACAGTCTTTCGACATTTTGTTTATTCAATAATATATGTTTCTCCCCAACAATGTACAGGGGCGCCTTAGAAATCTTGCCCCGGGGTGCAACATCTCGAAATCCGGCACTGTACTGATCAGTACTGGCCAGTACAGGGCCGTTACTGTGCCAGTATTCAATTTCTTATTGAATTCATAATCTAGTACTTCAAAGTTATAAATCGTTCTAATCTTCATGATTCGTTGTGAATTGTTTTCTAATACTGCTCAAATAGTTAATTTATTTATAAAAATTTAGTTTCTGAGCAAAAATTTTAGAATTAGGGTAACTATACCAGTGAATGCACAAATAGCGATTTTCACAACTTTGACTTAATCCCATTTTTAGAAAATAGATCAATTGAGGGGCTGGATTTCATAAGGTGTTACGCGTGACTAACGTAGGCCCCGCGTTCAGCGAGAACTCACTGAATGAGGGGCCAACGAAAGTCACGCATAACACCTTATAAAAACCGGACCCTTAATTAATGTTACAAACTGTGGTTCTATATTCTAGAATACTGTAATTTAGTACTAACATTTTCTTTTTGCATTAATATAATAATAAAAATGGAGAAATTAATGAAAATATAAATAAACTACGAAAACACCAGTGTATGAACATAGTAGTGCACCAGTGAATGAACACTCAGCATTTTTTAGCAAAATTGCTTCAAATATTTTGAAAACCCCAAGAAACGATTAAAATATTTCAAATATTTTAAATTTGAATTTTAATGAAACAAGTGTTGGTGTAATTTTTATTCTAACAAGGAAAACCATATATTTTGAGATTCAAAATATTTATTTTATTTCCAGTGATTAAAATTCGTAAGTTTTGACAATTAAAATAAACTTCTATGGTTTTTAATTTCCGGCAAGGATGATAAAAATCATGACTTTTGTTTAAAAATCAATTTTTTTAAATTAAAAAAAAGTAAATAAAATGCATAACAGTTTCTGTTAATTATTTAAAAAAAAAAATTAACCAATTTTGTACTCTGAAAAATTATAACACATGAGTCAAATATAAAAAAAATAAAGGAAAATATTTAAAATATTTATCTAACTTTAAATTTTTAATAAAAATAATGAATGTAAGAATTACAGTATGAATCTTCTTATGAAGATTTTAACTAAGAGTCAAGTCATTATATTTCAACTAAGTCAATTTAATGACTTTAAAAAATTGCTGTAAATAAGGTAAAAAATTAATTTTTGACTGATCTATAAAATATTTATTGAAGATAATGTCAGAAATAGGTTGCTAAAACATTATTCTCCAATACATTTAAAAATAAGAATTTTGAAAAAATAGGGTGCGTCCGACTTAGTTGAAATATAATGGTTTTACCTCTAAGAAAAAAAAAACAGTAAAAATTATAATTTAAATTTAATATGTGCTACTTGCAATTTTAATGACGAAAATTTAAGATAAATTATGAAATTTATATAAATAAATATTAGGTTGATTAAAATGTTAATTAATTTAAAGTTAGATCTTTTAAGTTTTGGATGAATTAAATTTAAACTTGTTTAACATTGTAATATATTTTGAGCTATTAAA
Organism: Ganaspis brasiliensis; assembly: GCA_037103525.1. Classification (NCBI taxonomy): domain Eukaryota; kingdom Metazoa; phylum Arthropoda; class Insecta; order Hymenoptera; family Figitidae; genus Ganaspis; species Ganaspis brasiliensis. The sequence goes on from JAZKLR010000219.1 coordinate 1,551,033, forward strand.
GTTTGATAGATTTAAATTTAGATTAATTAAATTTTAGTAAAAATTAAATCTTTGAAAAATTAAAGAACATATAAAGCATGAAAAAGATGCAAAATGAATAAAATAGATGAAATATAAGATAAATTAACGAAATAGATGAAAGAATTGAGTAAAAAATTTGAAAAGTTGACGGTTTCACTTTGTGACCACTGGAAATATATGTTTTATTAAGTTGCTAAAAATATACATACATTTAATAATATGTATAAAATTTGTTGTCAATTAAACAGTGCTCCAAAATATACGTACTGAAATGAAAATCATATAAAACCGTTTATGTTTTGACACTGCTGGGCACTAGAAAGTCTGCGCATCTTCGACGCGCATCGGTTTCGAAGTCTGCGACTTGGTCGACTAATTCTTATAAACCGTGTTTTTGATTCTTTATTTCTAAATTGTAATATACACAAGTAATTTAAAATTACGTCAACATTGTTTTAAAATCTAAATCAGTTTTCTCTAGAGTTTAGAAAACTGTTTATGGCAATAAGATTTCTTAAAATTATTCAATAGTCGCAGAGATATTGAATAACTTTTTCTAAATATTATATCCTTATGCATTAAAATTTAGATTTTTTTGATAACTTTATAGAAAACAGTTTTATAATAATTCGAACACTTTTTTTTCTATTACTAGGTTTCTAAAATGTATTCAACTTTCAGTTAGTATTTCTTTCATAGTCATAGAAGAACTCTGTGACTTTGCTAAATCTTCGCCTATATTCAAGATTCTACAACTAATCAAGCAATATTTAGACAACTTATTTTTTCTGTGTACGAAAATCCAGTTACGGCTTTGCAATTAAATATATTTACATCGTTACTCACTTTCACTTTTTTTCTTTCTTTCCGGCTTGACAATTACTGAGTTAAAATATTGACTGATTATATTGATTACTATCGTTTTTGCACAGAATTTGAATAGCCATTGTTGATCAAATAACAGTTTCCTGTAGTAGAATGGAACTGTTGATTCAAAAATTATATTAGTTTTTTAGAGGTAACAAAATTGTAGCTTATTTCAGTTTGTGAAATATCTTACATTATAGTATTCATCATTGTAGAAATTATTCTTAATTTAAGAAAAAAAAAAATGAATTATTGGTTATTATTCATCATATATCTGATAATGTCTGCAAATATTTTAGGGACCATTATAAGTAAGAATTTTAGTAAGTATCGGGTTTGCACAAATTATTCTCTGTGAACAAAGTGAATATAGTTCTGCTGTGGTACTATTTAAAATAATATTTTAAAAAGTAGTATAGGGTAAGTCGAGGAGAGATAGATCACGACGAGAGAATGATCAATTCTCCACATTTTGAGTCTTTTTTACTTACAGATCTGGTTGTTCAGGTGTATTTGGAACCATTCAGGTGTTTCCGTAACCATTCGGGTGTATTCGGAACCATTCGGGTGTTTCCGGAACCTTTTGGGTGTTTTCGGAACCATTCGGGTGTTTTCGTTACCATTCGGGTGTTTCCGTAACCTTTCGGGTGTATTCGGAACTATTCGGGTGTATCCGTAACCATTCAGTGTGTAAAATATCGTCTTAAACTATGAATTCAATTTAAAATACGTCTCAAAGTAGCAATAATTAAAGAAAAAAACGTTAATGGTTTCAAAGATATTTTGGTCTCAGATTCAATAAAAAATCTAAGGTATATCTACCTAACCAACATCAGCATCAAAAACCACCCTTTAGAATCATCCCTTTAACATTAATTAAAAAGAAAAGGAAAATTTTTATTAAAATACAAAAATTTTAAGAGAATTCGCCGGGTTTAAAAATCGCACGAATTATATTCCTATTTACCTTAAAACAGTTTTAGTATGTGCTTCCTTATACCATTTTCCGGTATCTTTAAGGTTAAAATAGATAATTAACATTTCTATAATTAATATAAATTAATTATAATTAATTTCCATATTTGTATGAAATGAGATAGTAACATTAATTTTTGCTTCTTGATCCATGTATCTTCGAATTTTTTATTTTTTTCAAAAGTCTATTATGGTGTAAAATATTAACAGAAATAAATTTTCATAAGAATGTATTTTTTCACAAGAAGTGGAACTAAAACTTACACGTGTTTAAAATCGATTTTTTCATAAATTTTCGGCTGTAAATAAAAAAACATAAAAAGTGATCCATCTTTCCTCGACTTACCCTACTGGCTTGCACCACAATTTTATATTACCCTCACAGCACGGTTCGTCGGAAAACTGTTTTTAAAAAATTGGCAGCCATCTCTGATTTTTTGTTTTGAATGATAGTTTGGGATGCCAGGAAGTCAGAGCAATAGTATTTAAAATCGCAAACATCCGCCCCACCCTTCAAAATAGCATAAAACCGTCAAAAATTAAAAAAATCAGTATTTATGTGAAAGAATAAATAGATTGTAATTATAAATACGTAGACATTAATATATAGATGTATATATATAAATATTCGTATATACATTCATATATACATTCATATATAGGTGTGTATGTATGCATGCCCCACCCTCCAAAATAGCATAAAACCATTAGAAATTGAGAAAATTGGTTTTTAATAAAAGGAATTGAAAAATAAATATATTTAAATTAGAACAGTGAAAGTATAAGATTATAAAATAAAATAATTGCTCATATTGAAAAAACGTATTTTTTAATTCCTAATAGTTAAAAAGTATTATTATTAGTATTAACTGACTGAAATAAATTACTAATAGTGAAATTTAAATAAATTAATGTAGTTTATTAATGTAGTATAAGTATATACCCAAGCAGCACGTAATATTACATGAATATCACAGTGATATCATATTGTAATATTGGTAATATTACGAGGTGAAATTACTGTGATATTGAAATGTCCACCTCAATTTTAAGTAATATTGCAGTGATTTAGGTAATATTTTAAGTAATATTGCAGTGATATTGAGGTAATATTACAAATTTATTTTACATTAATTAAATTATTTAAAAAACTTTGGGCTCAGTCGGGGTTCGAACACTCAAGGTTCGACACGGCGTAAATACGCCTTGTACCTCTCGGCCATCCAGCTCTTGGAATGTATTTCAGAAAGTGTTTTTCATGTATTATCATTAATTCTCTTTGGTACAATATAAGAACATTTTCTGAACTTCATTCCAAGAGCTGTATGGCCGAGAGGTACAAGGCGTATTCACGCCGTGTCGAACCTTGAGTGTTCGAACCTCGACTGAGCCCAAAGTTTTTTAAATAATTTAATTAATGTAAAATAAATTTGTAATATTACCTCAATATCACTGCAATATTACTTATAATATAACCTTAATATCACTGTAATATTACTTGTAATATTACCTTGAAGTGGACATTCTAATATCACGTCAATACCGCCTGTGTTTTTTAAATATTTGATTCTTTTCTATCGATACTGCAAATATAAATTAAAATCTCTTCATTGTTCTTTAAAAGAAAGTATTCAAAGATCAAAATTGGATAATAAAACTTTTTCTAAAACTATTACTTAGGAAGATATAACAAAAAAACCCAGTGTTTAAAAATTTACTTTGGAGTATCAAAGTTAGTTTTTCTTACATTTACTCCACATAAATGTTGGTATAATAATAAAACTTGGCACAAACTTGCATCTCACTATGTAAAATAATTTTTGTGTAGAGAGGAATTAATTCGACTAATCACATTTGAGTAAACTGCAATGATCCAATCTACCCCTGACCCAACTAGCCCCGGTCTCCCCTATAAATAAACATGTAACTTTTTTTTCACAAATTAATTATTATAATTTAATAATACAACATTTAAAATTAAAATTTTTTAATAAGAAATATGAAGAAATCAATCTCTCTGAGTCAAATCTTTGTCATTTTATTTAAAACATAACGTTTCAACTGTTACACTGCTCTCATCAGAAACTAAAATATTATTACATAACAAATTAAAAAAAACAATTATATAAATAAATAAATAAACACAATACAATATAAAAATAAATGTATAGTCAGAGGAAAGCAACCAAATATGGAATACCATTTTGTTTTTTGCACATAAAAAGACAAATATTAGAAATAAAAATCTTTCAATCGTAATTACATAAAAACCATACATTTGCGCTAAACTAAATATTAGTCTTGTATGCTATTTATTAATTATAAGTACTATAATTTCTCAAAAACAAAATAAACATAAAGGTACCTAATTATGGAATAGTACCCCATATATGGAATACTACAAAAATTATCAAAATTTAAAGTTAACTTCTATAATATACTTGAAGAAAGTTTGTCAAATATAAAATGAAAATGATAACTACTTGCTATAATCACAGGTACTTTGGATTTACTAAAGAAAACACTGTTTTGCTAAGCACATGCCATAGTGGGTCTTAGTCAGTGTTGCCAGATTATGAGCAATAGAAACCGCGGTCAGAAGGCGCTGTTGTAGCCCAAAAACCGCGGGATTATCTGAAGCCCAAAAACGCTTTTAAAAAAAAGGTGTAGCCCAAAACCGCGGTTTTTAAAATTTTTTAAAATCGAATTTAATTTTAAAAATTTATTGTATTTAAAATTTAACTCAATACATCTTATTCATCATACACCATGAAAACATTAATTTTAGTTGTAAAAAAATTATGAGCTAAAAATATACATAATATGAATTAAACACAAGAATTAAATAAAATATTAAAAATTGTAATTTTTATAAGTAAATTTTTATTCATTTAAAACAAAATAAATTCTTGAAAAACTGGAAATCAAGTATAAACTATATACTTTTAAATTAACAATGGTTTAAAAATATGTTAAGAAAAATAGTTACATTATAATCTGTAATTATTCATAGATAATTACACAGCCCCACAAAAAAAAAGTTTCGTGTACAGCAGACCAGACTAGTCATTCCCTATGTAATTTGACGCGCTGAACACGAATCCGAAGTCAGTTTTGCTCCATCACGTCAGGATTTTTTCCTAACCTCAAAATCAATAAAATGACACTTTTTGATCATTAGCATGTGAACCCGACTTAACATTAATACATGCCTAGGGCCAATAGAAAGCTTGAATTATGACCTTTAAAACGCTTTTTTAGAAATTGTTCTACGATGACTTTTAACGAAGTTATGATGTTTTATTTAAAATCATTTTTTTGCATTACACCATACCACATCAATAATTGAAGTGTTATTTACATTTGGAAAAAATTTATATTTTAAGTAAAACATCATAACTTCGTTAAAAATCATCGTACAACAATTTTTAAAAAAGCGTTTTAAAGGTCACAATCCAAGCTTTCTATTCGCCCTAGGCATGTATTAATGTTAAGTCGGCTTTACATGCTAATGAACAAAAAGTGTCATTTTATTGATTTTGAGGTTAGGAAAAAATCCTGACGTGATAGAGCAAAACTGACTTCGGATTCGTGTTCAGCGCGTCAAAATACATAGGGAATGACTAGTTTGGTCTGCTGTACAGGAAACTTTTTTTTTGTGGGCCTGTGTTATGAAAGAATTTAAAAGAACGACGCGAGACTTGCACATTCATCAAAATTCTCAGTAAATAATTCCATCAGATTTGTGCAATCTTCAATTTCTAAGTTCAAAGTTCTTGCAGCATTTGCCAAAAACCTATTTTCCAAAACAGATGACAGAAACATATTTTTTAATCAAAATTAGATAAAGATTTTAGAGTTTTAAGACTTTTTTATAATTTAAACCCTTTAACACCCGAGCAAAATCGAGAGTAGGTATGAAAAAATAAAACACCATTCTAGGGGTTTTCGGGGTCGCTGATTACGAATTTGATGTCAAATCGACAATTTGAAAATTGACAGCTGTCAATTCAGTTGTCAACTTTTCTAAAAAGTGATTATTTTTGACGAAAATGTCAGTATAAAAGTTTTCGGGGACGCTGACTACAAATATGGTCTCAATTTGACAATTTGACAGCTGTTAAAGCAAATGTAGGATAAGAGCATATAAGAACATTTTCAATGATTATCTTTTCCTTCTTGTCATGAACGAAATTGAATATCAACTTATAAAAGGGCATTTCATGTTATATATAGGTATTTTACAAATCGTAGAAAAATGCAACAAAACAAATTATCTGTATGAAAGATACGTAACTTTAATAGAAACTTTTGATGAAATTTATTTATAATACGTGTATGTATTCATAAATTTTGTCAAGACTAGATTTATCAACTTTCGTCTAAAATTTAAAAAATCTGCGAGCGACAAATCACTCAGCGTCAGACGAAAAGACAGGTTGTATAATGCTTAAACTTTTTTTTTTGCTTGTTACAATCTGGGCTGATTTCGATTATGTGACATTTGTTAGCTGACAAATTCACATTATATTCGTAATCAGTGACCCCAAAAACCCTTATACTGTCATTTTTTTTTTTTAAATAATGACTTAAGTAAAGTTAACAACAGAATTGACATCTGTCAATTGTCAAATTGTCAATTTGACATCATATTCGTAATCAGCGACCCCAAAAACCCTTTTACTGTCATTTTCATAAAAAGAATCACTTTTTAGAGAAGATGACAACTGAATTGACAGCTGTCAATTGTCAAATTGTCAATGTGATATCATATTTGTAATCAGCGACCCCGAAAAACCTTATACTGTCATTTTCGTAAAAAATAATCACTTTTTAGAGAAGATGACAACTGAATTGACAGCTGTCAATTGTCAAATTGTCAATTTGACATTATATTTGTAATCAGCAACCCCGAAAACCCTTATACTGTCATTTTCGTAAAAAATAATCACTTTTTAGAAAAGTTGACATCTGAATTGACAGCTGTCAATTGTCAAATTGTCAATTTGACATCATATTCGTAATGAGCGACCCCAGAAACCTTTATACTGTCATTTTCGTCAAAATTAATTAATTTTTTGCAAAAGTTGACAACTGAATTGACAGCTGTCAATTGTCAAATTGTCAATTTGACATTATATTCGTAATCAGCGACCCCGAAAACCCTTATAAACATGTGTCACTTATTTATAATTATTGTTACTACTTGGGAAACACAAGTTATTTTTTGTATGTTTGAGGCGCCATCTAGGATACGCCATTTTTAATTTTTTAATTCTGGGACCAGATTCGTATTAAGTAGTTCAAAAACTTTTAAATCTTGGGTCCCAAAATTTTTTTTTGACTTTGATGTCCGTCTCGGAGCTAACTGATTTTTTTCACGATTTCTGAGATTTGCATAAACATTTTGTTATTTATTTATAATAAAATAATTTTTTTTCATTACTTGTATTTTTTTCTAGATACTAGCATTCATACTGAAGAAAATAAGCTAAACTGAATTAAAAAATATTGATATTCAAGAAAGTTACAGGCGTTTTTGCAAGTGGGACTTATACGTCCCGCAGGCGTTAAAGGGATAAAGGGTATATTTAACATACCACCAGAAAAAATATTTTTTCCCTGCAAAGCAGAGCGACAAAAAAATACAATTCGATGGCTCCTAAATGAAAACACGTTATTCGCGAGTGCAGATAGAAAACACGTTATTCACGAAAACAAATAGAAAACGTCTTATTCAAAATGACAGTTGTTTGAAGGCTATGTCACAATTTTCATTAATGATTATTTTTAATGCATTAACAAGTTATGAAAATTTTAATTAATTTAATTGTTCATAATACGTTAAATTAACATTGTACCATTAAAATATTTTATTTTGATATTTGATATTGGCCTAAATTAAATAGCAAAAGTTAAGAAAATTAGGTTACCAAATTTTCAGATGAGCTACGTGTTTTCTATTTGTTTTCGTGAATAAGGGTGCTTTCCATTTGTTTTCGCGAATAACGTGTTTTCATTTAGGAGCCATCGAATTGCTTACCTTGAGATGAAGACGCATACGTAAAAGAGCTTCTAGCAGGTGTAATTGCATTTTATTCCTTTTTTTAGTTTTAATATTATTCATGCAACTAAAAACGCATTCAACCACTGCATTGCTAATAGGCAAGGTTAGGCAACGGAGAGCAAACAAAGCTAGTTCGTGAAAAGGCTTATTTCCAATAGAATTTGAACATTCTAAAACGCATCCCCAAAAATGGTAAAGATCAATAGACTCGACACTTTTGTTCTCCTCCGAATGTAAACATATTTCGCAAAGCGGCAAAACGCCCAGAGCCTGCCATTGAGATTCTAGAAGTTCACGATTAGCAGTAGGATCTACAAATTATAAATTTTTTAAACATTTTTTTAAATTAAATGGATAAATTAAAAAGTTAATGTAAAATTTGTAACATAATTCACCTAAATCTATGGGCAGTTGATTAAAACTTGGTCTACCTATCTTCGCTAATGCTAATTGTGGAATTAAGTTTTTTAATTTGACTATGACTCCAAGATTATCAGGCATCTTTAAAAGGAGTTGACGACAAAGCGTCAACAAATAATTTCCACAATTCGACTTTACAGTATTTAGAGAATTTTGAGAAATTTCGAAGCTCTTGGATAGTTGATTGAAATTTTCTCCGAAACTAACTTGATCGATAGGTTTAAGATTTTCAGACATACTCAAAGCATTTTTTAACATGCTTACTTCGTCTTCCCTTAAAACTCCTGGCCTGTATGTTTCAGCAATATTGTTCTTTCTTTTAGAACACACTTAGCTGTGGCAAAGACTAAGTTCCGAAGATCACTATAAAGTTTTGTGATATCGGCATTTGTATGCTCAAAAGCTAGATTCATAGTATTAACTTCTTTTAAAGTTGATTTCATAAAAACTAGGTATAGTAGATTTGAATTATCTTTATAAAAAGTAGCTAACGTAGCCAATTTAAAATCTTAAAGCTGAAATGCTGATTCTTTAGTGAAGAAATCACGTAAATCGTCCAATTGTTCTACAATGCCAGAAGAAACAGGAAGCCAAACAAGCCAGCTTGTTTTTGATAGGCTTTGCAATTTTGAAGGAGCTTTCTCATCATGTCTTTCCTAAAAATGGATTAAAATTTTATTTTGTAAAGTGAGTTAAAATAAGCTCATAATCTAAAAATAACTAAATTTTGATAGATCAAAATTAAATTTAAAAATTGAAATTTGAACCGATCGGTTCAAAACCGCAAATTTTCAAGACTTTCGTACCAAAACGATAACTAATATACAAATGTTTAATTTGAAATAATATTCAGAAAAATGTCGTATTTTATTTAAATAGACAGTTCGGTCTTTACTTTAAAAAACTCAGCATATTCTTCTTGCCGTTTTGAGCTGTGACAAAACCAGTTATAAGTTTCAGTGAGAATAAAGTGTAGATGATCCTGGACAGTTTTGTACGCATATTTCGCACAGTTGTCAAGACTATGACAGAGACATTTGATCAGTTGCAAATTAGGTACAAATGTTTTTAAATAAGCGTAGAACGTACTGCAGATGCTGCTTGCACCATCGGTACCAATTGAATGAAGTTGAGAGATAGGTAATCCAATTGAAAAAAGATAATCTTTTAGAGCGTTGGCCATGCTTTCTCTAGTACAACTGACAACTTTGATTATTCCTAAAAAACCGGTTACTATTTGTTTATGCGCTAAACTAAAATAACAAACGCATATTGCATAAACTTCGTCACGGAAACATCCGTTGATTCATCCACTATAAGTGAATACGGTCTATCTCCGATGTCTGTATGAAGTTCTTGCAGTTGTACTGGTGCCACAACATTAGATATTAACATCGAACATTTTGTTCGATGTAGTCTGATGTTTTCAAGATGAGATCCTTTCCCAAGAATTTTTAACATCTCCCCTAAGTGATTAATGCTACTTATAGCACAATGCATTGCTATAAACACAGATAGTTTAATTTCTATAATTTTAGCATCATCGATAATCACAATACCTGCAACATATGAAAGCGGTAATTATATATTAGTTTAAAAACTATGGAAAGCGGCAGACTTAGTAGTAACAAACGCCTCTTAATTTAAACATTGCTAATTATTGTAAATACTTACTATAATTGTGCAAGCTTTTTTGTTGTGATCTGTTAAACGATACCTCCTTTTCTTTGTGTTTTGTACGTTTCGAATGTGCAATTAAATCGCTGTGATGAGCGCGAATATGACACTTACATAGTTGACAATATGCTTCAGGTTTTTCATTAGCCAAATCTTTTTCCGATAAAGAAGTAAGCCAACCTGAAAATAGATAAAACCTGATCGGTGATTGAGCTTGAGAATAAAAAATTTTCAATACTAAAATTCTGATTTAAATTACAAAATTATTATATGCGGATTGCAAAAAACAAAACTATATCACAATTTTTTACGTTATGTTTGTATGATTATTTTTATACTTACCTTTGAGATCTGGTTCATACTCCCATTTATGATTATAATGTTTTGAATATTTACCCCATTTCCCCATTTCTCTCAATGTTTGTATTCAAGTTTGCCGCTCGTAAAAATAAAGCCAGAACTTTAGCAAGAAGGAATTTTCGTGTTTACGAATACTGACACTGTTACGATATTCGCATAACCGAGAAAAGGGCATCTATATCTAAGATAGCAATACCGACTGTGCTGCCATAATACCAATTAGTACGAACTACTGCCGCAACGCGGCACCAACAGATTATTTTTGTGGGGATTTTTCGGTTAGATTTTACGTAATAAATAATCTCCCACTAATGTTCATAATTTAACTCCACTTTATTTATAACACTCGTCTGGCACGACGATAACATTTCTTTGTATATAATTTTTAACAGGGCGGATGTAATTATACTATCCTTGTTATTACTTAATATTACGACTACTCACTAACTAGATTCGAATCTATCTGACTAAAACTGTATGGCGCAGCTCACACCTCCAGGCCTGCGCCGATAGAGAGAGAGAGAGGGAGATATCGAGACAGAGATACTCCCCACATACTCCCCCCCGAGTGACGAACGATATTCCAAAAAGACATATATTTATTTCGTTATCCACCAAAAATAATTATTGCTATTTCTGTATATTTCCTAAAATATAATAAGCGTTGTCATATTTCAATTTACGAAATCACAGTCTGTTTTTCCTATTCTAATATCAAAAATTTATATATAAAATCTATAGACTTTACTTTTTAAAAAAATTTTATAAAATAATCTCGAGATAAAAATGTATTCTAAATTATTAATTTACCATTTATACTTAAATAAGTCAGTCTTTACAAGTGAGATGGCCATCTCTAGACTCTATTAAGAATAGAAATAAAACTATATTCAGCTACTTTCTTTCGCTAAGTCAAACATCGCTTTTTTATTCTTATTATAATAAGTTCTGATAGGTGATAACTGAGATTTATTTACACTAACATCGTTTGAATTTGGAGTGCAAGGTGCGCCATGAGAAACATTAACATTCCTCAAAGATGGCAACTCGACAGGAACAAAGAACGCCGGTTTAACGTTTTCTACCGATACTCGACGACTTACACCGTCCACATCGATCTCGAACACCCGATCAGAGATGCGACTCAGCACCTTGTGAGGGCCAGAATACGGACACTCGAGCGACTTTCTCAATCTGCCGATTTTCATAAATACATGCGAACACGAATCAAGACTTTTATGGAAAAAAATCTTTCTTTTGTGCCTGTGCTCGACCGGAGATTGTTTGACCATGCGCATATGCTCCCGAAATTCTTCGATAAAAATCTGTGGGTCTGGGGCGAATTCCTCAGGTAGAATAAATTCCCCAGGAATCTTGAGGGTCGTTCCGTAATGATATTCTGCGGGGCAAAAACCGGAATCCAACACGTTCACTCTCAATCCCAACAAAACTGTCGATAAGACATGGGTCCACTGTTTTCCGGAATGACACATGATCGCTGCTTTCAGCGTGCGGTGCCAACGTTCAATGAGCCTGTTGGAGGCAGAGTGATATGCGGTGGTTCGGATTCGGTGACATCCAGATAACTGGAGTAGCGAAGAGAAAAGCCCCCATTTTTTTAGGGGTCATGTGGAGGGGTGAGACCCAAGCTGCACTTGATGGACGACAACGACCCGTTTTGATAAGCTCTTGGACATGGTCCGGTCGTTAAAATGTGATGCATAACATCGTTCGATAAAATGTCAGAAGACTGTGTCAATCCGGTAATCGAGGGGAACTCTGCCAGAATTTTGGAAAATGAAGATGATTTGTCTATGGTGCTCACGCCGAAAAAAGGTGCATTTTTTACGCTGCCAATAGACGCACGCTTCGTTGAAGAATCAATGAGTTTTTTATGGCAAAGATCGACATTCAATCCATAAGCCGAAAGCAGATCAGCCCCTATTATTGGGTAGGGTACTGCTGCGATACAAAAGTTCCAACAAATAGAACGTTGAAGACCAAAATCAAGCCTAAGGCGTCGTTGACCATACGTGTTTATGCGCGAATTATTCGCGGCATAAAGCGCGAATTCGTCGGGACGTTGTTTGTTTTTGGCTTCAACAGGGATTAAGGATATGTCCGATCCCGTATCTATTAAAAAACTGAGACTCGACTCGCGATCTTGCATGAAGAGACGTTTAGAGTCTGCCTTTGCACCGGTCGCCTCAACACGGATCGGCAAATCTAGTTTTCCGATTCTGGGCTTTTCTTAAAAGAGCAGGGCTGCCGACACTTATGTGCCCTATCTCCGAACTTGCGATGATAAAAACAAACATTCTGATCCTCCGAAGTACGATCATGAGACTTGTTTCCATTATTAGCTCCCGAATTCGCACGATATTTTGATCGGTTATTAAAATTAGAATTCTTCTTAAAAGGGGGGCGCGGTTTTGAGGTCAAAGCGTCCACTTTCGCTGTCAACTCGTCAAGTTTGTCTTTAAGACTCCGATCAGCCGAAACTGCCGAAACGTTCCTTTCACTAGAGCTATAAGAGACAATTCGATCTGCTATGGAAGCTAACCGAGTGAGATCATTCGTATCCGAGACGGCTAAGACAGCACGGCAACTGGCAGGGAGATGCTCAAGGAAAATTGTTTTTATCACGTCATCGCTGCATCTACGACGTCCCACGTGACGTAACCGATTTAAAATGTAAGATGGCTTACCGTCACTTACGGTTTCACCTCTCAACATACTTCGCAATTCACTTTCGGGGGAAACCGAAAAATTATCGATTACTCTTTTTTTAATTTCAATGTATAAGTTATTAACATAGCAGCCATTCGACAAAAGGTCGCCAAAAGTTTGAATTATTTCATAATTAAGGGCAGCCACTACCGCACCGGCTCTCAATTGCTGTGAGAAAACATCTGAGGATTCGAAAATAAGCTCAGCTTGAGCAAACCAAAGCGATGGATCAACCCAAAAAATGCTGGAAGATGAGGAATTCGACCAGGAATATAAGGACGTCTTTGCTCGAAAAGGCCAGGTCGCGACGAATCTCCGAAAAAACCCTCAAAACTACGTGGCAAATGCGCATGGTCAGGAATATCCGGTCGAAATGGCATACCCGAAGGGCCAGGACCAAATTCCTCTGCTGACATCTCAAAAGAAAAAACTTCTTACAAAAAAAAATCAGAAATCGAAAATTTATTTTCTCGAAAAAATTCAAATAATTCGGCAAATAAATTGATCGAATATCTAAATTCAATATTATTTATTTAATTTGACATCAATAACATTTTAAGACTTTTATTTTTCCGAAAATAGAAAAAAAAATTTCAAAGAATTAATCGTTCTCTTAAGTTTTCAATAGAAATTAAAACGACCGAAATTACTTGAATAATAAAAACGAAAATTACACAACACAGAATATTATCAATGAAAGACGGAGTATTTAATACGATTCGCATTTTGTCGGGGAAAAAAGAAAAATGACGATTATTTACTATTATCTGTTTATCCGAAAAGGAAAAATATTTCAAATCGCGCAAATTTCAATTCATATAAACTCAAGGTCGTCAGTGTTTTCGAAATTTACAATATTTATACTAAATAATTTTCCGTTGAATAATTAAAATTCTCGTCGCAATCGCTTTACCTCAATATTTGAACCACTAAAATTTCAATTTCAAATGCACAAATTTACAAATAAATTTTTTTTTTAAATTTTACTTTAAAATGAAATTGATAAATTCTTTTTTTTTTTTTTAAGTCAAAAGAAAAATGAATTCAGAAAAAGATGAAAATGAAATACTCAAAACAATAGATATGCTAAAATACAAACGTAAAACAAAAATGTCCAATACGCTGCTAAGTTCCTGTCTACGGAGATGTTTCCCACGATGAAAATGTCGAATTCCATGCTGATTTTAATTCCTCCCTTTTAAAAAACAGCACTCTATGCCAGCGTGAATTCTCGAGATACCTCTGGAAGAATGGCACGTAGATATCGGCATGACTGGTCGCTGGTTAACTTGACATCACGGAACACCAAGGGTGATTTCATGAAAGAGGTCAAATTATAAGAAGACGGAAAACTGTTATTTTGCGATCAGGCTAAAATAAAACGTCACTACCTGTTGCATGGGCTGGAATGTTATGCCCATGCGCCGTTTTCCAAAGCGTTTACAATAAAAAATCAGCAACTGCTCACCAACATTCTTTTAGATTCTCATCATCCAAAATAAAGGCAAAAATATCCTCGCCCAGAAACTCGAACAGCACAGGAATTCTCCAAACAGGAACTCCTTACGGCATTTACTTGCGATGATTGGCTGACGGGCGTCTGCGACGAGAACTCAAGCTCGGCAAGGTCGTAAAATATTTTCTTGAGTAATCAGGTTAAAAAATACTTTTTTGATCGGCATTCTTTTAAATAATTTTTCTTTGTCATATTTTCATCATAAAAATTTTGGATTAACACATGATGAAACACGATTACCACGCACTTGAACACCGATCACGTCGGGGTCACCAATGTGGGGATTTTGAGGTTAGATTTTACGTAATAAATAATCTCCCACTAATGTTCATAATTTAACTACACTTTATTTATAACACTCGTCTGGCACGACGATATCATTTCTTTGTATATAATTTTTAACAGGGCGGATGTTATTATACTATCCTTGTTATTACTTAATATTACGACTACTCACTAACTAGTTTCGAATCTATCTGACTAAAACTGTATGGCGCAGCTCACACCTCCAGGCCTGCGCCGATAGAGAGAGAGAGAGAGGGAGATATCGAGACAGAGATACTCCCCACATTTTTCACATTATTCAAGTATGCACATTTAAATAGTTGGCCAACAAGAAAGTTAGTTTTATCCGTGGTTTTAAATAAAAGTGACAATGTACTGTTAAGAAGCCCAAAAACCCTACTGTAAAAAAGTGCATGAGATCTGTCGAAAGAAGGTATCTATTTACTTACATGTGTACGCATATAAGATCTCAGGTGACACAGAAGAGATCTCGTATAAGATCTTATAAGAACATAGGTACGAACGCATGTAAGTTCTTATATTAAGTTCCGTCATGCGCCGCGTATAACGTTACTCAATATGAAATTGAAACAGCGTTCTTATATGAGTTCCCATCTGCGTACGTATGTACGAACACATGTGCGAACACACGTACGAGCTTATGTGCGAACACACCTAAGTATTAAATTAAATATTTTAAATTAAATATATTATTAAAAAAAATTCTCGCCAACGGGATTCCAGCCCATCTAACCTGAGCCTAAGAACGCCTTAAACCCCTCGGCCACCGTAGTTATAGAAACAACTTTACAAAATCTTAGTCATGTTTAATACATAAATTTCTCCGGAAACACATGACTAAGCTTTTGTAAAGTTGTTTCTATAACTACGGTGGCCGAGGGGTTTAAGGCGTTCTTAGGCTCAGGTTAGATGGGCTGGAATCCCGTTGGCGAGAATTTTTTTTAATAATATATTTAAATTAAAATATTTAATTTAATACTTAGGTGTGTTCGCACATGTGTTTATACATACGTACGCAGATAAGAACGCTGTTTCAATTTCATATTGAGTAACGTTATACGCGGCGCATGACGAAACTTAATATAAGAACATACATGCGTTCGCGTATCTATGTTCTTACATAAAATCTTATACGAAATCTCTTCTGTGTCACCTGAGTTCTTATATGCGTACACATATAAGTACATACCTACCTTCTTACGACAGATCTTACGCACGTTTTTACAGTAGGGAAACGCTGTTACTAATTAAAATATAGCTCAAATCGCTACATGTAGCGATTTCAGAATTTAGACCACGAAATCGGTGATATAGATAGCCCAAATCGCGGTTTGCAGCCCAATATACACTGAAAAAAATGTTTAGGTACACTACAAAGAATTCTAGCTGTTACAGCTAAATAATATCGCTCCATAACGTTGACCTAAACGTTTAGGTGCGGTACCTAAATTATATTGCAGAAAAGATGTATCTATTCTGCCTAAAAAATTGAACCAGTTATTCTATATTTTTTGCTGAATAACAGCTAGATAATATAGGAGTAGCTTCTAAATTCTTTTAGCCTATTCCCCGGGCAACGCGGTCGTCGCATCAATGCCCCCGTGGCAATGCTATAACGACTGCAGCTAATGGAAGCTCTGGCCTCAGGTTCACCCCGCCAAAGTGGTATTACCTGAATTTGGCTCCTGTTTAGGATTATAAACAAAATCTTCTTACATCATGTTTGTCACACCACCAGGGAAAGACAATGCTGGGGACGGAGCCTCGGCACCGGCGGGTAGTGGAGGTGAGAAAGCGGGCCTCGACTCGTCGTCATTAGATGACCGCAATGTAATAGAGGTAGATCACTTGGCTTCCTTTACATCTAATAATTCAAGCGATAAAGACTCTAAGAAAGGTACGCCTGCTAGTAAAACGGGCAAACGTACACAAACTAAAGCATCTACTGGAAGCAGTGTACTACTGCTGGAAGTTTCGCTACTGGAAGTTTCGCTTACCGAAAACTCAGTAATCCTTGTCGGATGCCTTAAAGAATTCATACAAGCCCAAGAACGAATTCGTAGAGATTAGCACTGCTTTGAATCTGCAATTGGAACAGTTGCTTTCTGACGAGCTCATGGAAAGGATCAGCCTATTAGAACAATCTACCTCTGATCTGAATACAATAAGCACCTCTTCCTCGTCAAACTTAAGGAGAGATCTTCTGAACATGAAAAATGCCGAAGAGGAACTTCGGAAAGAAAGCGACCTCATGCGCACCAGAATCCAGATTTTGGAAAAACTGTACTCCAAAACAGCAGAAAGGGAGAAACGGCTGCAGGAGCAACTAGAGAATGCTGTCATAGAAGACCAGTGCAAAGAATGCCGGAAGACGCAGCTTCTGAAAAGTGAGAGGCTTCAACTGAAGAAGGAAGAAACACTGGAGTGTTTCCAAACCGTGGGAGAAGAGCATTGGGCTGCTGGTATCTTTGGTGAAGTCAAAGTAAACACACGACCGATTTGGGATCCCGTGGAAGACTCTGCCATAATACTACCTTGTAATACAGAAATCTCTTTTGAGAACAGAGGCATCAAACGGGCTATATACAAGTTTGGTGGAAAAAACGGAATAAGAGAGCAGATCAAAGGGGAAGGTGACCTCGCAGTTATGATCCAGTCGCTGGGTTTCCCGGATCAAGAGGGTAGAATAAAACAAACCTCACGGTGCATATACTACCCAATTCAAGGGGAAAATGCCGACAACACAGACGAGGGAGACAAACACCTTTTTAGAAACCTGCAAAGGATGAAACGACACCTACTGCAGAGTGGCTGCAAAAAGCTAGCGTTTCCGAGAACTGATGAGGTGTCTGGAGTTGTGCTGCAACGTATGCTACAGTTCCTGCTCACAGATACGGAGATATGCATAGAGTGCTACCAAGACAGAGCTGTCACAATGGAAAAGACGGCAGAGAGGAGAAATGGAAAGAAAATCAATGCTGGGAAAAACCCGAACAAGCCGGATGCCTTAAGGAATAAACCTGGCGCCATAAAAAGAGCAGAGAACGATGCTTTGGTGCTACAGATTGAAGGAAAAAAGTATGCAGAAGTCCTTAGATCTGTCAAGCAGGTAGTAAACCCGGCAGAACTGGGGGTAACCATCAAACAAATAAGACAGACTAAGGATGGCAATGTTCTCCTGTCAGTCAAAAATGGTGCTGCTGAGACTGAAGCGCTAAAGACAAAGATCGCCGAAAGCCTACCGGGTGTAAAGACATCGATCCTAGTAAGGAAAACAATCCTCCATATTAAGGGAATGGATGAGGTGACTACGGTAGAAGAGATAAAGGAGGCGGTCAAAAAAGCCACCAATGCTAAGACGGAAGAATTCGAGGTAAGAGCTTTACGCCCTACTTATGGAAACAGACAAAATGTGACTAACATAATGCGTCAAGCAGATGCGGGAAAACTGTTACAAGAGGGAAAAATTATTATCATTGGATGGATAAAATGTAGAGTCCTGGAGCGACAAAAGGAAGTAAGGTGCCAACAATGCTGGGAGACAGGGCATGAGAAAACGGTATGTGAAGGACCGAATAGAACCGACCTCTGTAAGAAGTGCGGGAAAGAGGGCCATAAGGCTAGAATCTGTGAAAATGTTGCTTTCTGCCTAAAATGTTCAAGGGAGGACACCAAACGACGAATCACGAGAGGAACAGTGGTAGAAACTCGAGACAAAATCCTGAAAACAAAATTCAAGATGAGGATATTGCAGATTAATGCAAATAGAAGACGTGTGGCCCTGAATATGACTCTTGCGACAGCAAATAAGCTCACGGCAGGGATCTTAGTAGTAAGTGAACCAAACATAAAGATGGTGCAAGAGGATGGAGACTGGATCCATGACAATAACTGTGACACAGACATTAAAGGATATATAATGAACCTATATCAAATCTTGAAGAGATCCTTCAACAAGTTGAGGAAACTCTACTGGAAATTAAGAGAGAAGCAATTATCAGGGGCGATTTCAACGCAAAGTCGACCCAATGGGGCATAAGGAAACCTGATACCAGAGGAGATACTGTCACAGAGTGGTTAGCTAATCTCGACCTAGTGATCAAAAACGTCGGAAAAGCACCAACCTTCACGTGATATTACTGAATTTTTGTGTATCATCTTTTTTATTGATCAGATTTTTTTGTAATTTTATATGTATCATTTCAGAAGTCCAACGTTTTCGAAGATTTGATTCTCTATCGAAAATTGAATATCCATCCCAATTAAAATTATGTTTGCAGTCTTTTTTGTGTGTTGTGAGAACCGTATTTTTGTTTTTTTCAATTTCATGTTCGTGAACTCTAACTCCCATCATTTTCTTAGTTTCTTCAATATATGTATCAGAACAATCTTTGCAATTGCTTTTATAAACTACATTGGTTATTTTAGATTCTTTTAATGTATCTTTCAATCTTTTAACTGTATTTAATTGGCTAGAGTTGTTTTTTGAAGAAATAGTAACAATGCAGTAATTCTTCAAACTGTGGGCTATTTTTTCAAATAGGCCTTTTGTAAATGGAAAGATGTATAAGATATGGTAAGATGTATATGTAATCCTTTGATTACAAACTTATATTTGGGTGAAAATTTATAAAGTAGACCACCTAAAACTGACTTCTCGAATTTTAAAACTTCTTTTATGTAATTTTTTGCAAAAAAACAAAATAAAAAGATCCCTGAAACACGTTTATAAAAAAATTAATTTTTTAATTAATTATAAACAATTGAACTTTTTAGCAATCTTTTACTAAATTCGCAATTACTCTGTTTCTACTTGATAAAATTTAATAATATTTGGTGAGTATATTGAAAAATAATGTTACTTTGGATTTTTATAGAAAATTTTATTAACCTTCATTATTTATGCAAAATTAATTGTTTATTTAATAAACAAATGAAAATTTAAGCAACTTC
Organism: Ganaspis brasiliensis; assembly: GCA_037103525.1. Lineage (NCBI taxonomy): Eukaryota > Metazoa > Arthropoda > Insecta > Hymenoptera > Figitidae > Ganaspis > Ganaspis brasiliensis. The sequence continues at coordinate 1,570,925 of JAZKLR010000219.1, forward strand.
TCATATGAGTAGGAAAAAAATTCAAAAACGACAAAAATCTAGAAGCTTTACCCTTTAATTTAAAAAAAAATTTAGTACCTTTAAAAAATGAGTGAATTACGCGAATTCAAAGAGCGGCGTCCAAGAGCTGGAACACCCGTCACATCGCGGCACGCTACCGCGAGTACCCACGTAGAAAGATTCCCAGGAATTCCGATAAAAATTTAAATGTATGTTTTTAAATAAAATCAGACTTTTTGAATCCATTAAACATAGATACCTAAGAAAGCAATAAGTGCCGAACTGAAGTCCAGGTGACAGTTACCCAACTTCTTCGGGGAAATTAACCTCAAATTGTAAAAATCAACATCTAGGAATTGAAAGTGGCCACTAGGTTGGCGTTAGCAGTAAGTTAACTCTAGCGATACAAACTCACTGAAAAACTCACTGGCAAACATCACTGAGTTTTTTGGGCTATTTCAATGCGTTTTCAGATAGTATTTGAAACATTTACTCACTCAAAACTTATTGGGTCTTTTAAGTCTGATTTATGGCAATGGAAAATTCTACTGGAAACCCTTAAGAGGTAAAAATAATTTCTTGGGCCCTTTTGCGGTTTATGACCAAAATAATACTTTTGGTGACCTTCGGGTACAAAAATAAAAATAATGTTTATTTATTTTAACATTATACAGTAGAATCTCGATAAGTCGAAGTTGAAGGGAAACGATGAAAACTTAGAGTTAAAGAGGTTTCGACTTATCGAGGGTTTCGAGTTATAGAGGTTTCTGAAAATATAATTCGAGATATAGAGGTTTTCGCATACTGTATATTTATACATAAAAAAAAGTTTCTACACTGAAGCCTGATATTTAATTATTGTTGAAAGTGTACTTAAAGGTATGCCATATTTTAAAGCAACATCTTTTTTTTGCACCACTTTTCACATTTTCAATAACTTTTAACTTTTCCCCACATGATAAAGTTTTTAATTTTCGTTTCGCACTCATTTTTCTTGAAGATATAAATGTATATGGGAGTGGGCCCCAAGATGAACAGGACCCCAAGATGGACATTTCGTATAAAATTTTTGTTTAAGGTGACAGCGCCTTATGTTTTCTGTCATTTTTGTTGTTTGTATAGACGAACATTTTGATGCACATTTGAAGAAAAAAAACCGGTTGGTTTTTCTTCTACACATACCACGTAATTTTGTGTCAAAAAAGTTATGTAACAGTTTTTTCTCAAGTTGGTAAAGTTATTTAAATTTATAATTTAGAATGAGTACTAAACGTTATAATATTCTTTATTTATCGTATAATAATATTCTAAAATGATTTTACTCATTCAGTATTCATATATATATATATATTTTTACTATGGATTAAAAAATGGTGTCATGTACCCTAAGATGGACAGGCCTAAAATCTTAATGTATTTTTTTGCATATTTTCGATTTTACACTTTTTTCAATAATTTTTTGAGCCAATTAATTAAAATTTTTTATTTTCCACCATAAAATGTGATTTTATCGTTAGAGAATTTATTATATTGATATTTTTCGATATTTTATTACTTTTTACTGTTAACCCATTAACGCCCAGACGGACGAAAAATTTCTGTTGACTTTGAGGACCTCCCTTTTAAAAAAAATGCCTACAAAAAAATTAGCACTTATCATTTTTAACGTAAAATTTACTCCTCTTTTAGATTCTGAAGTTAAAATTTGTTTATAACAAATCGTTAAAAAGTTATAAACAATTTTTTGCAAAAAAACACGATTTTTTGAGAAAAAATTTTCATTTTAGACATATTTTCACCGGAAAAAAGCAAGTAGATGCTCTCAAAAGCTCAAAATATCGCGTCCATGGACCCCCAGCTATAAGACCCTGAAGCAAAAAATTTTTTTTTTCAAAATGGCGGACGCCAATATGGCGGCTAAAACTAAAAAAATGGCTCAGATATGAAACAGGGTGCTCCAACTTTTTCATGTGACTAAAATCGCCTAAAACTCTTTATACGGGGGTTTTTGGGGTCGCTGATTACGAATATGATGTCAGTTTTTAAAAATTCAAAATGGCTGATCCAATATGGCGGACGAATTTTTAAAAAAATTTTGGATTCACTTGAAACTCTCCACTCAGGGGTTTTTGGGGTCGCTGATTACGAATATGATGTCAGTTTTTAAAAATTCAAAATGGCGGATCCAATATGGCGGACGAATTTTTAAAAAAATTTTGGATTTACTTGAAACTCTCCACTCAGGGGTTTTAAGGGTCGCTGATTACGAATATGATGTCAGTTTTTAAAAATTCAAAATGGCTGATCCAATATGGCGGACGAATTTTTAAAAAAATTTTGGATTCACTTGAAACTCTCCACTCAGGGGTTTTTGGGGTCGCTGATTACGAATATGATGTCAGTTTTTAAAAATTCAAAATGGCGGATCCAATATGGCGGACGAGTTTTTAAAAAAATTTTGGATTCACTTGAAACTCTCCACTCAGGGGTTTTTGGGGTCGCTGATTACGAATATGATGTCAGTTTTTAAAAATTTAAAATGGAGTTGGCAAATTTTTTAAGTCTTATTATTTTTTTTTGGTTATTTTTGTTTATTTGACGCTGATTTATTTGCTGTGGTGCTGTATAACTTTTAACTATGCTCACAACTAAGACGGTTTTGCGCTTGTTGTTTCCGCTAAGATCTGGCATTTCGAAATCGGCGCATTACTAGTTTTGCAGAAAATGCAATGGCATGCAGTTATTACTGCTGTACTGCTTGTTGGCATTGTGCCAGAATTTGCTTGCAGCTCTGGCTATTGTTACTGAGCCAGCATTTGCTTCCACCACTGGTTGTCCTTACTGTGCCAGCGTTGCTTGCAGCTCTGATTATTGTTACTGCGCCAGCATTTGCTTCTACCACTGGTTGTCCCCTTACAAAAAAGGAGTATTAGAATAAGTATTGAATAATGAGTACTGCAGTGAGTATTGCAATGAGTATTGCAATGAGTACTGCATGAGTACTGCAATGAGTACTGCAATGAGTATTGGAAATTCCAGTACTTTTTTCGCCACATGTATTTTTTAAGTACAGTAAACAATTTTTTTTAAAATTATAATGAAATTGTGATTTTGCGTTCCATGTATTTCTGTATATTTAGTTTACAACAAAAAAAGTAGTGCGCAGACGTAGGAGCCGTAGAAACTTAGTGCGCAACATATTATATTTTCAACAATGTTTGGCGAAAAAAGTACTGGAATTTTCAATACTCATTGCAGTACTCATTGCAATACTCATTGCAATACTCACTGCAGTACTCATTATTCAATACTCATTCTAATACTCTTTTTTTGTAAGGGTCGTTACTGTGTCAGCGTTTCTTGCAGCTCTGGTTATTGTTACTGTGCCAGCGTTGCTTGCAGCTCTGATTATTGTTACTGCGCCAGCATTTGCTTCAACCACTGGTTGTCGTTACTGTGTCAGCGTTGCTTGCAGCTCTGGTTATTGTTACTGTGCCAGCATTGCTTGCAGCTCTGGTTATTGTTACTGCCGAAGCATTTGCTTCCACCACTGGTTGTCGTTACTGTGCCAGCGTTGCTTGCAGCTCTTGTTATTGTTACTGCGCTAGCATTTGCTTCTACCACTGGTTGTTGTTACTGTGTCAGCATTTGCGTGCAGCTCAGGTTGTCGTAACTGTGCCAGCATTCGTTTGCAGCACTAGTTGTCGTCATTGTGCCAACATTCACGTGCACCACTGGTTGTCTGCACTGCGCCAGCATTCTTTTATTACTGGGTCGATTTTAAAAATGTCAACAAAGCGTAAGTCGAAACGGCAGAAAGTTGTAAATGACGCCGAGAGTTTCGAAGTTGAAGAACATGACGAACACCTAGATGTGCTAATGCTACCAAACTCGAATGATTCTGGCGAATCTGATTGTGAATCTGATTCAGATGGTGATGCTATTCATGAAGAGCTAGAAAATTCGCTTAAGAATGAATGTGCCGATTTACCGCAAAATTCATACCAGACGATTCGAGAAAATTATACTTCAAATCAATCGAAGTTGGAGCCAGATCATATTTTTGAATGGGTTGATGGTGAACAGAAGTATGATCCTCAGTATAAAAATGAAACTTTTATACCTGATAGCGTTGCAAAAAAAATTTGGTCATCCTCGTCAATTGAACTATTTGAATTTTTCTTTTCCAAGGAGCTAAAAGAATTCATATTAGACGCAACACGTCTGAATGATTGTCAAATTTCGTTGACTGAATTAGACAAATTTCTTGGAATAATTATTTTGTCTATTTTCAACGAAAGGAAATCTCAACGAGATTATTGGTCCCAGAATCATCTTCTAGGTTGTGAAGCTGTAGCTGGAGCTATGAGTCGCAACAAGTTTGAAGATATCAAGTCCAAGCTAAAGCTATCCAAACCTGAAGATGAAAATGCTGATGATAGAGCTTGGCGAGTGAGAGGTCCTTTGGAGATTTTTAAGAAAAATGCGAGGCAGTTTGGGTATTTTTCATCAGCTTTGTCAGTTGACGAAATGATGGTAAAGTTTCGGGGAAGAACTATTTTGAAGCAGTTTATAAGAAACAAGCCTGTCCGTTTCGGTATCAAAATGTGGGCTCTTTGTAGTTCCGAAGGATTTTTATTCGATTGTGACATTTATTGTGGCAAGAATTCAAAAAGTTTTTTTTTTGGCAATGAAGAAAAGCTAAATAAATGTGCTTTAGGTAGCTGCATTGTCGTTGGTCTTCTCCAAAACCTTCTTTCTTCAGTTGTACCCAGAAATGTAGTGAAATATCACGTATATTTTGACAACTTTTTTACAAGTCCAGATTTACTGGTTCATCTGAAGAAAGTTGGTTTGCGGGCAACAGGGACAGTCAGAGCTAATCGAATTCAAGTAAAAAATCCGATTACGGAAAAGGATCCAAGAGGGACATTTATTGCCAAGCATGACAAATGCAGTGGTGTCAATTATGTCACAGTAAAAGATTCGAAAGTAGTGTCTATACTGTCAACACTGATAGGTGTTACACCAATTAGTTCAGTCAAAAGATATTCTTCGGAGACAAAGAGCAAAGTTGATATAGCATTTCCTAATGCTTTTACAACCTACAACAAGTTTATGGGCGGAGTAGACTTGCACGACGCACATTGCAGCAATTTGATGCCATGCAAAAGGTCGAAGAAATGGACTTGGGTTATACTTATGAGACTCGTTCAAGCATCAATTGCAAATGCAACTGTTCTAAGAAACTTAGTTGTCCAAGAAAAAAAAATAGGTACTAAAGACATGGCTCTACAGATTGCAGAAGCATATCTAAAAAAATCTGAATCCATCAAAAACCACAAAGTTCAAAGAGTTGAACAAAAGAAAAACTGCTCTAATTTCTCCAAGTGCACCTGTAGAACGCAACGAAAGTGCGTGGAGTGTGATGCATATTTATGCGTTTCCTGCTTTCAGGATTTTCACACCTAAAATGTAAAAATGTAAAAAATATTAAAACAAAAAAAAAATAAAATAAAATAAAATAAAAAACGAAAAAAACAAAAAAAAATAAAATAAAAAACGAAAAAAAAAAAGACTCTTTATTGTCCACCTCCTCGCGGTAAGAGTCGGGCAACGGCGAATTATTCGACGGCAAACGGACCAAAAAATTCTTATTCATTGTATAATACTTATTGAAATTCAAACAATTTGACTCTGCTATTTTGTATTTTCAAGAATTGCCATCAGATTTGCAATTAGCGACCCAAAAAACTCCCGAATAGAGAGTTTCAAGTAAATCCAATAATTTTTTACAAAACTCGTCCGCCATATTGGATCCGCCATTTTGAATTTTTAAAAACTGACATCATATTCGTAATCAGCGACCCCAAAAAGCCCTGAGTGGAGAGTTTCAAGTGAATCCAAAATTTTTTTAAAAATTCGTCCGCCATATTGGATCCGCCATTTTGAATTTTTAAAAACTGACATCATATTCGTAATCAGCGACCCCAAAAACCCCTGAGTGGAGAGTTTCAAGTGAATCCAAAATTTTTTTAAAAATTCGTCCGCCATATTGGATCAGCCATTTTGAATTTTTAAAAACTGACATCATATTCGTAATCAGCGACCCCAAAAACCCCCGTATAAAGAGTTTTAGGCGATTTTAGTCACATGAAAAAGTTGGAGCACCCTGTTTCATATCTGAGCCATTTTTTTAGTTTTAGCCGCCATATTGGCGTCCGCCATTTTGAAAAAAAAAATTTTTTGCTTCAGGGTCTTATAGCTGGGGGTCCATGGACGCGATATTTTGAGCTTTTGAGAGCATCTACTTGCTTTTTTCCGGTGAAAATATGTCTAAAATGAAAATTTTTTCTCAAAAAATCGTGTTTTTTTGCAAAAAATTGTTTATAACTTTTTAACGATTTGTTATAAACAAATTTTAACTTCAGAATCTAAAAGAGGAGTAAATTTTACGTTAAAAATGATAAGTGCTAATTTTTTTGTAGGCATTTTTTTTAAAAGGGAGGTCCTCAAAGTCAACAGAAATTTTTCGTCCGTCTGGGCGTTAATGGGTTAAGCTATTAAATTGAAGTTTTAAGACATTTTATTTCTTGATAAATTCCGTACAATGATTAAAACTTAGATCAAGAATTGTTACAAGATGTTAATTTTTTATTTACTACCATTTTCAGAGACTTTTAAGAAGGTGTCCATCTTGTGGCCACTTCTTTTTAGACCGAAAATTTTAACAATTAGAAAAAATGCTTTAAAAAATGTTTATGTTCAAAATAAAATTTTATCTCTGTGGCCATAAGTTACCTTATAAATTGTACTTTCATCCGGTATAAAACATTTTAATAAATTTTATTGGGTTTGGATTCTACAGCAATAAATCGATAAGGTGCCCAGTAAAAAAAATTGAATACCACTTCCCGGGAAACCATTTACCACTTGACGAGGTGGTACATGGTTTCGAGCAAAAACCATTTACCACCTGTCAACTGGTATATGGTTTCGAGTAAGGTGATAAATGGTCCACTAATTTAACGTATTTATGAAAGAAATATGATTTTAACAGACAGCTAAATGGTTGCAGATCAATAAATAAACTGTGCAAAACCTGGAACTATAACGCAAATAGCTTATTTCATGATAAAAAGGAAATATAATTTTTAGGTTATGTAGACTACATATGGCTAACACCCTACCAACTCTGTTTGAATTTGACGCGCGAAATATGGTTTTTTCTTAAAAATATAAAAACTTGTTTTTATATATATTTTAAAGAAACAAAGCAAATATAATAAAAATTATACTAATTAATTAGAATTTAGCGAGCGAGGTTAATTTCGCTAGTTTTAAATTGAAATAAGAAATAATATCCAATATTAAAAAATTTAAAATACAATAAATTTGATTTATTATTATTAAAAATTATAAAAACTATAAACAAAAGTTATTAATATAATAATATATATATTTGTTGCTTTATTTAAATGTTTTAAATTTAAACCATAATAATAATATATTAAGATTTTATTTACGTTAAAAATTTAAATTTATGACTTTTTAATTTTACTTTAAAATTATTTCAAAATAATTATTGTTTAATTTTATTAATTTTACAAATAGTAATATTCACAAAGAATAATAATAATTTTAAAATAAATTTAAAACCACACTTTAAATTTTTATTTTGAAAAAATTTTAAATAAAAAGCAATTCTTAATTAATTGCATATACATAATACCTATAAATAAACTTTAGGAATAAATAAATTCTACCTAATTAAAATAAATGATATTTGCTGCCTTTCTTTTATTAATTTTTTAAATAATTGTTTTGAAATAATTGTCAATTAAATTTCAGATAGAAAGTTTTTAACAAAATAAATAATTCGAAAATTAATTTCATTTAATTTATTTTATGAATAAATCGTAACTAATTATAATAAATTTTATAAATATAATTTATTATATTCACTGCTTTTTTTGCAATGTTTCAATTTAAAATAATAATAATAAATCAAAGGCCGTAGCCGGATAAGCATGTGTCTGCGGCCCCCGCTCGGATTTCGTCCATATTCATAGGATTGAGTACCCTTAATATGAAACTTTTTTTCGCCAAGTATTAACTTTTGAAAATTATTTTTTAAAAAGTTATGGCACTTTTTTGAAAAAAATTAAAATTTGATCTTTTCTTAAGTGGATGAATCGATTTATTCGGGAAAAAAATATGTTATAAGGGAAGCAAAAATGCATTTAAAAAAAAATTGGCGATTAATTTTGGGCAGGGTAAGGGGTAGAAAAAAAACATTTTTACTTTCTATAATTTTTTTTTCATAGTAGTTGACTTGGAACAATCACCATATTTTTTTGTTACATCCCTTTTCATCTAAAAAGAAACATATATTTTAGGCAGCTCGATCTGAAGGGTACTTGACTGTGAAAATTAAAAAAAACTGATTTTTGGCCCCTAAAATACATGGTATATCACGGAAAGGAGGGGCCAACCTATTTTTACTTGAGCTTTTACTTCCTGTCTCATTAATGAGCGCACCGAAATAAATTATGAACATACGAGTCATATATTATTAAAATTAGCCAATTATATTATATGTTTTCCTGAGTAGTAATTGAGATTTTGCATTAGATTTGAACAATTATTGTGTTTTATCGCTTCTGCAGACATATAAAGCAAATCATCTTTTTATTAAAACATATTTCAGATAGCTGATGAATATACGAAGTGTTAGCTAAATATTTACCATATTTCTTCCCTTCAGTTGTTGTTTACTTACTATTTTTCTTTGTAGATAGAAACAATTGTTACGGAACATATTTTCATTCTAATAAGCATTTTAAAACTAATGAATCTATTAAAAATTAATTTCTCGAATATAATAAAACATAAAAAGAATGCATTGAAATTATTATTATCTAAAGACAATTGCTTTACTACAATGTTAATAAATCCAGGCCCTGGCGTAAGGGGGTGGTTAGGGGTTTCAACCTCCCCCCCCCCCCGAGAGGTGGAAATTACTTAAAATTTTTTTAATCTTTCTGATAAAAAACTTTTTTTAATAATGAACGAAGTTTTCACACATTTTTTTTAACCCCCTTCCACAGTCCATGATTCGGACTAATAAAAGAAAAGACATAGAAATATAAAAGTGCAGAGTCTTTGACTGGCGGGGGGGGGGGCGGTTAAGAAGTGTGTGAAAACTTCCCAGATAGTACGTAACCTTGCATCAACCTTGCCGAAATGTTTCCGTGGAAGTTTTGCAATATTGACGGGCAACATTGCGGCAAGGTTGCTGCAAGGTTAAAATTTCCTACCTGGCCCAACCTTGCACAGTAAGCTTGCTGGAAGCTTATCGCAAGATTGCACCGCAAGCTTGCAACAAGGTTGTACGGTAATATTGTTGAAAGATTGCTCGGCAAGATTGCATGGTAAGCTTGCTCCAAGGTTGCTGCAAGGTTGATGTGCAAGATTGATTCAAGGTTGCAGCAAGGATGTAGCAAAGTTCCGATGAAGTTGCTGTAAAGTCATAAAATACAATTAACGTAATTAAATATGGTCAATTTTCAAATTTTAAAAAAGAAAAGTTTTATTCAAATTAAAGAAATTTTAAAAAGCAGATTTTTATTACCTATGGAAAGAAATTTTTACAACCTTGCAACAACCTTGCACATCAACCTTGCAGCAACCTTGCTACAACCTTGCAGCAAGCCCACCATGCAATCTTGCCGAGCAAACTTGCGACAATATTACCGTGCAAACTTGCTGCAAGGTTGCGGGCAATCTTGCGATAAGTTTCCAGCAAGCTTCCTGTGCAAAGTTGGGCAAGGTGGGACATTTTAACCTTGCCGAAATGTTGCCGTGCAAGTTTTGCAATATTGCGGCAAGGTTGCTGCAAGGTTACGTACTATCTGGGTTCGTTCTTTATTAAAAAAAGTTTTTTATCAGAAAGATTAAAAAATTTTAAGTAATTTCCACCTCTCGGGGGGTGTGGGGAGGTTGAAACCCCTAACCACCCCCTTACGCCAGGGCCTGGATTTATTAACATTGTAGTAAAGCAATTGTCTTTAGATAATAATAATTTCAATGCATTCTTTTTATGTTTTATTATATTCGAGAAATTAATTTTTAATAGATTCATTAGTTTTAAAATGCTTATTAGAATGAAAATATGTTCCGTAACAATTGTTTCTATCTACAAAGAAAAATAGTAAGTAAACAACAACTGAAGGGAAGAAATATGGTAAATATTTAGCTAACACTTCGTATATTCATCAGCTATCTGAAATATGTTTTAATAAAAAGATGATTTGCTTTATATGTCTGCAGAAGCGATAAAACACAATAATTGTTCAAATCTAATGCAAAATCTCAATTACTACTCAGGAAAACATATAATATAATTGGCTAATTTTAATAATATATGACTCGTATGTTCATAATTTATTTCGGTGCGCTCATTAATGAGACAGGAAGTAAAAGCTCAAGTAAAAATAGGTTGGCCCCTCCTTTCCGTGATATACCATGTATTTTAGGGGCCAAAAATCAGTTTTTTTTAATTTTCACAGTCAAGTACCCTTCAGATCGAGCTGCCTAAAATATATGTTTCTTTTTAGATGAAAAGGGATGTAACAAAAAAATATGGTGATTGTTCCAAGTCAACTACTATGAAAAAAAAATTATAGAAAGTAAAAATGTTTTTTTTCTACCCCTTACCCTGCCCAAAATTAATCGCCAATTTTTTTTTAAATGCATTTTTGCTTCCCTTATAACATATTTTTTTCCCGAATAAATCGATTCATCCACTTAAGAAAAAATCAAATTTTAATTTTTTTCTAAAAAAGTGCCATAACTTTTTAAAAAATAATTTTCAAAAGTTAATACTTATCGAAAAAAAGTTCCATATTAAGGGTACTCAATCCTATGAATATAGACGAAATCCGAGCGGGGGCCGCAGACACATGCTTATCCGGCTACGGCCTTTATTGTATTTTAAATTTTTTAATATTGGATATTATTTCTTATTTCAATTGAAAACTAGCGAAATTAACCTCGCTCGCTAAATTCTAATTAATTAGTATAATTTTTATTATATTTGCTTTGTTTCTTTAAAATATATATAAAAACAAGTTTTTATATTTTTAAGAAAAAACCATATTTCGCGCGTCAAATTCAAACAGAGTTGGTAGGGTGTTAGCCATATGTAGTCTACATAACCTAAAAATTATATTTCCTTTTTATCATGAAATAAGCTATTTGCGTTATAGTTCCAGGTTTTGCACAGTTTATTTATTGATCTGCAACCATTTAGCTGTCTGTTAAAATCATATTTCTTTCATAAATACGTTAAATTAGTGGACCATTTATCACCATACTCGAAATCATATACCAGTTGACAGGTGCTCGAAACCATGTACCACCTCGTCAAGTGGTAAATGGTTTCCCGGGAAGTGGTATTCAATTTTTTTTACTGGGTGTCCAACTTGGGGCCCTCTCCCCTACTAAACACGCAAAATCAATGCAGGGACCTCTGTTTGATAACAATTCACGACCGTCAATTGTATTGAATTAGCTTCGAGATATAGAGGTAGCGACCAAAACCTTCGAGTTATAAATGTTTAAAGGGCCATACGTACTAACTTCGAGTTATAGAGGTTTACAAACTGAACTTCGAGTTATAGAGGTTTTTAAGCTTCAAGGGAAGGGAAACGCTAAAAACTTCGTGTTAGAGAGGTATTCGACTTATCGAGGTTCTACTGTATTTGTTTTAATGAACTTGAACTATTTTCATGATTCTATTATGTCTACTACATATCCCTTTGACTTTGATTTCAAAAATGATATCAATTTTAACGTAATATTTATGGTTATAGACATTTATATTTTTTATAGAAAATAACAATCGCAAAAACTAATCTTATAATTCATAAACAATAAAATTAATATATAATTTTAAATCATAATTAGCTTTTTAATTAATATTATTCTCTGTAAATAATTATATTGTTATATTTTTGACACAATTTTTAATATAGGTATATACTCGCATAATATATATTGAATTTTCAGAAAAATATTTTTTTAAGAAATCTACATGAAAATATATGTTCAATAAGGAGACACAGATGGTTTGTGACAATATAATTTTAATTTCTTTTGAAACTAAATTTAAAAGGACTACCTCAAAACAAGCAATAAATTTTGACCTGGCCTGAGTGTAGCAATAAACCCTAGTGCGCTAGTAGCTCACTGGGCCAGTGAGCTTTCAATAATTTTCCAGTGATTTTCTATCGGTAGGGTTATGCCGAAATTCTATACTTTGACTATAGCAAATTCGGGCCAACTTACTTCTATCGCCAACCTAGTGGCCACTTTCAACGCATGTGACACTTTCAACTCGTCGTTGCACAGGCCTGGAAAACATCAAGTGCAGAACCGATATCCTGGTGACTTTTGGTCAACTTCTTCGGGGAACATAACCTCAAATTGTATAAATGAACTATCTATCTGTTATTTATAAGTGAAAATACGTAAGTGTATCAATTTAGAACTCTTTGTCTGTTAATATACTAAATATTTCTGTATCGTGTACGGAACCCTAGGTTTTAGTAGTAGGAGTGTAACTCGTACTTGTCCGATAATTTATACACATTTTTTACTATAAAAATGGCCTAGTCAGTAATTTTCATGATGATTTTCGTAATCAGCGCATTTAAATATGTAAGTATACGTATAGTTAAAATAAAATTGGAGAGTGGAACTTTACAAAACTGCACCCGTAATTTGTTTAAACAAATTTTAAATTATTATTCTTAATTTGTTGTTAGTAACTGGTTACCTTCGGCCTAAAAAGTTACAACATTGAGAAAAAATCGCAACTCTGTAACTCAATTTGATGAACAGATCAAGTTAAACAATATTAATTTGTTTAAACAATTTTAAAATTGTTTATTCTTAGTTGGTTGTTAGTAACTGGTTACATTCGGCCTAAAAGGTTGCAAAATTTAGAAAAAAATCGTAACTCTGTAGGTCAATTTGATGTAAAGTTGTAAATGAACAATAATAATTGGTTTCAACAAATTAGCAATTACATGGAATAATGATTAAAAATCATTATTGATGTTATTTATTCAGAATCTGTGAAAAAACTTTAACAAAAGTAGTAAAAAATATTTTTTAACAATTTTATCGTAATTTTGTAATTTTTGGGGTTTTTTGAGACCCCTTTAAAAAATAGTTAATATTAAAAAGTAATTAAATAAACAGATTAGACATTTGACTATGCTTGACAGGTTATGTAAAAGTTTGACAACTTTAAGTTTAATTTCTCATAATGCATCGGTGCGCCACTGTCAATTTTACGTAACCTTACAATGTCACATGCGGTTTCACAAATATCAAAGGGCTGCATCACACATAGGGTTGTAAAGTTTCATGAAACTTTCCTAATTAAAATGTTTCATGAAAGTTTCCATGCTTCATGAAACATTTCCAAGTTTCAATATGCCAAAAATATGTGGGAAAACCTAACCTTACCTTACTTGACAGATAAATTTGATGGAGCTAAATTTAAATTCTATCCCCTCCACTCAAAGTTTCATGAAACGATTCACCGCTTACAACTCTAATTAGGGTTGTGAGTGATGAAATTTTTCATTAAAATATTGAAACTTTCATTTGAAAGTTTCAATGTTTCATTTACGAAAGTTTCATTAGTTTCATGAAACATTGGAGAACCAATCGTAAGGCTTCATTCGCACATGCGCAGACTGCGCAGTAATCAGTTTAGGTTAGGTAACTTCCAGAATTTCGGTGGCGAATACGAAAGAGTTTATAAGAGCATATTTTCTTAATTGACAATGTGTTTTTTTTTTTTTAATTTGATACCTAATAAATCTTGGAGAAGATGCCTAGAGAAAAACACGCAGCGCATAAATATTTTTCTAAATAGACGGTTGAAGGGAAAAATAATAATGCCACAGTAAAAGCAACTTGCAATTATTGTAAATGGATATCGATTTATAATACAACAAGATTAATTCAACACATACCAAAATGCTTAAAGTGTCCACAAAAAATAAAAGATACCTTAAGAAATGAACAGTCAAATGAATGCGATCCAGATCCTGACCTTGACGAGGAAATAATTAATGAAAACATTCCTGAAAATTCTAGAGATTTATCTGTTGATGGTCCAGTGATTAAAAAAATGAAATTGAATCAATCAATTGAAATTTTTACCACTAGAGATAGCTATGTGACAGACGTCGAGCAAGTAAGTATTTATTTATGTACAATATAAATTATAAATATTTTCGTGATCGTTGTAAATTTCTATTTAATTTAAGGATGTTTATCCAAAAAACCATTTTCTACAGATTCTTAAAAAATTTTAATGACATATTAAATACATTACTTTACATGTACTGTTACAATTTTATTGAATTTTACCGTTCTGTTTTTAAGATATAAATTTATAAAGTTGGGACTTTTACATGGAAAAAGTAACAAAACGCGCAAAATGACTATATTTTAATTAATTAAAAAAACACGGTTCTACAGATTTTTTTAAAAAACTAATATATTTTAAACTGTAATGGAATACAACTTTTACAATAATATTTAATTAATTTACCGTTCTGTTGTTAAGAAAATGTTATTTAAGGATAGTAATCCTTCACTTTTTTGAAATAATCAGAAAGAAAAAATTTTTAAAAGTTGGAATTTTCAACAGAAATTTTTTTTTCAATAAAATTTGTTTGTTTAATGATTTTAACTACAAAATACTATTTAGAAACCAAATTATAAGACGAAATGAAATTAAAAAAATATTGACTAACATGGTCCGATAGAATGAGAACCGCTTGAGGGTATAAGCGTCCTTAAAGCGTGTTATACATTTCCAAATTAACTTTTAAAATTGTAAAATTTAAGTATTTTAAAACTATAAATTTAGTTTTTAATTAATTGTAATTATGTATAATATCTGAGAACTTTTAACCTGTCATGATTAAAATTGTTTGTAAAAAAAATTAATTTGTAAATTTTTGTCTGTTTAGAAGGAATTGGTCACTGTTTTTTCAAGAGCCGTTTATTGTTCCAGTGCTCCTCTTTCAATAGTTGAAAATAATTATTGGATAGAATTATTTAAAAAACTAAAACCATCTTTTAAGCTTCCTAGTCGATTTGAACTGTCTAATCGGTTATTAGACTCAGAATATTTGCAGGTACAAAGTTCTGTGGAAAACAAAAATTGAAGATGCCTTATGTCTGACTGTTCAAATGGATGGTTGGTCAAATGTACGAAGAGAGGGTATTATTAATGTTCCCAGATAACCAGCGTACAATTACTGTACACACCATGTACCTTTGTACTATACTAGTACCATACGTGTATAAAAGTACTGATTTTCGAAGTACTGATACTAAATTAGAATAGTGCCAGTATGTACGTACATTTTTATTACATTTCTACGACGTACTAGTATCGTACTAGTATTACACTTGTATGTAATAAATAGAAACTTTAATATTTTCACTTAGTATGGCGTACTAAATAAATATGGTGTCGTACCAGAGTCGTACTACTCCGCCATCTTGAAAAATAATTTGTCAGTTTAAGTACTTAGCAAGAGTATAATACAAGTACAGTGCCAGTACATGATACTGTTGAATAAAAAAGAGTATGCACATACTGGTACTGTACCATTTTAATGCAAGTATCTCAAGATAATTACGCTATACTCGTATAATACTAGTACAATGCGAAAGTACATGTCAAGTACAGAGCCGGTATACCGGGTATTTTGGATTAGTACGCTTGGCTATCTGGGTTATTTTAAACACACCCGAACCATTCTTTTATAAAACAATTCCTATGAGCGCAGAGCACCATACGGGTAAAAATATATCAGAAATTATGATCTCAATAATTAATCAAGTTGCTCCTATGAAAATTGTTGGAATTGTCACTGATAATGCATCAAACATGAAGTTAGCGTCGAAACTAGTTCAGCAAATATATCCACACATTACTGCATACGGATGCTTACTTCATGGGCTGCATTTATTTTTTAAAGACTTATGTTCTCAAATTTCTGTAATTTCTGAAATAAAAGCTCATTGCACAAATATTGTAAAAGAAATTAAAGATAGTCATTCAAAATTTCCCAGAATTTTTAATGTAGAACTAAATTCGCCAATCATAAGTAAGCTCTTGCACAATTCGTGCCTTCAAGAAACCTACTATATCGACTCTTAGTTCGAAAATTCAGAAAGATTTTTTCGATATTTAAATCACATTGAAAGCGAAAATTCAAATGAATTTTTCACTATTTTCAAGAATTAATTTTTTAAACTGTCACGTCATCGTGACCTAGTACACTTTCTTTATTATACACATCAATAATAATTATATTGTAAATTCACTATTTTATAAATTGTACAAAAGCGAAGAAGAGAATGACAACCGTGGAAAGAAATATTGTAGAAAAGCGAAGAAGAGAATGACAACCGTAGATAGAAATATTGTAGTCAAGCGAAGAAGAGAATGACAATCGTGAAAAAAAATTGTAATCAAGCGAAGAAGAGAATGACAACCGTGGATAGAAATATTGTAGTCGAGCAGAAAGGGAAAACTTAAATCTCAATGTACATTTTTAGAGGAAGCAAGGGGAAGCTGCGTAATGTATAATACTGAGGAGTGAAAATTGAGGGATTTTACATAAATTGTGGCTGTGGACCACCACGAGCTCAGTCTATGTTTTAGTTTTGTCTCTCAGTGTTGTTACGCAGTAGTTACCCAATAGTTAGTCAGTTGTTAGTTAGTTTGTCAGACGAAATCGAAGTCCGCATCAATTCATTCCGAAAAATACAAATTATCAACTCCTCGGCTTTCTTTCTACGAGTTCCGGATTCACGTCTCTCCGAGTCTCCAAATTTTATCTAAGGTCTTGAACCGCATCGCCTGATAAAATCATCCACCGAGGACAAGGAAGTCAGCCTCTGCCAGCCTTCTAGCCTGACATTGCATAGCGCCTCCACTTGTACTGGTGTAAGATAACGCAGTGTAATCTTCCCGAACTGACCTGCCTCTCTAAATCACTGTTTCTCGTCTACATCATCGATTTTCAAAAATTTTCATTTTTTGAAACACCTATTATTACACAATGTTAACAAATCGAAATCTTTAATCCTCATTTTTAACCCCTAAAACAACATGTCTGCCGAAACGAAAATATACGTGTCAAACATTTTTCGATTCTCTACAAAATAGTACAAGGCAAAAGTCGATCCCAGATTTACACTTGGGTAGCATTACTTTAAGTAGTGATGAAAATCCAGTGAGTGATAATTCTAAATATAAAAATACTAAGTTAAGTGACTGAAGCGAAAATCAAAATCTAAAATCGAGTACTAAATCATGTGAAATAATGAAAAATCGAGAGAGTGAAAATACTAAATCTGTGTACAATAAATCAAATGAAAGTGAAATTAATCGCGAAAATCTGAAAATAAAATCAAAAAAATTTAATCCTGATGAAAATAAAAGTGAAGAGGTAAAAATCAAAGAAAATTTTCAAGGTCTAAGTAATACGAGAAATCTAAGAAATCGAAGTCAAAATAAAAAATATTATTCAGATTGCATGGTCAATAATGAAGAAGATAAGGACGAATTACTAAATCAAAAAAATCAAGTTCAAGATAAAAATCAAAGTTCGCAAAATTTACAAAATTCTGATGAACATTCTGATCCTAATTATACGCAAAAATCTGTAAATTAAAATCAATCAAAAGTAAAGAAGAAAAGAGGAAGAAGCAGAATTTAATTAACGAAGAAAATAAAGAAAATGAAGAAAATAAAGATAGTAAAGACTCAGATCCAGAATATTTCGTTCAACATGACAATTATGAGGTACCGAGAAACTTGTATGAAGATTATGAAATAAATGAAGATAATGAAGATTTTAGTGACAGTAATGATAGCATTGAAAACTTTGAAGAAAATGAAGAAAATGAAGTACTTAATTCTGATGACCAGTTTGAGGAAATCGAAGAAAATAAAGAAATCGAAGAAATCAAAGAAAGTGCAAATTTTGAAAAATATGAAGATATTGAAGAAGATGAAGAAAATGAAGAAAACAAAGAAGATATAAATGATGTAGACAACGATATAGAAGAAGTTAATTTTGGTTTAGAAAGTAACAAACGTCCCCCACCCGAACCCCCACCCTTAGATAATCCTTTTACTTCTGATAATAATATCCATTCTCGAAACATTGTTGAATGTAAAGATCAATTAAGAATGAGAAAGGATAACTATGTATACTTTTTATCGACGACATGCGTGCCTCAGGATAATGGTTCAAAGAGCCTGTTTAAGCAAAATGAATTACCTAAGTTTAAAAATCTCGAAATCGGTGAAGCTAAAGAGTTTAAGAAGGGAAACTTTTATCATATTGCGTTACCAATTATCTCAGAATCTAGCACTAGCCTAACCGAAATGCATAAAAATATAAAATCTTCCATACAAACTTTTAAAACACTAGTTGAAAAACTAAAACTTCGGTCTGTAAGCATTGCTAGAACTATGATTATAAATCATATAAATTGGAATGAAATTATTTTAATGTTTCGAGAAATTTTTCAAAATTGCAGCACTATAATAATAATTTGTAATGGTTATACTCAATATGCAACAAATGAACAAAGAAAAATTTTAATTGAAGAAGCTCACTCCTCAGCATTAGGCGGTCACAAAGGGGTAAGCAAAACTTACAACCGCATCAAACAAAAATATTTTTGGGAAAATATGAAACTGGACATTCAAAAATATATACAGACTTGTTTACAATGCCAATTAAAGAAACTTGTTCGCGTAAAAACCAAAAATCCAATGGTTATCACGGACACACCTGGAATTGCTTTTGAAAAAATATGTTTAGATATAGTAGGTCCTTTAAAGCCCGTTACTAAAAATGGAAACGAATACATTCTTACTATTCAAGATAATTTAACTAAATATTCCCTAGCAATACCTTTGCCAAATCATCAAGCTAGTACTATCGCTGATGCCTTTATTAAAAAGTTTATTTGTATTTATGGAGCACCAAAGGCTGTTTTAACAGACCAAGGCCGTGACTTTTTAAGCAACCTTTTAAAACGAGTAGCAAAAAGATTTCGCATTAGACAATTTAAAACCACTGCTTTCCATCCACAATCAAATTGATCATTAGAAAGATCGCACCATGTATTGGCAGAATACTTAAAACAATTTGTTAGCAAACATTCTCAGTGGGATGACTGGTTAGAATTGGCAACCTTTTCATATAATACTAGCGTTCATGAAGGAACTAAATGCACTCCATATGAATTAGTTTTTGGTCGATTAGCCAGACTACCTTCGAGCCAACCTTTACTTCCCGAAGAAAAATTAAAAACTTATGATGATTATTTGGTAAATTTGATAACTAAATTACACGAAATACAATCTCTAGCTCGCGAAAATTGAGGCTAAAGTAAAATCAAATATATATTATGATAGAAAAATCAACCCGCAAAATTTTAAAATTGGCGATAGTGTATTTCTTTTACAAGGACCTAAACCTAGTAAATTAGGCGATCAATACACTGGTCCACACGAAGTTTTGGAAATTTTAGGCAAGGGAAACATTAAAATAAAATTAAGCAAAGGACCCAAAATCGTTCATATTAATAGACTTAGACTGTCGCATATTCAACATTCTAATCAAGATTAAAACATTAACGAAGATATCAATTGGGAAAATTACCTTTTTGTTTCAGGGGGGCAAAATCTACAATATTAAACTTATTTGACTTAAGAAACAAATCAAAATGGTTGTAAGTATGTACGACTTTGCTCACCATTCCGCAATGCCATTAGAAGATATAGTAAAATCACAATATTTAATTTATGAAGAAGAACTATTCGACGTTAAAATAAATATTGAGCATAGCTATGTTTCCGAATCGGTCCTTACCCAAGATTGTAACTACATTGCAATTCCAGACTGTCATTCTATATTTGGTTGTTTAATAGAATCAATAGGATGGATTCTTCTGACATTAAACGGAAAAGAAGTACCCTTTAATATAATCAACCAAAACTATTCTAATATGATTGGTTTAGATACTGGTATTATTGGCAACCGAGAAGCCAGAGACGCAGACATTATCAATTAAATATAATTTATTTAATATTATATTGATTATTAAGTGCAAAAATTTAAATAAACAACCCCTCACATTTCAGAAGATGAGAATAACACAACTCATCTTTTTAATCGTAAGTGGGATCGTGTTCTTCATGACACCTGCTTACGGTATACTTGGATTCGACTGCGCTTCTAGCCGGTTGAACATAACTACACTATCGTTAATCGATGTGGGAAATTGTGAGGCACCAAAGGGTAAGCCGAATACGACGGAAACATATATACAATTGGTGCAATTTACTGGAATTACTAAAATAAAGGTAATCCAATGTAAAATAGAAATTAAACGCACTATTTATCATTTTGGAATGCATTCTCATTCGTCTGTAGTAGAAAATGGAGTAGCAGAATATTTGCATGAAATCTCGCATGAATCCTGCAGAGAAATACATAATGCCAGGACCTACAAACACAATGAACAGGTAATAGCGCATGAATTAAAAATGAATCAAACCCTTACCAAAAGCGCAACATTCGCCGGAGATATTCAAAGAAATGGAGCATGTACTGGTGTAAGTTATATTGACCCTTTAGGTAGTTGGAAAGGCGTTGTTGTTCAAGGAACCATAAACATAACATTTGCAGAACAATATGCAATAGCTGATTTAGAAACAGATAGGGTACGTGTAGGTTCAGGAATATCATGTCCTTTATCTGATACATCCTGTTTTGATAACGATAACGGTTTTTCATTTTGGCACCCTTTACCTAAAGATATTTGCCAATTTAATAAATACTCATTACTTTATGAAGGTTTTGCTAATAAAATAAAAGATGAAGAAACAGATGAAACCTTATTTTCCTTAGAAACAAAAGAAATTACCTTTGTATTAAGCCAAAAAGGTCAATTTGCAATCTGTCAATATGTTTTGTACCGTACTGAACATCCTAAACTTTTTATTTTTGAAACCATTAAAGGACGACCATTCTTAGAAGGAAAAGAACTAAAGATCGAAGCTTTGGATATGATTTTATATGTAAACTCAAAATTTATTTATGTCGAAAGACATATTCGAACCCAAATAAACACCTTATATCAAAATATAATGTGTCAGCGTTGTAAATTAGAACAAGAAGTATTCCGAAATTCGCTGATTCTTGCAACCCAAGGACCTGATGAATTTGCACTTCACTTAATGAAAGGGCCTGGTTACATGTCGGTAGTAGCAGGAGAAGTAGTACAAATAGTCAAATGTGTACAAGTAGAAGTAGCTTATAGGAAAGTAGACCAGTGCTACCAACAGTTACCAGTATTCAAAGGTAATGAGAGCCTTTTTCTTAGCCCACGAACACATATATTACCTAATCAGGGTACAATAGTCGACTGTAATTCGTTTGTACCTACCATGTATCAAATCGGCGAAACATGGTATAAAATTTCTCCAAACCCAGTTGAATCTTTCCCACCTCAAATATTACAACCCATGCAAAATCACATTTTGGTCCATTTTCACAAGTTTTGGTACTGCTAGCGCTGGTTTGATCGGTGTGATTATCATTATTCGTTGTATTAAAATGATAGCCGACACTTTTATTCATGGATATGCATTGCATAGTGCATTTGGTTGGTCTTTTAAGTTATTAGGCGCTTTTTGAGATTCTGTTACAAATTTATTATTGCACTTAGGTAAAAACGCACCAAATCCAGAAGAATCCTCAACGCATGAAATAGAACGTAGGAAAGTAGAGTCTGCACCGCTTTCACCAGAAATTAAAAACCTTGAACCAGAAAAACAAGGTAACTGGGAAAATCCTGAACTACGTCAAATTTATCCAAATCCTAACATCGAAAATAACTATGTCGTTCACGTATGAAAATCTAACAAAATTTGAAATCTGTCATATAACACGCCTACACAACCTTTTAATTAAAAACTCCTATCCTTTACCTCATTTTGAAATCACGAAAAATCGGAATAAGGATAACTTGACATATACTTGTGTTTTGAAATTTATGGATAAAACCCTAATTACAACCGGAATAAATCCAACTAAATTGGAGCAAAATGCTGCTAAAACTCTCTTTGAAATTTTGCAAAAAGAAAATTTTAAAACACTAGAAGCTGCTGACATTTGTTTTAAACTTATTGAATTAAAAAAATTATGTTACGAGCATAAACTTCCAAATCCTACCTTTAATTTTCTTCAAATCCAATTAAATGACAAAAAATCCATTTTTATTGCCATCATAAAAATTAACGAATGTAAAAAACCTATAACCTCGTATAATCCTTCGAACGCCTATTCTGAAGCAATCACCAATATGATAACAACAATCCATTCCATTTTTCCTTTAATACCTAACCCCTTTTCTTACTATCAGAATCAACAAAACTTCTTATGCTACGCTGAAACACACAATACACCAACACTAAGTACAGCATCCCTACCAAACAACTACCCATTATCCTTGACTAATTTTTCACATACACAAGCACAAGACACGATAGAAACTTTCAACCCAGATCTTCCTTTTCAATCTACTGCCCAAAATCAAAACAAAAAATGACATATCAAAATCCCTTTTTTTCAACCATATTTTCAAAAAAATGCTTGTAAAATAATACCTAAAAAATTAAGAAAATCAAAATCATGCATGAAATTCATTAGCAACAAAACCGATCATAAAAAATGATATTCTGACACCTTATTTTTCAAGTATATTGTACACAACTAATAATATTTTCTCTCTGTTCCAGGTAAACCTCAAAAGGAATTAAAATGGATGTAAATTCTCTTTTTAAAATATTTCTGATTTCCTTAACTAGCCTCTCAGCCCTATCAGAAATTAATCCACCTTTTTCCAATTCTCCTTACTCACAAAACCCCGCACTATATTTCGAACATTTAGGCACGTCCAAGTTAATAATTTCAAAATGGAAAATTTTAGCATATGTAAACTTAGTTGAAATATTAGAAATCGAAGATAAACTTTATAAAAAAAATTCTAGAACTAGAAACGCAATGTGAAACTATGCAAAACTCCACGGATTGTTTTCAATTGGAATTTAACATCAGAAATGTCAAAATAAATACAAGTAACCAACAAATTCAAACTTTTGTAAATAATGTAGTAAAAGCATCGAATCACGTTTCACTCGAAACAAGTAACACTTTAACAGAGACACAAAAAATAATTGTTAACCTGGAACGAAATGGTTATCGCAAATCCCGATGGGATATATTTTCCTCTCACCTTTTTCCTTCAACATTTAATGATATATTAGATGATTTTGAGAGATTAAACGAAACAACCATACAACAAGGATCCTTAGAAAATCAATTACTCACCATCCTTGCGTTTTTAGATAAGTACTTGTTCACCTTGGAAAATCTTTATCAAGCCTTTATTCTTGCATCTAATAATATTTGGTATCCACCCCTAATATCAAAAAAAATATAATTTCGCATATCAAGATATACTAAATTCAAATCATAAAGCATATCTGCCTAACAATGCGCCATTTCCAAATTTTGTTTAAACCTTCAGATATCTCGGTACATCATATTAAACAATATATGGTTTTTATATCAAATATTCCACTATTATCTATCGATAAATATTATTTATTCAAAGTGCATTCCATCACAGGTACTAAAAAATGGAACAAAAATTTTAAAACCATAATCGACATTAACCCCAAACATGAGCACATAGCATTTTCATCAGATAACACCACTTATTTTTCCTACAATACAGAATGGTTTAAATCATGCATAACACAACTACCAGAACTTACTTGTAAACCTCCCTTGGAAATAAAATCATCAACATCAAACCCAATTTGCGAAAGCTCAATATTTTTTAAGGGACTACCAAAAAATTGCAATTATAAAATCAGCTTAGAATCCAACCCCTAGTGGATACCTTTACACCAAAATAACTCATGGTTATATATATCACAACCAAAACAATTAATACAAATGGCTTGCTCCGTCAGTTCAGAATCTTCATTTATCATCATAGGAAATGGAAAATTGCAATTGAAATCCAACTGCATCCTGAATCAACAAATTTCTTTACCATTCCTTTCGAGCAACTTTGTATCCAACCTTAAAGATCTCTCATTATACGCACCGCTGTTACAACCAATTAGTACATTTCTTGTCGAATTTGTTGAAAAAGATTCATACTCCGTAAAGAAAATTCTAACTTTGTGTCAACAATATATTTCTAAAGAAAAGCAAATTTCAATCACACAACTAGAAAATTTTATTCAAACAACTAAAGATCTTATCTACAAAGAAAATCAAAACGAATTACATTATACCACATACAAGTCAATATTTATAATAATTTCTTCAATCATTGCTTTAATAATTATAATATTAATAATAATTTCTTATAAAATCTCACACAACAAAATACAAGATTTAGATTATTGGCACAGACATGTAGCTTCTTCCAGTACACAGCACACTTACGATATACCATACTCATATCATGCAACTCCCTTTATAACAACCAATCCTATGAACAGATTGGACACTATAATAGAAGAATCATGAAAACAATAACAATATTTTCGTATCAAATTTTCAATTAAATGGAAATAGTTTAATTATATCCATTATCCAAAATCATTAACAGCATGAAAAATAAAAAGAAATATTGAAATAGCATGCAAACCATTATTAATAATTTGATCTCAAAAATTTAAAAAAAAACATTGAATCCCAATTTATTCCATTGATCCGAAAATCTCAAACTTTCTTTCTCTCTTCCTCTTCCACATAAATACCAGAAGTTGTTATTGGCATATTTTTAAAATTTTGTTCTCTCAAATCCTCAATTTTAATAACAAATCTATACAAAATCCATTTATTTATTTTATTTTCAAATTTTAATATTCTCAAATACACCTGTTTTATAATAATACATAATAATTACATGATTATTTTTTTTTAAACTTGTGCGGCCACCTCAGTTATGGAAACCCTTCAATTCTAAAATTCACTCCCTTGCTGAAAAAATTGGAATTGGACCTTTGTAGAGCATCGACTAAACTCGTTTTTATCTCCATCAGACAAGCTTCCGGGATACCAAGGTATTTCATTGGTAAGAAAAACTCCGCGTCATCAAGTTTAATTTTAGGTGATTACTTCTTGTATCTATATCTCCCCACATGTACAACATCCCTATAACTAATCTAAAACACAATTAAATTGTAACATTAAAACTCCGAAAATAATTTTAAGAAATGACCATATTGATGCAAAATTAAATTAATCAATTTAAATATGATAAAAAAAAAAAGTTGAATATGAAAAATTAAAAACAGTAAATTGAATTTGAGAAAGTAAAAAATATGTTAAAAATAATAATAATAAATAAATAAATGAAAAAAATAAATAAATAAATAAAATAATAATAATAGTAATTACAAAATTACTAAAAAAAAAAAAAAAAAAATAGTTAATAAAAAAATCGCAAAAATAACGAAAATTGGTGAATAAAATTGAAATTTCGGATAAATAATTGAAAATAATAAATATATAAATAAATAATGCCAAATTAGGAAAGTAATTGAAAAATTGTTTAAAACATAGAAAATTGGTTACAATAGTCTAAATTTGAGATAATAACTGAAAATTTAGAAAATTAATTGAAAAATAATAAAACATTGAAAATTATAATAATAATAATAATAAAAAGAATTGAAATTGAACAAATAATTAAAATTTGAGATACCTTTATTGAAAAGAAAAAAAAATATTTTTTTTTAAACTACCCAAATTAACATTAAAACATAAAGTAAATGATTTAAATTACCTGTTTCAATGAATCTCCATCAATAATGCAAAAAAGGTTATCCAATAGTAACACTCCAGACAGTCCTTGAAAATCCACCTGTTCTTTCAATTGACTATATATCGACTGTTGAATTCTCCTCTGAAAACAACTCCACCACTTTGGCAGATTTACCTTTTTTCCACCAAAATAACAAAAAATTGTTTTTCCACATTTGCGTTCCCTCCAAATTCGATAGTTACTTATAGGCTTTCCAACCCTGTCACCTCTCGATAAAGGAAAAACATATTCCAATTTAACTTTGCTTAAAATTATATTCTCAAAAACAATTTTCTCTTGAGTTTCTAAAGTCTTTACATTTTCCTTTAGATTATGAGTCATTCCATATCTCAAAACATCCTGTTTTTCCAAAGGAAATAATTCTTGATAACTGACAGAACTACTCGAAGTCGATGCGCCACACTGATAATAGTCAACAGCAGGAACTTCTAAAGCCATTTTTTTTATAATTGCCATAGAAGAATCAGAACCCTCATTAAAATCTTCATTAGATATACGCCGCTTAGAATCCATTATAATATTTTGACACAATTTTTCATCTGTTTGACCCACCATCGCATTTTCGTCAGAAATAACATTACTCTCTTGTACGAGTCCAGAAGCACCCATAAACTGGGTTCCGATAGCAACATTATCACAGTTCAATACCTCATGTTCAGTTTCTTTCACCAAGTTATCAGAATTTTGACCATTATCCAGAACAATTACATTAAAATCAAAAGCAGGTACATTCGCACTTTCTACTCCACGCATTATCTGACGAAACGCGTCATCACTCACTCCCGCAAAAATATTATCAAATTCTTGTAAATTGCTCATGTTAAAATCTCTGCGACTATTTAGAAACAACTAAGTCAAAAATCAAAATCTAATTCTTTAAATACAGGAAGCTGAGAGAACAAAATAGTGGGAGATAAAATGAATATATTTTATTATCTAAAATACGAAAATTTATGGTCCATTTTTGCGCCAAATCTTTAAATTGTTTTCATATGACCCGTAGGTCAAGTAGCTGAAATATAACTTCTTGGTAATTCCTACTGCCCTAAACACCCCACTTTTATTATTACTTCTTAGAAACGAATTTCAATCTTATCGCTTCTTTTCTCTAGAATTCTTTTTGCAAATTACTCTCCAAATTAAGATTGAACATCGTTACACAAGTAACTATATAATTAAATATAGTTATTGACAAAAGCAAATTTTTTCTTTTTTTTTTAGATGGACACAAATATCAACTGTCCAATCGCAAAATTAGAGAATCTGAGTATTCAATACGGCTTTTCAAAACCACATTACATAATACCAAATTCGATGGGAATGACGGAAATCGCGTCTTGCTCCATTACAATCGAGACAGACTATCTGAAAATAGTCGTACGAAATAAAGATAGAATTATAGAGACCAAAAATGAATTAGCCCAAAAGATGCTTGATAGGATTCTGAGAAGATATGAATTTATTGAGTCTTATACCGAAAATGAATTAATTCAAAACGAAAATCTTGAAAAAAACAAAATTGTTCAAATGGTTAAATTCATGTCAAAGGTGCTACTCAAGGTTTCACACAGCCTCTAGATGTAACGGAAAAAAAAGAAATAAGGACTACATGGATTGGGACCGAATTCTAGAGCGTAAAAATAGAGACGCATAATAAAGCATTTTAAATATATTTGAATTAAATAACATTCGCTCTATTATCAATAAATAAACTCGGGAACAATAAAAAGTAATGCAGATTAACTAACTCTATATCCACCTCATGTAACATGTAATAATTTATACTTCTATATGTGCTTCTAGATATCTTTACGCTAGAATTCAGCAACAATAATAAACAACAATCAATATTATATTATAAAGCTCCTGCGTATCATTACTTAATTAATTTTCAATAATAATTATTCATATAGGACTAAATGTAATGAGTCACAACTAGTCAAAGTAATATGAACTTATAAATTTATATCTTCATTGAAAAATAATAACCTATATATAACCATAAATTCATTTAATTATAAAATTATTGCAGTCATATATGCAAAATATTGAATTATATAATCATAATATTTACCTTCCACTAAGAAAACCTATGAAATCATAAACAATGTTAGTTGAAATATGTGTGCTAAAATCACAAAATTTATTAATCAAACACAAACCTTGTGTCCTGATATAAGCGGGAATCCGATATATAGGGTCCGATATACGTGGGTCCTACTGTATTTTCTATATCTCCCTTGTTACCGTGTAATAAAGCGAACTCTATCCGGATTT
Organism: Ganaspis brasiliensis; assembly: GCA_037103525.1. Taxonomy (NCBI): domain Eukaryota; kingdom Metazoa; phylum Arthropoda; class Insecta; order Hymenoptera; family Figitidae; genus Ganaspis; species Ganaspis brasiliensis. Next base: position 1,599,251 of record JAZKLR010000219.1, read on the forward strand.
GAAAACGAGTGCCCGATTATGTCCGTACTTTGCCGTACTCTTTTAGAATTATAAAAAGAATGCTGGATTATTTTCATACTAAACCAGACGCTATCCGAATGTGAAAGCGATTGCCGTATTATTTTCATACTAAACCAGACTCTTTCCGGATTTGAAACGTGTGCCGGATTATATCCGTACCGTACCGGACTCTTTCCGGATTGTAAAACGAATGTCGGATTATTTTCGTACATACTTCGGGTTCTATTTGGAATTAAGAATTAGTTAACCAACGATTAGGACCGTATTTGTTCCGGACTGTACCGGACTACATTCGGATTTCAACAACGCTCCGGACCAGATTTGTTCCGGACTGTACCGGACTACTTTCGGATTTAAACAACACTTCGGACCAGATTTGTTCCAGACTGTACCGGACTATATCCGGATTGTATACGGCCGGATTTATTTCGGATAAGACCGGACTAAATTCCGTGCCAAAAACCTACGTTAAATCGGACACTTTCGGACTAATTCCAGATCCGGAATTAATCCGGACTTGTCCGGAATTTTGTCTGGAATTCGTCCGGAATTCATCCGGATTTCGTCCGGATTTTTTAGTAGGGATTACTCGATTTCTTTTTTGCATTATTCTTCAATAAAAGATCTATGTCTTTCCCGTCATTTGCAAAATGAATGTTTTTTTTATTTTGGAGGCATACATACGGCTATGTTAAAATTTAAAAAAAACATCCTAAACTCTTTGAAATAATTTCAAAGACAAAATATCAAACACTTTGACATTTTTATCTAACTATTTTATCAGAATTAATTGTTATTGATCGCTATTTTAGACGTTTGTTCATTTAAACTGCATCGCTTGCAGTATTGTAGTGTTCAAAACTTATAGCAATTTCATGTTTATTATATCAAAATAATATCTCCGGGAGAGGTATATTATTGTAATCTTATTTAGATAGTATCTTTCATTAAAACTTTCATTACAAAGCAGTATTATAAACAGTAAAATTTGTATACTACTTCAGAACTAAAAGTATACGAAAAATACTTTTACCTAATATAATCTTGTAAAATGTATGCTACGCCTTATGAATCTAGTTATAATGATTATATGCACCATATTAACAAATATTGAACAAATTAACTAATTCCTTTACTAAATTATATTAATGTGCCACCTCGACCAATGTACGTCGAACATATTAATAATTCCTTTTTTTAAGCATTGTCTTATTGTTCTGACAATGACTCTAGATTTTTATGCAAAACATTTAATTAAACAAGTATTCCATAATTAATATTTAAGCACTCTACTCTGATGGTACTTTTTCGAAAATATTAGAATCGAAAAAACATTTCGAAATTCTCAAAAGATATTTTTGGGAAAATTATTATTTGGACCGATCTACTCATAATAATGATAATATTGTCATAAATAGTTAGAATCAAAGAATATTAAAATTCTTTATATCTATCTTCCTCTTTCTCTAATTAGTAAACGATATTCAACACAATGTTATCAGATTCTAAAAAAAAATTGACGCTAAGTAATAAATTATCATGTCATCTTACTTATATTATAAATATACGAAATACTCCGTAAATTTATCGCTTATCGAATACTTAAGCTCCTCTTTCGTATTCTTCTCATAAGGGGGGAAGGAGCGTCCAAACGTACGCAAGCGAACATACTTGTGTTATCTTAATGTACGCGTTTTTTTTTAATTGCGACAATTTTTACTCTCTTCATGTTAATAAAATAAATGATCAAATTAAATACTATCTCTAGTTTTTATGTAAAAGATTAAGGTTCAATTGCCTCGAAAACAATTCCAAGAAAATATTACACATGCCAATTTTTTAATCTTAGTTCAAGCTACAATATTTAAGCTTGAATGTTATTAACATTACTGTCTTCGAATAAATATTATTGTTTCCAGTATTTTGTGAAATTCTCTAAAGATAGTTAATATATCGTCACAAACTCTTTAAAGTGACATACTCCCTCAGATCATTAAATTCGTAATATTCTAAACTTACTCAATCTTTGAATTCGGAAAATTATCACTTGCATTCCCATTTTCCGAATTTAAAAGGGGGGAGGTGTCACGTCATCGTGACCTAGTATACTTTCTTTATTATAAACATCAATAATAATTATATTGTAAATTCACTATTTTATAAATTGTACAAACGCGAAGAAGAGAATGACAACCGTGGAAAGAAATATTGTAGAAAAGCGAAGAAGAGAATGACAACCGTAGATAGAAATATTGTATTCAAGCGAAGAAGAGAATGACAATCGTGAAAAAAAAATTGTAATCAAGCGAAGAAGAGAATGACAACCGTGGATAGAAATATTGTAGTCGAGCAGAAAGGGAAAACTTGAAACTCAACGTACATTTTTGGAGGAAGCAAGGGGAAGCTGCGTAATGTATAATACTGAGGAGTGAAAATTGAGGGATTTTACATAAATAGTGGCTGTGGACCACCACGAGCTCAGTCTATGTTTTAGTTTTGTCTCTCAGTGTTGTTACGCAGTAGTTACCCAATAGTTAGTCAGTTGTTAGTTAGTTTGTCAGACGAAATCGAAGTCCGCATCAATTCATTCCGAAAAATACAAATTATCAACTCCTCGGCTTTCTTTCTACGAGCTCCGGATTCACGTCTCTCCGAGTCTCCAAATTTTATCTAAGGTCTTGACCCGCATCGCCTGATAAAATCATCCACCGAGGACAAGGAAGTCAGCCTCTGCCAGCCTTCTAGTCTGACATTGCATAGCGCCTCCACTTGTACTGGTGTAAGATAACGCAGTGTAATCTTCCCGAACTGACCTGCCTCTCTAAATCACTGTTTCTCGTCTACATCATCGATTTTCAAAAATTTTCATTTTTTGAAACACCTATTATTACACAATGTTAACAAATCGAAATCTTTAATCCTCATTTTTAACCCCTAAAACAACATGTCTGCCGAAACGAAAATATACGTGTCAAACATTTTTCGATTCTCTACAAAATAGTACAAGGCAAAAGTCGATCCCAGATTTACACTTGGGTAGCATTACTTTAAGTAGTGATGAAAATCCAGTGAGTGATAATTCTAAATATAAAAATACTAAGTTAAGTGACTGAAGCGAAAATCAAAATCTAAAATCGAGTACTAAATCATGTGAAATAATGAAAAATCGAGAGAGTGAAAATACTAAATCTGTGTACAATAAATCAAATGAAAGTGAAATTAATCGCGAAAATCTGAAAATAAAATCAAAAAAATTTAATCCTGATGAAAATAAAAGTGAAGAGGTAAAAATCAAAGAAAATTTTCAAGGTCTAAGTAATACGAGAAATCTAAGAAATCGAAGTCAAAATAAAAAATATTATTCAGATTGCATGGACAATAATGATATCCATTCGTATACCTTATTCCATTTTAACCAAACATTCATTGTTTCAGTGAATTACCAAATCCTCGAGTCAAGATTGTTTCTCTCAGCTGTCAGGATTCTTCTCTTTGTACAATTGAAAATAAAACATTAACTTAACTATACATCAAAAATTCTGGGAAAATTTGAATTACTAAAATTAAATTCTCTAAAATATATATGTGTCTATATATATCATGGCCGAATGAGGCGATAAATCTGTGAAATTGTATCTGACATGGACCTCTGTAGCTTAGTGGTTAGAGCATTCAAGCGCTAATTGAAAGACCCGAGTTCGAATCCCGGTGGAGTTAAATGTCCGATATTTTTTCACAGAATTTCTTGGTTTAAAGGTAGTCATATTGTGTTAGCAGTTTTTAACAAAAAACAAAATTAAATAAAGGATAAGGCAAAAGACTTAGGTAATATTATACATCAAACTATTTTTCTTTTTATGTTATGTTACGCCTAAACTTTTTCATTTTTTATTGTATAATAAATAAATTATTATATTCTATTATAAATTATTTTAATTTTTAGGATCTACCGAGGGATCTACTATTAAACAACCTGCATTACAATTACCCGACAAAACTAGATTTGGCAGTATATTTTTCTGTACACTGTAAAAAATTTCGGAAATATATCCGTTAAAATGGCAGGAAATATTTCCAAAATGATGGAAATAATTCCGAATTTTCGGAAAAACACAATAATTCCAGTAAAATTAGGAAATTTTTCCGTAAAATAGGATATATTTCCCACATCGATGGATTTTTTTCCAGAACATAGGAAATAAATCCTAATTTATACTGGAAATATTTCTGAAATTTGGAAAAATTAAAAAGTTCCGAAAAAATAGGAATTTATTCCAAAAAAGTGGAAAATTTTCCAAAAGAAGTGGATTTGATTCCAATTATTCGGAGATAAGTCCCATTTAATAGTGGATAAACTTCCGAAACTTTAATGGAAAAAAATATCTTCAATTATCATTGGAATTTATTCCAGGAAGAAGGAAATATTTCCAAAGTCGTTGGATTTTTTTCCAAAACAGTGGAAATAAATCCTAATTTTTAATGAAAATATTTCCGAAATTCGGAACAGGTAAAAAGTTCCGAGCAAAATAGGTATTTCTTCATAAAAAGTGGAAAATTTTCCAAGAAAAGCGGATTTTACTCCAATTATTAGGACATAAATCCCATTTAATAGTGGATAAAATTCTGAAACTTTAATGGAAAAAAATATCTCCAATTATCATTCTGATTTATTCCGAAAAGAAGGAAATATTTCCAAAGTTAATGGATTTTTTTCCAGAACAGTGGAAATAAATCCTAATTCTTAATGGAAATATTTCCGAAATTCGGAACAGGTAAAAAGTTCCGAGCAAAATAGGTATTTATTCCTAAAAAGTGGAAAATTTTCAAAGAGAAGCGGAGTTTACTCCAATTATTAGGAGATACCACTTAATACTGGAAAAAATTTGCTGGACTGGAAAATGAATCCAACATTGTTACCGGAAAAAATTACAAGAAAAAGGCGGGAATTATATCCAAAAATTGTCGGCCAGCAACAGAGTATTAGGAAATATATCCTACTATATCTTAGGATTTATTTCTCTACAACCCACTGAAATAAATCCAAATTTTTTACTGGAAAACATTTCAAGAAAAAGGCATGGAATATATCCAAAAGTGGTGAGGTAGCCACAGTTCCAAATCGATAAGAAATATTTCCTACTTTATTCTAGGATTTATTTCTATCCAACCCATGGAAATAAATCCAACGTTTTTACCGGAAAAAATTCCAACCAGAATGTTGGAAATATTTCCGAAAATGGTCGGGCTATCCTACTTTATTGTATGATTCATTTTCATCCAAGCAATGGAAAAAATTCCGACAAAAACGATGGAAATATTTCCGGCAGTGGTCGGGCAGCTGCAGTTCCAAATTGTTAGGAAATAATTCCTACTTTATTGTAGGATTTATTTTCATCTAACACGTGGAAAAAATTCCTACAAAAATACTGGAAATATTTCCGAAAATGGTCGGGCAGCTGCAGTGTATAAACAGTGTTCATATTAATAGAAGTGCTTTACGTAAACTTTGCGTAGATGACAAAGTTGAAAAAATCTTAAGTGACAACGTGGAGGATGTTATTTTAAAAACGAACTTTTGGGAAATTCTGAAAGAATGCATAATTCTTTTTAAACTTTTAATTTCTTGGCTTTACATAATAGAAAGCAACAATCCGAAAATAAGTTTAGCCTGCACAGTATTTGCTGATATAAGAAACCACGTACAAAAGATAATTAATTCACCATTCTTGTCATGCGATCATCCTAAAATAAATCAAATTTTAGAAGATAGGTACGAATTTTGTATCAAACCTGTGCACCATGCAGCAAATCTTCTAGATCCTGGTAAACGTGGTGAGGATCTTATTCCTGATGAATTGCTTGAAGCTCAAGAATATATCACAACATTGGCACACTTTTATTCTAAGAGTAAAGGTATATCAGTCACGAAAGTGTTAACTGACTGTAACATGTTCAGATTAAAAGAAGGAATATGGCAGAAAGCTTCTTTAAATTTAACAGTTAACAGTATGACTCCATACATGTGGTGGAAAACCTGTTGTGTTGAAAAATCTCTACGAACAATAGCTTTAAAAATTTTAAGTTTGTCGCCAACTTCTGCTGCTTGCGAACGTACGACTTCAATTTATAAATACGTCCATGATAATTCAACTAATCGTCTTCTAACTGAAAGAGCAGGCAACTTACTTATATTAAGCAAAATATGACATTCTTACATCCTAAAACTAATCCACCGAAAGTTGTTCAGAACGATACTGAAGCTTTCGTCGTTGAAAATGAAATCGCTGACTTGGAATACGAGGATCCAGAAAAACAGTTTTCAGAAGAATAAATTCTTAATGGTTTTTTTATACGTCGTTGATATGCGTTCCTATGTGTTTCTTTATTATAAATGTTTATTTCGATTACTAGAATGAAACAATGTAATTTTTATTAATTGTTAATGTTAATTTAATTGTATTAATTTATTATTTTATTTAAAGAAAATTTAATCAAACAAACTTAAAGTAATCGTAAATAATAATAAATTCCTTAGAGATTAAAAGAATCGTTCATAAATCATAATCTATTGTATTTAATTTGAATTTTCCCGCCGCTACCTTTGAAACTTTGAAATCTTTCACGAAGCCATGAAACTATCATGAAACATTTCATTTGACCAATGTTTCATGAAACTTTACAACCCTAACCCTAATTACACAGTCGTATGGCTAAAACACAAATACGTATTGCAGTTTCGAAAACAGCAATAAAATATTGCGAATCTGATCATAATTATCGCAGTTCCACGGAAATATTTTTTCCATTGTTTCATTATTTTTACAATAAAAGCTCTTTTTTTGATAATTGGAAGACAATTATGACGATGTTTCGGTGGCTTGGTTTGCCACCATCATTTTTCTCATTCATCAATAGTCCAACAAATTTCTTTATTAAAAACAATATACGAAGAATTAAAGACGGTTATTCCTTTTCCAAAATCTCAAATGAACAATAGTTTTTAATTAAAAGATAAATTTAATAATATTGTTATACCAAATAATTTTGTACAACTTTCACTTGATGTTATTTCTCTATTTACTAACATTCCTTGTAATCAAGTAATTGAAAGTTCGGATAGAAGATTTGAAAAAATTCGTAAGTCTTGTAAAATTCCGTTTGATGAGATTATTAACTGCACTAAATTTCTTTTTAATAATACATATTTTTGTGTTTAACAATAAAATTTATCAACAAATTCATTGTGCTCCTATGGGGTTTCCTATTTTAACATTGTTTGCTAATATTGTAATGAAAGAACTTTTGATTTATGTTAGATATGTTGATGACACACTTCTTTGTATCAATAAAGAACATGTTGACTTGATTATTAGTACTTTTAATTCTTTTAATGTTAACTTAAAATTTACTTACGAATTAGAATCTGACAATAAAATTAATTTTCTTGACCTGACATTGAAAAAAAGAAACAATCAACCTATCACCAATTGGTTTCAAAAACCTATATCTTCAAACAGATTGATTGACTATTATTTATGTCATTCATTACAACAAAAAAAGAATATTGTTTATAATTTATATGACAGGGCAATTTTACTTCCACATGATTCATTTCATAAGAATAATATAAAAAAAGTTTTACAAATTTTTCAAGACAATGAATAGACGTTGGATTTTATACAAAAAATTTGGAAATACGCACAAATATTTGAAACAAAAAGACAATAGGTAGTGTACAATCTAATATATTTTCAGTTTATGGACACCTACCGAAAGTTTGTATTCCCTTCAATAATATTTATTTTCAATTATCCAACATTTTAAAAATTATAATAATTTAATATCTATCTCTTTAGTTAAAAAAGGCTTAATACGATTATAAAACTTGGAAAAGACTCTACTAAAAAATGTGATATTAAGGGTGTTGTTTACAAATTTAACTGTAATAATTGTCCTCATACTTATATTAAAGAAACCAAGCGTTCTATGAAAACAAGATTTAATGAATATGAAAAAATATAAAAACTGTTGTTAATGAACATCGATATGATAGTAATCATTCTTTCGTTTTTAAAAATTCAATAGTTCTAGATTTTGAAACTAATTACAAAAAAGACGGATTTCGGAAATGATCAGTATAAAATGCAATGATTTTACTATGAATACACGGAAAGAAATCTGGTAGAATTATATCAGTTGATAGTCCGATAGATTTTTAGTATCAATAGACAAATAGAATTTTATTATCTAATGTGACTACAGTAATCCCTCGATAGTCGTGACAACCTATGAAATTTTCCCACCTTTCAACCTCGATAGTCGTACGCCGCAGAAGTCACGCCTCTTTGACGATTTTAGGAACGTATGCTTCATAAATTTCTCCCGGAGACAGACGACAATTATAGAACTATTTTTTTAAGAATTGATATTATAGTATTAATAATAATTAATATAATTATTAAATAGATATAAACATTTGAGTAAATTAGAGCTTCTGCGTATAAACTTTGAATACAATTAAAATTAAGAAAATTTTGAAGAGTTTAAAAACTTAGATTTATTAAAAACTGTGGATCAATTTAAATTCGAAAAGTTTGAAATCTGATTCAATTAAATAAAATATGTTCTTAAAATTTAAACATTTTACTAAATATCTGAATTCAATAAATAATACTTTCAGATTGTTCAGAGTAAATATCTTAAATATTGTGTTTTGGTTAACTGTCGCTCTTTTGGAAAATATAATTTAAACTCTTCATATTTAGAAATTAATTTTGCTAACGAATATATTAAGTTCTTGAATATTATTGTAATTATGTTACTTATTTGACGTTTGAGGATATTGAATTTGTAAATCGTAAAGGTCCTTTGAAGTTCACTTAAATTTATTTAATTTCATTTTCTGAGTTATAAATACCTTAATGTACCTTTTAATTTGTGTAAACAGATAATTAACATTTTTTAAAACAAATATTTATTGTATTTAATTTTCACAAATGTAGATTATTCTCCTGCACTGACTAGTGATGCGCGCACGCTGGAAAGCGTACGACTATCGCGGTAGGTGCCCGCCTACAAAGCGTACGACTATCGAGGGTCACGACTATCGAGTGTCACGACTATCGAGGGATTACTGTAATATTAATATGAAAACATGAAAATATTCTGAAAGCGCTTGAGATAGAAAGAAACCAACAGCCATTTATAAAATTTCCATCTATTTGATATTAAAAATGCTCGTAGGCCTTATTATAATTCCATCATACGCCAGCTAATATTATTCTATCGGCCACCACTAATTTTCAGGCCAAGTTTGTACAACACAAGCTAAGCTTTATATACATGTATGAACACACACACACACAAGCAATACATTGGCTGATACCCTGATGGCTGATAAATAACGAAATAAGAGATATTCATTTCCATATCAATTTTATTAATAAACAACTACAATTTATCAAAAATAAGATTATGAGTTCGTTAATTCATACAATTATTCTTGACAATTTTTTTACTTTTTCAAATAGAAAATTTATCTCTATCCGTCAAAAATGTAATCAAGGACTTATTAAGAAATTTACTTCGTTATTTAATAAGAAATGTAATTTTTATAATTTTAATTAAAAAAAGAATACCAATTGGTTATTCAATCTGAATGACACTAACATCCCCGAATAAGTTGTTAAAATCGCTTCTCTTGGTTCACTTTATCGACCCTGACTTTTGTAAATAATCTGTAATTGTCAATATCGCACAACAGTTTTGATTAAATCACTGACTAAATAATGTTATTAACAATTGTTAACTAGGTAACTTCTAATTAATTTGTGAATTCTGATTTGTGTGATTCCGCTTATATTTTCTAATGTATATGTAATTTATTTATTTATTTTTTATTGAAGTGATCTGATTATGGTGTCCAACCAAGCCACCGAAACGTTGTCATAACGTAAGAAATAGTGTTCTATTTTTCCCCTTGTCTTCTAATTATCGAAAAAAGTGCTTTTATCTTTTATTGTTAAAATAATGAAAGAAGAAAATATTACTAATTTAAATTATTATACTAGATTAGAATCATCTTTTCTATTTTCCGTATATTGCAGATTTAAAGAAATTTCATAATATGTTTTTATAAATTACTTTTAATTTATAGGTAAAAAAAGAAAAAATAGTTTTTTGACATATTTCTCTAACAATGTGAATCAACGGAAATGTAATTGTCAGCCTTTCCTAAATATGTGTACATGTTGTGAATCAATTTCTACATGGTATACGCAACTGGGAAGAAAATGTAAGTTTACTTATACTTATTTAAGTAGAACTAGAACTAAGAAGAGCACACTGTGCATGGCTTAGGGGCAATTCAATTACTACGTAATAATGTTTTGGGTGGAGGGAGGTACATCATTTGCTTATATTTTTTGTACGAGGAAGGGATTAAGTTTAACCCTCCTGCGCACAAGTTTCTACCCCAAAAGTGGTTCCCAAATGCATAAGTTTTTCTTACATTTGGAATTTAATGTAACTAAGTATATAAGGGTTTTTGGAGTCGCTGATTACGAATATGATGTCAATTTCACATTTTGACAGTTGGCATCTGACAAATCAACTGTCATCTTTGCCAAAAAGCAATTTATTTTGCTGAAACGAGACAGAACGAGGGTTTATGGAGGCGCTGATTACGAATATCATGTCAAGTTGACATTTTGACAGTTTACAGCTGTCAAATCAACTGTCAATTTTGCTAAAAAGCAATTTATCTTGTTGAAATTGATGGTATAAGGGTTTTTGGAGCGTTGATTACGAATATAATGTTAATTTGACATACTGACAGTTGACAGTTGTCAACTGAGGTGTTAACTTCGCAAAAAAGGAATTTATTTTGACTAAAATGACAGGAAAATGGTTCCATAGGCCTTTGAAATCAAATATAATGTCAAATCGACACTTTGACAAATGACAGCTGTCAAATTATCTGTAAACTTGGTTGAAAATTGAATTGTTTTTATGAAAAAGACAGTAACAAGGTTGTCGTGTTCTAGTTGTCAAATAAACTGTCAATTATATAAAAAGTGAATAAAATATTTTCGTTCCTATGACAGCTGTCAACCATTTTATTCCTAATCTGCCCCTAAATTCATTATCATCGACCCTTCTAATTTTTTTTTACAAAAATTTATAAAACAGAATCCGTTTTTTTGCAAAGTTGAAAGTTGATGTGAAGTTGTATTCAATTTGACAGGAAATTCGTAATCAGGGACACTGAGAACCTTATAACTGACTTAAAAGAAGATGAATTGTCAAATAAACTGTCAACTTTCTCAAAATGAATTTATTTTTATGAAAATGACAGATAAAGGGAATTTGGGATCGCAGATTAGGAACCTTATGTCAAATTGACATATTTACAGTTGACAGCTGTTAAATCAACTATTAACTCTGACAAAAGGCAATATATGTTTAAGAAAGTGACAGTTACAGGGTTTTTGGGGACGCTGATTAGAAATATAATGTCATATTAATACAAATTGGTACCGAATTTCACCTTGATAAAAATTGATTTTCTTTTATAAAACATTGTAAAAGAATTTGCAGGGTCTCTTCTAAAGAATTTAATAGTCATATTAACAATAAAATGGTTGACAGCTGTCATAGTAACGAAGAGACTTTATTACATTTTCGTATAATTGACAGTTGATTTGACAGCTAGAACACAACAACCCTGTTGCAGACATTTTAGTAAAAACATTTCACTTTTCAGCAATGATGACAGTTGATTTGACTGCTGTCAAAATGTCAAATTGATATCATATTCGTAATCAGCGCACCCAAAAACCCTTGTACTGTCACTTTCAGGAAAATATATTGCTTTTTGGCAAAGTTGACAGTTTATTTAACAGCTGTCAACTGTCCAGATGTCAATTTAACATCATATTCGTAATCAGCGACCCCAAAAATCCCTATATATACCAATTTTCAGGAATATAAGATGATTTTGAAAAAATTATTTAAATATGAAATTTTTAAAATTTTGGGCTATTGCTACTTTTTAAACTGTTTTTTAATAATACTATTTATTACTAAAAAATAAAAATGTTGCTTCAAATCATGTGCCTGGAAACTAACCGTGTTAGATTCGATAGCTTGCACTGCAAAGTATTCTAAAGACTTTCAAGCAAGTTTCTCTTCAAATAAAAAATCAAGTTTTCACGAAGTGTTACATTATAAATTTTATTATTTTATTATAATTAGTATTTATTTCTTTAATACAAATTCATTTATCACGAAATTTAATAAAAATAAGACCATCTATAAATTGAAGAAGAACAAATTTTTAAAATATATTTCTTTTTATCTATTTATTTATATACTTCTTCCATTTTTGTCCTACCGATTTCCAGAGTCCTTAGATTCCGAGAAAACTATTGAAAACAAATTCAGAGGGTATGGGGATTGAACCCAGATTCGCGGCGCAGAAATATACAACCTAACCAAGTAACCTAACGATCGCTGGGAAATAAAGAAAATATCTTCCTTTTAAGCTACACGTTGTCTAAGTCATTTCTAATTCAGGCGACAGAGGGCGGCAGAGGGCCAGACTCGCGCCAAACTGCGTTGAAATTGAAACTTGCTAATTTTACTTTGAAAGTTTTTAAACAAAGATTTGTAGACAAAGTATTTCCAAACTATTATATTAATTAATTAATTGTTTTTAAGCTCTTTATTGTAATTAAACACGAAAGTAAAGTTATTTTTGAAATTTTATTTGATTAAATTTTGAAAACCGCAATTATAAAATTAAAATCCTTAACTAATTTCTTTTTTAATAAACAGCTAATATATTTATTATATATAAAAGCTTAAATAACGTCCTTATTCGAATTTTACTTTAATTTTTTTTAATTACCTACAGTTATTTCATTAAAACTATTTGTATCTTTAAATACAAATTTTTATCTCAAGCTCATGGTTTTTTCAAATATTTTGTGGAGAAACTACTTTAAAATAAATATTATTATTTTAGAAACTAATTAAAATAAATAACTTAAAAAAAATACATATTAAATATTTATTAAAAAAAATTAATTTAATAAATTCAATTTTTAAATTACAAATTAAAACAAAAATTTTTGTTTAATTTTAAATATTAATTTTTAAAAAATTTATAGATTCCGTTTCCGGTACCGTCTGCGAAAAGTTGTGAATTTTTTCGTTCTTGGCTTTTTGGTGTAGGAAAGGTGAAGAATATAAGTGAATATACGTGTGAGTGTAGAAAAGGTAAGAAAACAGGTGAGTATGTTTGTGTCTTAAAAACGGTGTGCAAGGTGAGTTTGAGTGATTGAGAAACTGTTTTTTGAGCGTATGTGTTGTTTCGAGGTTAGGAAGGTTTTTGTCCGTGAGGAAGAGGAGAGAAATTCAGGCGGGAATCATCAGAGAATGGCGACGGTGAGAACGCCTACGAAAAGCGATAGAGGGCGGCAGCCGGCCGTGAAAGACGATGGTGGGACAGAGACGGTGGGGAATGAGCAGTTAAATGAGGTTGAAGAGGGCAAGGGAGAGGGAAAGGAAAGCGGTGAGGTGTTCTCAACGCCGAGTGCAGCCAAGAGGCTTGACTCGACATTGACACAGCGAAGGGTAGGGAGGCTGCCGAATAGAGAGAGACTGAGGTCTGATACCGTGAGCTCTAGTAGTGTGCGGAGTTAGTTTGTTGAATCAGATCGGGAAACCGACAATAATGAAACCAAGCAGGCTGAGAAAGTGCTAAAAGGAGAGAAAAATAGAGATAGTAAACGAAAGAGAAAGGGGTCAGAGTTAAAAGAAATAAAAAATTTAATCTTGAGTAAAAGTAAGGAAACAAAAGAAACAATACAGAAATTGAGTAAGGAATGGGAGGTGGGAAAGAAAAAAAAGAAAGTAGAAAGAAAGGAGTAGGATAAGGAATTAAGTGAGGGGATTGCCGACATTAGGAAAAGGTGGGAGGACTCTCAGAAAAGATGGAAAGGGGAGAAAAGTCAAAGTAATAGGTAGACGAGTTAGAAAAAAAAGTAGAAAGAGATGGAAGAGAGAGGTAAGGAGGAAAAACAAAACATTTTGTTAAAAATAGAAAGGGTGGAAAGAAAAGAAGATGGTGTTGGGACGGTTTGTCAGGAGAAATTAAAGAAAAGGGTAAAAGAGTTGGAAAATTTGTTGGAACAAGAGGAGAAAAAGAGAAAGAGGAGGAACATAGTGATAAGAAGGTTGAAGGTAGATAAAAATAGTGGAAGGGAGAAAGTATAAACAATATTTAAGGAAATAGAGGCGAAAGTTGTGGTTAAAGGGGTTAATGGAATAGGAATGGAAGAAAACAGACCTAAAGTGTAAATAGTTGAACTGGGGAGTGAGGAGGACAGGAGACAAGTCCTGGAACGGAAGAAAAGATTAAAAGGAAAGAGAGCTTGGATAGACGTAGATAGGACGGAGAAAGAAAGGAGACAAAGTAGGCAGCTTGAGAGGAAAGCAAGGGAAGAATGGGAGAAAGGGAATGGAGTAAGAGTGGAGAAAGATTTTGTTTAAATAAAAGGAGAAAAGTGGATAGTAGTAAAAGAAGAAGGAGATCTGGTCAAGCTAAAGGACGTAGTTAGAAATAGAATGATGAAAGGGGAAGAAAGGGATGGCTGTGAAAGTGTCGTTCGAGGGATTGAAGAAGATAACAAGAGAGAGGAACGGAGCGAAGAGCAGGCGGAGTTCAGCGAGGAGGTAAGGGAAGAACAGGAAAGGGTGAAGGAGATAAGGTTAGGATAGTTTTTTGGAATTTTTCGGGGTTGAAGAATAAGGACGAATGATTTTGGAAAGTTATAGGAAAATGGGATGTAGTGATGTTCAGTGAGATATGGATAGAAGACAGGGAATGGGAGGCTATAAAGTATATGCAGAGATTGTAAGAAGGAGGTTAGAAGAGAAGGTCGAGGGGTTAGGTTGCATACCGTATAATCAGTGTGGGTTCAGGAAAGGGATGGGAATGATGGACAACTTTTGTGCTGAAACTTTTTGGTCAACAGGAACCTTAAGAGAAAGAAAGAGAAATGGTAGTCCTATTTATGGATTTTAAGGCAGCGTTCCCGTCAGTGAATAGGGGCAGATTTGGAGAAGAAAATGTGGAGGAGAGGAAAAGGAGGGACAAGAAAGGTAGTATGAGATTGATGATAAGAGATAAAGTTAGAGTTGAATGTGAAAAAAGGATAGAAAGGGCAAGTAAGGTGATGGGGCAGGTGTGGGGATAGGAAAAAGAAGATTTAGGAATGACTGGAAGAAAACAGTTTGGATGTTTGATATGTTAGTAATGTGCTATGAAGTGGAATTGTCCGGATGGAAGGAAGAGAAAGGTATGGAGCATATGCATAAGAGATTTTTGAGATGGACGATGAGAGTTAGATACAATTACCCGGGATACATGTTAAGGTAAGAGTTAGGGAGAGAAAAATGCTCATAAGGTAAAGAAAGAGAGCGTGGAACTTAAAGGAAAAATTTAATCAGGGAAAAGGAAGTAGAATAGCGCAGCTGTGTTGGATGCAGATTAAGGATAAAGCGGAGAGAGGAGATGCAACCATGTCGGAATGGGAGAAGGATTGGTCAAATGCAATTAACGAAGGGCTGAAGAAGGGGGAAAGAGAAGGAGGAAGGATGGAAATCAAAAAAAGATTAGTGAACAAGGATAAGGGGGAAAGGTGGGGAAAGATAAATGAATCGAGGTACAACAGATGGTACAAAATGGTTAAGGGAGAAGGAAGGACAGAATACTTAGATAAGCTGAAACAAGAGGGTAAATGGAATAGAGTGATTAGGTTTAGAATGGGAGAAGGTATGAATGAGTGCAAATATTGGAAGGAAATGGAGGTCAGAAAGTCTAGAGTTTGCATGTTTGAACTGGAAGATTGGGCGCATGTACTAAATGTGTGTATGGTGGAGGAAGATGGGAATAGAGGTTTAGGAGAGAGAGTGTGTGAAAGTTGCATGAAAGTGGAATGGGAGAGAAATGGATGAGAGAGTTTGAGTGTAAGGGGGAGAAAATGATTTAGAGTAAAGCCGAGAAAAAGAGAGAACAGAGAAAAGTATAATAAAGGTTAAATGTGAATTTCGAATGAAGAAAAAGGTAAGAGGAAACGGAAGCCCAGGCACTGGCAAAGGCGCACAGAGGGTTAAAGTGCTTTTTTGTGCCGAAATCGTAGAACTCGCGAATGACTTGATGTATTTAAACAAACCAAAAAAGAAATAAAAGCTAACATTCTACAGAATACAGGAAAAATATAGAGAAAGAGATTAAAATATTCGTAACCTATTAAAAATGTTCCAAAACTTGAAATTTCATAAGAAATATTTAAGTTTTTGCCTATAGAGACCAGAGAAATGTCAATATACCTGTTGAAACGAATTTACTCACTAGTTTTTATCTCTCCAATCACAAATCACATGTATAGTAACTAAAAAATGGCGGAAGCAATATGGCGGCCAAAAATTAGAATTACTTTTCAATTAAATTGACAACTCGTTTTCATGGTTTTTGGGGTCGCTGATTACAAATTTAACGTCAAAAATTCATTATTTAAAATAGCTAATCCAATATGGCCAACTCGAAATGCAAAATAGCATTCGATTTGCACGAACATCCCTGTTTAACGGTTTTTGGGGTCGCTGAGTACGAATTTGATGACAAGAATCCATTATTCAAAATGGCAGGTCCAATATGGCCGACCCGAAATGCAAAATTGCTTCTGATTTTACAAGAATCTCTTTTTAAATGTTTTTAAGAAGCTTGTAAATTTAGAGCTTTTTGAACCTCTAATTCTTACTTACACTGAGAGAAATGATACGTTGTTAATATAACCAGAAAAAAGTGGTTCATTAAATGTAGTTAGTAAACCTATATAATAATGTTCCTCGACCCAAGTTTACTGGTTACAGCAACCTGGAATGTAGTTGTCTTACCTAGATTTTCTTAAAAAATCGATTCCTGGTTGCGGAAACCATGATTGTGGTGAAAATTGTCTTTAACTACAATTGTCGATTATCGCAACGTTAATGACAAGTTGACGGAACATGAAATCCTGGTTGCTGTAACCAGTAAATTTTAACTGACGCATGCGCTGCATCTTTGCTTACTCAGCTGATGTTTGACGCAATGTCTAATCAGTGCAACATGTGGAGTTTAAAAATCTTTCTTTTTATAGCTTTTTACATATTTTGTGTAAATAGAAAAGAACAAGTTGCAAAGTGAATGAATATTAAAGACAAGTGTTACAATATATAATGTGATTTTACTCACTTTTGAGAAATTTTTGATGCTGATAACTAAACGTTTCATAATTGATTGACTGTACTTTGATTCGAGTTACATGGTTGTTGTGATATTTGTGAAACACTTTAGGTATGGTATTTTGTCAACATTTTTAAAATTAATTTGCCAAAAATACTTAGTTTGATATATTTAATTACACTTAACCCGTAAGTCCGCAGGCTTGCCTTTTGTATTTAAATTCGTACAACTTGAATTTGTGGCTAAAGACAAATTTAACCATGAAAACCTGGTTCCCTGAACTAGGAATTTCTCTTAGTGTAAAGACGGAAGGGGCTAAAAACGCACGTTACTAACATTCATTCAGATATTAAGATTTCTAAATGTAAATCAAAAACAATTTTGCATTTTAATTCGGCCATATTGGATTATCCATTTTGAGTAATGAATTTTTGACATTAAATTTGTAATCAGCGATCACAAAAACCGTTTAAGAGGGATTACTGTGTAAATCAAAAGCAATTTTGCATTTGGGGTTGGCTATATTAGATCAGCTATTTTGAATAATTAATTTTTGGCGTCAAATTTGTAATCAGCGTCCCCAAACACCTTTAAAAAGGGAGTCTTGTGTAAATCATATGCTATTTTGCATTTCGGGTCAGCTATTTTGGACCGGCCATTGTGAATAATGAATTTTTTACTTCAAATTTGTAATTAGTGATCCCAAAAACCGTTAAAAAGGGATTCCTGTGTAAATCAAAAGCAATTTTGCATTTCAGGTCGGACAGATTGGATCAGACATTTTGAATAATGATTTTTTGTAGTCTAATTTGTAATCAGCGACTCCAAAAACCTTTAAAAAGGATTCTTGTGTATATCAGAAGCAATTTTGCATTTCGGTTCGGCCATATTGGATCTGTCATTTTGAATAATAAATTTTTCTCATCAAATTCGTACTCAGCGACCCCAAAAACCGTTAAACAGGGATGTTTGTGCAAATCGAATGCTATTTTGCATTTTGAGTCGGCCATATTGGATCAGCTATTTTGAAGAATGACTTTTTGACGTTAAATTTGTAATCAGCGACCCCAAAAACCATGAAAACGAGTTTTCATTTTAATCGAAAAGTAATTTAAAATTTTTGGCCGCCATATTGCTTCGGCTATTTTTTTTAGTTACTACACATGTGATTTGTGATTAGAAAGATAAAAACAAGTGAGTTAATTCGTTGGAACAGCTATATTGACATTTCTCCGGTCTCTATAGGCAAACAATTAAATATTTCTTATATATGAAACTTCAAGTTTTGGAACATTTTTAATAGGTTAGGAATTTTTTAATCTCTTTCTCTATATTTTTCCTGTATTCTGTAGAATGTTAGCTTTTATTTCTTTTTGGTTTGTTCAAATACATCAAGTCGTTTGCGAGTTCTACGATTTCGGCACAAAAAAGAGCACTTTTGCCCACTGTGAGGCGTTTAGAGCGGTTTGAATAGTTAGTTTTGAGAGTTTTGTTGGAGGTTAAGCTGTCGCAGAATTTTGTAAGCGTTAGTGTAAGCAAATAGTTGTAAGAATTGTAAAGGGAGTGGAGGTCGTCGAACCCGTAAGGGAGAGTAAATAAAGTAAATTAAGATTAATTATTTTAATTTAATAATCATCGTTTTGACAATAAAATGTGTATGAAATTTAAATATTTACATTATTTTAATTATTAATTCTAATAAGGGATCATTCACACATCACGTGATACAAATTTTAGCTATTTTGAACCCCCTCCCCCCTCCTCGTGATACTTTTTCTATTGCTAAAAAAATTCATTTCCATGGACCGTAATATTTTGCCTACCCCCCTCCCACCCTAAAGATATCACGTGATATCTGGACGACCCCTAAATAACTTTAAAAAGTAAAAAAGTTATTTATTTTTAAAAAATTAAGAATTTATTAATTTTAATTTCATGCTTTTCAAAATTTATATGAACTGAAATTTAAACAATGACATAACTTTAGCAATTAATTATAATAAAGGTATTAACTGTTTATTTAAAAATAAATGTTTAACTAATAACTATAATTATATAATCGCAGTTTCCAAAATCGAAATTATAAATATTTTTAATAATGACTTGAATTTAATTTTCGAATTCAATAAAATGCCTTCAAGAAAGTCTATTTATTAAAAAAATTATAATTTAATAATAATTGTAATTTGAAAAATTTAATTTTTAAAATTAAATAAAATTTAAATATTTACATTATTTTAATTATTAATTCTAATAAATAACTTTAAATACCGTAAAACGAGGTAAAGTCGGCCTGTCATGAAAAGTCGGCCAGTCGATCACCTATTTTTAAAGTATTTTATTATCTTTTTTTTAGAAAGAAAAATTAAAGATATTTTTTTGTTTTTGTTAATAGAAATGTCAAACTTAAATTTAAAAAATAGGTACTTGACGCAAATTAATGGTTTAGTTCTAATAAAAATAATATTTTCGAGTGCATGCCTATTTTATCTCAAAAATAAGTAGTGGGAAAAAGGTAGTTGTAAATTATTATTGAAATTTTTTTTATGCCAAATCAAACTGTGCATCGCGTTGCTTCCCGAGCAGGGTTTGCCGAGCTAGCCAACGTGGCCGTTGCTTGGCTCTATGTAGTCTATTGATACTCGGGCTTTCAACATTGGCTGTAACTTCGGCCGATTATCGTATTGCCAACATTGGATTCACGAGTAAAGGCCAATGTTTGTGCCAATATTGACTGTCTTAGGTTGGGGGCCTCACATTCTGCCGATTCTGGGGCTTATGTAACTTGTGCCAATGTTGGTTATGAGACAAAAGGGCAATGTTCGGCCTAAGTCGATCATACACACATAACCAAAAATATTGTTGAATATAAAATACTACCATGTTGTAATTAAGAGGTCAGTATGGGCTTATTTTCATATCTTCAAGAATTTATTTTTCATATTTAAATATATTTTTACAACACATGCAGTCTTTTTATACATAAGAATTCATATTTAAAAGTACTAAAAAATAATTTTTATTTTTAATTGTTTATTGCTGCAAAATATTAGCTTGAAGTTAACCCTCAATTTTACTATCCGACATTATTTAAGGATTTTGTTATTTTTTATCATAATAGGTGGTAAAATCTCTAGATATCATGTTGTCCAGTAAAATTTAAGGTTAAATTCAAACAGATATATTTCGCAGAAATAAACAATCAGAAATAAAATATTTTTTGGCACTTAATATGGAAAATAGATTCTTTAAAATATGAACAATAAAATCATAACGACCCTTTATAATAACGTATACTTTAGTTTTATACACTGAAAAACTTTGTAGATCAATATTTACTAAACTCGCAATTTAATTTTAGTAAATTAACTATCATACCAGGAAAAAACTGGAACACTATTATTATTTCACAGTTTGACTATTAAAATGTAAAATTCATGGTTTGACTAAAAGAACATTCAATTTTTAGTAGTCTGTTGATTAAAATTTTATCCTAAAAGGAAGAAAAAGTATAGAGCGGAAACACAACACTTCGTCGAATCGCCATATGACAGCTAACCTAACCTCAATGCTACCTTCAATAATATATTATTGAATGTATTAAAGTAGAATTAAAAATTACATAATATAACTTATGTTACAACATATATCTTAACCTAAAATACAGATAAAATAACATTCGATTTAACCGACGTAATGTATCCAATAATTTCCTTACCACTTGTGAGATTAGTATTTTCGAATGAAAAATTGTTTCTAACACACACCCAAAAGTTTCAAAATATGTCAGATTGAATATTATTAATCAGGTCAAATTTTCGAAGGAACATAATTGATTTTCATTCAAGTAGAATCTCTTTTGAAGATGATAGTACATTTGAGAAAAAATATATGAAATTATTTATATACGAATGTTTTTTGCACTTAAGGAGATTTATTTTTAATTAAAGTTTATAGTAATAAAGTAATTAAAAGGTTTTTGTAATTTATTCTAGGAAAAAAATAAAAATTTTAAATCATCTTGGTTAAGTACAAGTTTTTTTTAAATTGAAAATTCTTTGGTAATAAATTTTTTTCTTGAATTTAACAGTGACAGATCGATTTGTAAGGTTCCTAATATGTTAAATTTGTAATTATCTCAACTTTTTTGAAAAATGGATTTATCAACTTTTGAAAAAGTGCTCCTCATTTGTGCGTAGGCTTATGTTTTCTTACATGTACGAGCAATGTTCATTTGCATGCGTGCAGCTTTGATCGACTGACTACTAAATTTTAATAAAAAAGAAATCATATATTGTTAATAAGCTTATATTAAATAAAATATTTTATCTAGTGACCACTTTTCCCCACTTTGATAGTCAGTTTACTAAAATTTAATTGTGAGTTAAGCAAATAATGATCTATAAAGTTTTTCAGTGTATTACAAATTTTGTTTGGGTTTTTTAAAATACTTCAGTTTTGTGATTAAAAACTGTAATTGTAAAACAGTTATTAAACTTATTTATAAAAAAAGAAATGAAATAATAGTCTATAACTTAGCCTAAAAACATTTAAATATAAAACAACTTTTTTTTATTTGCCAGAGTATACAGCCCACGATCATATAAGATCTTTTTATTTTTGTACTATTTATTTTGCGTTATAAATAATATTTTGAACCGTATAGCAAAAATATTTGACTCATTTTTATCTAAACTAAAAATAATTATGTTTATTATTGGGAGACAACACCATTTTACTAAATGCAATTTATAAGTAGAACATATTATGAATTAATTATCTACATTTAACAGTGTTACTCTGTGTGTAATATGTAGTACGAATGTCTTCAACTTTCTTATAAACCAGTGTAGCGTGCGTTGCGTAGATAGTTGGTTAGGGTTGCGGACTGTTAGTGTTAGGGTCGTGCGTTCGATTCCCAGCGGAAGGGAATTTTTCTCTTAGGTAAGCGATTATATAAATTATAATAAATATATAAATGACAAAAAAAGATTATAATGGGTATAATCTCAGAATATATGCTTCAGAAACCGTGTATCGAAATATTTTTAGGATTTTTTGTTTTTGTGTATAATGTACGCATAATTGGGTAGATTAAAGGTTTTAATATTGGGCTTATATTGAAGTACCAATATTGGGCATAGATTAATTTTGAGACTCGGACCGAAGTGACAGTCCAATATTGGTAGAAACATTGGCCCAATGTAAATCCCCAATATCGAAGCTCGCGGTCCCAAACTCGCGCCGAAGCTCTTGCCGATAAATTACCCTGTTCGGGTTGTGTCTCTGACATGATTTACAAACAAAAATAACCTTTATGGGTTTATTAAATTTTGTGAAAAATCAGTTTTTCTAAAAATTTTACTTTTGTAGGGAAAAGTCGGCCATGGTTCGAATTTACAAAAATATTGTAAATAATTTTTTTTCACTTGTTTCCAATGTCCAAAATGTAAGAATAGAAAATGTTGTTTCTAAACTAAAACTTAAAAATGAGAAGGGTACATCGAAGATATTATTTCTCTAATTTAAAACTTTGAATAATTCAGATTCGTTACTTTTGTTTTGTTCAGGTTATGTTAAAAATCTGACAAAGAAATTTTGTCAAATCATAATATAAAGTGTAAATAAATATATATTTCATAGACTATAGATATTGTATTTTTAATTAACTTTAGTTCCCATGATTATTTTATGTTAAACTAACATATTCTAGCTGTTTATAGTGGTGGCCGACTTTACCCCACATTTAGGGGAAAAGTTGGCCATGACAAAAAGGATTATTGTGAATTCTCTAAAAAGGATGTCACTTTTCCTGTATGATAAACTTCAAGAACAGGAGTCAGAGATTATATATATGAAGTGTCAATATTTTCTTCTCTTTATTTAACGTATTTTTTTAAGAAAATCGTGAAAAACTGTCCGATTTTACCCCATTTTACGGTAGTAAAATAATTATATTTTTTTAAAAAATTAGCAAATTAATAATTTTAATTTAATAATTTTTATAATTTAAAGGAATTTAAAATTTAATAATGACATTACCTTAGAAATTAATTATAATGAATGTATTAACTGTTTATTTAAAAAAAATGTTTAATTAATAATTTTAATTCTATAATTATAGTTTTTAAAATTAAAATAAAATATAATTTCAAAAATGACTTGCATTTTATTTTTGAATGCAATAAAATGCTTTTAAAAAAATCTATTTATATAAAAAATTTTACTTCAATAATAATTTTGATTTAACAGATGTAATTTTTGAAATTAAATAAAATTTAAATATTTGCATTATTTTACTTATTTATTTATCTTATTAATTATGTACAATACCCGCGGTCCTGTTGCACCACAAATGGGATACATAAGAAAATCTCAAACGGATGATGTAGAATACATAAAAAGGAAAAGATATGAAGAGAGTTAATTAGTAAGGTTTATAATTAATTTCGTCAATTGGTCAAGAGCTTAATTTTTAATATTCTTAGATTAATAAATACAATAGAAAACAATAAATTTTAAAAATCATATTTATTATATTTCAATTCTTACATTATTATGCGCTGCATGTAGTAGAAAAAAAAACTTTTCGATATTTTTTTTCATTATATGTTTTTTTTTAATGAAAATAATATGTTTATAATCGCAAAAACAAGGAATAAACAAAAAGCCTTAAACTAAGAAAGATTTAATTTCGTCTTTTAACGAACAAGTGACCCAGGAATTAATGCACGTGAGATAAGTAAAGGTCAATTTCTGTTCGCCATTCTTTGGAAGTTTCACGACTATTCGCTTTTTTCGATTTAGTTTGAAAAAAACCGCGCAAGTTTAATGTTTCTTCTTCATCTAAATTTTCTGAGTTTGAAAAGGTTGCTGGGACATTTTCTTTGATATCACTCGAAATCTCCTAAGATAAGGTGTTAAATAATTAAATTGTTAAATTGTTAAATAATTAAATTGCTTCACGAGATTCTTTCTGTCTGTTTTGATTAAAAATGAAATTTTCAGAAATAACACAAGATATTCACTTTTTTTTAAAACACTTTATTATCAGAATCAAAATTAATATTTTATTTAAGTGTTTCTAAAAATGAAAAGAATATTTTGTTTTTTTTTCTGAAAATATTTTTTAAATAAAATCTGACAAAAGGTATCCAAGGGAAATTGCTAAATTACGATTTGAAATAAATTACTTAATAAATTTAAATTTAGATTGCTTATAATTTGATTACTTGAAAATTAGATAAATTAAAGTTTCGAATTAATGAAATTTACGTTAATTGAGTTTTGAATCGAAAATTTTAACAGAATGAGAATTAAATACATTGATTTTGGGTTGGTTCAAATTTTGCTCAACAAATTGATGTTTAAACACTGCAAAAACAAATGCAAACAAATGTCTCAAATATGGGGACATACGACACATATTGTGTCTCACTCTGAGACACATGCGTCTCAAAGTGTGTCATTTTGAGACATTTTGTCCCAGCAATTTTTACAGTGGACATATTAATATTTAGATAAATTGAAAATTAATTCAATTCAATTCAAATCATTAAAAATTTGAATCAATTAAACTGTTAATTTAAATTATTAATAAATTTAAATCGATTAAAAGTTTAATATAATGAAATTTTCATAAATTGAAGAACCTATTAAATTTTAGATACAATAGAATGGAATTTAGATTAAGGGAAGATTACACTGATTTTAAAGTTTTTTCAAAGATTTTTTTTTAGAGTAAAAAAATATTTATTACATAACATTTTTTTACAATAAAACAACACAAAAAAAACTTTTAACTTTTTTTTTTAGTTTTTGTTGGGTATAGTTTAAGAACTGCTCTTTTAAGCGGTGCACCAGAAAAAAATGTAAATTTAAAATTTTGAAAAGGAGAAGGGCCCTAAATGTACAAAATTGGCCGTACTTAAATTTCAATTTAAATGATCAAAATCAACTTATTAACAAATAAAAAGTAATTTTAAAACGATTTTTAGTTAAACGGGGATGTTTGAGGCAAATTAATTCTGTGATTTGTGGGGTTCTTTGTTAAAAAAAATGAAAAAAAAAATTTCAAATTTGTACTTAAATTGTCACGTAATTTGCTTGAAACTCGTTACTCGAAAGTTTTTGGGGTCGCTGATTACGAATCTTACGTTAGATTTTAAAAATTAAAAATGGCCTTTTTTTATCCGCCCTTTTGCATTATGCTGAAGTGAATGTTTCTGAGAGACCAACAAAATTTGGTATATTTTACTTAAAATTCTATGACTAAATATGATTAATTATTCATTGAGTTAGCCATTAAATAGAACTAAAATAGTTTTAAAAGTTTATTTGACTGAAAAAGTTTAAAAAATATATATTTTTTAATTTATTCTTTTTGTTTGTTTCTCAGAAACGTTGCGCACTTCAGCGTCTTTCTTTTACATTATTGAAATCTAACGTCATAGGTTTGTTATTAGCGACCCTAAAAGCCCCCGAGTAACGAGCTTCAAGCGAATTACGTGACAATTTGAATAAATAATTGAAAATTATTTTTCATCTTTTTTCTCAAACAACCCCACAAATCACAGGGTGGGTTTGATCATTTAAATTGATATTTGAGGGTGGCTAATTTTATACATTCAGGGTCCTCCACTTTTGGATACCTAAATTTTTATTTGATTGAATTAAAGGTTTTATTTAAAACTTCAAGGTGATTTCAAAGTTTTCAAGGTAGTTGGACTCTCTGTATCTGAAAAGAAACGAATAATACGACTAAATACAGTATTAAAAATATGCATACCTTTGTTTTACAATTAGTCGTCTTGTATATTGACTCAAATTTTGATAATGAAGCCTTAACCATTTCCCTACCTCAGGACGTTCTGTAAAACGATTCGACTCTAAATCTGGGATCTAAAATAAGCACAGCACAGTAAACCCAATTACTTTTGCCATAGTGCTTTATGAGTTTACAAAAACATGCTTCGAGTCCTTGTAACATGATGTGATCCACCCAATTTATATCAAGATTAGACTTTTCTCTTAAATTATCAATTTCTTCAGTGATTTTATCAAGAAGCAAGTTGAAGCCAATGATAACTAAAAAAAGAGTGACATATTTGTCCCCGCTTAAAACTTCTGTCAGTTCATGAAAATATTTTAGAAATTTTAAAACAGTCGTCAATATTATCCACTCGTTTACCAAAATTAGGTAATTTCTCATTTGATCGTTTGTTTCGCATAATAGAGTTAGCGCACGTTTCATTTTAAGAGCAGTATTAATCATTGCAAAAGTGGAATTCCACCTTGTCGAAACATCAATGTTTGGTAGATACATTTTGTCCTCTGTGATGTCACATCAACTTTTTAATTTTATTCGCCACTGCTCGGAAAGTTTTAAAATTTTAAAACGCTTTCTCAATTTATCAAGAGAAAATTTGTCTTTTGATTGCGAATCGTCAACATTTGAATTTAATAAATTTCTTATCTTTCCATCGACATCAATTGCACTTTCTTCATCTTCTTCATGGTCAATAAGACCATCATAATCATATTCGTTATCTGCACGATGCAATTTATCAATTTTTAAAACTTTAAGCAAATCTTGCACTCCCAAATTGATAATATGTGCATAGCACTGAAAGTGTTGATCCTTTGCATCAAACTTCATTAGCTTTGATGTTTCATTCATAAATGTTGTGTTAGCTGAAGCATTGTCCAATGTCATGCCTTGAACTTTGTCTTGTAACTTGTAGTCATTATTTGCTTTAGTAAAAATTTTAGCAATATCTCGGCCCGAATGTTTTCCATTTGACGGAATGAAGAAGAGAGTTATCGAATGCATTTTTCAAGATTTATCGATGAAGTGAGCAGTTACACCAAAGTAAGAGCGATTAGAGATTGATGTCCAGCCGTCGAGAGTAAATGATATTTTCGAGCTATTCTTTTGCAAAATTTGAAGGACAGCTGACTCCATTTCTAAATACCTTTTTTCAGTCAAGGAATGAAGTTCATTTCTCAAAGAAAGATCAGCTTTTGGATTCACATAGTGAAAAAAATCTTGGGTTTCTTTATCGTCAAAGAATGAAAATGGCAGATATTTTTGAGCTAACCAATCAACCAATTTTTTATTGAAAGTTCCTTGGACAAAATCCTATAAGATACGTGTAATATAATTATTACTCGATTTGAAGCAATGTAAAAGAATTTTTTTTTCAGTATTTCTCTATTTCAAAAATTATCAGAAACAAAATTTTGAAATTGAGCCAGTTTACACCATCAGAGAATTATAATTATAATAGTTAAATACTAGCGCTTTATTCTATCGGAAAGTAAGTACACTGAGAGAAATTCCTGGTTCCGACAACCAGGTTCTAATGGTTAAATTTGTCTTTAGCCATAAATTTAGGTTGTAGGAACAAAAATAGCGTAGTTATCGTAACATTAAAAGCTGGTTGCTATAACCAGGAAAAAGTTCTCGTAGCATTGAAAACTGGTTGCTATAACCAGGAAATGTAGTGGAATATTAGAAATAAAATACATGCACGCTGGAATAATGGGTTATGTGCAATTAAATTGATCAAAATAATTATTGTTTGTAAATTAACTAGAAAAATGTTGATAAACTCTCATTCACTATACATAATAAACATACCTACAGAGTTTCATTAATAGTACAAATTCAACCATTTATTTTGATGAGTTATTACTCATCAAAATATAATAAATCAATGCAATCTTCAAGAGTTTAATAACTTCTCAAATATAAGGAAAATCTCATTAAGAAATGCAGCAATGTTGTCACTTTGTCATTATCCCTCTATGAATCGAATAAAACATTTAAAAATGTATTAAGAAAATGATTCTGCACTTGACGTGTAGCACTGTTTACAAACTGCAGTCAAACATCAAATGTGCAAGTAAAGAGGCAGCGCATGCGCCAATTAAATTTTCCTGGTTATAGCAACCAGGATTGCATGTTCCGTCAACTTATATCTGACGTTGTGATAAATATTTATTGTGGTTAAAGACAATTTTCACCACGAACATGGTTGCCACAACTAGAAATCTATTTTGTAAGAAAATGTAGTTAGCACAACTACATTCCTGGTTATTGTAACCAGTAAACTTGGGTACATAAACAATTTTATGTATGCCCACTAACTACATATTGCCAACCACTTTTTTCTAGTTATATTAACGACGGATCATTTCTCTCAGTGTATTTTTCTCTCATATTCTCACTTTCTTGCTTGAAAAAAATACTTATCTCTCGAACGAATAAGAGCGAGTATTTCACTCCAGTAAGTAACAGCTCGAGTTAGGTACTGTAAATAAAGCAATATTGTTCGCTTATTATTCCAGAATTATGTAAGCATGAAATCAAAAAATTTTATATAATAAAATGTAAAAATGATAGAATGCATTAAGTTTGAAAAGTTTTTAAATATATTTAAAAAGTTTTCACAAAAAGAAAATTAATTTTAAAAAACATAGTAAAAAAATTGTTAACACATAAAATCCAAATTTAATAAAGTCTTCTCAAAGTAAATTAAACACATTGAAAATTACTTCATTTTTTGATCCAAGAACCATTTCTTTATCGGGATATGTTTCTCTGTATACTTCGGGATGATTCAAAATAAAAACAAATAAATCCATCTACATATTAAAAACAAACTAATTTGATTAAATATAATATTTTCAAAAAAATGTTATAATTTTTTATAAATATTTTTAAGAAATTTTAATCTGCATTAAGTAAATAATTAAATAATAAATATATACTTGAGTTTGACTTTCCTTTAAACATTTTTAAATTTTTCAGAAAGATTAATATTAAACATTGTAAATTAAATTAAAGAGCACCTAGTCGATTGCTGATTCTTTTCTAAGTCAATGTCCATATTTTTGTGAATGTTTTCCATTACCAAATATAATATTTTTATTAAATAAACTAAAAGTCAAAATATTGACAGATGGTTCGATCGGTTATTTCGAACGATAAAATACTATATAAAACAAAACAATACATATAATATCGGTTCGGAAAAGTTTCTCGTCGACAAACGAGATTGATCGAACGATCACAAGCATTTATCGGTTCGATATGCAACACTAGCCACATGTTCAACTTACTTTTTAGCAAAAGGAAGGTTGGTCTGGTTGTTCAAACTGACTATGCGCCATGTTCAACTTACCTAAATATTTAATACGCTAAATAAGATGAAAATAACAGAATTATGTAAATGTACGAGAATTTATTGTAAAAATATCTGTAGTCAGAAGAAAAGAAGAGTTTTATGTCAAATGTAGTAGCATTATTAAGTATAAAAAAGACATATTTCAAGTTCAAAGAGTATAACGACCAATAAGGACAAGAATTGGTAATAAAACCAAAAAACACCAATCTGACGTTTAAAGTTTATTTAAATTGTATGCATAAATTTAAAACAAGTAAAAATATATAAATTATCATTAAATTCGTTAATATCTTTAAGCGTTTTTCCTAAAACTCACATTTTCAAAGTCGGTGCCCCTCATATCTTCAAAACTACTGCACGGATCCTTTTCATATTTTGAACACTACTTCTGTACATAATTTAAAAGGTAATGACGAAGACTTTTTTTATATTTGTTAATATTTTTTATATTACAATAACAAATTAGCCGATTTTTTTTTAACAAATTGCGTTTTTCCCTTCAAAGTGTTCCCAAAAAGAGAAAAATTAAAATTTCAAAAAACTCTCTTGACATTACCTGGAGAAAGTGATTATCTAATGAAAAAACTTTGATTTTTTATTTCTGTTGATCCTGCACCTAGTTATGATGGGCACCACAAATCCAATTTTTTTAGACTCGTCGAAATAATGGTTGCTAGTGTCATATTTATAAACAGTTTTTAATAACAATTTGTGATATGAGGGGCATCGACTTTGAAAATGTAAGTTTTAGAAAAAACGCTTTAAGGTATAAAAGACCAGATTTACAAAAATTGTACTTGAAGTTTGACACTATTTTTAAACATTAAAACGCAGTTTAAAAAATTTGTCAATAACATTTTTATGACTCAGAAATCGCTTTTGAATAGTTTATCGGAAAATATTGAAAATTTAAAAATGAGCTAATTACAGATGTGTTTTTTTAAAAACATAAATTTTGAAGCCTGGACCAACGGACGCTCAAATATTCATAACTTCGTCAATTGTTCTCCGATTGACATGAAATTTGAAAACAACATTCTAAATATATTATGCATTCATTTAAGAAAATAAAAAAAATGCAAAAAAAATTTTCAACCCTACCTCTTTTCACTCTAAAACAAATTACAGATATAAAAATAATAATGTGTTTCAACAATTTCAACATTTTGGATAAACAAATTTTAACGAAAACATTACAAATAAACATAAATAGGTATATGTTAATTAAACATAAACATAAATAAGCCATTTGTATGATTTCTTAGAAAAAATTAATTGTTTATACTAATTAATTTGTTTAAACATAAAAACATAAGAAACATAAAAATATATACATAAAAAAGTAATTTGTATGGTTTTTTAGAAAAAATTAATTTTTTTATCAAATTATTTTTGTTAAAACAATTGTCAAATAGTTGATAATATCAAAAAAAAAAGTTAGTGAAACATTAATTAACACTTGCGACAAATAATAGTATCTATTTCTTTTGGTAAAACTGACAAATATGGATTTTACTTGGGCAAAGAGCGTATAGGTTCAAAAACTTACAAAAAAGGGGCAACTTTGGGGTATTTTTATACCAGGTTAGGTTTATTAAAATTAAAGGTTATACAGGTCAAATTAATCGTCAGAGAGTCTACTTTGAGATCCAGTAACTTAATGTTAACTTCTGTTAAAACCTTGCGAATGATTTTGATTTTTCGAAAATTGAAAATTTTCCCATGCATTTTACATGGGAAAATTGAGGTGCCCTGCGGAAGCAGTTAATATCAAAATTTCGAAAAATCCAAAAATACGTATTCACTTGTTTTCGCATTCGAATAAATTCCGGGGGTGCTATGCCCTTTTCCACGAAAAACAATTTTACAATGCATTTTTGGGCTACCCTAGGATACATTCTTGAGTAAGTTCTATCCATTTAAAACTTGATTAGAATTTATTTGTTGAATTTGATTAATTTTCTTTTATATCTTTTTTAATATTATCCTTAGGGGTTGTGAAGAGGGGTTAAGTGATTTTCTTTATCATTTGGAAAAATTAGAAGGCACATTTTTTAGTAGTTTCCATCTTTTTAATACTTAATTAGCATTTTTTTTTTTGAAAATTTCATTAATTTTTCCAGATTTCTTTTTTTTCGTGATGGGTGATTTTTAAGAATTTATAATTCTTTTTATTAGTTGGAAAAATTAGGGATACATTCCTAAGTATGTTCTATCGTTTTTAATCTTGATTACAATTTTTTTGTAAATTGTAATGAAATTTTTTTCTGAAGCTTTTCTATTACTTTCCTAAGTGGTTGTTTTTTATGGTTGATAATGCTCTTTATGATTTAGAAAAATTAGGGAGTATATTCCAAAATATGTTCCATCATTTTGGAACTTAATTACAATTTTATTGTAAAAATTAAGTAATCTTTTTTTATATATTTTCTATTTTTTTCCTGAGGTGTGGTTTTTAGGGGTTGATAATTCGTTTTATCAATTGGAGAACTTAAGTTGCATATGCCTGAGTATATTCAACTATTTTAGAACTTGATTATAATTTTTTTTTGGGAATTTAATTAATTTTTTTAGATTTTTTTTGTATTATTTTTCTGAGGGGTGATTTTTATTAGTTGATAATTCTCTCTATCGTTTGGAAAAATTATGGTGCATTTTCCAAAATATGTTCCTTCATTTTAGAACTTAACTAATTTTTTCTTATATATTTTCTATCATTTTTCTGAGGGGTGGTTTTAAGAATTTTGTAATTAACTTTATTTTTTGGAAACATTATAGGGCTTATTCCAAAATAGAAAATTTAAATTAGGAGCATTTGTCTGGACGACCCAATATTGGGTTTGGTTGCCAGTGGAGAGAGAAAATTGTAGAAAAAACTCTGATAAGTACAAACGGTTTACCGACAATCGAATTCCAATGGTGCGTACAAGTCAGTTACCGACAGTGCACATCATTATACTTCGACGTTAATTTTTTTACTGAAATTATCTCAAGATCTGGAAAAATCCCAGGCTATCGTACGCGACCGTAAAATCTAGGATTTAATCAACTGAGCTAACTGCGTGGTTGCATACACAATAATTAGAAATGTTTAATATAATCTAGTTAAAAAATTTCTTATTAAATTTTTCACAAAATGAAAGAGGGATTTTGAAAACTGTAAATAATCCCTCTATATCAATTTTGTAAAACTATGTATAAAAAAATTTCAACTCATAATAATTTCGTCAAATTAAATTTTTATTTACGATCTAAATCACTTTTCATAGTGAAAGCAAATTTACCAAAAATCATTTTTTTAAAAATTTGGAAAAAATAGGGGAGAGTCGCCAGTTGTGAGACGGCTCCAGTTGTGAGACAGTCCATTTTTTTAACACGAAATATAAAAAGGCTGATTGGTATACATAAAAACATTTCTTTTTATACGAGCCAACTTTTGCGTGTACACCGAAGCGGATATATGTATTGTTTGTGTTAGATGCCAACACTGTGTGTGAAAATCGACTAAAAAATTTTTTTTCAATATGTGCAAAGTACTTTTTTTTTAAGTTAATTAATTGGAAAAGCTAAATGTTATGCATTTTTATTTAGTATTTTCCTTCTATTTTGTTATGCAATATTGCATTGTTTCAATCTACAGTTGGAAATATTTTTTTTTCCTTTTTCAAAATAGCGCCAATTTCCGGTTGTGAGACACAGCAGCATAAAGCGCTCTGTTCAGTTTAGTTCGTTACGTACATTTGATAACACAACAATTATTTAAAGTGTGGGAACATGCGCACATTTATTTCATTTGCCTACATTGCCACAGCGATTTCTATTAAGAAAACTGATAGTCATATTTTAAAGAATAAATATTTTTATTTAGTATATAATAATATGTATTATCAATATATTTAGTTATTTATATTAAACATAATGTTTCATGCCAACTTTTTTAAATTTTAGCAATTTTTTATAAGTGTCTCACAACTGGACACCTTTTTTTTTTGACTAAAAAGATGTGCTCGGAAAATTGATCATAAAATTTTTCGAGTTCATCTGAACACTACACTTTCTATGACTAAAAGTTGCGTATTTAAGTTACTTTTTGAACGGTGTATTTTATTTACGATTTCGTTTACCTATTTTCAATTTATAGGTCAAAAATAAAACCCGTCTCACAACTAGCGACTCTCCCCTATATGTTAAAGAGGACATTTAAGGGTATTTTTTAAAAAAAGATTTAAAAGTGTAACTTTAAAAAATAACAAAAAAAATTTATTTTTACATTTTTTTCTTGAACAAAATATTGAAATTTGTTTTTAGTTGGCTTGCTTATATACGTGAGAGGGCAACTTTTACATACTAACCCTTTATGCCCAATTTCTTAATATTGTCGATTCAAGACTTAATTTATTTTACAGTATGCTTTACCTTCAAAAACGACATGAATGCTTTGATTGTGGAAATAAGTTTTGATGCAACTATTCTGAGGTCCCGGATTTTAAGGAGTAAGCAAAATATTAATTATATCCGTTATATGTTTTTCCCTTTTAAAAATTGTATACTATATTATAAAATCTTTAACAGGATCGTTCTTAAAACGCAAAAAATGTTTTTTAAATTTTAAAAGACGGTTTTTGAATTGAAAAATACCAAAAGTAAAAATTCTTTTTCTTCATCCATACTACTTATTTTTAACGCATTTTTATGTGCTGAATAGTAATTTGATGTTTTAAAAATGCAATGAATAAGAAATTTCTTGTTATTTGCAAAAAATGGATTGATTTTTTTCCAAATTGATTTAATTTTAGTAACTAAAAAATGATCATATGTAGAAGTCCTACTACTCTTTTTCATTGCATTTTTTTGAATAGCTGACTAATAATAGCCATTTACAAGTTTAACGTTTTGCAAACTGCAAAAAACTGCACTGGTTGCTGAATTTTGCAAAATACGCGATTGCCTGATGTGACCATGCAGTTGAGTTACCTTTTGGCCTTCTAGCAGTCTTCATCGAGCGGTTTTTATGTGCCTTTCTTGACTGTTTCCTCATAGATGCTCCATTTTGTGTTTATAACGGGTGAACAAATGTGACATAATCTAAATTTGTAATAAAATAAACTATGGTTCGACAACTATAAAGGTGCAGTTAATTTATGTGGAATTTCATGAAGCACTTCTACACCGAAAACCTTTGGCTCATCAGCCCATCCAGTACTGATGCCTGGCAGCCCCACAATTTAGTTCAACTATCGTCCCTTATAGAAGTATGTCTGCAGTTCCAAGGAATTTGCGTGTAAAAACTATATACATCACAGACTCTCCTACAATACCTACTGTGTATGTCCATGTCATGTGGGGGGGGGGGGGGGGGGGTCAACTTTGGGTGCTATTGTGTGTCACAAAAGGCTAAACACAGAGGGTCTATGGAAGTGGTCTAACTGTAGGCGGCTGTTCTCTTCTCAGTTTTTGATAAATTTTTGCCAGATGTTTGACTCAGTGGTACTCTCACCAAACGGTCTTTGAATATCAAAGGACGTCACCTACTAGCTTCCGTTGCAGTAGAAAAGTTTTGAGCTCCACGGACTGACTAACACATAGAGCCGAGTGCCTGTAGTAGCTTACTCATACTTATACTACAAATGTACTTCCAACAGTTTTGTTCCACATCTGGCATGGATTTCTAAAAAAATCAAGGCGAGAACGGCATCACTATATCAAAGCTAACGAAGACGAGTCTCCTTTTGCCCACAAAAATCGGGTGTTCAAATCAGAAATGTCAAGAAGACCAGCAAGGGTCTGACTGTCCAGGCTAATTCTGAAGCTGACCTTCAAAAGCTTAAAGGTAACAAAAAAGTCAAGGAAAAGTTTGTAGTTGAGAGGCCGAGGAAGAGATTTTCAAAGCTCATCGTCTACGATGTTCTTACGGAACTAGATGGTACTCAAGGAATAATGAGATACCGGGCCTCAGCCTTAGTACAAGAATCATAAAGCATGAGCGAGAAAAGCCCAGGGCCGCCATTGCAGTACTTAACCCTGAGCTGACTGTACTGAAATGAACACACTTATGCACAACTCACCTTGTTGTTGCGAAAGTGATTAAAGAGGGAAAAATCGTATACATATATAGTAAATGGCTACTTCCAAAATAGCCACAAGATTGATCCTCACCTTGAGGAACTCAATACAGTACAAATGACGCTCAGAGGAAAAGATATTGTGATAGGCATTGATTCATAACCAAAATCACCCCTTTGGGGAGCAAAAGATACTGATGACAAGGGTTTGTTAATGGAAGACTTTGTGTGTCCATCGAAGTGGGCAAAGGCTTTCCAGATGTCACTCTAATAACATCTGACAGCTGTTATAATGTAGAAGACTGGATGGTCAGAAGAGGATGGACCTCGAGTGACCACTTAACTATCACAATGTCTCTGACCATCAAAAAAAGAATCCTAAAAGGGTCGAAGTATGAAGATCAAAATAGAATCAAAAGCTATGCGACACTAAAAGCCGAGTGGCCAAAATTCCATAACATTCTCCAAAAAATCTGGGGTGGTATGCCCAAAGAAAAACCAAGATCTCAAAACTCTCTGATTCTAAGAGTGGGTGAAGTGAATCTTACTCTTCGAACAGTGTGCATCGGTGCCATACCAAAGAAATGTGGAGTTGCCAAAAATGTCCTCTGGTGGGATGGTAATCTCACTAATCTTAAACTCAGGACAAACAAAGCTCGCAGAGTGTTCGAAAGAAATAAGAATCGTGACAAAAGAACCTTGCTAAAACGGGAATACCGGGAGGCAAGAGTCAATTACTCAAAAGCGGTCAGACATGCTAGAACACCCAAATGTCAGCAATTCGTTACATTCAATAGTATTGAAAACCCATGGAGCTTTGTATATAAGTTACAAACAGATAAACTCAAAGCAAAGGTGGTTAAAAGCAATGTTAAAAGCGAAGGAGATTTTACGCTAGACTGGGATAGCACAACGAAAGTTTTGCTTAACAGTCTCTTTCCGGATGACAAGTCCCTGTGACGGGACTTGTGACGGGTTGCTTAAGATCTTTAATGCATTTCATAAATATAGCGTCTTTCGAACATCTGGAAATTAGGAAAAGTTGTAACTATTCCTAAAGAAGACAAGGATCCTATGGATTCCTTGTCCTGCAGACCTATATGTGAAGGGTAGCATGACAAAAGGGGCCAAGCGCCAATTTTTCGAAATTGAGATTTTTGCATTAAAAAATCAAGTAAATTCATTTACACACTTCTGTAAAAGGATTTTCTTATTAATTACATTTTTCAAACAGTTTCTAATTAAAACTGAATTTAAAAATAGCCTAAATTATTTTACTAACTTACAATTACAATCGGAGTGAGAAACAAAAGAAGTGTACAGGCAATATTATTATGAATCATATAAAAGAAGGTTATAAACATTGAATTTTTAAAAAAAAAAAAAATACCTCGTAGGTGTGGAAAAACCACTATTCACCAGAAAAATATTGTTAAAAAAAAGCGACATGCAGGGGAAGCGTTTATAAAAAGTAATGGTGTAAAAGTTTTGCGCAAAGGAGTTGTAAATGAGGTACGTATATGTTTATCCTAAATTAAAAGTTTTTTAAAAAATACATTTTTTTTTAATTTTTAAAATTTATTTTTCTTTTTATATTTGGATTCAAGAATTTTCATCTTTATATTTAATAAAAGCATTAGGGGAAAGTCGGGTAGCACCGGCCATCGGATAGCCGCGGCCACTGTTTATTTTATGTATAATGCCATATTTTTATCATTGAAACAAATTAGAAATGGTGTATCATTTAATTCAACTTATTTTTTAGTATAGTGACTCCATTATTTCATTTCTTTTTTATAAAAAACTACTATTCTGCAAATATAACCTTAAAGTGTTCGGACAATTTAAGAAATGAGTGTCGCACTGAACGTCATATAAAAATGATATTATATTTGTAATTTCTGACACTATTGAATTTATTTTTCAATTGATATCCATAAATGATTCTCTGACGATTATTTAAGACATAATTTGTTGTTAATTTACTGAGTTATATAATTAAAATAAAAAGTTTCTTTTACTGTGGCCGGACTTACCCGATGAACTTTTGATGGTTAGTATTTTACTCCTCATATTTGTCCTTATGTATCTCTTAATTAATATGTTTATTTTATTATTGGAAGCATTTTAAGTGTTGACAAATAGTTTGTCTTCACCATGAAACAATTTAATTATTGTTCTTGAAATATTTACACAATTTATTGACCAAAAAGCTTAAGGGGCCGGGGCTGCCCGACTTTCCCCTATTAATAAAAATTGTAAGACTTGAGTTTATTGTATTTTCTTTCTTGTAGCTGACCTGTAAATGCAATTTTAAATGCAGAGAATTGGATGCACTGGATATACAATTTTTACGTGTGCAATTTTATGATTTAGAAAACTATGATAAGCAGCAAAGCTTTTTACGAGGCTGTATTATTTCAATAGATGTAAAAAGACATCGAGTATTTAGCGCTGAAAATGACTTCAAACGTACTCGAACATATTTATATAAAATCCAGAAACGCAATGGGAAACTTATTCAAATTTGTAAAAGCAGTTTATTATTAATTTTTGGAATCACTAAGAAAAGAATTGCTTTATTGTGCAAAATATGTAATCGAAAAAATTCACCTAATATTAAATACATCTCTGAAGATTAAAATATTTTACAGCTTTTTCGAGCATTCCAGATTAAGTATTACGACAACGAAACAAAAAGAAATCCACCAGTTTCTTACAGATGGTTTCATTCAATTTTCAGAAATGAATTCAATCTTTCTTTTAAAAGACCCTGAACAGACACGTGCTGTACATGCGATATGTTAAGAAACGAAGAACTAAATGGATCTACTCCTGAATTTAAAAAAATTGCAAAAACTTCTTTAAAACAACACCACAAAATTGTTTTTCAGAGTCAATGCATGCTAAAAGAAGATAAAGAAGACTCAAATAATTATGTAATAAGCTTCGATTTAGAGCAACAGTTTGGACTTCCAACTTTAACGCATTCAAAGATGTATTACAGTCGTCAATTAAGTTGCTATAATCTTGGGATTCATGACGAACGTCGTGACAAAGGTGTCATGTGCCTTTGGTCAGAAGATTTTGGAGGTCGTGGAAGTACGGAAATCGCCACTTGCTTGTATGATTATCTCACACAAGAAATATCTACTTGGTTCTTATTGCCAAAGGATTTTTCGACGAAGTTATCCACAAATTTTTGGTAAAAGGACATACTTACATGTCATGTGACAGAGACTTTAGTTTAATTGAAAAAATGAAAAGAAATAGCAAACTCTTTGTCTTAAAAACGTTTAAAAAAGCTAATGACATGCATATTAGCGATGCAGTTCAAATTAAACTTAATAAGTCAAATTTCAGCGAAGTGCAAGTATCTTACAGTTTTAACAATGACTGGGTTTCTAAACGTATTTTGAAAAAAGGTAAAAAGCCTATAATTGTTTACAAAAAAAAATAAATTAAAAGGCAGTAGGATTTTATAATGAGAAATTTCAAAAATTTCGCGAATTCCTTATATTATTCAGCTCTTTAATCGTTGCTTATAATTTTACATTTTCAAGGCTATGTAGTTGGCTACTTCGAACAATTAAAACTTAGCAGAACTGAAACTAGATCTGGTCTATCCAAAGAAAAGAGAAAAGATTTGACGGAGATGCTTCCTTTCTTACCGCCTTGGGCGCAAGAAGAATACCAAAAAATCATTAATAAAGATTCAAATTAGTTAAAATAGAATAAAGTGTAAAAAAACATTTTATGTAGTATCTATAAGTACATATGTCGGTATTCTAGTTTGCTTTAATTTAAATATTTTGTGTGTTCCCGCGATATTTGAAAAGGTTCGAAATTGCACTGCGCCTGCGTGCGACGATAGAGAGGGGAAGTGGTCGATGGATGGGCCTGGAGCGTGGGTCAGTCAGTCGGTTGTGAACCGAGCCTAGATTTGTATCTTGATGATTATCTTCGGTAGTTGCCGGAAGTAAGAATCTACTGGGCGGATAATTCGGTCGTGACCGGATAATCCGAATTTACCCAAGTTGTCGCTTGAGGTAATAATAAAAGTGTACTGACGTGAGACTAAGAGGGAGAAGTGAGAGTTTAGGGACAGTGTGAAAGAATCTATCAATAAATAGTACTCATTTTTGTTTATTTTAATCCCATGTATTTGATTGTGTCTCTTTCCTTTTCACTCTAAGAGAAAATTTATAACATTTCAGAAGTGGGATTGATTCCTCAAAAACCCTGAATGAAGCATAGTAAGTGAAATTCGCATGTCCGAGCGCGTGCATCCAGACGCCATCTTGGCGTCGAGAAAATTCTAGACAAGAACAAACTCGTACCGTGTTTTTTTTTGTTTTGTGCCTTTAATTAAACATATATTTTTAGTGTTACGTATTCTTAATCATGAGGAGAAATTATTGGAGACGTTATAAAGATTTCAGCGATTATCACGTAATCGATGAGACTTTTGAAGATGTCGGCGAGAACAGAAATTTGGATAATCGGAATGAATGAAACTTTCGCGCGAGAGGAGATTCGCACTCCACTCCCATGTTCGAGAGACCTTTAAGATCTTTTATGAGTATTCCAAATTTGGATTTCGTGCCCCGGGAAGTTCCTTTGTTACACAATAATGAATTATTCCGATCGGTAAGTGAAATCGGTTCTGGGACGACACGCCATGATGAAAGTTTTCGTTCCGTGAGTGAAGCAAGAAGTGAGGCATCTCGTTCATCTGCTTCAGGCTTCTTCGATACGCGATCGGAAAACGCAACGATTCGAGGAAATAATGATCAAAGAAGAGATCCACCCACTATGTCATATTACGGAAATTCCCAGCGTGAGAACACTTTAGTTCAAGAAGATTTCGACCAATATACATCAAGGAGAGGATTTCCGCAGGAAGATCGTAGGACTCGTTTTAATAATAATAACAATTATCCTCAAGATTTTCGAACTCCCAGGGACAACAGTCAACGAGAGACTTTAGCCTGTTCACAAAGTAGTCCTTTGAGAAGTAATGATGTCGAAGAGGATAGGGTTTCTAAACTTTTGAATGTGGTGACTCAACTCTTGGATCAAAATGCAGCAACCATAAATCGCGGAGCTAACCGAGATTATCACATCATGCCCGATTTGACGCAAGGGATTGGTACCTTTGACGGAACATCAGGTGCTAGTTCAGCAAAATTGTGGTTACGACAAGTGGAAAATACAGCCAGGATTCACCAGTGGCCAGATTCATTCTTGTTAGTCTCGGTGGGAAAACATTTGATAAAAGCAGCCGGTTCCTAGTTTCAAGGACGGCATGAACAATTTCAGTGCTGGATGGATTTTAAAAGTGCATTTCATAGAACTTTTATACGCGACGACGATCCAGCCGAAGCGTGGGTAAAGATGACACAACGCGAACAACAACTCGGTGAAAATGTAGCCGAATATTTTCAGGACAAAGTTCGTCTATGTCGACCTTTAAATTTATCTTTTGAGTCGATAAAGGAACAGGTGGTTTTAGGATTGAGATATAAGGATTTGATTCAGCATGCCAGCGCCAAGTTTCACGCCGACGAGGACGATCTTTTATCGGATTTACAATCATATGATCAATTCCTAAAACAATTAAATGACAAGAGAGGACGGGATCAAAAGAGAAATGCACCTAAGCTGGAGACAAGGACCGACAATCAGTATCTGAAAAAGGATTTAAAAAATTCTCTGCAAAAGGAATCCACCTCGCAAGTGGGAAAAACTCAAGTGAACAGTGAAAAGAAACTGATTTGTTTTTCTTGCCGCGAAGAAGGGCACTTTGCCAAAAAGTGTTTAAAGAAAGTGTGTTCGAAGTGCTCAGAAGTTGGTCACACGGCCTATACTTGTACGAAGCCGATAAAAGTGCAAAGTGAAGAAGTGCGCGTATTGTCTCAATCTGAGGGACGAAATGTAGATAAATATCTTAAGAAGGTTAATGTAAATGGACAGGAGATGGTCGCAATGATTGATACGGGATGCTGCGTGTGTACAATTCAAGCGTCTTCCGTACTATCAAGAGGTTTCGAAATGAAACGGGAGGTTCTGAAACTGGGTCGTTTTGGCCCGAGTAGTGATGATCCTGTCGAATCATACGGATTTATAAAGACTGCAGTCACGGTGGACGGAGTCACAGGCCACGAAGTAGTGTTAAGAGTGGTTCCTGACGACGTGCAGCCCGTGGAAGTGTTTTTAGGTCGCACCTTCACCGATTTACCCCACGTAGTTTTTTTTAAAATCGATAATCAGTTGATTTTCAAAAATAAAGGTGAAGTAGATCTAACTGCTATTGGATTGGACGTTGAAAAATCTTTTATTCTACTGACAGTTGCACAAGCTGCGCAGCTACCACCCTCGTCAGTCAATTTTATTCTGGTGCGACATGATGATACGGAGTTGATGGTCGGCGTTTATAATGGATCGATGACAAACATTGGACTTGAGAAAGACGATTGTCTGTCAACTCAAGTTTGTGCTATTCATCCAGTTCCTGAGTTAACCCCATGACGAGATCCAGTCACGGAAGAGGAGGTTGAAGTAGGAGAGGATATCGTTAAAGAACAGCGTTGTCAGTTGGTGTCCTTGTTGAACAATAAACGACGAGCAATTGCAAAGACGCTCAACGAGCTGGGATGTTCCACTCAGGTGGAAATGGACATTACAACGAAGCCGGGCTCAGTGCCCGTGTGTAGTAAACCTTATCGAGCCTCGAGGGAGGAGCGTGACATCATCAAAGAAATTGTAGGAGAGTGGCGTGAGAATGGATACAGATACGGCTTTACCGTATGCGAGTCCGGTCTTGTTGATAAAGAAAAAGAACGGTGAACATCGCTTAGTGGTCGATTTCAGAAAGTTAAACGCACAGACGGAAAGAGTAAATTACCAGTTACCGAATTTAGATGAATTCCAAGAGGTACTAGCGGGGTCTAAAATGTTCGCTACACTTGATTTGGCCCACGGGTATTTGCAAGTACCTCTTAAGGAAAGCGCGAGATACAAAATTACGTTCGTGACACCTGATGAATCTGGGGAGTTTACTCGGACTATTTTTGGTTTGACTAATGCTCCTTTTTTATGGAATCCAACCGGGAGCAAATAAAGTAGAGGCTATAGGGAAATTTCCAACGCCTACCAATTTACACAATGTAAGACGTTTTCTTGGTATGACGGGATTTTTTCGTCGATTTATCCCGGGCTACGCGAAAATTGCTACACCTTTGACTTATCTTACTCGAAAAGGAATTCCGTTTAATTGGACCGCTGAACAAGAGGAGGCATTTTCAACTCTGAAGAATAAACTCACTTCGAAACCGGTACTCGGAGTGTATTCGACACAGTCCGCGAAAACTGAACTGCATTGTGATGCCAGTAAAGATGGACTGGACGCAATGTTGTTTTAGGCCCATGAAACTGAAAAATTAAAACTTGTGTACGCTTTAAGTCGACGAACGACCGAAGCCGAGACACGATATCACTCTAGCAGATTAGAGTTACTCGCGATTATTTGGGCGGTAGGACGTTTAAGACCTTGGATTATTTCCTTAAAATTTAAAGTCGTGATAGATTGTCAGGCCCTTGTTTTTCTTAATGCTAATAAAACCAAGAACCCCCAAGTGTTACGTTGGGCAAACGCGTTAAGTGAATTTTATTTCGAGGTAGAATATCGAAAAGGAGAAAAGATGCAGCACGTGGATGCATTGTCGCGGGCACCTGTATTTGCTCCGTGTTTAGCGAACGAGGACGCTAATGTGTTTGTAATGAATACAATGTGTTTTGAAGACGAGATATTAATGCATCAACGCTCCGACCCGCGAGTTCAATTAAAAGTGACAATTCTTGAAAAAGACGAAAAAAATCGTTCTAAGTCAGAATGTGCAGAAATAGAAGGTTATAAACTCATTAACGGTTTACTCTATAAAATCGAAAATCGAAACGGCCGACAGATCGAATTATACGTCGTCCCTTTTTCTATGCGAAAAGCGATAGCAATAAAGGCACATGACTTGTCGAGTCACTTTGGCTTGGAAAAAACGCACGAACAGGTTCTTCGTCATTATTATTTTCCATCCATGAGACAATATCTAAAGAGGCATAAAGACAATTGTCTGCCGTGCCTTTTAAATAAACAACCTCGAGGAAAACAACCGGGTGAACTCCATCCAATTCCGGCAGGTGACCGCCCCTTTGCAACGATCCACTTGAATCATTTGGGACCTTTCGTGACAACAAAGCGTGGAAACAAGTTTGTCTTGACTCTTACGGACAATTTGACTAAGTTTGTTGTTCTCGAAGAGGTCAAAGATACTCAAGCTGCAACGACAGTAAATAAAATAAAAAAATTCGTAGACCTTTATGGTTCTCCAAATGGATAGTATGTGACCGTGGAACATGCTTCACTCCCGAAGCATTTTTCAAATTTTGCGAGAAAAACGGTATTCGTCGAATTTTAA
This sequence comes from Ganaspis brasiliensis, assembly GCA_037103525.1. Classification (NCBI taxonomy): domain Eukaryota; kingdom Metazoa; phylum Arthropoda; class Insecta; order Hymenoptera; family Figitidae; genus Ganaspis; species Ganaspis brasiliensis. The sequence continues at coordinate 1,643,292 of JAZKLR010000219.1, forward strand.
ATTCCAGTCGTCATCCCCATGGAAACGGCCTCGTGGAAAGAATAAACTAGACAATTTTAACTCCTATGGGGACAGAAGCATGCGAAGGCACCCCAGAAAACTGGGATGTTTTTTTAAAGGCCATAGCTCGAGACGTAAATTTTACGGTAAATAAAACCACCGGTAGACCCCCTTACGAAGCCTTGCAAAGCTATTTACCGAGATTTGAAGCAGATTCAATGCTGGACGTGCTGCGAGGCTCACAGACTTATATTCCATCTATTGAAATTCAAAAAGAAATTCGCGAAGCTATATCGCGCGCCCAAATCGCATACAAAAATCGTTACGATTCCAGCCACAGATCAAACGTACAATTTGCAATAGGAGATATTGTTTTTGTCCGGGCAAGAACAAATGCTACCGGAGAAAGTACAAAATTACAAGCGGATGGGCTCAGAGCGTGGGTCAGTCAGTCGGTTGTGAACCGAGCCCAGATTTGTATCTTGCTGATTATCTTTGGTAGTTGCCGGAAGTAAGAATCTGCTGGGTGGATAATTCGGTCGTGACCGGATAATCCGAATTTACCCAAGTTGTCGCTTAAGGTAATAATAAAAGTGTACTGACGTGAGACTAAGAGGGAGAAGTGAGAGGTTAGGGACAGTGTGAAAGAATCTATCAATAAATAGTACTCATTTTTGTTTATTTTAATCCCATGTGTTTGATTGTGTCTCTTTCCTTTTCACCCTGAGAGAAAATTTATAACAAAAGTTTATGTTGTCCTTCAATGTCAGAAAGAGTTTACTTACATCGTTTTCGAATAAAAAGTTTAAAAAAAGTTTTTGAGTTTTATTTTCGGTATCCTTCAGCAAATGCTAAATTTTATTTTAAATTTTCAGTTTATTTAGAAAAAGGTTTATTCTTTATGTAATTTTGAACAATTATAATAAACTTCTGGTATAAATTAAATATTTTTTTTTATTATATTGTTTATTATTGACATTTAAATTTGAAATTAGAGTATTGGTCGATTTCAAAGTAAGCTATTAATTCATAATTTTCTTAAAAACAAATAACTTTTTCAAAACAAATTTTTTTCTTTCGATTCGTCAATTCAATAGCTAGAAACTACATTTCCATTTTTTCTTTAAACCTTTTATTTTTTCAAAATTAATGTTTAAAGAAAATGTGCACATTCGTTGTAACTTTAAAACAGTATAATTTTTTTTTGTTATTCTCACTAATTTCAAGGTTTATCTGAACAAATCATGCATCCTCTTGTAAAGCATAAATATATCTCGAAACTATTGAGACACTTATTCTCTCCAAGCTTAATCTATTATAAGACCGATTTTTCTCTCCACGACAGTTTGGCTTTCGAAATAGAAAATCCACAGAAGGGGCCATCCTGAAGTTTAGAGAAATAGTTGAAAATAGTAAGAAAAACTATGTGCTTGCGATATTCTTGGATATCATAGGAACCTTTGACAATATCTGGTGGCCTAGTGTTTTGAATGGGCTGAAGAAGATGAAATGCCCTTAAAAGCTGTATCTTTGGATTAGAAATTACTTAAGTGATTGCTCTGTCCTTATCCGCGATGGTAGCAAAGAGTACACGAAAGAGGCCAGTAAAGGTTGCTCTCAAGGATCGGTCCTTAGACCAGGACTATGGAATGTGGTCTTTAACTTAAATCTAAAGTGATCATGGTTGACGGTGACTCTAGAAGGGAGCTTGAAATTAAGGGTCAGACGGCCATCGACTCGGTTGCGAACTGGTGAAAAGAAAACAAACTGGTATTAGCGCCTAATAAGTGCGAAATGCTTATTGCTAAAGCTATAAGCCGGAAAAATAAAATACTTATAATAAATGAACCGTTTCATTCTAAAGCCCCACCTGTTATTAAGATCAACGGTAAGCGATTTAAACTTGTCGAACAGTTCAAATACCTTGGCGTGCCGTTCGGCTCGAACCTGAAATCAAATCAACATGTTGATAAAATCTCTGCAAAAACGAGAAACCTATTTAGAAGCCTTGCAAATCAGGCGAGATCTGAATGGGGATTGAGATATAGAGCTTTGAACAGCATATATATAAAGGTCTTTACATTCCAATAGTTACGTATGCAGCAGCTGGGTGGTATGAAAGGTCCTGGGAAACCTCGAAAACTAAACTTGAAATGTCTTAGCGCTAATGTACTCAAAAGAGTGGTTGGTGCATACACGGATGTATCAGCCCACTCGATGACCATACTAACCAGTAACATTCCGGTTACACTTGAATGTGAGAGACAAGCAGCGTTCTATAACTTAAGGAAATCTACAACTTTAAAAGAAAAGGTGAAAGCTTTAACTTTGACAATTTAAGCGAATCAGAATTAACCGACAAACAAAGACAATCGACAAGACTGATCCTGAACTCGCTGATCTAGGAATGGCAGGAGCGCTAAAATCAGTCTGAGAAAGGCCGAGCTATCTATAAATATCTTCCGAACGTAAAAGTCAGAATGAGCTTTAACTGGATTTAACCGTGTCTTTCGGTGACTCAGTTTGTAACTGGTCACGGTAACTTCAGGAGTTATAAAAAGAATTGTAAAATCATTGAGGATGACACTTGTACTTGTGGTGTGCGGTGCACACCGTATCATGTTCTTAAAGAATGTGAAAAGTACGAGCATCTTCGAAATATTTTAGTCACTAAAGCCAACCTTTTGTCAGAAACAAGTTATGAAGCATTTAGTTGCTTTGCCAAAGACGTACTTAAAACTAAAGAGGTCCTCAAAGCAAGCGAGGAAGAATTACAGGAACAAGCATAATTTCCAAAACATACTAACATCTAACAAACTCTAAAGCTGAATGTGCAAGGAAAGAAGGGGAATTTAAAAGACTGACTAAAAAATTTAAGTATAGCAAAGAATTAATTTCACAAGTATGCCAAAGGCTAGGAACTGTGAGAAAGAAACTACGCTGAGCGTGGGTTAGCGGCATTTTTATTTTGTTTTATTTTTTTTGCCTAGTGTTTTAAGATAAATACGCATTTGAAATAACGTTTTATGACATTAACGCATGCGGAATTATGTTTTAAAAAATTCTGCATCCGCATCCGGAATAGTGTTTTTCGATAATTTCGCATTTATTATGCGGAATTCTGCATTTTATTTCTCATGCGTAATTGTCATAAATCACAATTCCGCATTGCGTAATTGTTATAAACACAATTCCGCATGCCTTCTTTCCAAGCGGGATACTATAAACTATTAAATAAATAAATCTCAACAGTCCATATGATCATTTACGATATTAATAACACTGTGTTACAAAAAAAATCATGAAATATACTTTTAACCGGACATGGTGAAGGTTGTAGATTATGAAAAATTAAAAAGAATGGTATATTTAATATCTTCGATACAACTCCAAAATCTCGTTTTAGAGACAAAAAACCGTTTTTTGGTAGGTTGATGCACATAATACCATGCAATTCTCTTATTTTTTGTCCTATTTAGAAGTTTTTTTTTATTTTAAGGGTGAAACTTAGAGCTTTAAAACCATCTAAGGTTCATTTAGTTATCTTGAAAACTAACGAATATACAGCTCAAAAGTTATCAAAAATTTCCACTTTTTCATCAAATCTTAAACTTTAAGGGCATTTTTTATAACTATTAGAGATTAAAAAATTTCTTTCGCGACATTACATCGAAAGCGTATTGAAATACGCGTCCAATGACCCCATATTAATTAGAATTAGTGAAAAATTGACTTACCTATTGCTTGGATATATACTTATACTACATTAATAAACTACATTAATTTATTTAAATTTCACTATGAGTAATTTATTTCAGTCAGTTAATACTAATAATAATACTTTTTAACTATTAGGAACTAAAAAATACGTTTTTTCAATATGAGCAATTATTTTATTTTATAATCTTATACTTTCACTGTTTCAATTTAAATATATTTATTTTTTAATTCCTTTGATTAAAAACCAATTTTCTCAATTTCTAATGGTTTTATGCTATTTTGGAGGGTGGGGCATGCATACATACACACCTATATATGAATGTATATACGAATAGTACCAAGGTGTTAGCTTAGTTGGTTAAGGTCCTGGACTCTACGGTCGCCCCAAGTCAAGCGTCAAGCTTGTTTGGTTAGCGCCCCGGGGAGCCTGGGATTTTTTCCGGCTGTGAAATAACTTCAGTGGAAGGTAAAGACGTCGAGGTATAATGTCGGTAATCGACCTGTGCAGATCACTAGAACTCGACTGTCGATAAACCGGTTGTATTCAGGTGAGGTTTTTCTACAGTTTTCCCTCTTCACTGGCGAGCAAACCCAATATACAGGGTGGTCCAGGCAAATGCGAATACTCTTAATTTCAAGCCGTTCTGTAGACGCAAAAACTCTTAAAGAATATATACAAAGTACAATTCTAGGAACTTCCTACGGGGGACACTCATTGGGCCAGTAAGGTCTTTAAAACGAGTGTACAATAACTAAAAAAAAAAAAAGTAACCCTGAAACCAAAATGCTTGACAAAAATCTAAAAAATAGTATATTAAGCAACAAGGGGTTAAAGGCAGCCATTATTTTACGCTGATGTTTGTGTACGAGTGACAGTCGAGGGCGAAGCCCGTGACGTAAACGAGTACACAAACATCAGCGTAAACAAATTGGATGACTTTAAACCCATGTTACTTACAATATTTTTTATTCCAAAGGCACAAACGTGGCGATTTTAGATAACCTGATGACAGGGACTAAAAGTCATTCATTATTTTATTGTGACTTTGAACTAAAAATACCCGCTAATTGTTGGTTTATTTAAATCAAAATAAACTGTTTCCTTTTAAAATAAACTGTAAATGACCTTGATTGGAGACGAACAATTTTGATCGTCTTCTAATTTTTATAAAATAGGAAGATTCGGCCTTCATAAGTTAAAAAAAAGTTAAAGAAATGCAGTAAATTAAAAAACTTGATAATGAAAAAGTGGTAGTTACTTTAAAACATATAGAAAATTTTAATTCTTTAGAACAATAACAAGAAACAATAACTTCTAATACGATAAATCAAATATAAAGGTTAAAAGTTTTTAGTTGTTCCTTTTCGTTTATACAACGTTGGATTCGTTTCTCTTTTTAACCACCAGCAGTAATCAGAAATCATACTTAATTTATTCTTTCCTAGGAACCTGTTTTCCATGCCTAAGATCTCCTGATGGAAACGCTCGCCCTGTTCATCGCTTAATTGTCCTAAATTTTCAGGAAAAAGTCTTGATATGACTGAAGAAAATGAACTTTGATTGAAAATTGTGGCATAAACTAACGAAACTATTCCAGGCTCTTCTTTCTACGGGATTCAATTTATTTGCAAATTCGTTGGTTTTCATCAAGCGTCGAATTTGTGGGCCAATTAAAATTCCTGGAATATTTTATCGTTAGTGGATGGATCCCACACAGCACAATTTCTTGCCTGAAGTTTGAGCGAAGTTGGCACTGCAAACTTCGCAAGTTTGCATTTGACATTTATGAAAACTTGACCTAACGAACAAAATGTCCGCTTGTGCAGAAAGCTTGACGGGACAACTTGCGGCAAGTATAACCTGGTTGGTTTTTGTGTGGATTGAATGAATTTGCAACACATCATTGTGACCCCAAACGTCAAACTTTCTGGACAAGCGGGCATTTTGTTGATTAGGTCAAGTTTTCATAAATGTCAAATGCAAACTTGCGAAGTTTGCAGTGCCAACTTCGCTCAAACTTCAGGCAAGGAATTGTGCTGTGTGGGATGTTACAGTTAAAAAATATAACTTACCTTCTTCTATTTTGGCTTCATTTAGTCGTGGAAATTCTGCTTTTAAGTGGTTATATGCATCACTGTTGACTTTTAACTTTTAAACAAATTGTTTCATATAACCCAGCTTCAGATGCAGTGGCGGCAGGATTATATTTTCAGACGAAACCAATGGAACCAAATAAAATGGTTAATACTTTTAAGTCAGACACAATTTTCCACTTATGTGTCACATATTCAATAAGATGAAGAATATGCTGCAACGTTTCGTACTTATCTTTCATGTCAGTCGCATACGCTATCGGAACCGATGGTAATGCGTTATCATTGTCAATTAGTACAGCTTTTAAACCTAGTTAGTAGAAAAAAATTAACATTGATTTATATTTTTATGTATGATATAAAATTAAAAATTTGATATATTTTTCAATTAAGAAAATACAAACTTTTGTTAAATCCGTCGATAAATAAACGCCAATGATGAGAATTATACTCTGACTCAAAAACTTTAAATAATTGTGGAATATCCGAGGTATAACGCACTAAGTCCCAGAATTATTAATTTAATAAAAGTTGTGGCTCCTTAGAAGTAGCAGTTAAGATTGACATGTGCTATTGGTTTCCATATCATCGGAGTCAAATATAGCAAGTGCATTGTACCATTTTCTTTATTTCCTACCTTTAGTTTTAACGCACAAATTGAACAGGCGAATTCTGGTTCATACCATTGACTTTTTGTGTAATTCAGATTAAAATGATCATTATAACCTTTAACTACCACTTTATTTGTCTCCATTCGAATTCGATGTTTTATATCTACAAACAAACCGCAAACATAACAAAATTTATTTCGATTGTCACACATCTTTTCTTTGAGAGTAAAATTTTATAGCGATGAAAATGCACGGATAACCTTTGTTACATTATTTTCTGACGTAATTAAATTTACTCGAAAAATTATAGGACCCCAGGGCCCTTATACTAAATAAAATACTAAAAATTGAATTTTTAAAGGTCTTTATTTTTTTTCAGCAAGTTGAATATAGACGATTTTTAGTAATTTTCGCGAATGGCGTCATATGTTTATTCAGTTATTGTCCTTGATTTTCAGTTTATTTTTTTTAAAAAACTTATTTTTGTCAACAAATATGTTGTCTCAGGATGACCCAGAGGGGGTCATTTGTATGTGGGGGGGGGCTACTTGCACTCACGTGAAAATTCAATTAAAAAAATTTAAAACTGATTTTTGTCAACAAATATCCCGTTTTAGGACAATCCGCTGGGGGTAATTTTTATGCGGGGGGTAACTTGCACCCACGTGAAAATTAAAATCAAAAAATTGAAAACTTATTTTTGTCAATCGGGGGAAGGGGCAGCGGGAGCATTTCTATGTGGGAGTAGGTAATGCTGGACGCTATATTTCACGTGGGTGCAAGTCCCCCTACCCACATAAAAATGACCCCCAGTGGGTCATCCTAAGACGACATATTTGTTGTCAAAAATAAGTTTTTAATTTTTTGATTTTAATTTTCACGTGGGTGCAAGTTACCCCCCGCATAAAAATGACCCCAGCGGATCATCCTAAAACGGGATATTTGTTGACAAAAATAAGTTTTAAATTTTTTGATTTGAATTTTCACGTGGGTGCAAGTAGCCCCCTCACATACAAATGACTCCCTCTGGGTCATCCTGAGACAACATATGTGTTGACAAAAATAAGTTTTTTAAAAAAAATAAACTGAAAATCAAGGACAATAACTGAATAAACATATGACGCCATTCGCGAAAATTATTAAAAATCGTCTATATTCAACTTGCTAAAAAACAATAAAGACCTTAAAAAACTAAATTTTTAGTATTTAATTCCTAATCACCGAATCTCAAAATATAAGAATACTATGTTTACAAACATAAAAAATCACAACAGACATTAATAATCGAGAAATATTCATGACGCCATTTTGCTAATTTATTATAGCTCTGGGACACTTCACGCTTGACGCCAATTTTGGCGTCATACCGCCGAAGTGGTTAATTTTATAATCTTAAATTATTTTAACCCCAAAATAGTGACGATTTCAAATTATAAACAATGATCATAATGATCACAATGGCAAACTGACATTTCACAAAAAATTTAAAAATCGAACTTGCGTTTTCGTTTTCGGTTTCGTTTTCAAAATTACGTGGTAAAGGTCCAAATATTAATGGCAATATTAATTCATGTTCTAAAAACTCCCTTTGCAAAACGACGGGACGTCAGGTAGACTCATTCGACAGGCTACGTCCACCTAACGTCTCCCGAGCCTGCCAGAAAGCGACGTTGTGGGCATGCAAGAGGTCCACTTTACTTCCCGCCGGTTTGCCAGGGCCTGTATAAACATTTTCACATATAATTTGTCTTAAGTTACAAGTAAGAAGGCGTGAAACCCTTTCCAAAACACAAAACACATTACACTTTCGACCCATTTTTTTGTGAGGTTATATTTTATCTACTAATATTTCATTTAAATTCTGTCAGATTTAAGATTTATAAAAAGGAGAAAAAAGAACATATATGTATCCACAAGAAAAGGTGTCTTAGCTCCAAAAAATAATTTTTTTTTTTTAATGTCAACTGACAGATTTAGATTTGATCTTTCATTTCCATTTTCATTTCATTCACCCTGTAAATTTACTTTCGAGACCTAAGGCATCTTTTCTCGTGGACAGTCATAATTATGTATGTTATCTAGTTAATTGAGATTCAAATGCATAGAATAGATTTTTTCTTTTGACTTGGATGGAATTTTTTTAAAACTGTATTTTTTAACACTGTTAGGGCCATACTAAAGCACAGGAGGTGCCAAACGTTTGGTCAATTTTTTCATACCTAAAAGTCATTGCAGGGAACCGTGTACACGTATGTATTTTACTTGTCTGATACTTTGCGAATGCAACAGTTTATAAAAACCGAGGAAAAGTAAGTTAATTGATCTCCATTGATAATATATGATAATTGCCGGTCTTGGGTCAGAAATAAGCCAAAGTATGACATCAACATATAATGGTTTTTTTCCATTTTATCTCACAACATTACGGCAGTGCCACAACATCAATTTTTAAAAGTTACATGAACTTTAATCGCCAACTAGCTGAAGCCAGTTCACAACGCATTTTTAGGGTTCTGTAGACCTTCGGTGTTCGGCAGAACCCTTATAGTGAGACTCGTGGGTCCCTAGCCAAAAACCATACCCCCCCCCCTTAACTTCTAAACTATTTGACCTAGAGGGCTGAAATTTGGTACACATATGTATTTTCACGTGTAGATTGCACGAAAAATATAGAGAAAATGATTCAAGGTGATGTTCATACCGTTGTCAAGGAAATAACAACTATTTTTTTGCAAAAATGCATTAAATAGGGACCATTCCCCCCCCCCCTTAACTTCTAAACTATTTGACCTAGAGATCTAAAATTTTGGTACACATATGTATTTTCACGTATAGATTACACGAAAAATATAGAGAACATGATCTGAATTCATGGCCATAGAGTTGTCGAAGAGAAACTACAAATTTCCGAAAAAAAAATTTTCTACCACACCTGCACGAAAACCTCGTGTTTTCGTTCGCCTTAAGCGGGGCAGAACTCACAGTTTTTAGGTCAGTGAACGTTAGAGGTAAAAAAACTTCCGAAGAGTGAAAAAAACTCTCATCGCGTTGGCGCGATGGCGCGATGAGAGTTTTTTCACTGTTCGGAAGTTTTTTTATCTCTAACGTCACTAACCTAAAAACTGCGAGTGCTAACCCGCTAACGCGTACAAAACACGAGATTTCCGTACATTTGTGATAGAAAATAGCATATGCACCTCGGGAGGCCGATTTTTTGTCTCGCACAATGTTCTCCGAACATTTGTGCTTGACAAAAAAACACGGACTTCCCTCCCTTGATGCATAATATACTATTTTTTCTCTAACTTTGCCATTATTTGAGCTAGAGGGCTCAAATTTGGTACACTAGTGTATTTTTGCATGCAGATTATGGAAAAATTATGTTTGAAAGTCAAATGAAATATTATGAGGTCACAAAAAAATTCAAAATATGACCAAAAAGAGGTTTAGACCCCTATGTTTACCTTAGTTGTCCTACAGTACCCCTAAAACCAATAAAATTTTTATTTGTATATTCAGAATTTAAAAAAATGATATAAAACGCGATTGAAAATTGTTATCACTTTTTTTTCTTAAAATAATTGAAAAATTATGAAAAAACAAAAAAATTTTTTAATCTTATACAAGGCTTGATCAAGGCTAACACAGGACCTATAATCAAGACTGTTATAAGGGCGAATCCACAGAACCGGTCGATTTCATGTTACTCACCGATTTTTCTATTTTAGAAGCACCATATTAATTATTTTCATATTTCTTCCATTTTATAGTTTCTCTGGGAACCAATTACAGTAAGAAAATTGAATAAATGCGATCCTTCTCGTCGCATATAAATAATACAATGGAGTTAAGTCACTTATAAAATGAAATTTCTCGTGTTACTCTAGGTATCAATTTTAATTCTTAAGGGTATAACTTGTTCGGCATAGCTTGAAACAAATCCAAACTATGGTGAATTATAGTTTACTTATTGTAGAATGTATTGAAGTCAGAAAAAAAAATGTGCTCCTAATTAAAAAGAAATGGTAGACCGTTAAAGAAACGTTACTCATTATTTTAGAAAAACGAAATATATATACATTTTTAAAAATATCTTTTGCGGCGATTACTTGATTTGATTTTTTTAAATTGGTGCTTATTGTTTTTGAGCTGACGAACAAATCTAGGTATTGTAAAAAAGTGTGCGATTAAAATTAAAGAAAATATTACAATAATTATCACCCTATGTTTGATCGTGAACGATTCAAAACTCAGTCTTTTTTTAGTAGCACAACTACAGGTTAAAATATAATAAATTGAAAATTTGTGTGATTATATAAAGATATTCTTACAATTCTTATATACAAATGCCAAATTCTATTTTCAACTTATGATATATAAAAATTAAAAAATAAAAAAAAATTAATGAAAATTTAACATAGTTAATTATGAACGTATTTATAAATACTTCATTTACTTTCATTTGTTTTATTTTCAAATGCGTAACACAGTCAGCGTCAATAATGCTAGTTTCTTGGTTAAATTAATTTAACCTAATAAAATAAAGAAACAAATAACAAAATAGTTAAGTAAACAGTTTTATAGTTTTGTAAATTAGAATGTTTGATGAAATTTTACATAACATAGGACAGAGTGATATTTATAGCGTATTTTTAATTTAAAAGCTGATGAATTAGTGAAGATAACAAAAGGTCAAAAATTGCTATTGAAAAGGGAGCAACAACGAAAAAAACGCGAAAGTCTTGCTGCACTACGAGTTCAGGAACAGCTTCGAAAAAAAAAATATCACGACGAAAAACGAGCGGAAAAAATGAAAAATAACTCAAACAATTTGTAAGTTTATACAAATTTTTATTAATTGTCGTAATTGAAAGTAAGGAAATAAAAAAAAATTGGAAAGACTTGTAAATATTTCTGATCATTAAAAAAAACTTTGAAATTCTCCTATTACGATATACTTTTTACCTCTTTAGAAACGAAATTGTCCAAATTTCGCGAACTAGTGTGATTCTTCACCTACCTTGCCCTCTTCGAAAAAGAAATCTTTCGAACGTTGAAAGTGAAGAACCTCTAATTAAAAGGCGGAAATTGAATGAAACCAATAATAAAAACTTAAAAGAACCCGAGAGCGAAATTAGCAAAAACTGTGAAGGAATAAATGATGATCCTCAAAACACAAATCATTTAAATGTTCAAGTTTCAGAAGACCACTCATCTGATAAAATTGAAGAGCAATCTTGCCAATATAAGTGTCCAAATAACTCAGATAACCTGTAAGTTATTTAATTATCTTAAAATTATGATAAAAAATCTAAAAAAAAAAACTTAAAGCACGAGATGAATGAATATTCCCCAAATCTTATTTGACCTAAATTTTATCTGGCCTAAATCTTATTTGGCCTAAATCTCATTCAGCCTAAATCTTATTTAGCCTAAATCTCATTTAGCCTAAATCTCATTTTGCCTAAATCTCGTTTTGCCTAAATCTTATTTGGCCTAAACCTTATTTAGCCTTAATTTTGTTTAGCCTTAATCTTATTTAGCCTAATCTCATTTATCCTAAATCTTATTTGGCCTAAATTTTGAAAATTCTCCAATTAAGATATACTTTTTATCTCTTTAGAAACGAAATTGTCCAAATTTCGCGAACTAGTGTGATTCTTCACCTACCTTGCCCTCTTCGAAAAAGAAATCTTTCGAACGTTGAAAGTGAAGAACCTCTAATTAAAAGGCGGAAATTGAATGAAACCAATAATAAAAACTTAAAAGAACCCGAGAATGAAATTGGCAAAAATTGTGAAGGAATAAATGATGATCCAAAGAAAACAAATCATTTAAATGTACAAGTTTTAGAAGATCACTCATCTGATGAAATTGTAGAACAATTTTGCCAATATAAGTGTCAAAATGACTCAAATAACCTGGTAAGTTCATTTAATTTTCTTAAAATTATAATACAAAAATCTAAATAAAATAAAGTAAAAGCAAGAGGTGCATGAATATTCCCCAAATCTTATATGGCCTAATTCTTTTTTAGCCTACATTCATTTGTCCTACATCTTATTTAGCCTAAAATCATTTGGCCTAAATCTTATTTAGCCTAAATCTCATCTGGCCTTAATCTTATTTAGCTTAAATCTTATTTAGCCTGAATCTTATTTGGCTTAAATTTTATTTAGCCTTATCTCATCTAGCCTAAATCTTATTCGGCCTAATCTTATTTAGCCTAAATATTATTTGGCTTAAATCTCAGTTAGACTAAATCTTATTTAGCCTAAATCTAATTTGGCCTAAATCTCATTTAGCCTAAATTTTATTTAGCCTAAATCTTCTTTGGCCTAAATCTTCTTTGGCCTAAATCTTATTTAGCTTAAGTCTCATTTAAATAAATCTTATTTAGCCTAAAACTTATTTAACCTAAATCTTATTTGGCATAATTTTTCTATTGTAAATTTTTTTTAATAATATTTTGTCATTGTTAAATTAGACCAAATAAGATTTAGGATAAATAAGATTTAGGCCAAATTAGATTAAGGCTAGACAAGATTTAGGCCAAATAAGATTTAGGCTAGATAAGATTTAGGCTACATAAGATTTAGGCCAAATGAGTTTATGCCAAATAAGATTTGTGGAATATTTATGCACCTCTCAAAGCACAATCTTTAATGTTTTTTTAAATTTATATAAAAGAAATTATTATGACTCTAACAGTAACAATTCTTTTTTATATTTTTTAAAAAAATTTACTTTTTTTTTAATTGCAGAATTGAGTCCATTGAAAACTCAATAACTGATCTTAACTCACATGGTACTCCAAGAAAGAAATTGCAAGATGACTTGAAGAAAAAAAACAAAAATATTTTTCAACGTTTAACTAGAACAGTTAAGCTTACAAGAGCTAGAGAACAAAAATTACGTCGAGAAAATGAAAAATTAAATCAAGTTATAAAGAAAAAAAATGCAGCTATAAGTAAATGGAAAATGAAATATTATAGGTTATTGAATAAAAATGAAGATGATATCCTAAAAAGGTTAAGAAAATTGAGCGTAAAGGTCCCACAGAAGTTAGAAAAAAACTGCTATTTCTTGAGGTTTTCATTCAACAATTAAAAGAAAAAAAATCGGCATTACAGGGTGAAAAAGAACGATCAATTTTCACACAATGTTTAGCTGGGAAAGTTTTGAAAAAATACAGATTTTTGAATAGCAGGAAGAACTTTGTTTCTACAAAGACTCAAAAAAAATATGAAAACTCGAAATCGCTAAATTTTGAAAAGTCTCGCTCTAAAAAAATTGCTGTGAAAACAGAGATATTAGATCGCGTTCAAAAATTTTTAGAAAAAGACGAAAATTCGGTTATGGCTCCTGGAGTGAAAGATACGATTACGAAAAATAAGGTTGCTAAAAGGAAAAGATTTTTATTAGATACGATGGACAATTTGTACAAGAAATTTGTAGAAGAAGAATCAATTAAAATCTCCAGAGGATCGTTTTATAAGTCGAAACCGTTTTGGATTGTAAAACACGAAGTCAGTGGTCGTGATACGTGTTTGTGCAAAGATCACGCTAATATGGCTTTCATGATAAAAAGATTGCATTCCTTGCATCTTTTACCTAGTAATTCGTCGTTATCGTTTATAAAATCATTGGTTTGTGATGTTGAAAATAAAGACTGTTATTATGGAAATTGCAAGGATTGTAAGGACAAAAATTTAACAGCGAAAGAAAAAGATGATCCTACGTGGTACTTCCAGTGGCAGACAAAAAAAGTTAGTAGATTAGGAGCAAAAGGCCTCACTTATAATGTCAAAATTACGTCAAAAGAAAAGAGCACTTGTACCCTGGGGGAAGTTGTAAAAGAAGTAAATTCAGCTATTCCAAATTATTTACATCACGTGTTTGTTACTGGTCATCAATTCAGGGTTTTAGAAAACATCCAAAGTAATCTACAACAAAAAGAAGTGTACATAGTTATAGATTTTTCACAAAATTACACCTGTAAATACAGTAATGAAATACAAAGCGCGCATTTTGGTGCATCTAAAAAACAACTATCTCTCCACACTGGTGCATTTTATTTTAAAGATGAATCCTCTGGAAAAGTGATGTGTAATTCTTTTTGCACTATTTCAGAATGTCTAAGACATGACGCAGCATCAGTGTGGGCACATTTGGAACCAATTTTGAAATTAATTAAGGAGAAAGTTCCTAATTTTTCTGAACTACACTTTCAAAGTGACGGGCCCTCTACGCAATATAAGAATAAAACAAATTTTTTTTGTTTCGACATCACTGTAAGCAGTTAAATTTAGAACACGCTACGTGGAATTTCTCATCGCCTGGACATGGAAAAAGCACTGCGGATGGAATAGGAGGCACAGTAAAGGGATTATGTGATAGAACAGTGGCACAAGGAAAAGATGTTGTTACCGCCGATTCAATGATAAATATTATAAATTCATTAGAATCTCAAAAAATTCGGGCCTTCAAAATACTTGAGACCAATATGGAAAAAATGGATTCAGCAGTGGAACCACAAATTAAGGCTATTCCGAACACCACTAAAATTTTTCAAATTCTTTGGTCTCGACAAAATCAAGAAAGTCTCTTTTTAAATTATTTATCTTGTTCATATTGTGTGAACAATGGCCTTTATAGTTATCCATGTTGTCATTTTTCTTTAAGTCCGAATAGTTGGTTTTTCAAGGAACAGAAGAAGATTTCTGTACCACCTGCTAATGCTGCTTCTAATAGACGACAAGTTAAAAAAACAAAAAAGGAAAAGCCGCTTAAATGCCCAAACAAAAACGTTGTGCAAAAAAAATATAGTTTTAAAAAACTAAAACAATGTTCAAAAAAATAAGATGAATTAAAAGAAAGAATATTTCTTTTTTGTTATTAATATTATTATTATTATTATTATTATTACTGTTAATTTTATTAAATTTTATAGTTTAAAATGATTTGTAAAAATTACAATAATATTTACAGAATAAAACTCATTCTTGACTTTGATTTTTTGAAAAAAATTTATTTTTCTTCTTGGCTTGTAACACTGACGTAATTTAAATAGAATTTATAAAAATCCATTTTTATCTTTATACGCGAAAATCTGTTCTGTGGATTCGCCAATCAATCAACATGAAAAATGGAATGAATTTTCTTTGTAATTTTTTCATATTTGGGTTAAAATCAATGTATGTAATGTCTGTTTAAGGGTTAAAATAATTAAATTTACAGAAATAAAAAATAAATGCTAAAATTTAATTAAAATTTATTGAATAAAATTCTGAAAACACTTGTGTTTTTTGTGTGTGCGTGTTGTCCTTGTGTTTTCACAATTTTATTTGCTACGAAGGCCCTGAAAATGCAATTTCATGATTATAATTTATTTATTATTATATTAATCCTAAATAAATAAATATTAATTACATAAATGTAAAGTATTATATTTTACCGCATTTTATTATTCAAACTGTTCTGCAAGCATAACAAATATATATACATAAAAAAGAAACAAAAGAAATAAGAAAAACACATTTTTGACTAACAATTTCTGAACAAAGATTATATTTTCGTTTTTGGCTTGTATCTTGAACGGCATTAAAATAAAATGAATCACGCAAAAAGTAAATTGTTCTCAAATAAATTCCAAAGAAAATAAAACTTAAATAAAAGGTGTGCTTACAATTTGAAAATTTTTATTTTTATAAGTGAAAATCGACCAGTTCTGTGGATTTTCCCATATGGGACCCCAATGGGTTCATGCATTTCACCCTTCTTTGCAAATATTTGCATGGATGATTTGGAAACAAGTTGCTTAACTACCTTAAGACAAAAATACAATTGTAACATTCTTTTTTATTTTCGATAAGTCGATGACACCATTCTTTGTGTTGACAAGGATTTCGTTGAAATAGTTGTGGCCGTGTTTAACTCTTACCACAAAAAGTTACAATTCACTTATGAAGTGGAAATCCTATCTAAAAAAAGACAGGACTTGAGAATATTAAAAGCACTCAAAATAAAAGACGCAATTTGATTGGAGCAGAAACAGACATAGCTGCCTGAAAAATATCGAATGCACCTTTGAATGAATACTAAAAAATTTTTGTTCTGAAAAAATAAGCCGTGGAAGAGCACACCGTGCAACCGAGAGAACTCGAACCCCTGCCAATGGATGCCTTTCCGGGGACTTATACACTATTAGTGCACTTTCTTTTTTCATTTATTTTATTGCCAACAAACAATATACATATGAGCATATGCGCGGTAAAACAATTAATAAAAAACCTACGCAGTAACAAGTTAATAATAGCTTACTTTGTAGTCAGTAACGGGCCAAGATACGGCCAACTCGTCGACAAAATTTTATTTTATTTTTCTTTTTACATTTAACATTCTGATCCATCCTTGCAATGATACCTAATCAGTAACCTCTTCACTGCACCCTACTCTTAAGCCCCCCGATACACAGTGAGAAAAAAGAGATTACGTTTGGACAAAAATCTGCCTACTCCTCAATTTTCAACCGATTTAAAAGTTTTTTTTTAAATACTCAGGAAGGTTGGCACTACGTTTTTTTTGGCAAAACGAATGTTCAATAAACTAATTATCAAAATTCAGCCTGTAAGATTCTGTCAAGAAACACAAAAATTACTTATTTTTGTTAGCCAGTTTTTCTGTAAACTCTTTTCTTGAGACTAGACTGCAAATGTTCTTCAGATGATTACTAAAATTTTAATTTTTGGAATTAATATGGCTAATTTTTTTTAATTCATATTAATTTTTACCATTTTCAGGCAGTGGTGTCTGGTAGTGCTAACCTTCCTGAGTATTTAAAAAAATAAACTTTTAAATCGGTTGAAAATTGAGGAGTAGGCAGATTTTTGTCCAAAAGTAATTACTTTTTCCCCACTGTGCGATAGTGAGAATCATAATACAAAAATAATATCCCTACCCCGTTTTTCTTAAACTATTGAAAGCTAAATTATTGCACACCCTGGGTCTACTCTTCGCAATATTATACATACAATTTTACACTTTTATTTAACAATTTAATAATCTAAACAATTTTAGTTCTTTAACTATAGGCTACACATATTTTACATGGAGACACATTAGTAACATTGCAAAAATAGGTGAAAGAGAAATGAAAACAAGAATTTTTTATTCGTCGGATAACCACCAATACTTAACAGCCTCTTTACGATAATTTCTCCTATACATATTCCTGCACATGTCCGTCGAGTACCTAGCCACAATCCCTGGATTTTCTTCCAACATTTCCGCATTTATAGACACTGCTCTGTCCCACGCGTGCCTTAAGACATGCCACAGAATGGGTACATTTCCACTGTCCTGATTGAAACCGCGCATATCAAGGTTTAAACATGTTTCCGGCGTTACGTGTCCGCTGTCCACCATTTTTTTTAGTTCCATGTCTCGCCTCAGAAAGGGCATCGATATCAAAGTGTTTACCTGATTATTGCAGGCATTAGCAATATGGTTTCTGATAATGCCTACACTGAAGCAGTCGACTCTTGGTATCTTCGTTGAATCATATAACTTTTGATTTGAGACATTTCGCCCAAAATCGTAGACAGGGTCACGATAAATTCTGGCACACGCCTTTAAACATGAACCCTCGAACACTTTAATTTTTTCCATTGTAGGTGGCGCCACCCGGTACCATATCTGGCACTCGTAAGACAGAATGGGTCTAATCAAAAGCATGTAGCCGATCACCTTTATCCTAGAATTCAGGCGTGATGATAAGAATAAACCTTTGTACTTGAAATACGCTGCTTTCGCTTTTTTCAGCGATTCATCATTTGATTTATATATTTCAGTCTATCGTCCAGGATTACGCACAGGTACCTGACGGATGTTTTGTGTTGGATGACCTCATCGCCATTAGTTTTCGCTTTCAGACAAAATTTTCGCCACACTCTTTTGTATTTTTTGTTTACATCATCGATTAGTGGTCGAAATAAAATTGTTTTACATTTTTCGGTGTTTATGCTTAATTTCCATGCCGCATAATACCCCCCTATATCGAAAAAAATTTTTTGTAACGTGGCTTGCGCCTCAAACAAACATTTGCTAATTACGTAGATAATGAGGTCATCCACGAAACCGACTCCTTTCACCCCCTTTTTTGCATTTAAGCTGTATGATTTATAAAGATCGCTAGTATATATATTGAACAAAATAGGCGAATTCACGGCGCCCTGCTGTAACCCATTTTCTAAAGTAAATGTTTTGCTATCTACCCCATCGACGGAGGAGACGAACAATTTTCTCTTGGATATCATTGCTTTTATTATTCTTAATAGACATATTGGCAAGTTTTTTTTAATTAGTTTAAACAAAAGGCCATCGATCCAGACCGAGTAGAAGGCCTTCTCCAAGTCGACAAGGCAAGCCGCGACAAAGTTTCTGTCGCTGAGTGCCTCGCCGACATCAGAGAAGACCTTCGTAATTGCGTGAATAGTAGAGTTTTGCGTCTTGAATCCAAATTGTTCAAAAGGCACGATCTTATTTACATCCGCGAACTTTCCCAATCTTTGGTTTATTACCACTTCATACAGCTTGCCCAGATTCGGGAGGAGGCTGATTGGCCTGTAACTATTTACAAATTGTGGGTTTTTTCCTTTTTTTCAATAAAGGTAAAACTCCAGCTGTTTTCCACTTTAGCGGAAAATATCCGTTGTTTAAGAGATTATTAAAGATAATTACCAGGAAGTATATCCATTTGTCAGGCAGTTTTTTAATTGCAAAATTAGGTACTCTGTCAAGACCAAACGATTTTTTATTATTCAGCCTCCTCAGAATCAATTTCAATGCCGCAATTTCGCAAAAAAATTTGCGGTCCACCGCAAAAACCGGCTTTGACGCTTTATTATTGTTACCAAACTGAACCAGGGAGGGAGCCTGTCGCAAATACAATTTATTATCTAATGTAAATGTTTCGACTTTTTTGTCGACTATCCTTTGGAGTGCTTCACAGTTCGAGACTCTATTCGTGTTATTAACATGTGAAAAATATTTCGCGAATATGTTTACCACGTTGCCCGGTTGTGTTATTAATATGGTGTCTGAACCTGCGCAATACTTATCAAGATTTAGTCCTATATGAGCGAACTGATTTATTTTGTCTTTCGGAATCTCTATGTAAAGCGTTTATTTTTTTATTTGGATACTTTTCAGTAGAATCCTTTATTTCAAATTACGGCGTTGCGTTATATAATACGGAAACTACTAGACTACTGCAATCATCGATTATCAAATCCAGCTCGTTATTATCCAAATTAATATTATCCGCTACTTTAAATTCATTTTGCACTAATTTTTTTTCAACTTTTTTCCAATTTGTTTTTTTAAAATTAACTTTAAAGTTTTTGCGTTCATATCAAATAAAAAATTATCTTTATTATCTTTCCTTAACTTAAAATATAAAGCTTAATGATCGCTATCATACGGCAATACTTTTATTTAATGGTAGTTATCATTATATAAACTTATTCTCGCGTCCTTCATCACAATATCTAAATAAGAGCCACTAGCTGGAAATGAAGGCACTTCTGGGCCCATAAGCACAGATATAAATTGAACTCGTTTTTCCCAGAACCATTCTAGTTCACCTGTATGAATGTCTCGCGTTGAAGTCCCCTGCACACACGTAATAATTCCGATCGTCTTGGAGGTTCAACTCATTAAATATTAAATCCAAATCACCCGAAAAATTTTCTCTTAGATTTCCTGACGCGTAAATACTAATCAAATATAAACTTTCATCGCCCCTTAACTGTACTCGGATGATCGTAGTTTTAAGTGATTTTATTTTAGATAAACTGTTGAATGAGATATTTTAAAATTTAATTCTTTTATAAATTAAAATAGCTGTGCCTCCTTCCTTGCCATTTATCCTGTCGTTACGAACAACATTAAAATTCTCACAGAAAAATTTATGCTTAAACTTTAACTTTGTTTCACTTATCATAGCTATGTTTATTTTATATTTATTAATAAATGTTAACAAACTATGCCTCCTGCTATTGGCTACGATTGGATTTACGTTTATTGCGGCAACTGTAAGTCCCTCTCTGGCTATTCCCGTTTTTAGGTTTCCACTATTCGCAAATTTGTCGTTGGCCATTATCCAAATCTAAATTTTTAAAAATAAAATTAATTCTTTGAGTATTTTTATTAATCTCAGACTTTACCTCAGCCAATTGAGTATGTATGTCGTATTGAGTATGTATGTATGTCGGGCTCCGCACGAGTCATACCTTCCACTTACTACTCCTTTCCCTTCTCCCAATAATGTAAAGGAACCGCTACTTTGTGCGGAATTTCGCTTTAATATTGGATATTCCTTCGCACGGAGCGAGCACACTTTGGGAACAAAAAGCGTTCCCATAATATCCCCAAAGTGTTCCCGTTTTGTCTTAATGCAAAAAATATAAATAAATATGAGTAAAATTGTCTGGGAAGCAATTGTTATGATGGGACTTATTATTTTTATTGATGTGAATAAGAAAAAACAGTGGGTTAATTGTTAATTAAGAAAGAAAAGTAAAAAATGTTGAAGTTTACTGTTTACGGGTTTTTCTACACCAGTTCGTGTCGACCAATCAGAGATGACCATCTGTTTCATCGCGCGAAATTGAAATTCGTCTTTTCGATTTGAACAATTTATAAGGGTAAATAAATTGAAATGTTCATTAAATTGATGAATATAATAATTATTGTTTAAAAAACTAAGTTTGAAATTATGTTTAATAATTGATGAGTAGGGATCCCTCGGAATTAAACAATTGTCAGTGATAATTATGAAAAGTCTGTAGATAATTACTTTTCCCACGTAATTGAAAAAATAAATATAATTATTTTCATTTTTCCACATAATTAACGCAATAAATGTAATTTTTTACTTTTGTTTAGAAATAAAAAGTTATAATTACCTTTGTTGAGAAATTAATTTATTGGATATATTCTCAAAATTATCTTTTTTTTATTAGAAAAAAGCAATTAATTATGTATTTATTTTGTTTATTTATTTAAAAGTTTTAATCTATTTAAAGTACATTACATCCTATGCTGAATATTTATAAACCTGGATAATATTCAATAGGGGCAAGAACGCAACCCGACTTACAGAGAAGATCAGAAAAAAGAGATTCAACAGGGGCTGATATTCAATTTTTGTTTAAAGTGGTAAAATTAATTCGAAAATGTTAAGTATAATAATTTCTTGCGTTAAAATAACATTTAAACATTCGGATGAGAAAATTGTCAAGAACAAAATAAATTTTCATGGGTTTTTAAGGTAAAATTATAAGATGGTAAAAATATATTGATTCAATATTATAATAAATATTTATTTATTACATCTGATTATTATAATATTTAAATTAACTCAGCGATTTATATTATACCAATAATATGTTTACAAACAAAGTTTATATCCAGCTAAAAACTTGGTAAACAGTTTTTTAAAACTAGATAATAGGTAATTTTTGCTGAATTTTATATGACTAAGACAGCTATCTTTATTATATACGTACACATAAACAATGTAAATTAATATTAACTAAAATATATTACTGTTAATTGAAGATTGATAATTTTCATTATATCGTTTATAAGTAATTTACAAATATTTTATGAGTTATTGTAATTTTTTAAAATACACTATTTAATATTTTTTAATAGTTTATATTAATATTAAATTCAAAACCTCAAAGTTGTAGAAGGTTACAAAAAGAAGTTATAAATTCCGAAAAAGAAATAAAATTTATACCATAATGATATGCTTACTGAATGTAGGAAATTTTTGAGTTTTTTATTTTAAAACTAGATTTTTAAAAAATTTGGTCGCAACAGCCTTTAGTCGAAAGTCAGTGGATTGATTCTAATAACATCATTGTCATTCTCTGACATTCATTCCGTAAATAAAACAAATTACTGCCTTGATCTTCTGCAATTCAGAGAACGTTTTCAAGTTTAAGGTTAATCGAGCCTGTGAATAAAAATGTACTTACTTAATTTGCATGTTGATTTTTTTCAAACTTCTGGATAAATTAGTCAATGTAGTTTGAATAGAAATAATAGAGTAGTACAAGTGCGGAAACTATATCAGATGTAATATCAGATGTAATAAATAAATATTTATTATAATATTGAATCAATATATTTTTACCATCTTATAATTTTACCTTTAAAACCCATGAAAATTTATTTTGTTCTTAACAATTTTCTCATCCGAATGTTTAAATGTTATTTTAACGCAAGAAATTATTATACTTAACATTTTCGAATAATTTTACCACTTTAAACAAAAATTGAATATCAGCCCCTGTTGAATCTCTTTTTTCTGATCTTCTCTGTAAGTCGGGTTGCGTTCTTGCCCCTATTGAATATTATCCAGGTTTATAAATATTCAGCATAGGATGTAATGTACTTTAAATAGATTAAAACTTTTAAATAAATAAACAAAATAAATACATAATTAATTGCTTTTTTCTAATAAAAAAAAGATAATTTTGAGAATATATCCAATAAATTAATTTCTCAACAAAGGTAATTATAACTTTTTATTTCTAAACAAAAGTAAAAAATTACATTTATTGCGTTAATTATGTGGAAAAATGAAAATAATTATATTTATTTTTTCAATTACGTGGGAAAAGTAATTATCTACAGACTTTTCATAATTATCACTGACAATTGTTTAATTCCGAGGGATCCCTACTCATCAATTATTAAACATAATTTCAAACTTAGTTTTTTAAACAATAATTATTATATTCATCAATTTAATGAACATTTCAATTTATTTACCCTTATAAATTGTTCAAATCGAAAAGACGAATTTCAATTTCGCGCGATGAAACAGATGGTCATCTCTGATTGGTCGACACGAACTGGTGTAGAAAAACCCGTAAACAGTAAACTTCAACATTTTTTACTTTTCTTTCTTAATTAACAATTAACCCACTGTTTTTTCTTATTCACATCAATAAAAATAATAAGTCCCATCATAACAATTGCTTCCCAGACAATTTTACTCATATTTATTTATATTTTTTGCATTAAGACAAAACGGGAACACTTTGGGGATATTATGGGAACGCTTTTTGTTCTCAAAGTGTGCTCGCTCCGTGCGAGGGTTTTATTCATATTCTCCGACTCATCTCCCTTTATTCTATTTATATTTATTTTCGGGTTGGTATCAGGATACGATATTGGCACCTGAGGCACATTTTCACTTACTAATGTCGTTTTTACAATATTTTTGTTATGAGTGACAGAGAGATCTTTATTCTTTAATAAATCCGAAAACGAAACATTTTGTTTAATCGTATTTTCATAAAACTTGTCTTTCCTTAGGGGCCGTTCATATACCACGTGGACAACTTTTCTCCGATTTTTGACCCCCCTCCCCCCATCGTGGACAATCGTGGACATTTGTCTAACCCCCCCTCCCCCCTCCCCTAAATGTCCACGTGGAAAATTTTAGTGAAAAATAGTTTTTGGATATTAAAATCAAAGAACTATTCAAAGGAAATATGAATATTCGAGTAAACTTTACAACTTTTTATGTCAAATTCTTTGAAATAGGATGCTCTTTTACGTGAAATTAGGTAAATAAATAGATCTTCAATTGTTCTTAAAAAATTTAATCACAGCTTTTTATTAATACGAAAATACTTTATAAGTTCGACTAGTAAATAATAAAAAGTTTAAGAATTGTTCTACAAGTAATAGGTAAATTGCCATCTTTGGTAGAATACTTTGGAAGGAACATTGTCAATTATAAAAAATAAAAATAATTTTTTGTCACAAATCTAATATTCGTTATAAGATATTTTAGGATTATCTTCGTCAATCCACTGGGGCACTAACCACTATGAAATATTGTCAATGTTAGCAAAACAATCGTCATTTTGCACCGTTGTGAAATCTATTTATTATTATTGGATATTGAAGAATGAATTAAAAATTTTAAAAAAATTGAAAATTCAAAAAAATTATTAAAAATTGAAGAAAAAAATTGAAAATTTAAGAAATATATCGAATTTTTAAGAAAATAATTGATAGTTTTAAAAAAAGTACTAAATGACATAATAATTAAACATTAAAGAAAACAATTGAGAAATGAGGAAACTAATTGACAATTTTAAAAAATGACTAAATTAATTCACACTTGAAAGAAAAAAATTGAAAAAATTAAAGAATAATTATAAAACGTTAAGAGAATAAATAAAAATTTAAAAGATTGTATAGGAAATAACTTAAAATTGAAGAAAATAATTAAGAATGATAGGAATTATAGGAATAATTGTTGGAAATAGTTGCTAATTGAACAACTGGATTGAAAATAAAAAAAAATAGTTGAAATTGAAGAAAAAATTGAAATTAAGGAGTGATATTAAAATTTAAAGAATCTAAATAAAAATTAAAAAATGTAATTGAAAGAAGTCGAGATATATCGAATATAGAATACAAAACTTGAAGGAGGAAATTAAAGTTTTAAAAAAATAATGTCAGTGGTGCGCAATTGAAACGTTGAATAAAGGAAATATAAGAAATAAAAAAACATTTTTAATGGAGACATTTTGCGAATCACACATAATTGTCCACGTGGACATTTGACGAAACCCCCCCTCCCCCCATCATGGACAATCGTGGACATTTGGCGAACCCCCCCTCCCCCCTAAGCTGTCCACGTGGTATATGAACGGCCCCTTACTCGTTCCGCGTTTATACTATTTACTCTTTCTAATTTTTTGTTTTGATTTTCAATTAGTTTTGGGCAGCCTCTGAAGGAGGCCGGGTGCCCATATTCTTTGCAATTTACGCAAAATATCTCTTTGTCATCAATTTTTTGTCTCTGCTTTTAATTTACACTCGCCTGGACTATGTGCCTCTACACATTTGACGCAGCGATAACCTCTTTTACAATATTTAGCCGTATGGCAAATTCTTTGGCAATTGAAACATTGAGTTTACTGTCTGTGAAAAACTCTTTCCCATGAAATGATTTGATTAGCCAATTTGGTGATATTTAATAACTCTCCGATATTACTACCGCTAGCGATCTTGACTAAGAAAGCGTCACCCCCCCTTTTAGCTTTAAAAAAATCTTTTAAATTAATTTTTCTTATTTTTATTATTTTTACCCTTTTTAAATTTAAGTTCTCTACTTCTTTAAACACTTCCTTTTCGTAAAAATCGCTTGCGATCCCTCTTAAAATCCAGGACGAAAGTCTTTCCTGTATTTTGTATGGAAATCTATTTTATTATTTTTAAACAAGTCAAAGACTGTTTAAAATCTCTATACTCTTTTACAAATAAAGCGATTTTATTCCCTACTAAATTTTTGAATGTTATATTCTGAATGAGAATTGCTTTCGTCAAGATTTTTGTATTTTGAATAATGAACGGAGGATTTTTGGATTTAAATTTGTTTTTATTTACCGGTGTCTCGATGACTTCACCTTTATCGCTGACTAGAATATTTGCTTCACCAGGCTGGAGATCGCTGCCTTCTTCCATCTTCCTTCTCTTTGTCGAGCGGCTTGTCCCGGCAGTTCTCTCACTCTGATCAACTGATGATCGGCTGTCTCTCTCCAACGTTGTCTCTCTCGTGCCCTCTTTGTCTAATGGATCAGCTGCCTTCTCATTTCATTTAATCGTATTTATTTTTTCAGCTTCGTTGACACTTTCAAGTGAAGTTATCATATTATCGACAAGAATTTTAGATGTTAAGTTGACCTTCGGATCTAATTTTTCTACTGTTGGAATCATTGGTCCGTCTACAATCTTGTCAATATTTGTTTTGTTGACATTTTCAATGTCGATGGATATAGTCGAATCCATTTCGTTCTGAGTTAATACTTTGTTTTCGACAATTAATTTCTCTGCTGAACCTGGATTTGAATTCGAAATAATATTGTCTATCTGAGCCAAACTGGTAGACTCATTGTCAATCGTACTCCTTTTTCAGATATTTGCGGCAAAATGCCCTCGTCAATTATTATATTTTCTGAATCCTGGATAATCTTGTCCTCGTCTACAGAATTTTCCTTTTGGTTAATATCTTTGATGATGGTTTGAACTCTTTCAGTGTATCGCACACTAGACCTCGGTTTACTGACAATTTTCGGTGTTACTCTCTGCGTGCTGCCCGACGCTATGCTGTTTAGTAATTTACCAAAAGCCATCGAGTTTCCTTTCAAAGAAGATAGCTCTTTTAGAGATCTAGTTATCTGCAATCTCTTCTATAATATATAATAACTATAGTTGAGATAATCCAGGGTGGACGGGATGCGGATTTCAAGAGCAAAAAAATACTGTGTCTGATTTGAGTAGTACACGCCGGAGCGAGCGACCACTCCGTACCGTACCTTGTCAACACGACATGACTCTCCACTTTCTCATTCTCCCAGAACAAGCCCATACTGTCGTCAAAGGCTATCTTTATTTAAAGAAGAGGTCGGTCCCGGTCGGTTTGTAATTGAAATATAAGATTTCGACCTTACCGGCAAAGCGACATCTATTTAGTCGATGCTTATTACGCTCTTGGTTCAAAAAGGCATCCATTGGCAGGGGTTTGAATCCTCTCGGTTGCACAGTGTGCACTTCCACAGCTTATTTTTTCAGAACAAAAATTTTAAGTATAATTTAAATTCGAAAAACCATTCAAAATTAAAATTAAATTTACTACCAAGTGCTCGAACCAAGAGCGTAATAGGCATCGATTAAATAGATGTCGCTTTGCTGGTAAGGTTGTGGGAAATTCGTTAATAAGGAAATATGGATTTCATGAATAATCCCACTGCGTGTCGACTCAATAATTAACACCACATTTAACAGCTTATAACAACTACTTTATTTAATATAAATTCGATTTAGCCATGAGGCACACTAAATGTAATAAAACAAGTACACGTCTGTACAAACAGTCTTGAGACTCTAGCTATTACCCGGGAAAAATGGTTTAGATATAATCAGATATATTTCAGATATCATCAGATATATTGTAGATATAATCAGATATATTTCAGATCTAATGATATATGATTTGATCTATTCAGATATAATCAGATATAATCAGTTATTTAAACATATATCTGCTTATATATATTTAGATATAATCAGATCTGTTTATATCTAGGTAGATATCGCCTGATATGATGTCAGATCTAACTAGATATATTTAGATATAATCAGATCTGATATTATATCTGTTTATATCTAGATAGATATCGCCTGATGTGAGGTCATATCAAACTAGATATATTTTAACATAGTCAAATCTGACATAATACCTTTCTATATCTAATTAGATATTGTCAGATATGAAGTCAGATGTAATCATTTTGTTAACAGATTTAATCATACATAATATCAGATCAAACTATTTTTAATAAAAAAATAATTTGTTTATAATATATATAAATAATATAGTTTGGACTTTTTCAAATTTGCATTAAATTGACATTGCCGCTTACATAATTTCATTTTATAAATAAATTATCAAATTAATTTATAATTTAAAATTGAACAATAATATACCTAAAATATACATATAGATATATAAGATGTATATATAAAGTAAAATATGTGTTGAAATCTAATAATTTTAAAGCACAGAAGAAAGTTTAGATATGATTAGATGTAGTTTTATTTATATTTAATCTCGCTCATACTGATTCATATACATTCTAACAAAACTATTTCTAACTACCAGTGTGGAGCAGTGGTTAGAGCTCTTGACTAGAAGTCGTGGGAGTGCGGGATCTAGTCTCGGGTCAGTCGATTTTTTTTTTATTATTATTTATTACAAATGTTTATTAATTATATCACCCAACTTCATATTTTTTAATAATATTTATAATTTTCAATAAATTTATTTATTTATTTAAAATTGTTTAATCTGGTTAGATCTAATTATATCTGGTCAGATAGAGACAAAATCGAGATATGATTTTATATATAATTAATTATATCTGATTATATCTAAACCTTTTTTCCCGGGTTCTTTCTCTCTGTTCTCGCTTCACTCACATTATTTTTCTGCGCAGGAATAACTATGATCGACCTGATGAGATTGATTAAAAGCTACGTTTTTCTTTTTATTTACATAAGTTTTCAACATAGGTACTTTAACGCAACTTTGATCCAAAATAGGATTCCTATCACTAGTCGAAGGAATAATACTATTAGTCGGAATTACTACATTACTAGACGCAGGTACAACATTATCAGGATGTACAACAATATCACAAGGTAAAGGAACATCAGTCGTCGACCCCTTATCAGTACTTCTTACGATTTCCAAATCGTCGCGAGCAAAATGAGCCGGTTTAATGTTCTCCACAGAAACTCGTCTTGTTTCACCGTTTATCTTAATCTCGAAAACACGATCCGAGATTCTGTTAAGGACCCTATGGGGACCTGAGTACGGGTTTTCAAGGGATTTTTTTATAGTTCCAGACCGAAGGAAAACGTGTGAACACGTGTTCATGTCTTTGAAAACAAAAATTTTCCTTTTATGTTTGTGTGTGACCGGAACAGGCTTGACAAGCCGCATGTGTTCGCGGAATTCCTCGAGAAAAAATTGGGGATTCCCGCTGAATTCCTCAGGTAAAACAAACTCTCCTAGAATCTTTAAGGTGGTTCCATATAAATATTCGGCCGGCGACGCCCCCGAGTCAAGGACGTTTGTTCTAAGACCAAGCATTACCGTAAATAAAACTCGTGACCATTTCTCGCACGCATGGCACATAATGGCCACCTTTAAAATCCGATGCCAACGTTCAATGATTCCATTTGAAGCCGGATGATACGCGGTCGTCTGCAAACGATGACATCCAATTAAATGTAACAGAGATGAAAATATGCGCGATTCAAACTGTTTTCCCTGGTCAGTTGTTACCTTTTCAGGAGCTCCGAACCGAGTCGACCAACCATCGATGAAAGCGCGATAAATTGTTAAAGCCTCTATGTCTTTCAAAGGGACAGCTTCAGCCCATCGTGAAAATCTATCTATCATTGTGAGACAGTATTTATATCCGTCAGAACGGGTAAGGGACCAATCATGTCCATGTGAACGTGGTGAAACCTTCTCTCAGGAGCAACAAATTGGGAGGGTAATAAAATGTTATGCCGAGAAATTTTTTATTTTTGACAACTAATGCACTCTCTACACCACGCCCTTACATCCTTATTAATGCTTGGCCAAACATAACTTTTTCGAATAGTTCTTCCGGAGATTTTAGCGCTAGGATGGGACATATTATGGAACAAGTCGAAAATACGCTTACGGTAAATTTCAGGAACGAATGGACGAAGGACCTCACCGGACAAATCGCATACCACCGGGGTGTGATCAGGACCCCAGAGAACCCCCCTTATTATCCTGTAATAAGGCCTCCAAAGCTCAACCAAACTGACATCGCTTGCTAACCTTATCAAATCGACACGAGATAAACCATCCGCCACCACATTCTCTTCGCCCGGAATATATTCGAAACTTGTGGTTTAACTGAGATATAAATGACAGCTGTCGTTGCTGTCTCGGGGACGCTTTTTCGGATTTTTGCAAAAAGGCATACGTCACTATATGACATTCTCTTCCCTCCAACAAATGCCTAAAATATTTAACCGATGCAAAACAAGTCGTCAACTCCCTGTCGTATGTGCTATACTTCTTTTGCGTTGGAGTGAAGCTCCGCAAGGAAAACGCTAAGGGTTTCCACATGTTATCTTGAAACTGCTCGAGTGAAGCTCCCATTCCATTATCGGAAGCGTCCGAAACAACACGAATTGGGGAGTCAAAAGAGGGATGGACAAGAAGGGTGGCATTAGCCATACTAATTCGGCACTTCTCAAATGCGTCAACAGACTCAGGCGTCCAAGGTATCTCACGCTTGTCGTTTTTGCGTGATTCGTGTAAAAAGGCGTGCAAAGACTCCTGAATTCGAGCTACATCCGGAAGACTTTTTCGGTAAAAATTTATAAGGCCTAGAAACCGCCGTAATTCGAAGATATTTTTTGGTTTCGGAAATTCAGAAATAGCTTTGAGTTTTTCGCGAATCGGTCTAATTCCATCCTTATCGATAAAATAACCCAAAAACTCGATCTCAGTTTTACCAAAATCGCATTTCGCCACGTTGAGTCGAAGAAATGCCTTAGTGAGTCGTTCAAAAACTGCGCGGAGATGCATTTCATGCTCGTCTTCGCTAGAGGATGCAATAAAAATGTCATCTATACACGAGTAAACAAATTCCAAATCGCCAAGCGTTTGATGAACATAACGCTGAAATGTCTGGCCCGCGTTGCGTAACCCGAATGTCATAACGACGAACTCAAAAAGCCCGAATGGAGTAATAACGGCCGTCTTCGGGACATCCACTGGAGCGATCGGGATCTGATTGTAAGCGGATTCTAAGTCCAATCTAGTAAAAATTGTTTTTCCGTGTAACATCGCAGACACGTCCTGGATAAACGGAACTGGGTAACGATCAGGTTTCGTCACAGCATTCAGGCGTCTATAATCCCCGCACACCCTCCATTCTCCATTTTTTTAGGGGTCATATGAAGGGATGCCGCCCAGGGACTGCTGGAACGCCGACACAATCCGGCCTGTTGCATTTTTTCAAAATATGCTTTCGCTACTTAAAGCTTCTCAACGGACAAGCGACGGGCGCGCTCGGCAACCGGAGGACCCGTTGTTAAAATATGATGCACAATTTCGCAAGACGCGACACTATCCGCCCTAGTGGAATCAATAATAGCGGGATAATCTCTTAAAATTCTCGCATAACGAGAAGTTCGATCCACCACACTCACGACAGAGCATGGACCATACTTCATAACACCGACCGCCACGATAACGAAACGTGAGTCGATTAGTCCACGACCTCGAAGGTCTATGTTGAGACCATGAGCTGCTAATAGATCAGCCCCTATTATGGCGTAGGGAACTGATGCTACGCAGAATTTCCAATCAATAGGTTTACAAATACCAATATTTAAACGCAAACAACGCTCGCCATACGTGTTTCTGAACGAATTGTTCGCAGCATAAAGCACGGATTTGACGGGTTGCGTTTTGGTTTTGCAATCGGCCGGAAGTAAAGAAATATCCGATCCGGAATCCACAAGGAAAACGAATCCGGAATTTCGGTCTCGGACAAAAAGACGCTTCGAAATTGGGACGGTCTCATCTGAATGCGGTGGCGAAACTAGTTTTCCGAGTTCGTCTTGGAAAAAGTACAAGGAGGTCTACACTTATTAGCCTTATTTCCAAATTTAGTGTGATAAAAACACCTCTCGTCAGCACGCGTTTCCTGTAGCGAATTCTGCTGATCCCCGTATGCGTCAAGCGGGCGTGATAGCGATCTATTGCGATTTCCGTTAAATCCGCCGAATCGGTTTTGGCCTCGACCTCGAGCGCGACCTCGACCTCGACCTCGAACCGACATAGCATCAATACGTGTTGCAAGAGCGTCCATCTTATCAAACATTTCTGACTGGTTGAAAGTGTCACAATTTTTATTTCCCACAGCCATGACTGAAGAACCGTTAAAGGATGGACCTTGCTCGACAATCCTATCCGCGATAGCAGCAAGACGCGTTAACTCGACCGTGTCCGATACTGCCAAGATGGAACGACAACTCGGTGATAAATGCTCAAAAAATATTGATTTAAGAACCTCATCGTTAAACCGATCACGACTGAGCTGACGCATCCTATTCAAAATGGCCGAAGGTTTTCTGTCACTAAAAGAATCTCCCTTTAATAAACAACGCAATTCACTTTCTGGAGAACAAGCAAAATTTTTAATTATTCTTTCTTTAATTTAAGAGCATAAATTGGGTATCGGATCAAAAGATGTTATTAAATCTCCAACCGTCTGAAGGACCTCGCAATCCAAAGTAGACACAACCGCGCCAGCTCTGGCCCGTTCTGAATTTAATCCCGCGCACTCGAATGCAAATTCTACCTGGGCGAACCACAAAACCGGATCATCACGAAAAAAGCTCGAAAGCTTTGGAATACGAAGTGGCGCGTCGATCAGGCCCTGACCCGGGTGCACCGCCGGAACGAATGCCTCTACAAAAGAACTCCGCGCATGCGGGTTGGCAAACCTAAAAACGTTATCCATAATAATAATCAAATGCGGAAAACAGAACTAAAATTCTCAAAATTAAAACTCGGCGAACGAATGATGTTCCTTTTACAAAAATTTAAACGAAATCGAATATCCGGAAAAATTCATTTGTCATTCTCACGAAAATGTCAATATGACGTAAGATAAAACGTATTGAAACGATAAACAGCCATGTCAAAATAATTTCGTCAATAAATACTGGTGTGCTCAAAACGATACGCATCTTGTTCAGAATTATTAATTTTTATTCAAAAATTTCAAATCTTTAAACCTCTTTTTATTTAAGAAAAAGTCGCAAAGTTCAAATTCGATAATCTTGTCAAAAATGACGTAAATAATCGCGATTAATAAAATCACGATAAATTTAATCAAAGATTTAATTAAAATTTTAAATTATATTTACAAATTAAATTGTTTAAAAGAAAATTATGAACAAATGTTCAGTATTATTTCGTGTAAATATCAAAATAATTCATTCTGAACTCGTAATAAGGCACAAAGCTATTTAAATTTGCTTGAAAAAATCGTGAATTTTAAAAATTTTAAAAGACGAGAAAAAAGAAAAATTTCTTTGTCGGAATAAAAAAACGATACTTACAATGACAAATATATTGATAAACAGATACAAAACAAAATTGTGAAATACGCTGCGAAATTTCTCTCGACGAAGATGTATCCGCAGATCGTAATCACGAAGTCCATGGCTCGTTGAATATACAATGACAGGTGCTAAATATGGCCGCTCTGCAGTTTAATTATTTATTCCAAAATGTTGCTTTAATGCTCGTCCTGAGCAATCAATAATCTCGGGAATCGGTGGGCCCACCTTGATGACGAAACTCCCAGGAAATCGACAGTGACAACATGGAAAAAGTTTTTTGCAACTTTTCAGGCGGCGAGAATAGCTCGAAAACTGTTAGCTAGCAAAAACAGGGAAAATATACTTGTTAGCACGGGCTCAGAATATTATGCCCGTGCGCCGTTTTCGGAAGCGTGAATAAAAAATGATCAGCGATGCACAAACACCATGTCAGGATAATGTCGTCATTTGGAGGTTAGGTTCGACTCATCACGCAGACTCTCAAAACAATGACAAATTCGTGGAAAAATCTGGATAAACCAACTCAGCATGGTCAGTGTTGTCGAAAATTAAAATCCAGGTTCTGGCACAATCGGCGAAATCCTTGGAATTGTCCTCCAAAATAAGGTTATGAAAAAATGGCGTCCCATGCGTGGTGAGCACATGGTTAAAATTGGCAGGTTAAAACTTCAGAGAAATTCATCTCCAACAATAAAAATATGTGTGGCCTCAGACGTAGAAAAAATTTTTCAGTAGTAATTTTTTTATCTGATTCTTCGATGTCAAAAGAAGTCACTCGAACATCTCGATGAAAGATTCGTTCTCGACGTAAGGATCACGTCGGGGTCACCATTGTGGGGAATTCGTTAATAAGGAAATATGGATTTCATGAATAATCCCACTGCGTGTCGCCTCAATAATTAACACCACATTTAACAGCTTATAACAACTACTTTATTTAATATAAATTCGATTTAGCCATGAGGCACACTAAATGTAATAAAACAAGTACACGTCTGTACAAACAGTCTAGAGACTCTAGCTATTACTTTCTCTCTGTTCTCTCTTCACTCACACCGTCCCCTCTCCTCGCCAGAGGGTAGAAGGGGCAGAAGGGGAAAGCCGTTCCCCACAAGGTCGAAATCTTCTATTTCAATTACAAGCTTACCGGGAATTTTCTTCTTTAAATAATGGTAGCCTTTGACGTCAGTATGGGCTTGTTCTGGGAGAATGAGAAAGTGGAGAGTCATGTCGTGTTGGCAAGGTGCACTAATAGGGTATAAGTCCCCGGAAAGGCATCCATTGGCAGGGGTTCGAGTCCTCTCGGTTGCACGGTGTGCTTTTCCACAGCCTATTTTTTCAGAACAAAAATTTTAAGTATAATTTAAATTCGAAAAACCCGAGGAAAAACCATTCGAATTTAAATTTACCATCAAGTGCTCGAACCAAGAGCGTAATAGGCATCGATCAAATAGATGTTGTTTTGCCGGTAAGGTCGAAATATTCTATTTTAATTACAAACTGACCGGGAATTTTCTTTTTTAAATATTTAATATATAATTAACTATTGAATTTAATAATAACCACGGCTGTTTCTATATGTAAAGTTCATATTAATTATTTTTATGTATAGCAAATGAAGACAAAAAACAGTTTTTTTAATTAATAGATAAAATAATTTTAACCATTTCAGATTAATTTAAAATCTTATATTGTATTTAATAAAGTTTATGATCGTCTTTGTTAATGACAATAAATGTTTTTTTTAATAAAAAAAGATAAAAAAGGAAAGAAGGGTGATTCTTAGATAGAAGATGAAGCTGATGGATATTTTTTTAATTTATTTATATTCATAAAAATAATTAATTTTAATACAAAAGAACATTTTTATTGTTAGACTTTTATTGAAAACGATAATTAACATTTTTTTACTTATATAAAAACGCAAATATTATAAAACAAGGTATTTTTTCCTTACATAATATAATACATTTTTTTAATAAAAAAAAACATATCCTAATTTAATGAAATCACTGGAAGCCAATTTCTTTTCCCATGAAAAACTGGTGCTTTTTACTTTAATAAGTAAATATTCCTTAAATACTTTATTTGGGACCGTCGAATCACCTTTGTCATCAGATCTTTTACGACCATTATTCAGTCGTTTCGTGTTCTTTTCTGAATGATGGTCAGTTAAGTCCAAATGGATCGCATTAAATACTTTTTTTCATTTGCTCAAACGTTAGTTTCTCATTTGCAATTTGAGTTAAAAAAGTTAAATCCTGGACTTGCAGAATTATTACACCATGTTTATTTCTTAACAGTCCTCTAGCTTCGCATTTAGTGCCACATTCTGGGCGAAGTTTTCCGTCTAATGTAGTTATGTTCAACGGTAAACGGTAATAAAGATCTGTCAACGCCCCGTTGCCGTAAGAGGAATTACCATTTACCATCACAAAAATAGATCCTCTGACGTAACCGATTACAGCTGAAATCAAGGAAGAAAGAAAAAAATTAAACTATGATTGTGAATTTAGAAAAACAAATGTAAATTTTTATAGTAATAATAAACACTACATAAATATAAACTAGAATAGTTCATAAATCTGTGTACTATTACCAATTAAAAAAACATTTCACAAAATTATCAAAGTTCAATTAATTTTTATTAATTAAAAAAAAGAAAATAATAATTTTTACTTTGTTTCTCAGTTTTCAACTTTAAAATTGTCAGAGCGTAATAATTACTTTTCTTTTATTTTAACAAAAATTATATTTCCTTTGTAAACTTTTATGAGTTAGATTATTTGGCTTAAATTCTTGATTAAAGATTTTAATTTAAGCCTTTAAATTCTATTAAATTTGGTAAATATCTCTTACGTATTTTTATGTTTTTTTTACAAATTGTTAATTGTTACTAGTTTTAAAAAGTGTTTTTAATTTTTTAAGTTTCATGAATAGGTTTCTGTTTTCGGTACCGTAGATTAGTGCACGCGTTTGTGAAGGGAAAATTGTTTTTTGGAAAATTTGGACTAAATTAATTAAGGGTGGGTAGTGGTGTGAGTGAAAAGTGATGGAAACAGCAAGGTGATTATTGTGGAGTGAATGTATGTGGAATGTGGAGTGGATGTGAGTGGTAAAGAAGGTAAAAGAAAAGTGTGATTTCTGAGGTCAGGGGGAAAGATTGGTGAGAGAGTGCGAGAGATAGCGTGAATGACGAGGAAAGCGAATAAAGCGAGGTAAGGTAGAAGTCTATAATGACGAAAGTTGACTCAAGCAGTACAGGCGGGAAAAGATCGGAGTTACGAAACTTTATAGGTGAAGTAGTAAGGGGCAAGGGCGAAAAAAATATGAAGTGTGAGGACTGCATCGACTTACTCGAGTTAGTCAAGACGTTGGTTAAAAACTTCGATAAAAATTGGACAGAAGTGTGGGACAATATAGAGATCGTTAGGGACATAGAAGAAAAAAGAGATAGGCAGTTTGAGGTAATAAAAGAGGAGATAGGCGGGATTAAAAAGAAGTTGCAAAAGTAGGAAGAAAATTGGAAAAAGGAAAAAGAAAATATGTGGAAGAGAATGAATGGATTAGAGAAAGAAATATCGAATTGGAGTGAGGAAGATGAAAAAATTAAGAAGGGTGGATTGGAGTTTATAGAGATAGGGGAGAAGAAAGCAAGTAGAGAGCAGAATGGGAAAGTAGGAGACGTTAATTGGGAATGAGTTATTGAGTTAGGTTGAGATGCTTGAGAAGGAAAGAAGAAAGAAGAACATCGTCATTAGAGGTTTGAAAGTAGGCTATAGTGAAGGCAAAGAGGAAGTAGAAAAATTGCTAGCAGGAATTGGGGCGAAGGTAAATATTAAGAAGGTTAAGGGAATTAAAGGAATAGATCAGGAGATAGCAAAATTGTGGATAGTAGAGTTGGAAGATGAGGAAGACAAATATGAAGTTATGTAATTAAGAGGAAGGTTGGGAGGTAGTGAGATAAGGATAGATGAAGACAGAACTGGGAAGAGAGAGAAGGATGAGGTGGTTTTTGGAAGAGAAAGCGTGGACAGAGAGAAGGAAAGGCGGTGAAGTAAGGATGGGGAGAAATTGTGTCTGGGTAAATGGAATAAGATGGAAAGTGAAAGAAGAGACAGAAGAGGTAAGAAAAGTATGAGTGTGAATAGAAATGGAGTGTTTGGGTAGGTTAATGAATGGAAGAAAATGTGGTTGGAAATAATGCAAGAGGAATTAATGGAGAAGCGAAAAAAGAGAGAATAGTGAGTGATAGTGTAAAGAATGAATGGTAAAAATAGAATAGTAAAATGTAAGAGGGTGGACGTAGTGATGCATTCGAGCGAGACGATACGAGAATTTCATAAAACGAGAAAATATCTCGTTTAGACATCGTATATGATCGTCATGAATCGTCTCGTTACAATTGCGTCTCGTTCAGACGATCGAAAACGAGAATAAAAATTTTAAAAACTTCTATATTACACTTATGCATTTATGCTGACCTGATTTATTAATTTATTTAATTTAAAAGTTAGATAGTTTAAAGAATTACGAATATTAATAGATGAAAATCAAACTGTGACAGGTCAACTTTTTGATATTTTACTCTCTCAATCTGAATTAGGAAAATTTTCGAGTAATTTAATTATTAATTAAGTATTTGACTAATAACACCACTAAAAGTAATTTCCGATTATTTTGCAGGCAACGAATTATCGAATTCGAATTAGACAAAAAAGGTTATGAGTTAATAATTTTTCACTAATTCAGATTCAAAGAGGAAATATGTTGTTCATGAATTATTAAAAGAACAATCGGAATTTTTAAATGATAGATCGTAGATATGCATATAAATTTTTTATTTATGTCAGAACTTTACAGAAAATTTACTAGTTGATGACTTCAAAAATATTTATCTTTTTACTTTAAAATAAACTGGCATAACTACACTTATAAAGTGAAGTAATTTATACTCAAAAATAAGTAAAGAAGAGAGGCATTTTAGTAATTTTAAAAATCATTTTATTGTGAGAAAAAATACAAAATAATATAATTGTGAAAATTTTTAGTTAAAATTAGAGTATTTATTATTTGCTGCTTGTAAATTAAAGTTAAAAAATAATACTATTTTAAATCTGTAATACTTTTCCTGCGCAACTGATATGTGACAATCAAAAAATTTAATGGAAATATTTTTAAAAATTGTTCAAAATTTTGTTATTTAATTTCTAATCGCAAACACAGTAAATTTAAATGTATCCAGAGATAATTTGTGCGGGTAAACATTACGGTTTGTAGTAATATAATTTTTTTACTTTAATTTACAAGGCAGTAAATACTATATTTTAACTAAAAACGTTCACAATCATATTATTTTGTACCTATTGTTTTAATTCTTCTTTAAAATAAAATGACTTAAAATTTTTCGGAAACGACTCTATTTAATTTTATATTATAATTGTGAAAATGTATTAGTACAAATAAAACAGCAAATATAACTTGAGGAACGCAAATTTATTTTTTAAATTATAATAAATAATTAGTCATGAACAAATATTCTGGTTAACTCAATGACACTTCTTCACTTAATATTTTTTAATTTTCTGCGTCAAAGAGCACAGTATCCAAGAATTTAGACACATTAAATGCCTTATAGACTTGTCATTTAATCTGTTCCTGTGCTTCCGAATCGTTAAGGAACTTCTGGAGAATGTACGTTCTGATGGTACTGATGTGGCTGGCGTACCTAAAAAATCTCTTGCCATTTTCGCAAGATTTGGAAACGATTTTTATTTTTTTGCCACCACTCTAAAATATCAGTTCTTCATCCTGCTCGTTTCTGTGCTAAATACGAGTCCAACTCTCTTCTCCAGGAGGTAAAATCAGATGATCCATTGGATTTTGATTCTGAATCAGAATCTGAGTTATACAATGCATTCACATCAAAATCATTCTTATTTGCATGCGTTGTTTCTTTGGTACTTTTCTTTTGAACAGGAATCTATATTATTATTAGTATTATTATTATTATTATTAATTATTATTGTTATTATTAGTATTTTTATTTTATTATTCTACTTTTTTTATTGTTTTAATTTTTGTAAACCACGTACCGGGAATGAGTTACATTTAACTCAATTAATCTACGGTTTATAGGAATTCTTTTGAAGAAGGTTGTTTAGGGAATATTTTTAAATTAGTTATTAATGGTTAGCACAGATGCAGGCTCCGGAAGCTAGGACCACGAAAATTCCTTAGAATTTCCGATCCCCTCGCAACTGGAGGTGTACGTTTATTTATCGTTCCAACAACACCAGAAGGATTCTTTTATTTTAATTACTTAAAGGTTATGGGGGCTCAAGAAACTTGAATAAACTTCAATAACAACTTTAATTAAGAGAATTTTAACAAACCGTATTTGGTCCCTTAGAAAGCCATCTCTGCTCTCCTGATTCACCTTATACCTTATTCTTATTCTTATCCTTATCCTTATCTTTATCCTTATCCTTATCCTTTGCCTTTGGTTAAGAATGCCTCCTTGTCCAATTGAAAACTGTCCACTTCGCTGACAGCAAATTATCACACACTCGCGCACAAATTCCATTTTCTATTTTGATGTTCTTCTGTTCACTCTCAATTTCCAACTGAACTTTTCTTATCTGTCTAGCCCTCTCATTCTCCATCCTTTTCTTCTATACATCTGAAACACCTTTTCTCCGCCTTTCATGGTCATTGTCCCAAAACCTTGACGCCAGGTTGTTATGTCAACAAATAGTCATTGTCTCATAGTAAACTTGAAACTCGAGTTCAAATCATAAGGCATTAAATAAAGACATTATTTTAATCTCTCAAATATTACATTTATTTTGGTCGGCAACAATTTTGTTTTGTATTATTATTGTCTATTGTTTTTATTTTCTACTGTTTTGTTACGATAATTGTTTCGCTATTATTATAATTTTTCTTTCTAAATTTTACTGAATTAGCAATTAAATTTCACTGATTCTCAGTCAAAATCTCACAGAATGAAATTAACGAACCAAACAGTTTCATTGATTTCAATCTCTAAGTTTTTTACTAAAAACCAGTGAAAATCTCGCTGATTTGAATCAGTGGATAATCTGGTTTATCGGTAAATTTTCAATAATTTAAATTTACAGAACATAAATAAAATAATTTTAAATTACTAAAACTTGTTAAGAAATGAAATTTTTAATTATTCTTACACATGGTTTGTAACCGGAATTCCGGCTAAGCACTATTTCACATAATTTTTCGGTTATCTTAACCAGAATTATGGTTAATTTCATCATATTTTTTCAATGTACAACTAGATTTATTAAAATTTAGTAAAATCGATTTAATTAAAACTTGTCTTGCTTTTAATAGATACTTTTTAGTTTTAAATTATGTCAAAGGGTTGAACCTCTTCAAATTAAAATACATAACCCTTTTTTGAAAAAAAATTTATTGCTTGTACTTCTATATAGTTTGTAAAATAAATAAAATTATTCCAAGAAAATATACTCTTATTTTTAAAAAACGGACATTTTTATCAAATTATACTTTTACAGTGTGCAAATTAAAGATACGTGATGGTTTTATTCTTACTTTATTTGAAATATCTTTTGTCGGATAAGTCTCTTGAAAATCTTTTGGATGACACCTTTTCAAATGACGTTTTAAACCCGTTGTGTTGCTTTCGCAGTCATTCTTATTATTTTAATTTCTTTATTAATTTGACAAAGCTTGCAAGTTGCAATTATGCATTCATTTTCAAGTAAGTACTGAAAAGATTCTTCTAACCCCTTACTACCATTTTTCCGTCGTTTGAATTTGAATAAATTTTGATCATCCTTAACGTTGTTTGTAGTTTTACCTTGGCTGATTCCAATAAAAAAGAAATAATCAACATGTATTTCCGAAATAATAAATTACAAATTTACAAACCAGCTATCTTAATAAAAAATGTAAAGAATAATAATTATTTCAGAAAGTAAGTTACAAAAGTATAATAAAAAAATGTTAATTTATTAATAAAATTAAAAGTGAATAACTAAACGAGCTTATTTTTCACACGCGTGTAATAAAGAGGAAAGATTAAATTTGTAGATATTATTAAAAGTTACAGGTTCAGAATAATAATCATACATTTATTAACCTTGTTGAGGGTTCATTTTCCTTAAGTGACAAATTCTCAACATTTTTTACTTTATTTGTTTCTTCTTGAGTTCTTTTTGCGCCCTTAGAACCACCATTTATGTTCGTTTCCATTTTTCAGTTTGACATAAAATTTGAGGTTTGTTAATAAAAAATAGATCGTATTTACATAACGAGACTAGACGATCAAAAACAAATGATTTACGATAAACGTCGATTGACAAAAATTTGAAGAAACCGAGTGAAGTCGATCGAGACAGACGATTTTCTCGGCTCGAATGCATCACTAGTTTAGTGAACGTTTTGAATTTATTAAAGATAATTTCATTTCTTGTAAGATTAATTAAAAATTAAGATTAATTTTAAATTGTACTATCAATGATTAGTTTCAAAAAATGTTTTCAACAAAGAAATTATTATTTGAAATTTAGTATATTTTTTTTCTTTTTTAATTTCAAACAAATAATAAAAATATAATTATTCTGCTTTTAACTTACAAATTAGTTTTTCCAATTTTTATCTTATGACGGACATCTCTACTTTTTCGTACGTTGATGACTGGTTGAGCAATATATAAGTCGAGCATAGTCCTAAGTCGCTTTATAATGGTGTAACTTTGGATGGATATTTCAATTTCCATTAACTTTTCGCTGGGCTTCACAAATTTTGGATCTGCCTTTGTTATTAAACCTCTAGAAATGGTGATTATCTGAAAAATTAATAATATCAATAATGACGCTGTAGAAACTAAAAATATATATGTGACGCGTTCCGAAGAAAGGTACTTTAGAAGCAACACCTTTTAAGGTTATATATATTTAAAGTAAAAATATACAATAAAAATATTATGTTTCAGTGCAAAGGAATGCTGTTCAAGTTTTCATTACATTAAAACATTAAATGAAAATTATTTTTGAATTTACGAAATTAAAAATGAATTCATTAATCAAGATAAAATAACAATAAACATAACCTATAATTTTTTGCTTTTAAAGGTACCTTTCTTCCGAGTGCGTCACATATTTATTTATTTATTTATTTAAGAAAGTACACGGGTAACTAAGACCTATTAATGTAGTGCAATACACAATAATAATAAAAGATTTAATAACAATCAAAGTATTAGGCCGCATGATTACAATATAAAATATACAATCAAACATAACATCATAAATGAGTCATTTCATTTAAATTGTCATTTTCAGCCTCAACAAAAGTTGAAGTAGCAAGTTCCGATTCTGCAACTGTAACCAATTTTTTTAAACAGTTATATGTATTACATAAACGAAATTCATAGTGGTCATTCACTTAAACTAAAACATTTCACATGAGAGTCGCTTTCCTTCAGAAAAAGTCAAATTAAAAAAAAATTTTTTTGCTACGAACTTTCCATTTAATGACGATTAAATTTTTAGAAAGAGGTATTGTTTCGTTACTCTTACAATTTGGAAACTCAAACGAATCATAGATTTCACGTAAGGTCACGTTTGATAAAGAAAATTTTTTTTTAATCAAGCAAAATAGAGAGGAAAGTGAGTTAAAATGAAAAAATTACATTTTGATTTCGCCAAGAAATTAAGAGTTTGCTATTAATATATTATTTTATAACTCTGTTCTAACAGTTAATACATAAGGAAAGTTGAAAAAAATTGTTATACGCCTATTTACTTACCATTTTAGAATTGTTCGAAGGCAGAACTTTGAGTAACCTTTTGGGACACTCATGACATAATAGGACACTCATTACATTCGTTGGGAAAAATTGTCAATTCATTTTAATTAAATTGTTATTTTCATTCTTCAACAAAGTTTAGGAGTTAGGAGTTTATACAATTATTCAATTCTACAACTATTTTCTTCAATTCTTAATTATTATTATTCAATTCTCCCTCAATTCTACAAATTTTGATTCCATTTTTTAATTTTCAATTATTTTTTCGATCATCAATAGTTTTCTTTAATTTTAAATGCAATTGCATAATTTCGTTTTTAATTATTTACTTCTGTATTCAATTATTCTCGCCTGTTTTCTATTTTTGAGTACGTTCCTTAAATTTTTATTCCATTTTTCAATTCTCAATTATTTTTTGCAATATTAATTTTTTTTCCAATTTTCAATCAAGTTGTTCAATGCGCAATTATTTTCAATAATTATTTCTAAATTTTTCTATTCGCAATTATTTTCTTTAAATTTAATATTTCTTGTCTAATATTTTCAATTATTTTTTTCAGTTTTCTATTAATCTACTCGTTTTTCAGATATTTTTATTCATTTTGCCATTATTCTTGTAATTTTCATTATTTCAATTTGCAAAAAATTTTTTATTTCATAATGAA
Source organism: Ganaspis brasiliensis (assembly GCA_037103525.1). Lineage (NCBI taxonomy): Eukaryota > Metazoa > Arthropoda > Insecta > Hymenoptera > Figitidae > Ganaspis > Ganaspis brasiliensis. Next base: position 1,686,989 of record JAZKLR010000219.1, read on the forward strand.
TAACGACAATGCAATGTTTATCGCGCGCCTGGAGGCGCAATAATGTACCTAGTTTTTAATGTATTTCTAAGTAAGAGTTTAGAAAATAAGTCGCGACTCACTTATTGGGAATATAATGTTTTCGATAACTTAAAGAATGAAAAAAAAACAATAAAAATTAAGTTATAACATAATTAGTATTTTATTATATTATACTTTATAGATTAATACTTTTTTATTGAATATGTACCGTTTTTCGTCGACATGGACTGAAAAAAGTTGCCAAAAAGTAGCCTTGTATCAAAAAAGTAGCAAATAGTAGCAAATAGTATCAAATAGTAGAAGAGTGCGAAGCCTGGTATGTATAAAAACTATTATATAAATTTGTGAGACACTCATGACAAGGACACTAATGACATTTTGCTCGTTTTTGCTTATATCTATAAACAGGTTATATTTATGTCAACAATTCTTGTCTCATTCGAAAGAGAATCAAAAACTATTATTAATTTCATACTAATATAGAATATAAAATATTAAGTTACCGTTTTGAACAGGTGGGACACTCATGGCATAAGTGAATTACAATGAAAGTTTTTTTTTCTGCCACAACCTAGAACTGTCACGTTTGAAGGTACGACGTTTAATTTTTTTTCAGTTGATTCGTCGTTATCTTCTGCTACGGATTCGTCAATAAAACAGATCTTTTGCTCACAGGGTAAATCTTAAGACACGCATAAGTACAAAATTTTGCCTTCAAAGTAAAATAATGTAAAAATGTGGGACACGACATTTTTATTTTTTTAGAATGGATAACCAATTAAATAAAGTTATCAGTTGTTAATTTTTCTTAAATATGGAAGTTCTAGTTCACTACAAAATTTTGTTTTACTGGTTATGAACTAAAATGACTAAATTACGTTCACTTGAAAACTAATAATTCACTCCAGGACACGGGACACTCATGACATTTTGCCTGAATTTCGTTCTGCCATTATTATACTTTGCATTTTTACATAATTGCAAGTTGAAAAAATATTAAAAGAGATTGTATTACACGACTCTGAACAAAAAAATGTTACAAAAAATTATAAAAAAAGTTTTTATTGGCAAAGGACACGATTATGACAATTTAAATGAAATGACTCATATACATGTATGACACGAATAGTGCTATTTCGTGATGTTAAAAAGAGCACTACGCAGAGAGTTTACGAATATGTTAAGTTTGTTGACAAAAAAATTTATGATATGACTATAAAAGTTGCCCCTTGAGTTAAGTCTCATAAAAACAGAATTTTTAGCAAAGTTAGATTTCCTAAGTGGAACATAAAAAGGTAGGACTTTACGCAGTGATCTCTGTGACGCAGAAAAGGTAATAAATGACAACACATTTGGAGAATTGATAAAACCATTGATCACTTTATAAAAAAACAACATATCCGCATATATGAATCTCGCTTCCAGCGTAGGTATATTTAATCTGCTTCTCAATTCGCTGTAATCATGAACATAAATATCAAAATCTATGTATAACTGATAAGCAGCAAAGCGTAAAAAACGGTTTTGCACACGCTCAAGTCTTAAGATATGTAAGTTATGATACAGACACCATATAATCACCGTCCGACACGATTTTTCACACACAAAAAAATCAACCATTTTCGGAAACTAGGACCAAAAAAAAAATAACCGTGTCTGGCCGTTTTGCTAGATCAAGTCGTTTGTGGCTTATAGGGGTGAAAACAACCCTTAAATTAAAAATGACAAGAGATCTTTTAAAAAATATTCATTTTTCATAAAACTTGATATCTAGGGGTTTTCGGGGTCGCTGATCACAAATATATTGTCAGATTTTCAAAATTCAAAATGGTGGATCCAATATGGCGGACAACTTTTTTAAAAATAGATTCAAATTGCCTGAAACTCGTTACTCGGGGGTTTTTGGAGCCGCTGATTACGAATCTGATGTCAGATTTTTAAAATTCAAAATGGCGGATCCAATATGGCTGACAACTTTTTTAAAAATAGATTCAAATTGCCTGAAACTCGTTACTCGGGGGTTTCTGAGGTCGCTGATTACGAATCTGATGTCAGGATATTAAAGTTCTAAAGGCGGATCTCATAAAGATGAAGATTACAAAATATTTAAACATTTTCACTAATGTGTCTTTGCATATTGGCCATTTTTAAAATGACAAAGCAAGTTTTTGTAGTAGGTAAGTATATTCAATAATAGGAAGCTTAAATAAGATGAATTCATAAATATAAAGTGATTTTTTAACACTGCTTTTCAAAGTGAAAATATCAACGATTCGCATTTGTTTTATATAAATACTATTTTCTGTAGCAACGCAACTGAAAATCAAAATCCCACAACTAAAGTTTGCAATTTAATTTTAAATTTGTATTCTTTATTTTGATCAACTATTTTAAATTCTAAAAATCTGCCATCAGATTCGTAATCAGCGACTTCAAAAACCCCAGAGCAACAAATTTCAGGCAAATTGGATCTATTTTTAAAAAAGTTGTCCGTCATATTGGCTCAATCATTAGAATTTTGAAAATATGACATTAGATTCGTAATCAGCGATCCCAGAAACCCCCGAGTAACGAGTTTCAGGCAAATACATATAAATTTTTAATTGTTGTCCGCCATATTGGATTCGATATTTTGAATTTTAAAAATCTGACATCAGATTCGTAATCAGCGACCCCAAAAACCCTCGAGTAACAAGTTTTAAGCAAATCTAAATAATTTTTAAATTTTTCGGGCGCCATTTTGGATCCGCCATTTTGAATTTGTAAAAATTAACGTCAGATTGGTAATCAGCGACCCCAAAAATCCCCGAGTAACAAGTTTTAAGCGAATCTAAATAATTCCTCAAATTTTCGTCCGCCATATTGGATCCGCCATTTTGAATTTTAAAAATCTGACATCAGATTCGTAATCAGCGACCCAAAAACCTCCGAGTAACGAGTTTCAGGTAAATTAAATCTATTTTTAAAAAATTGGTCCGCCATATTAGATCCGCCATTTTGAATTTTGAAAATCTGATATCATATTCGTAATCAGCGACCCCGAAAACCCCTAGATATCAAGTTGTATGAAAAATGAATATTTTTTAAAAGATCTCTTGTCATTTTTAATTTAAGGGTTGTTTTCACCCCTAGAAGCCACAAACGACTTGATCTAGCAAAAAGGCCAGACACGGGTATTTTTTTTTTGGTCCTAGTTTCCGAAAATATTTGATTTTTTTGTGTGTGAGAAAAAAAGTTAAATTTTGTCGGACGGTGTAATTAAACCAAACTCTAAAAGAGATCTAACAAATGAGACGTAAAGAACTTTAAGTGTAGCTAGGTTCCTGAAATGAACAGAATTACGTTTTATGGGTCCAAGGGTTATAATAGCCTTATTTACAGTCATGGTTATATGCACATTATATGATAAATCATGACTAAATATAATCCCTAAATCACGAATCTCAGAGACACAAGCAAGAGCAACATTGTTTATTTCATAGTTAAAAAGGTGTGTCAACAATTTACGTAAAAATGATATGCATGAGCATTTTAAAATATTAACTGAAAGTCCATTAGTATTACACCAATCATTAAAATTATTCAAGTCACTTTGTAACTCCAAACAGTCATTTAAGCTACGAATGATTCGATACATTTTTATGTCGTCAGCATAAGATAAAAAGAGAGCATGTCCAAAAACAGTTTTGATGTCATTAATGAACAATAAAAACAAGAAAGGCCCAAGGTTAGAACCCTGTGGAACTCCTGAAGTCGCAAAAAATTCTCCAGAGTAAGAGTTGATAACTGTAACAGACTGAGGTCTATTTATTAAATAATCAGCAAGCCAACAAAGTAAGTCAGAACTAATACCCATCAGTTTAAGTTTTGTCAATAATATTTTATGATTCACACTGTCAAAAGCTTTGGAAAGGTCCGTATAAATCGCATCAACCTGAGCACCACTGCCCAAAGCAGAAGTCAGGGTTTCAGTAAATATACTTAAATTGGTAATTCATCAATTATTGAACTAGAGACTGCACTATAAACAGTATCAAAAATGATGCTTTCAAGAATTTTTGAAAACACATTCAGAATAGAGATACACTCAAATCTCGATATAACGAGAAGGTCGGGATCGTAAACTTTCGCTATAGCGAGCAGACTTCTTTTTTTATTAAATGTCAAATTTTAACCTGCGAAAAAATTATTAGTACATAATAGAATAAAAATTAAATGTTTTTAATTCATTACCTGTTTTGAAATATTAATCTTCGTGGAATAAGAAGCTTCTGAAATGATTTTTTTTGTTTTATATACATAGTTTACGGAAAAATAATAGAAAACACGAGTTCAATGAAAACTATGCATTGAAGTTGTTTAGCTCGTAATAGGGAGAATTTAGCAGCTCGTTATGTAGAGTGCTCGTAATATCGAAGGTCGTTATAGTGAGATTTGAGTGTAGGTCGGTAATTCTGTAAATTACTTTTATCGTCTTTTTTTTTTGAAAACTGGAATAATAGTGGCCCGTTTCCAAATGGAAGGAAATATACATTGAGTAAGAGACATATTATACAATATATGTAACGAGTCAATTAACGATAGACAACAAGACTTAACAATAACAGGCGTAATTCCATCAGGACCCGGACCAATATTTACATCCAAATTATTTATTTTATTTTTAATTTGTTCTTTAGTAATAAATGTAAAATTTAAGTCAATAGAGACAGATCCGACATTAATAGAGCTCGTATTAAAAACCGAATCGTTATATACAGATTTAAAATGAATGGCAAATAAATTAGCAATTTGATCGTTAGTGTTAGCAATCATATCACCTAGGAATAAAGTCCCGGGGATGCGAGTTTCATGTTTAATCTTATTCACAAAGGACCAAAAATAATTTGGATTTGTGACTAAAGAGTCCACTGTTCTTTTCACATAGTTATTGTAACACAAAGTCGACAGCGCTTTACATTTTTTTAACTTGGCGAAAAGCTTTTGGAACGAATTCTTCGAGTGAAACTGTGTTGATGGATTATTTAAACTATTTAAGTAAAAATTATAAGCCTTTAAGCCTCTGGAGTTTTTATTCTATGATCAAAAGCACATTGAATGTCAAGGAAGGAATTGACATTAGCAAGTACTCTTAATTAAATGCTTTTTTGAGAAGTAAATCAGCTGGATTTGTCAGCAAAAAATCCAAAGTACTTTCTAACGAGGAAGTGAATACATTTTTGAGTGACGCGCCAGAGTTTATTTATTTAGCAATGAAGGTAATTATAATATTTATAATAGTTTATCGTTAACTTTTGTTCACGCCTTTTTGTTATTGTAATTTGTATATTTGAAGTTGTAAACAATTTGCTACTCGTCAAAAATGGTTGAAGACAGTTTTATTTGTTCATATTTTTTATAATTTAAATTTAATAATATTTTTTTAATAAGTTCCAAATTAAATTTAAATTTACTTAATTTTTTAATTAATTGTTAGCGTATTAAACATCTTCCTTTCATGTCTTTTTATTTTTATTTTTACACAAGTTGCTCTTATCTTTGGGATTTCTGGAGCTTGTCGAGGCAATGAGCTTGTGCATATAAAAGTTGAGGACATTTTGAAACAAGGCGATTTGCTATTGGTTAATAAACCCGATACAAAAACAAAAAAACCTCGAGAATTTGTAATTGATAAAGTGTTCACGGAAACGATAAATAAATATTGGAATTTGCGACCCTCTAAAACAACCACAGATAGATTCTTTCTTAAATATGAAAAAGTGAAATGCACTGTTCAACCAATTGGAAAAAATTAATTCCAAAGTATGCCTAAGGAAATCGCAAAATATTTAAATTTAAAAGAACCTTAGTCTTATACAGGACACGCTTTTCGTCGTGCCGCTGCAACAATGGTTGCTGATTCTGGAGCTGACATTGTGACAATTAAACGTCTAGTAGGATGGAAATCAAGCAGCCTTGCTGAAGGATATATTGAAGAATCCATCCAAAATAAAGCGAAATCGAGTAAAATAATATCCTCCTCAGTAGGCTTCACTTCTGCAAAAAACATACATAAGTCACCAGAAATCACCAACGAATCTCCTAAACGTCAAAAAGTGATTAGCAGCAACGAATTATCAGAAATAATTATCGATGCATCAACTTCGAAAACTGTTAACTTTTCACCGAAAAAAGGAGAAATGGTTTTTAACAACTGTTTTTTTGTTGTTCACAATTTCAACGCAAAATAATAAATATTCCAATTTTTTAAAGCAACATGCGCGACTGTAAAACAGTAAATTCCTGTCTCAAAATAAAGTACAAATTTTTTCTTAAAATTTAATTATTACATAATATCTACATATAGAGAAGATCGTGTGTTTTTGTATCAATAAATAATATAATAATAAATACTTAAAAAATATTTTTCCTTTTTTATAATATTCCTAGGTCATCCTAAGTAAAAAAATAATAGAAAACATTAATACAGATGAGAAAATTTAAATTTTCTTTGGCAATTTTATAACCATAAAAATAATGTGTTTAATTTATCATTTTTAATAATAAATGTTGTCTGAAAATTAAATAAAATGAAAAGGAATGTTTTACTAAATAGCATTGAGTTCTATAGTCTAAATAAAATTAATAATTTAATTAAAAATATTTCATGCTCAACCTATAATTTTCAATAATAATTTGTGTTTGAAAATTAAACAAAATTTAAATCTTTAAAATCAATTCTTAGTAGAACCCCCCGACCGGGCTCCACCCCTGGACTCCGTAGGGGGGTAGACCCCCCAAACCCCCAGCATGACCAAACGTTTAAATCTTTGATACAGTGTGTGTTGCATAAAAAGTATAATCTATACTGGATTATTTCAAGGGAGGCAGGAGGGAAACAAAAGGAAAAACGGCCATTCCATAAAATAAAACTGTATATTTAAAAACTTACATTGATGATATTCGTTTCAACAAGCAAATACTCTCGTTCGAGACTCAGAGGTAACACAGTCACACACACGTGTTTCAAGTCAAGTTTTGGGGAACAGATTTCACGGGAAGCACGAGGGCAGCAAATACACGTGGTGCATTTCACGTCAACTGTCCAGCCAAAAAAAAAAATATTGTTTAATCCTTTCCCAATTTTTGTTATGAATTGTCTTATAGATAAGTAATTTATCAGCCAAATATTTTTGGATTATATAAAAAATTGCCCGAGAGGGAGGGGGTTAAAGTTTTGAACGTTTTGTTAAGACGCTCTCATTTGTTTATTTATTCAGCTTAAAAAAAATGATAAAAAAATTTTTTGGTACATGATTTTTCAAGGTTTTTTTATCAGCTTTCGATTAGCGTAGTCTATTTTAATTTTTTTTTTTATTTTGACCAAAATTTTTAAAAATTAAAAATAAATTTCACTTTTTTTTCTCTTCGGGCTCGTTTTATTTTTTTTATTTTTTTTTTTAAAGAAAGCTGAGATTTTTTCCTAAAAAATATGTAATTTTCAAAAAACCCTTTTTTTTTGTTTTTGAGAAATTTAATGTTGAAGTTAGCGCGCCACGTCAAGGTGAAGTCTCACTCTACCGCCCCGCTTGTTGCTGTGCGCTGTTTGCATCATTACGTGGATATTTAATTATTCTTACCCTTAATTGAACTTTTCTCTGCATTTTATAGTGCTGAGACTGACATGAAAACAGTTAAGTGCCTGCACTATAGTTCTTTTGTTTACTTTTTTATGTTTAAATTTTGTTGGTAATTTTTGGATATTGGTTTCTCATAGAGAAAATATTGTTTTACCTCCACAGGATCGATTGAGATTATCTGAAATATCTTGACATATTTTGAACTCAGAATGTCAAAAATGATGTTTTTAAAAAATGTCTTGCTTATGTGTGTATGTAGTTATGTATGTTAAGATTATGTTAGGCTCTCAATTTCGAAAACAATAATAGTTAAAGCAATGTTTTTTTGAGAGATTATAGGTCTTTAGGGGGGACAAATTATGCCCTACTTTTGAGTCTGATCTATCACTTCTAACTACATTTTTTTGAAATTTAAACAATTAAAAACAAAAAAATTTATACAAATGTACATATTTTTTGAAAACAGTAAAATCAGATTATTTCATTTTTTTTATCTTTTTAAAAATGCATCGATTAAGCTCTTAACGATCCTTTTAGTGCAAATTGATAAAAAGTTATTAATATTCTATAAACAAAAAATATTGAAAATTATGTTCTTTAACAATTTTATTTTTATATTTTGTTGCTTTTTTAATATATTTCTGACTACTTGTAGGTCACTAAAAATTAATCAAATGAGTTCTTTGCGAACGGTCTAATGTAATGTTATTCAGAGTTATCATTGTTAAAAAAAAATTAGGTTTCGTAACTTACGGAATTTTATTTACATTTTATAAGAAATTATATATACACCTATTTTGCGGAGAGTTTAAAACCACATCGATTGGTATACATAACTACTTGTCCTCCTTAAAGACCTATAATTTCGCAAAAAAAAAACATTGTTTTAACTAGTATTGTTTTCAAAATATAGAGCCTAACATAATCTTAACATACATAACTACATACACACATAAGCAAGACATTTTTTAAAAACATCATTTTTGACATCCTGAGTTCAAAATATATCAAGATATATCAGAAAATCTCAATCGATCCTGTGGAGGTAAAACAATACTTTCTCTATGAGAAACCAATATCAAAAAATTACCAAAAAAATTTAAACAAAAAAAAATAAACAAAAGAACTACAGTGCAGGCAATTAATTGTTTTCACGTCAGTCTCAGCAGTGTAAAATGCAGAGAAAAGTTCAATTAAGGGTTAGAATAATTAAATATCCACGTAATGATGCAAACAGCGCACAGCAACAAGCGGAGCGGTAGAGTAAGACTTCGCCTTGACGTGGCGCGCTAACTTCAACATTAAATTTCTCAAAAACAAAAAAGAAAGGGTTTTTTAAAAATTACATATTTTTTATGAAAAAATCTCAGCTTTCTTTAAAAAATAAAATAAAAAAAATAAAACGAGCCCGAAGACGAAAAAAAGTGAAATTTATTTTTAATTTTCAAAAATTTTGGTCAAAATAAAAAAAAAATTTAAAATAGACCACGCCAATCGAAAGCTGATGAAAAAACCTTGAAAAATCATGTACCAAAAAATTTTTTTATCATTTTTTTTAAGCTGAATAAATAAACAAATGAGAGCGTCTTAACAAAAAGTTCAAAACTTTAACCCCCTCCCTCTCGGGCAATTTTTTATGTAATCCAAAAATATTTGGCTGATAAATTACTTATCTATAAGACAACTCATAACAAAAATTGGGAAAGGATTAAACAACATTTTTTTTTTTGGCTGGACAGTTGACGTGAAATCCACCACGTGCGAAATTATCTCAAGCGAGCACAAGCAGCGGAATCCAACAAGTGACGCGTCTCCCTTGAGAATTGGGCGATTGGCCCCCTCGAACCCTTCGGCTAGTTCCGGGGTCAATCGCCGAATTCTCGCTAGACGCGCGAAATTTGTAACAGCCCTGTTACAATAGTCGTATGCACCTCGGATCGTATTCATCTATATAAAACTCGCGTGTTTAAAGAACGAGTCGCGCGAGCCTGACGAGCCTACGACTCGTTCTGCAAACATCACGATCGTTCATAAAGCTGAACTTACGATCCTTGGTGCATTAATGTAGGTGAGAGTCGCTAGATGTGAGACGGGTTTTATTTTTGACCTATAAATTGAAAATAGGTAAACGAAATCGTAAATAAAATACACCGTTCAAAAAATAACTTAAATACGCAACTTTTATTCATAGAAAGTGTAGTGTTCAGATGAACTCGAAAAATTTTATGATCAATTTTCCGAGCACATCTTTTTAGTAAAAAAAAAAAGGAGTTCAGTTGTGAGACACTTATAAAAAAATGTTAAAATTTAAAAAATTTGGCATGAAACATTATGTTTAATATAAATAACTAAATATATTGATAATACATATTATTATATACTAAATAAAAATATTTATTCTTTAAAATATGACTATCAATTTTCTTCATCGAAATCGCTGTCGCAATGTAGGCAAATGAAATAAATGTGCGCATGTTCCCACACTTTAAATAATTGTTGTGTTATCAAATGTACGTAACGAACTAAACTGAACAGAGCGCTTTATGCTGTGTAACAAAAAATATAGGATATTCCAGATGGGCGGCGCCACCGTCTCACAACTGGTGACTTGCTGTGTCTCACAACCGGAAATTGGCGCTATTTTGAAAAAGGAAAAAAAAAATATTTCCAACTGTAGATTAAAACAATGCAATATTGCATTACAAAATAGAACGAAAATACTAAATAAAAATGCATAACATTTAGCTTTTCCAATTAATTAACTTAAAAAAAAAGTACTTTGCACATATTGAAAAAAAGTTTTTTAGTCGATTTTCACACACAGTGTTGGCATCTAACACAAACAATACATATATCCGCTTCGGTGTACACGCAAAAGTTGGCTCGTATAAAAAGAAATGTTTTTATGTAAACCAATCAGCCTTTTTATATTTCGTGTTAAAAAAAATGGACTGTCTCACAACTGGAGCCGTCTCACAACTGGCGACTCTCCCCTACTATTAAAATCCATACGAGAGATTGTAGAGAATCATTTAAAAAGGCCACAAAAAAATTGGCCATTAAAAACAAATGAAAATTGTGGAAGAGGTTTAATTTTCAAAATTTACATTTTTTCAAGAATATGTATCTTAAACTCCGCAAAATATTTATTTTAATATTTTTGACATTATCCCATAATTTTAGGTCTAAAATTACACAAGAAAAAAAATTGGTACCCCTGAACATCGTGAATTTCGATAAGCTAAAATTTCACCGGTCCCTCCCCTTAAATGCATAAGATTATTATTAGAGACCTGCAATTAAATCTTATAAGAAGTATATATAAAAATTTTATTAAATAAATATTTTGAAAATTATTAAAAAAAAAATTTTATTACTATGGAACATTGCATTTTTTTAAATTAAAGGTTAATATTAAAACAAGCAAAAAAAGTTTTTTGGAATTAAAAGAAAATAATAAAAATTGCGTCATTATTACTCGACTTATTGCAACTTTTATAACTTTTTCTAATTTAAACAGCTCAAATCAATTTCGTGTCGCGCGACTCTCGTGGGCCTCCAAGTTTTCTCCAACTCTCAGAGCAACAAAAATAAATGCTTCTACTTTGACATCAATGTCTAACAATAAAAAAGTAACTAACATATTCCACTATTTTTATTTGCATATTACTATTACTAAACTGTGAGTAGTATATATGAGGCGTTGATAGTAAAAAAGGATTATAATAATGATGGGAGCAACAGTGGGTTATATTCACTAGGAGCAAAAATGGGTCAAAAGTTCCAAATAATTTCTTTATAGGGGAGTGGGTCCCAAGTTGGACATCCTATCGATTTATTAATGTAGAACCCAAACCAAATAAAATATATTAAAATGTTTTATACCTGATGAAAGTACAGTTTATAAGGTAACATAATGGCACAGGGTTAAGTGTCCATCCCCAAGATGGAGACCTTCTTGAAAGTCTCTGAAAATTGTAGTAAATAAAAAATGAACATCTTGTAATAAGTCTTAAACTAATTTTTAATCATTTTCGGTAATTTATCAAGAAATAACATTTCTAAAAACTTCAATTTAATAGCTTAACAGTAAAAAGTAATAAAATATCGAAAAATATCGATATATCATTTTCTCTAACGATAACATCAAATTTTATAGTGGAAAATAAAAAATTTTAATTAATTGGCTCAAAAAATTATTGAAAAAAGTGTAAAATCGAAAATAAGCAAATAAATACCTTGAGAATTGAGGCCTGTCCATCTTAGGGTACATGACACCATTTTTCAATCCCCAGTAAAAATCTATATAGGAACACTGAATTAGTAAAATTATTTTAGGATATTATTATACGATAAATAAAGAATATTACAACGTTAAGTACTTATTCTAAATCATAAATTTAAATAACTTTACCAACTTGAGAAAAAACTGTTACAAAACTTTTTTTAGACACAAAATTACTTGGTATGTGTAAAAAAAACAACTGGTTTTTTTTCTTCAAATGTGCATCAAAACCTTCGTCTATACCAACGACAAAAATGACAGAAAGCATAAGGCGCTGTTACCTTAATCAAAAATTTTATACGAAATGTACATCTTGGGGCCCTGTCCATCTTGGGACCCACTCCCCTATATAAAAGATGCTATCAACTGTTTTGGAATTATTTTAACTTTAGAATATTCTTTTAACAATTTCAAATGTTGTAATATGTAAAAATAATAACCAGACAGTCAATAGGATATTTTATAAATAAAGAAATTGTTTGAAGCTTTTAAGCCGTTGCGTTGTTGCTTCTTGTGAATATAACCCACTTTTGCTCTCATCATTATTACAATTCATTATTACTATCAGTCCCTCATATTTCAATTAAAAATGTTAATAATTACATTGTCCAACATTTTTGGAAAAAAGAATGTGTTTTCCCCTCCTCTGAAGATAAGCAACTTTTTTTTAATAGTTATTTTTTTAAAAATGCAATGAAATACTTATTCAGGGCAATTTGATAAATTGCAAATCACAGGAGATATTCAAAATAATTTATAAATGGAAAAGCTCAAATTTCATTTAAGATCGATTATTATGCAATTAAACAATTCACTATTTTCTTGAATGCATATTAAAGTTGAAACTTATAGAAGTAATATAAGTATAAGAAAAAAGAAATCCATCTGCACATTTAACAATTATAAACATGGAAAAACACAAAATTTGAAATAACGAATTCAATTCAGAAAAATCTATTTGTCCGATTAACTTCAAAGTTTTACACAATTATTCAGTTTGACGAGAACTTTATTATCAAAAAATTTCATACGGATTTTAATTGTTATTAACAAAATTATTTAACAATTTTAAATGCGCCTTATTTAGAGTTTTAAATTCATTTCCAATTGAACAAATAATTTAATTTTTACTTGCTACCCATCAAATTGTAGGTAATTTTAATACCTTTATTTTTTGCTTAAAATATTTTTCTTTATAATGAAGCAGAAAGTAGTTCGCACGGAAAAACTACTTTTTCGCACTTATTGCGATTGTTTACAACGTGTTCTGCAACTGGAATCCGCGATCAAACTTGCACACTGTATAACTACCCAAGCAGCACGTAATATTGCATGAGTATCACAGTGATATCATATTGTAATATTGGTAATATTACGGGGTGATATTCCAGTGATATTGACGTGATATTGAAATGTCCGCCCCAAGGTAATATTACAAGTAATATTACAGTGATATTAATGTAATATTACAAGTAATATTACAAATTTATTTTCCATCAAATAAATTATTTTAAAAAATATTGGGCTCAAACGGGGTTCGAACACGCAAGGTTCGACACGGCGTGAATACGCCTTGTACCACTCGGCCATCCAGCTCTTGGAATCTATTTCAGAAAGCGTTCTTCATGTATTACCTTCAAATCCCTTTGGTAAAATATGAAGAACAATTTCTGAAATAGATTCCAAGAGCTGGATGCCCGAGAGGTACAAGGCGTATTTATGCCGAGTCGAACCTTGCATGTTCGAACCCCGTGTGAGCCCAATATTTTTTAAAATAATTTATTTGATGTAGATTAAATTTGTATTATTACGTTAATATCACTGTGATATTACTTGTAATATTACCTTGATGCGGACATTTCAATATCACGTCAATATCACTCTAATATCACCCCGTAATATTACCAATATTACAATATGATATCACTGTGGTATTCGTGTAATATTAAGTGCTGCTTGGGTATTATCTAACCTGTCGAATTCCATTGAAATTAGCTTAAAAGCAATTACTATGACATTTTGCCTAGATAGGCGCAGCATTTAACGTTAAAAGTTTCCTGAATATTACAATGAAATATTCTCTTAAGTTTTGTTTCAATATTGCCTTACAAGCGGACATTTTAGTACTTGCACTAATGTTGTCTGAACATTCATTGGTATATTTCGAAACTTGGAGTGTTAGAGTCAGGCAAGTTTCAGGAAATATCTTGTGCTGTGTGTGCAGGCATAGAAGTCACAGTAGAAATAAAATAAGACTTCCAGCGAAAAGAGAGAGAGAGAGAGAGAGAGAGAGAGAGAGAGAGAGAGAGAGAGAGAGAGAGAGACAGTTGGAAAGGATAAGAATAAGAAAAGTGTCCATTTGTCTTTGTTTCTGTAATAGTAATAGTATGGATATACTTGAAAAAATATATTGACTCCTCACACGAAGCTTCCTATTCAGGTATAGAAAAACTGGTTAATGCTGTAAAAGGCAAAATTTTAAGAGCAAAAGTTGTTGTAAGGCTTAGAAGTCAAGATGCATACAATCTGCACATTCTAACACGTCGCAAATTTTAACACAGCTTTTACAATATTACAAACATTGACGATCTCTAAGAAATTGATCTTATTGATTTAAAAAATTTAAAAGATTATTATGATGGTCATTTATATATTCTTGTTGTAATTGATGTGTTAAGTAAATATGCATGGGTAGAACCACTTAAAAATTAATCTGGCCACGAAGTAAAATCAGCATTTGAACATATCTGCAATAAAAATGGCGTAAAAAGGTAAAATTTGTTACTTGTGCTATGAACAACGCTTTTAAATTAAAAAACTGGCTTCTAAAACAAAAAAATGTCCACTTGCATAATCAATTAATACTACAAAAAACGCTACTCAATGTAATAATACTCTTTCTTCAAAAATATTTTCTTTTATTTCCTCTCACAAAAAAATTATACAAATAAAAAGAAAAAAACCAATTTTGAGCCAATCTCCGAGGATCCTTACTATGACGAAATATTAGTTGGACAACCAACGACTGCCAAGCACGTTTTAATTCTTAAAGATAAACCACCTCTTGAACCACCTCTTAAAACGTTCCCAAAAACAACAACAGCAGCAACAACAACAACAACATCAACAACAATAACATCTTACAACAACAACAAGAATAAATAAAAAAAAGGTCTTCAAATTTTACAAACACTTCAGCTAATCCCAAGGAGTACTGTTGGCTTACTACCGGCGGTACGGATTCTGAAGACCATGACAAATCCGGTATATATTGTTGTTAATACTGATGGCTATAAGCCATGGAGGAGGGACCTATTTCAAAAGCTATGATTTACCGCCTTTTTTCCTCAACATATTGATTGCCTGTGTTGAAACTATACCTTATACAAATGAAACGCAATACAACTTCAAAGCTTTTTGTCAGATTTTTTTCAAAAAATTTAGTGAAAAATGATTGCACTGCTAATGATTTTTATAACAAGATTGTAAATAAATGTAAACATAAAAAATATGATTTTAACTTGCTAAAAAATACCAAACAGTTTTTAAGGTGGTTTTTATTTTTATGCTTCTTGTAATAACTATCTTCAACACTGCACTTAGAAAAAAATTTCTTTTCAACAACCAAATTTTGTTTGAATCAACCAAAAAAATGCATTGATATACAGTTAAACAAATGTTTGGTTTATATAACCAAATAATTTGATTATACACATTTGTTTGAATTAACCAAATGGTTTATTACAGTTGACTAAATGTTTTGTTTAATCCAACCAAAAAGTTTGTTTCATACAAACAAATTAATTGTATTAAATTTATTTGGTTCGTTCAAATAAATATTTTGGTTTATACAATCAAATGTTATTTTTTTTTTTTTAATGTTTAAATTTCCTAATTAAATATTTTATTTGTATATTATTAATTAATTTCCAATTTTATATTTATGATTTCAAAATTAATAATAATAATCATCATAATAAACTGTAAATCAACTAATAAATATGCAAATAAAATATTAAGAAATTCAGATGTTATAGAAAAATGCATAACAGTTAAGCATTTTTAGAAACAATATTTTCTTCTCTTCAAGGTTGTTTTCTTACGGTACGTTTCTCCGTAGAAGAATCTTTTACTACCAAATTTATTAAAGAATAGAAAAGTCACAATAAGTCACTCAAATGTTGCAAGCACAGTTAAACACACAATGTGTTAAACATAACCTGCAGGCAATCAAAATCTCTTTAATACACTAATAACCTAAAACACACTATAGCTCACTTAGTAGGAATTTAAGTTTCCACGTAATCCAATTTCTGAAATAAGAAAACAACACTCACTA
The DNA here is from genome assembly GCA_037103525.1 of Ganaspis brasiliensis. Classification (NCBI taxonomy): domain Eukaryota; kingdom Metazoa; phylum Arthropoda; class Insecta; order Hymenoptera; family Figitidae; genus Ganaspis; species Ganaspis brasiliensis. The sequence continues at coordinate 1,703,253 of JAZKLR010000219.1, forward strand.
AATTTATAAAACACAAGTTATGATAATAGAAAAGCACTTTATACGCAACGACGCTATTGACATGACGCTTGTTTAAACGTATCTCGAGTTTGACTATATATTATATCTATTTGAATCAACCAAACCTTAATTGAACGGATCAAAACATTTGGTTAAATAAACCAAACTTTTTTGTTGACTGAAATAAATGGTGCTTTATTAAACACTTATTTTAGTCCAAAGAAAGAGTTTGGTCGAACGAAACAAATACATTTAAATAATTATTTTGTTTCTGGAAACCAAGGCATTTGTTGAAAGGAACCAAATGCTTATTTAATCTGATAAAACTTTTTTGTTGTATTAAATAAAATAAGTTAACTAAACGGTTTGTTTAATTGAACTGCATTTTTTTTTCTGAGTGTGTGTTTAAACATATGTGTTGCGAAAATGATAATGATTATCATCAAATATTTTAACTTACTAAGACTATTGCTCACTCAATTTCGTCTTCTTGTCATCATACCCCCTCTTTTTCATTTTATAATCTTGATTTCTATTATAATATCTTCTATTCAATTTTTTTTATGTATTATTATTAATGTTATTGTTCTAGGATTTTTTTAGTTAATTTAAATTTGAACATTTTAAAATTATTCAGTACTTGACTTGTAGATTTAATTAGATGTCAGTTTTTTGACAAAAAAATTAATAAAATTATTGTATACTCCACTTTATCTCTTTTCATTTAATCTAACTTTACTAGATTTATTCGTTTATTAATTTAGAACTTTTTGCAGTTCCATTTTATTTAATATCTAATTAAATTATTAATTTATATAGTAATGAAATTAAATATGTATTTCAAATTTCATTTTTAAAACATTGAATTTGAATCGTTGAGTATATTTTTAGTTTTGTAGAATTTCTCTCTGCCATTACAACATTCATTCCATGGACTGAAATTTATTATACGCTTTGTACTTAGATTTAAGATACATGTATATAGAATTTAATATGAGAAAATTCAAAAATTTTACTCGGTCGGGGCACGAATCCAACAAGTTGAGCACAGCGCACAGCTAGTGATGCACGTCGAGCAAACGATCTGATCGACTTCACATCTGATCGTCTGTTGTTTGCTCGATTATGATTGATTTGAACAAATTACTTTTTATTTATCTTTTAATAAATAGCATAATTTTTTAAAATATCTTTAAGTAAGTATCCTTTCTTTTTGTTGACACTTTTTATTTTTTACGTGGGTAATTCCATTGGCTTTCGTCGGAGGGATGTTTGCTAAAAATATTTTACTTTAATTTAAATTATCATTTAAAAATTGAATTTTTAAATGAATAAAAAAATATTTATAAAAATCTTTATTTAAAATAAACTCTATAGAGTTTAATAATGACTTATATATAAAACAAGTGTATTTTTGAGATATGCAAGCAACATCCCTCAGACAAAAGTCAATGGAATAACCCACGTGACAGATAAAAAAAGTCAACAAAAAGAAAGCATACTTACTTGAAGATATTTTCAAAAATTATGCTATTTATTAAAAGATAAATAAAAAGTAATTTGTTCAAATCAATCATAATCGAGCAAACAACAGACGATCAGATGTGAAGTCGATCAGATCGTTTGCTCGACGTGCAACACTACGCACAGCGACTTGCTTACCACGATGAAAGTAGCTACTTGCGAATCGTGTGGTAGTGGAATAGCCAACTTAGTTCTGCTCGTGCGCTAAACTGTACATTAAATTTTAAAATACTATGTATTTGAATTTCCATTTAATGTACATATGGGTGATTCTCCACGAAACCGACAATTTGATTACTGTTATTTTAGAAATTTTATTTTCTAATTAAATTAAAAATCGTAATGTAACTTTCGAGTATGATAGTCAAGAATGAAATATCTGTGATGGGCCGGACAAATTGTTTATAATTATTGTATTTTTTAAACAAATTAGCTGTTACCGCATCCATGTACCATAATCGGTTGCAGTATAACAAAATCGATAGTTGGATTTACAGGAAAGTGAAATAAAAATCATTAGCATTTTAACTTTCAGATTTTATATTTGTTAAACAATATTTGTTTAAACAAACTATAAAAAATTCACATTTAATTAAAAATATGGATGCAAATCGATTCTACAAGAAAAATTAGAATGATTTTGTTCTGATCATATTTTATTTTAAGGCATAATTTGTTAATAAAATCGCTATAAACAAATAAAGAAATACATGGTGATAAGTTATGCAGTAATTTATGAAAATATTAAAGTAATTTAAAATAATAATGCAAACGAAATTCAGGATTTGAAAAACTGTGTCATGAAATTTTTGTAGTAATTTATGGAAATTTATGGTAACTTATCATTTTTTTGTGGTAATTTATAGTAAATAAAAGAAAATAAAAAAAAATAATTTTGGAAATTTATGGAAATTTATAGAGTAATTTATGGAAATTTATATGGTAATTTATGGACATTTATGGGAATATATGTTGTAATTTTATAAATTATTTTAAAAACATTTATTGTAATTTATTAACACATAATTTAAAATTTGCAAATCAGTTACCAACAGTTTACACAAATTTACACGGTAATTTATGAAAATTTATAAAGTAATTATTGATAAACATATTAAAATTATGCCAGGCGAAGTAAATTTTATTTGTTTAATTTTATTTGGACACAATCACTAAAATTGTTTTAATTGTACACATTTGGTTGAATCACAAATTCAATAAAAGACAGCCAAAAGGCTTCACTATGATGCAAAAGGCTTTACCATGACGCTTAATAAATACTGTTTTTTTAAACAAATTATTAGCAGTTTTTAATCGGTTTTGCATTCCTGCCATTTAAATTAATACAACCATAAATCATTTAATGAAAAAAATTTTTTTCTTTTTGATTTATTGCGAAATATGTAAAGGCTTCACCATGACGATTCAGTGATCCCCTACACAAATTTGGCGCCTCAAACGTAAAAAAAACAAGAAATCAATTAAAAAATTTGTTTCTGTCGTAGTGAATCTCTTGAGGGAAGTCAATTGTTGTTTGTACTAAAATATAACTACATTCTGATTTGAGTTTTATGAAATATTTCAATTTTTTAAAAAGGCTTCACCATGACGCACAAAACTGGGGACAAGATATAACATCTAAAAAAAAAAAAAAATTACAATCAATTTTTTTTCTGAATTCTGCACACTTAGACAATAAAAAAATGTTACAATTAATTAGTTTTATTATAAAAGTTTACTAAAAATATTTATTTTTGTTTCGAAACTGACCCAGGGGACAGGCTTTACCATGACGATTTGGCTCTTAAATTTTAATTTAACAAAAAATATTTAATCTTATAAAATAAAGTGACTACAGGCTTTTGTTTGTGATCACTAGAGCTACTTTTTTACGTTGGATTCATTACCATATGTGCAATATGTTTCTTAAAAAGCACAAGGGACATGGAATTGTCGGTTTCGTGGAGAATCACCCATATGTATTAAATTTCAGTATGTTCTGTATATCGGAGTTTTAATCTTTTTTAACAGTTTACTGATGACTAATCAATTATGATTAGAAATTAATCCTTATCTCACTTGATATCCACTAGAATGTTTCTGCTTCTCGGAAGTAGGTTTGCGCCTTCCATAATAATTAATGACATGTATAAATAAAATTTCCTTATAAGTAAAATTCGAGTTACAAAAAGGTGAAACAAATTTGATTTTTCCTCGCTTACAGGTCCGATATACAGAAATTTTCCATTAGTAAGATGTCATTCCTTATTGAAATTAAAAAATTTAAATTTTAGATTATGAACAAGTAAGAATGTGTGGATCGATACCAGGCTGCTTATTTTCAAACGTCTGTCTCACAATATTGGAACTTAATTTTTTTCCAAGGTAGTATTCATTCTGTTTATTTAATATTACAATAAGCATACTAAAAATAATTTTTATTTATTTAATATAAGAATAAGAATATTATAAAAGAAACGCAGGAATATGTTCAAAACGACCCTCCGTTAAGGGGGTTAACACGTGTGACGGGCGCTTTTTTAACTGTTTTTTGGGATTTTTTTTCTGAAGGGCGATTAAAACTTACAACTTTGAATTTTCTACCATAGATTTAGTAACTATTGAAGTAAATTCAGAAAATTTTTGATGTCAAAATAATGAAAACTTTACGTGATACAGCGCGGGGAAGTAATTCATTTGAGAAAAAGTACAGCATTGGTCGCCACAATTCCGACCGTCTGAGTGGTCTAAAATCAAAAAATAAAAATAATTTTTATCTGTGTCACTGTAGCTACGAGCTAAACTAGGATTATTTAAAAATATTAAAAAATAAAATTTTTACGCGACTTTGAATTTTTATTTCTAAAAAAAACTTTATTTTTGGCCTGTTTTCTTGTATAAAAAAAACGACGTGACCTTTTTTAATCATCCTAATTCAGCTTGTAGCCGCACATGTGTTGAACATACCCTATAAATTTCAAGGTAATCGGTCACGTCGTTTTTGAAATATCATGGCGACCAGTTTAAAAAAGTGGTTTCGAGAAAAACGCATTTGAAAGCTCAAGTACGAATAAGGCAATGAATTCGGAACCTTTACTAAAACAACTGTTATATTCGAAAATTTATTTTAGAAAACTAAAGTTTTTCTAAATGTACTTATTTTTTACTTATATAAATGTGTGTGGAATAATAAAATTCGCGGATAAAAAACCAAAGCGACAAAGCTTCAATGCCAGTTGAAAGCTCGACCGCGCGCTTGAACATCATGCGTTCTCACAGTAAAAACTTTTTAACAACGACAAATATGTCAAAACCGGTTTACCCACATATTCTGCATATGTTACAGGTGCGATATATGGAATATAAAAAAATTCGATTTTTCGTATTTATCACACGAGTCAACCCCCTTAATAGCATGTTTATTAAAAATCGTGCAGCACTTTCAATATAATGTTTATTTAATCAAATATGCAATTACATTCTATTTCCATCTTCAATACTATATTATTATGTTAATGCAAGGTTATATACGTAAAAAAGTTATTGTTTTGTTAATCTTGTAATTAAAAAAATATAATCCAGCTCAAATTGTGTAGGGATATTGTTTTAATTAATAATATTGTGTTAGCTAATAATATTAAAACCAAACTTAATGATTAAACATAATTTAAAATGATTAATTAAAAATAGTAAAATTAAAATCTTGAATTTATGTACTGGAAATTTTATTAAATTTTGTCATTTCATTAAAATTTAACATTATTTTTTAAAAGTGAAACATTCTTTTTAACAAATTTACTATTTTTCCATTAAAATTTTTTTTTGATCGGAATTGTATCAGACTTATAATATATATTATAATAAATATGCACTAAAAAATTATTATGTGTCGTATAATAATAATAGTAATAATAATAATAATAATTATAATAATAACCCAAAATGGGTTGCTTGGTGACTCTGTTACCAAGCATCTGAAAGATACTGGTCCTACTTGGCTTAGTACTTAGATGATCATTGCAGAATATCGTATAGGTATTTGATCGGGTTGGTAAGGGACTTGTGGAACCTTTTACGGGATATTACAGAATTTCTGAGCCGACTGGGTCAAGTACTTAAATGGCATTTAAGATGCGGTTTCTGACACCCTAATCGGGCGCCTCCCCAGGTGGCGGATAGAGGAAGGCCTCTTAGATATGGGAGGTACCGAGGAAATTAAAATACCTGGGCCGGACCAAAAGTCAGATAGGGGTGGACACCCGATATAATTATCCCCTCTGTGTTGGGATTACCTCCCACACAGAGTATTTGCAGTTACGACGACTATAACGCGCAGTGCCACACACAATAGGTCTCTCTCTGATGGAGATCAGGGTTCAGTTGGGTGTGGCAATAAGATAGAACCCAGGCGACGCCTAAGCAACGACCAGGGACATGCTCAATTAAGGTTAAAATGAACGGACCAACTTCGGAGGGACATTTTGTTGTGTTGGAAAAATAGTTCGCCTAACAGAAGAGGTTAATGCAGAGGTTACATGCGCGATAGGTCAATATGCACCCCCAATACGCGGAAATGACACCTCAGTACTTAAGAGATCAGGTATCCTCTCTGAGAAAAAGGGGATATAAAGTTCCTCTCCAAGAACAGGAAGACCCCTAAGAGAACATACAAATTTTGTATAACATCAACGCCAGCGGCCGAAAATGGAAACATAAGATCGAGGGAAACCAAAATTCATCTTAAGGTTTCTATTAAAATGGATAAAATATCTGAAGGGAACAATGAATTCTCATTACTCTTAGTGAGTGTAGATCTCTGGACATTGAACTGTGCTGTGTATGCAAAAGCTGTGTCCTTACTTCGCAAAAGTAACAGAAAATCTGTTGCGGAACGCGTTGCTAAAACCTGTCAGCGAATCAAACAAGTGCAGATCAAGATAGGGTTGGCTCGACGACATGCTTCTCAATTGCAGAGTGTGATTACATATCTCGAATCAAATAGAAGGTTCAATCTAATAGTTTTGGAAATAGCCCAAACTCTTAAAAGATTGCATCACACTCTAAAAAAGACAAAGTTGCAGACTATCAAGCAACACTGGATTAAGAAGATACGTTCTCTTGTAGTTACAAGGGAGCGTTTAGAGCGGAGGATGAAATGGATAAAGCAAAACAATATCTATGCTACTAACCCTTCACCGGCTGTTCAGTGTACCGTCACCATCCGTTGAAGGGCCTCTATGTCACGAAGAGATTGAAACTTTCTGGAGCAACATCTATGGGACATCACATTCAGTAAACGATGAAAGGTTATTTTGTCACTCTTTCGCAGCTTCTGTGTCAGACAGGGGCTTGACCAATTTGCAGAGACATGTCCACCAATTACTGAAGAGGAGGTAAGAAATGCAGTTGCTAAAACTAAGAACTTTTCAGCATTCGGGACAGATAAGATTAATAATCTATGGTGGAAGAAGTTTATTTCAACTCACCAACAGTTGGCCCGTATATTCTCTACCTATCTCAACGGACAACATCCAATACCACAGTGGTTCGTGGAAGGATGAACGGTACTTCTACTAAAATCAGGAGATTTGTCTAATCCAAAAAATTACAGACCAATTGCTTGTCTTAACACCTGTTACAAGCTATTTACTGGGATCCTCCAGGAGAGGATATTGTCATCTGTAGAACCAGTCTGAAGTGCAGTAAGTGAACAACGAGGATGTAAAAGAAGCCTGTCAGGTTGTAGGGAGAACCTATTATTAGATAGGTGTGTTACCCTAGATTCGATATTTTATCGACGTAACCTGTCAATGGCTTGGATTGATTACCGCAAAGCATTCGACTCCACGAGTCACGAGCTGATCATGAAGTTCCTTGAATGTTTAAAGGTACATCCGAACATCGTGAGATGCTTAAAATATCTAATGCTTAAATGGAGGACAAGGTTTGTTATAACATCTAACAAACAGCAGGTGATGACTAACATCATCTCGTTTAGACAAGGAGTTTTTCAAGGCGACTCCCTTAGTCCTCTGCTTTTTTTATCTCCCTCTTACCTTTGTCTATTGCACTTCGAGAAAAACACTCTGGATACATGTGTGTCAAAACAAAAAATAGAGTTTATAAGATCAACCATCTTTTCTATATGGACGATCTTAAGCTCTATGCATCCAGTAAGGATGAGCTTAGAATTTTGGTGTTTGCAGTGGCCGAGTATTCCAGAGCCATAGGAATGGATTTTGGAATGGATAAATGTGCCCTCATCTATCTGATTAAAGGACGACATGAAACATCTGAAATTTCGAAGGACTCTGAGGACATTCAAGTCATTGATGGCAACACCATTCAACATCTTGGTGGTGGAGAGACTTACACATATCTTGGAATTCCACAGTCGGAGACTCAAGATTTGTGTGGGCTTAAAAATCGTCTCCAAACAAAGTATCGTGGGCTTCTTAGAAAAATTTGGTCTTCGGAATTGTCTGGGAAGAACAAAATACAGGCCACAAATACATTAGCCATTTCTTTATTTCTCTATACCTTTGGAGCTGTTAAGTGGAATGTGAATGAGTTGAAAATACTAGATAGAGAAACCCGCAAGATGATGTCAATTCATCGTAGTCATCATCCAAGATCTTCCGTGCAAAGAATTTACCTTTCACGAGACCGGGGAGAAAGAGGTCTATTAAGTTTAGAGTGTCTTCATCGAAGAATTGTACTGGCTGCAGCATGTTCAGTGATAAACAGTAGAAATCCTCATATGCAATTTGTCCACCATCATAAAATTGCAAATGTTGGGGCGTTCTTGTATCGTGCGTCAGAAAGAGCTGCAAATGAACTAAGTCTCCCATTTGAAACCAGTGATATGGAGCACGGGTTAGCATTGTTAACACCATTGATGCTTAAAAAGTGTGTCAAGGAAGAAGAACAAGCGCTTTTGTTACAGGAACATAAAAGCAAACCTGTTCATGAACAATTCTATAATCTCATAAGTGAAATAGGTTTGTCTCAAGCAAGGACTGACACGAAAACCGAAACAGAATATATTTCATTTTTGTTTCGTTTTTGATTCACAAAACCGAAACAAAATATTATTTTTATTTTGATTTGTTATGAACCCGAAACAAAAATCTCCAAGCAATTAAATTTTGTTTTACGCCTAAAACGAAAAGGCTCTGAATTCCGTTTACGTCTCATGCCCGAAACGAAAATCCACTCCGAATTTCGTTTCCGTCTCAAGACCGAAATAGAATTCCGTTCGGAATTTCGTTTCGTCTCAGATCTAAAACCAAAATGAATATTAAATTTATTTATATAAGAAGCCGTGAAAAGGGGAACAGAATTTTGACTAAAAATAAATACATGGTATTATATTGATCAAGTACAGGAGCACTAACGTAATATTTAAACAAATAGATGCGCACTAGTGCTCTAGTGCACAAATACATGCGCAATAGTGTTGTAATAAACAAATACATGCGCATCAGTGTTCTAGTGCACAAATACATGCGCAATAGTGTTCTAATGAACAAATACATGCGCACTAGATTCCTAACGTACAAATACATGCGCACTAGTGCTCTAATGAACAAAAACATGCGCACTATTGTTCTAGTGCACAAATACATGCGCACTAGTGTTCTAATGAATAAATACATGCGCACTAGTTTTTTAATGAACCAATACATGCGCACTAGTGTTCTAACGCACAAATACATGCGCACTAGTGTTCTAGTGCACAAATACATGCGCGATAGTGTTCTACACTCTAAATCTGAATTATTTAAAAATGACTAATTCTCAGTCATTAATGACTAATTCAAATAGGGCGTATTCATTGACTGTGAATTAGTCAGCTGGTACTAATTCAATCACTAACAAATGTGTTGCTAAATGAATTTGTAGCTTTAGGTACTAAATGAATTTGTAGACTATAAAATATTAATCATCTAAGACATCGTCGTGGAATTGCATCAATCTAATGTTGATAAACTATCTTCAAACTGTAATTAAAAGAAAATAAAAATATAAATTTGGAAGCCTACAAACAGTATTAGTATTAGACTCCTTAATTAATTTTAACTAATAATCAACTACCTAACAGAAAAATCTCCTGTCGCTGGGGATTGAACGCACGACACTAACACTAACAGTTCGTAGCCCTAACCAACTATCCACGCAACGCACGCTGTAGGGTGTTAGAAGAAATTTGAAGACATTCTTACTACAGACCACATATAAAGTAACACTGTTAATTATAGATAATTAGTTTACAATGTGTTTTACTAATAATATTGAGTTATATTCTCAGAAAAACATTCTTTTATTACTACATTTTGAGTCACAGTTAAAAAAATGTTATAATAAACTTTAATTCACTGAATAATTAAATTTAATTCATTTATTCTACATGTAATAGATTGCTTTATTTTAAATATTAATTAAATACTTTATTATCACATAAAGAAAAGTATTGTGTTCCAAAATGGCTTGAAAAAAGTAATGTATATTATGCATTATAATGTAAGGTTATGTTTATTATTGTGACTTATTCAATTTGTAATACATGACGACAAAATAAATTAGTAGAATATCACTACTAACTTATTTGGCAGAGAAATATGACTATTTTTTTCGTAGAAAGAGATGAAATAACTAATTCAGCAGTCAAAACTGACGCTACTAATTCCATTAGCCGAAGTTTCTCTAATTCCAATTTAGAGAGTAATAACTTTGTTACTTATTGTGATTTAAGCATTTCAAAAAATCATTATTGCACTATGACTAAAAAAACAGAAATTTATGGTTTTCGAGTTACAAATATAATTATATTTGTAACTCGAAAACCATAAATTTCTGTTTTTTTTTGCATTTAATAATGATATTTTTACTTTCTATTTGAGAATAAATTACATAACTTTTAAAGTAGTTTCATATAAGTGTACTTTAAAAGTGAAATTATACTAAATTTGAAAATAAAACTCCAAAATATGTTCCTAACCTAAAAATTACTATAAATGTCTGTTTAAATTGGGCAAACTTAACCGTTATTTTAGTGAAAATTTTGTTTCTCATTATTTCACTGTCAACGATTCCGCCCTGCTTAAATTAGTAATGATTCAGAAATAAGTAATCATTGACTTATTGATATTAAGAGAATAGGAGCCACTCAAGTATTACATAAACATATTTTTAGAGGTTTTTGACCTCTCCCCACCCAAGTATGCATTTTTCGATGGATAAAAAAAATTTTGTATGAAGAGTAAGCATTTACGGACACCCTTCTCCCTCTTTCAGGCTTACGTAATGCTTGAATAGCCCCATAGAGCGAATTTATTAATTAAATTAGAACACTAGTTCCCATGTACTTGTTAGTTAGAAAACTAGTGCGCATGTATTTGCTCATTATAACACTAGTGCACATGTACATGTGCACCAAAACACTAGTGCGGCATGCATTTGTTCATGAAAAAACTAGTGCGCATGTATTTGTGTACTAGAACACTAGTGCGCAAGTATTTATTTATTAGAAACTTAGTACGCAAGTATATATGCGCTAGAACAGTACTGCGCATAAATTTGTTCAATAAAAAACTAATGCGCATGTATTTATGCACTAGAACATCATTGCGCATGTATTTGTTCATAAGAACACTAGTGCGCATGTATTTGTGCGTTAGAAAACTAGTGCGCATGTTTTTTATGCACTAAAACACTAGTGCGCATGTATTTGTACGTTCGAAAACTAATGCGCATGTATTTATGCACTAGAACACTAGTGCGCATGTATTTGTGCGTTAGAAAAATAGTGCGCATGTATTTGTGCGTTAGAAAAGTAGTGCGCATGTATTTATGGACTATAATAATAGTGCGCATGTATTTGTGCACTAGAACACTATTGCGCGTGTATTTGAGCACTAGAACACTAGTGCGCATGCATTTGTGCGTTAGAACAATAGTGCGCATGTTTTTGTCCATTAGAGCTCTAGTGCGCATGCATTTGTGCACTAGAACACTATTGCGCATGTACTTGAGCACTAGAACACTAATGAGAATGTATTTGTGCGTTAGAAAAGTATTGCGCATGTATTTATGCGTTAGAAAAATAGTGCGCATGTATTTGTGCGTTAGAAAAGTAGTGCGCATGTATTTATGGACTATAATAATAGTGCCCATGTATTTGTGCACTAGAACACTATTGCGCGTGTATTTGAGCACTAGAACACTAGTGCGCATGCATTTGTGCGTTAGAACAATAGTGCGCATGTTTTTGTCCATTAGAGCTCTAGTGCGCATGCATTTGTGCACTAGAACACTAGTGCGCATGTATTTGTGCGTTAGAAAAATAGTGCGCATGTATTTGTGCGTTAGAAAAGTAGTGCGCATGTATTTATGCACTAGAACACTAGTGCGCATGTATTTGTGGACTATAACAATAGTGCGCATGTATTTGTGCACTAGAGCACTAGTGCGCACCTATTTGTTTAAATATTACGTTAGTGCTCATGTATTTTTTTTTAGTCAAAATTCTGTTCCCCTTTTCACGGCTTCTTATATAGAACCCCTAAGATAATCAAGGAGAAGAATGATGCGGAGAGTCACTGACATCGTTCGATCAAAATTATATGTATAGTTTTATTTGGTTTTCGTTTCAGACTTGTTACAAAACTAAATTCAATATTCATTTTGGTTTTAGATCTGAGACGAAACGAAATTCCGAACGGAATTCTATTTCGGGCATGAGACGGAAACGAAATTCGGAGTGGATTCTCGTTTTGGGCATAAGACGAAAACGGAATTCAGAGCCTTTTCGTTTCAGGCGTAAAACAAAACAAAATTAGTGGCGTACTTTTGTTTTGTCACGACGATTCGATACTCTGGTGTACCGCAGTCTCGTGATGCATATACCTGTCGAGATTAACAACTGTCGAGCATGTAAGCAGTATCCGGAAACACTTCCCTGTTTAAAAACCTTACGTAGAATCTGATGTAGGTTCTTAGGTAAGATCTTACCTAGTAACACATGTTTGTTCTAATGTGATTTCTTATGTAAGAAATTACGTAAAATCTTACGTGTGCATTTGGCAAAAGATCTAACGTAAATTCTTATGTAATTTCTTATGTATGTTCTTAGGTAGGTTCTTATGTTTTCCAAAGAATGAAAAAATTTAATTTTTATATTTTTAATTTTAAAAAATGTGATCTTCGTAAATTAAATTAATATTATTTGTTTTATTTTTAGATTTAATTTTTAGACAGTTTTGCTAAAATGTGTAAAAACTTTCAAAAACTTCTTATTAACAAGGTCATTCATAACCATTCATAATAGTTTGAGAGGACATTTTATTTTTATTTTTAAAGGAAAGATGACTGGTATATTTTCCTTTCGCAGTGATAATTTTTTGCTTCTTATATAAAACCTATGAGATCAGTGCATTTGCGAGAAGGAATGAAGGCAGCCCTCCGACGGCAAACCGAAGAAACAATGTCTCGGGATTATTCTGTTTCAAACCGTTCCAGCTGTAAAGTGTACACGTCAAGATAGTTTGTTTATATTGTGCAAGGTTTCAACTGAAAGGTTATAAATTGATATATTTAAAAAACTTTAAATAAAGTGTGGTGAGCTAAATAATTCTAAGTTATCGAGAGGACGAAAATATATTAAATATGTACAACATGACAGATATAATATTGGTAAGTTTTTATAAATTAATTGTGTTTAAAAATTTTCATAAAAGTAAGGCTATTGTTTTGAAATATATTATACTCCATTAAAATAATATTAATTTGTTCAAATTGTGTATTGTTTAGAATAAATAATTAATTTAATAATTAATTATATAATTCAATCAAAAAGTAACTTTAACAATTTTAAAAATGTTTTATATAATTAAAAGTTTTCTCTATTTAAAGTAAACAATTTGTATATAAAATTGATAAAATATCATAATTATTTAAAGCATTAAGCTAAATCGTATAATTTATCGATAAATACTCATTATTTTTAAATAATTAATTTCCATAATTAGTCAATTTAATAATGTCTTTATTGAACGTTTAATTTAATATTTAAATATAATCAAATCTATAATTATCAACATAATAAGCTTAATAGTAAATGTATTTTTAAATTATAAATTATCTTATTGCTTATTACAATGAATAAAATGATAAATTATATTATAATAAATATGCTAACTATACTTCTGACTCTAATACATAATAAATAAATAATTTATTGAAAAAACGATTTTATTGTTTTTTAATTAATAATAGTAATTTTATTCCATATGTACAAATATTCAGGTTTTTACATTAAGTTTTTTAATACTATAAATTACATTTTATATTTACCTTTAAACTAAACAATTTATCTACAAATAGTCAAATAAATTATAACTTGTTTTAATTTAACTATAAACTAAACAATGTTTTATAAAAATAATTTATCACGCAATTGTTGTTCTTAAAATTATTCTTATTAAATCCATAAATGATCAAATACATTGAAATTGGTATGAATTGTAATAAATAATAATTCTTCTTTTTTACAGAAAATATTACAATAAACAAAATTTCTATTCTAAAGAAATTATTCATAATATGCTGAAGACTTATCTATTCTTAAGATAAAGCTCCAAATTATGATGGGCATAGCTTTTAATACCTTGGAAGTCCTATGTAACCCTCTGTCTGTGTTTAAAGTTATAACAGTTTCAAGTTATTTTTTAAAGCAATAAAACATATTTTTAAAAAGAAAAAAATAAGCCGTAAAGATTAATGTAAATTATAATAATTATAATATATAAGTCAATTAATATTATTCAATTACTTCGCAGAAAATCAAGAAAATAAAGATCACAAGAGGTTTAATTAATCATAGGCCTTGATTCACAATTGTGCTTTTATCAAGAGGCGAAACCACCAAAGCAAAATATCAAAAACGAAAAAGGATTAATGGCTCCCAAAACAATAGTTTATCTCATGAAGATGCCAAACTAAAAGTATATTCTAATTAGAAAATGTATACCTTCCTACAGGAATTTTTTGTAATTTCAAAACAATTTACAATTATTCTCTGCCCAATGAAACAATTAATCATTTTTGGCTAATAAAAACACTTGCATCATTTTAATACATTCCAACATTTTAATTATCTTCCCAAAAGTGAAAATTTTTTTAAATTTAATATTTTTAAAACTATTTGTCCGGTATTTAATTTTTGTCGTATTTAAAAATTCCTAATTAATAGTTTTTGTCTTTTAGAAACACATAATTTAATTTTTCACGGACAAACCAATTTCTTATTCTTCTCTAATTAAAAAAATATCTTACATTTTAATTCGCAAACTATAACAGTAGCTAACTTTTTTCATTTTCAAAAAAAGAAAATAATCTTTTTTTACCAACACATTATTCAGTCTCACTCTTACAAACAAGTTTTTCTTGTTAAAAATGTATTTAATATTTCAATTAACAAAACTGTACTTCCCGCTTAATATATTTTTTCGACTTTTACTTTTCTGTAATTAACTTTTATCTTTTTTCAAACACCTAATAGGCCATTTTCGGCTCTACAATATTCACACCTTCTGCTCATGTTCTAAGTAAAATTTTATTTACAAATTTAATGTGCAAAGTTAAGCTGGCCATACATTTTTTTGGTATACATTTTTTTGGTGATTGAAAACAAGTAATTAATTACTTCTGTCTCTTGAAAACACATATTAAAATTTCTTACAAACAAACACGTTTCTCATTCTTTTCTAAGTAAGAATTTAATTATTATTTCAGTTTTGCAAATGTATACTGAACAGTAATTTTTTTTATTTTAATATAAAGTAATTAATCATTTTTAGATATTAGAAACGCATTAATTAATTTAATACATTTCTATATTTTCATTATCATCTTGACAGTGAATATTTTTAAAAGTTCCAATTTTGAAAATTTCTTATTTACAAAATTATTTGGTCCGTTATTTATTTTTTGTCGTTTTCAAAAATTCCTTTTATTAATTTTTGGCTTTTAAAAACACATAATTCAATTTTTCAAGTACAAACCAATTAGTTATTTTTCTCTAATTAAAAAAATATCTCACATTCCAATTTGCAAAATATAACAGTAGCTAACTTTCTTCGCTTTTTAAAAAACGAAAATAATTTTTTTTTCATAACACATTATTTAATTTCACACTTACAAACAAGTTTCATATCCTCCCCTAAATAAAATTTATTTACTGGTTTGTACTTGAAAAATTAAATTATGTGTTTCTAAAAGACAAAAATTATTAATTAGGTTCATTTTAGATAAAAAAAATTAATTACTGTTTAGTTTAATTTTGCAAAAGAAATTGATTTTTTGTAGTAAAAGTTATAATGTTTGTGTTTCATTGGGCAGGGAATAATTGTAATTTGTTTTGAAATTACAAAAAATTCCTGTAGGAAGGTATACATTTTCTAATTAGAATATACTTGTAGTTTGGCATCTTCATGAGATAAACTATTGTTTTGGGAGCCATTAATCCTTTTTCGTTTTTGATATTTCGCTTTAGTGGTTTCGCCTCTTGATAAAAGCACAATTGTGAATCAAGGCCTATAATTAATTAAACCTCTTGTGATCTTTATTTTCTTGATTTTCTGCGAAGTAATTAAATAATATTAGTTGACTTATATATTATAATTATTATAATTTACATTAATCTTTACGGCTTATTTTTTTCTTATTAAAAATATGTTTTATTGTTTTAAAAAATAACTTGAAAATGTTATAACTTTAAACACAGACAGAGGGTCATATAGGACTTCAAGGTATTAAAAGCTATGCCCATCATAATTTGGAGCTTTATCTTCAGAGTAGATAAGTTTTCAGCATCTTATGAATAATTTCTTTAGAATAGAAATTTTGTTTATTGTAATATTTTCTGTAAAAAAGAAGAATTATTATTTATTACAATTCATACCAATTTCGATGTATTTGAGCATTTATGGATTTAATA
Source organism: Ganaspis brasiliensis (assembly GCA_037103525.1). NCBI lineage: Eukaryota > Metazoa > Arthropoda > Insecta > Hymenoptera > Figitidae > Ganaspis > Ganaspis brasiliensis. Next base: position 1,719,775 of record JAZKLR010000219.1, read on the forward strand.
AGAATAATTTTAAGAACAACAATTGCGTGATAAATTATTTTTATAAAACATTGTTTAGTTTATAGTTAAATTAAAACAAGTTATAATTTATTTGACTATTTGTAGATAAATTGTTTAGTTTAAAGGTAAATATAAAATGTAATTTATAGTATTAAAAAACTTAATGTAAAAACCTGAATATTTGTACATATGGAATAAAATTATTATTATTAATTAAAAAACAATAAAATCGTTTTTTCAATAAATTATTTATTTATTATGTATTAGAGTCAGAAGAATAGTTAGCATATATATTATAATATAATTTATCATTTTATTCATTGTAATGTTATGTCCATAACCTATATTAATACTTTAAATTCTTTATTATATAAATTATATTGAATCCAAATATGTTTAACCTTATAATAGTACTAGATAGAAATTCATTTGATACTTGTATACAAAGAGTTTACGTTGGAAAGAGAGAACACAGTCTACGATATAAAAGTGGTAACCATGAAGCAAGACTCATTCAAACCTAAGAAGAATCAACCTACAAATCGATACAAGAAGAATTTGGTGAATACCCGAAGAGTCAACAAGTCTCACTATTTTGCAGTGACCTACATACGCACATCTAGCGGATAATTAAACTCGGAACAACCAGAAAGATCGATACTCAGCAAAGTGAAGAGATTGATGCTCAAAGGAAGGTTCATCCATAGAGAGGGAATCAAGAGAAAGGGATTGATAAGAAGGGGATTGATAAGAAGGGATTGATGCTTTGCATTCGGACCTATAAAATCTGAAACAACAATACAGAAGACACAAGTTCTTAGTTCAGAAGCAGCTTTAGTCAACGTTAACACCAGTTCTGAACCCGTCAAATTTAAACTTCAAGTTCTTAATTCAAAATCAGTCTCTGTCTGCGTCAATATCAGTTATCAGTCTACAGTGCTCAATCCTAGTTAACATCAGAACTTTGCCAACTTAAAGTTAACTACAAATTCCCAATTAACTCAGTTATTTGCTCGAACATCGAAAGGAGAAATCAGTTCAAGTAATCGAATGATTCTTGAACCCCTTCAGTGCAGTGAAATCTTAATTCATCTCAAACTGTGACTATCCAAAAGAAAACGATCATTCTCAGTGATCCTGCGAGGCCTTTCTTCAAACTTTGAAAGTGTGAAATCATTAATCTAAACACCAGTTCCAAACACGTTTATCTAGTGTCTACAATCATCTTGAGTTAGCCGACTACGAGATATATACCAATCGCTCAAGACAACGAGGACTACTATCTCGGGTATTCACACTCAAGATAAGGATCTTCACTGATTCTTCACACACAAGGACTGTTTTCTCTTCCAAAGTAAGACTCAAATAATAAGAAATTGTTTTTATTGTAAGATTTTCTCTCTTGCCAATTAATAAATATTCTATTATAATAAACCTAGCTTGCTCATTGACTTATCCTCAACCCAAATCAGATTCCCACCGAAACTGATTTCAAACGAGGAACTTAGGGAAGATTTGACAGGACTTCTCCTTCTGACATAACAGTAATAAGCAATAAAATAATTTATAATTAAAAATACATTCACTATTAAGCTTATTATGTTTATAATTACAAATTTGATTATATTTAAATATTAAATTAAACGTTCAATAAAGACATTATTAAATTGACTAATTATGGAAATTAATTATTTAAAAATAATAAGTATTTATCGATAAATTATACGATTTAGCTTAATGCTTTAAATAGTTATGATATTTTATCAATTTTATATTCAAATTGTTTACTTTAAATAGAGAAAACTTTTAATTATATAAAACATTTTTAAAATTGTTAAATTTTATTTTTTATTGAATTATATAATTCAATATTTTCGGACAATATTAACACACTTACATATTCAAAATTCTAATAATCAAAAAGTTTCTTAAAAATTTAAATTTTATATTGAAAAAACTAATCAAATTAATATCAAAAAAGATCTTTCAAAATTACCTACCTTATTAAATTAATTATTTATTCTAAACAATACACAATTTGAACAAATTAATATTATTTTAATGGAGTATAATATATTTCAAAACAATAGCCTTACTTTAATAAAACTGTTTAAACACAATTAATTTATAAAAACTTACCAATATTATATCTGTCATGTTGTACATATTTAATCAATTTTCGTCCTCTCGATAACTTAGAATTATTTAGCTCACCACACTTTATTTAAAGTTTTTTAAATATATCAATTTATAACCTTTCAATTGAAACCTTGCACAATATAAACAAACTATCTTGACGTGTACACTTTACAGCTAGAACGGTTTGGAACAGAATAATCCCGAGACATTGTTTCTTCGGTTTGCCGTCGGAGGGCTGCCTTCATTCCTCCTCGCAAATGAACTGATCTCATAGGTTTTATATATTTATTATTTATTTATTATAATTCTGCATATAAAATTTGCATTTTGTGCAGAAGAATTCCGCTTTACATTTCAAGATAAAACTTTGATACATTATTCATTAACAATAAAGGCTCGCAACAACAAGGAATTTACTATATAAAAACAGATCCTCTTAATACTACTATCATCAGGCACATTACAGAGCTGAATTAAAGCCTCATAATTATTACTTTTTAGATTAAAATTTGCTAGATAGAAATTTCTATATTCTTTGTATATGGGACAAACAAATAAAAAGTGATGCAAAGTTTCATTTTCATTTAAATTACATAAAGAGCACGTAGCCTTTTGATCCCATCTATATAATGTTCCTTTATACGAAAATCTAATGTAGTGCTTATTCGCTAATCTCAATTGCACAAAAATCTTTGTTAAAAACAGTTTGCGTCGTCGTAACAAATAAGAAGCAGTTCCGTCCTCAAGTGATCTTAGCGTATTGTGAAGCTTCGAGTTAGAGTATTCAAATCTAATAATGTCGGAAAATTCCAAATATTTTTCATATCGCTCAAGTGCAATTCCTAAGTTTTCAGTCCACGCTTCCGGAGTAAGACTCGTCCATATCCACACAGCACCAGAAATTCCCTGAATTTCCCCAGAATATTGGTCCACATTTCCCGAATATTCGAACCTAATATTCAGGAAAGTTTCGTGAAAGCATCAAAATGTCCGCCATAGGGAATATTGGACGTGAAATTTCCCTGAAAATATGTTTCTAATTTTCAGGGAATTTCCGCAATTTAATATTCCTTCAATATTCACAGTATTCGTAAATTCACTGTACATGATGCGCACTGGTCGAACTTGGTTTCTGTAACACTTACGGCTGCGCAGTAGTTTTTAATGTTCTAGAATCCTACGGGTGTCAAATATAACATATAATTTTTATCAATTACCAGATCAAAAAAAATTTTGGAAATTTTATTTAACTTTCCCTGAATATTCTAGGAATATAAGATGAAGAAATTCCCTGAAAATTAGAAATACATTTTCAGGGAAATTTCGCGTCCAATATTCCCCATGGCGGACATTTTGATGCTTCCACGAAACTTCCCTGAATATTAGGTTCGAATATTCGGGAAATGTGGACCAATATTCAGGGGAAATTCAGGGAATTTCTGGTGCTGTGTGGGTAGACTAGTTAAATTAATCCTGTGCAAAAGTACATTAAACTGAGATGCCCTATTATATTCGGGGATTCTTTCGGAACGCCGCATTAATTCAACCTGTCGTTTAAAGCACAGTTTAGATAATCGTGAATCATCCATTGACAGCAATTTTATTATAAAAAGGTAAGAAGCCTTAACAATTTTGATTTCCAGACTGACAAGGCCTAATTCGAGACGCAGGGTCGCATTAAAAGTGCACTTAGGGAGTGACAATAATTTTTTAAAGTGCTATGTATGTACAGCCTCTATCCCTGAGAGATATCTAAGCCCCCATATATGTGCAGCATACAAGAGTGTTGTAGATTCGATGCTATAGAAAAGCTTACAATGCGCCTTCCAGGAATCTATTTTTCCATTATAAATAATCTGTCTCACAGCACCCAGTGCTTGATTTGCTTTCCCTATCGCGTTTTCTGTCGCTTTTTTACCCAAAGTTGAGCTAGCATACTCCACACCTAAATAATTATATGAGCTTACAATTTTAAGTAATTCGCCATTAATATAAAACTTCTCCTTTGTTACTTTACCCGCCCTTCTAAAATGGATTATTTCAGTTTTCGTTGAGTTTCTTTTTAGATCATTTACTGTACAATAATCTTCAACAGATCTTATCAGTTTACGCATTCTATCTGGAGTACTCGCCAGTGCCACCGCATCATCAGCATATAATGACAGAAGCAAATCCACTAGACCATTTATATTAAGCCCTTCATTTTCTTCATCCCTGAGCCTTTTTTCAAAATCTGATATAAAAAGAACAAACAAAATCGGACTCAACGTTTCACCCTGCAATACTCCCTCTGTAACATCTATAGGACTCGATGTCTCACCCCCGACTCTGATCAGGAAAGATGCATGAAGCACCCGTCAATCTCAGTCTTAGATGCAGAGCCGATTGCAGGGTATAAATATTATCAATACAGTTTCTTCTTGCTCTGAAACCATTTTGTGTTTCTGGTAGTAACGAGTTCCTTTCCGCCCATTCCGCAAGCCTAGTAGCAAATATTTGTGTAAAACTCTTTGTGACATTGTTATAAAGAGCGATGCCCCTATAATTAAGAGGATCTTCTCTATCTGATTTTTTATGAATTAAAGTAATAAGAGACTGCTACCAGGCTTCAGGAACCCGCCTCGTTTCAACAATTTTATTAAAGAGCGATTGAGCAAATAAAATCCAAGTTGAAGGTAAGTTTTTATAAAATTCGGCACTAATGCCATCTGGGCCCGGGGCCTTTCCCGATTTACCTTTCATTAACGCGGTTTGAAGCTCTCTAAATGAGATTTCTTGTTCCAGCTCAGGGACGGAACTATCAAAGAGACTCACCTCCAAATCCACTCTTTCCGGATAAACATTAGCATAAAAGTCTTCCCAATCTTTTATTGGTATCGGATTCGTACTAGAGCTATTCTTTGCGCAACACATTCTGACAGTTGCCCAAAAGGTCTTTATATCTTTTATATTTGCAAATTTCATTATAATTTTTTCATCATATTCAGTTCGCTTTTTAACCAACATAGATCTATACTTTTTTTTAACTGTACATAAAGCAAGCCTATCTTCAACTTTAAAACCCGAGTCACGCCATATTTTTGTTTTCATCTTTATTTCCCCTTTGAGATCATATAATTCTCTATCAAACCAAGGTTTCCTATAGTTTATTTTACAGCCTACATTATTTTTTTTTTATCATACCTAATTGCTTTGCAGTAGCTTCGATTCTACTTGTCAGTACATAATTTCCTTCATCAACAGACAAGTTAATCGGATCCGTATATTAAAATTCTAAGCTGTCCATGACATTAGTAAACTCACTCCCCTTTTTTTCGTCCCAGAAAATTTTAATTTCTTTATGTTTTCATTGGCAGTTTTGATCGCAGCGTCGACGCTCCGCTTTCGCATATTGACATTTTTTCAGTTTTAAACATGACCTCGATAGGAAAATGATCAGAATCTATAATTGACATATGAACAAAAAAAAACCCCGATTAAATCAGCGTGTGCAACATCGATCCAAGCCAAGTCAACGACGCTACTACCATTAACATTTGAGAACGTAAAATCGCCCCTCTCATCGCCCAGCGTTCTTCCATTCAATATTATAAAACCATTGGTACACATAAAAATCATTCAGTTCTAAACCTCGTTTATTTATAAATTTATCAGAAGAATTTCTTTTACCGTTTAATTCAGGATTAAAATTCGAGATTTCATTCAAATCAGCAAGTGTGCCAAGTCTGCTATTAAAATCACCGCCGATTAAAATTGGAAAATTTTTATAATTACAGTACAATTCATCGATAATAATTTGTAGTGATTCAAACAACACTTCTAATTCGTAATTTGGTTTAAAATACAGAGATCCCAATATAAAACTGAACTCACCAACCTTAACAAGAGTAAAAATCCAGTGAGTAGATTTTTCTATAAGTTTTGTTTCAAATTTTGAGTTGAACAGTACCGCCAATCCACCCAAAGCTCGTCCAGAACTGTGTTCTCTAACTGCTGGTGTGACAATACTCTCACTTCCGGTCCAATTGGTTGAAAGTTTGATCTTCTCAGCGGTAATCCAGGTTTCCGAAAGTCTAACCAGTTCTCCGCTGTGAGCATTTAAACTATACCAGTCATGGTCTATCTGTATTGCACCATTTCTAATTCGAGCTCTTTTCCCTACTTCTCTGGCTTCACGTGCTTTCGCTCGTAATATTTTTTCAATTCTTGCATCCTCTGGTGTTAAGTCCAGATTTATAAAAATATTTTTTTCTGTTATTTTTCTCTCTTTAAGTTAAGTATTGTAAATTTAGCATCTCAAGAGCATAGTTTTATCAATATTAGCGGTTTTCTTTCCGGTGGCGATAGCATTCTTGCATCCACTATTTGGTTTTTTAATACAAATTTAGAAAGAAGAAAAGCATTAGCTTCTTCCTTCACTTTATCTCTCGACACTTCGAGGCCACTGATTAGGAGGTTATTTTCCCAATATCTACGCTCCTGGTTATTTAGCCAATTCGCGTGTTTAACGAGCTGTTGATTGATATAATTAATAGGACTATTTTGATTATCTGGTTTAATTAATAATTCAACCTTCTCAAGACGAGATTGGGTATCCGTATTCAGTACATTTGGGGTTTGCGCCTCGAAAGCAGCCATTCTAGAATTCATACCTTCCAATTCGTTCTTGAGCTCATTTATTTGCTTTTGGAAAGCATTGCGATCTTCATTTATACGTTGAGTAAGTGTATCAATGATACTTTTAAATCCTATATCCATGTCTTCTTTCAGCTGATCGCGGACCTCAGCAACCGTCGGATTTTCCATATCAGTCGAGGTCATGTTTAAATTTAAACTCAATTCTGTATTTTCCTTTTCTTTTTAGTTTTTAATCCTTTTTAAATCTTTTTCTGAGTCCCAAAGTTCTTTTATTTTCCTTTTACTAGTAGATTGTTGTGTCGAATCTGACAGATATCCGTCTATCTTGTGTACAGTGTTTGATCCCTCTCTCTGTGTTAGCAACAAGTGTAATGGTCTTCCCCTCCTCAGCGATAGCGGAGTTTGCTGCTTAGAATCATTACTCATACCAGCTTCCTGTATAGCAATAACGATGATGGAAGGTCGGGGAAAGAGGGGAACCCTAGCTAAATCACATGTAAGAAGGCTAGAATTTTGAGTTTGAGGTTATCTTCAAAGTAAATGTAATTCCTTTCTTCACTTCTCACTTTATAGCAAAACTTTTCACTTTAATAGATGTACCACACTCAGCGGGATAAACACTGCACTTTATAAACTTTTGTAGCCAATATTTCACTAACAACGTGTGGGGCAAAATTCCTGATCTGTCCAGGTCAAAAAAAAAAAAATTGTTAAACTTTGCTAAAGTGTTTCCATTGTTAGTGGAAGTGTAAATACCAAATATTTTCAAACTCCATGAAATAGTTTTTGAGTTACACAGTTTTAAAATTTTGAATTTTTTAAAAATGTCTTTTTTTAAATGTATTATATTTCTAAGCAGATTGCATAAAAGTTAACATATATCAAGTGATTTTTAAAGCTTTTTTTACAGGCTCTTCGATTATAATACATGTTTTTTTGTAAAAAAGAAAATTTGACCTTGAAATTCAAGGTCAAAGTGTTAATTTGATTGTATCTCGAAATCGGATTTTTTAAAAAAAATTTAACCTATCTCAATGGAAAGCTTGACTTTTTTCCTATAAGATATGTAAAAATCAGAGTGGAACTCTAAATACTTTTGTCAAAAATACATCTCAAATACCCGCGCGTGCTCGAATAGCGGGACCTCGCGCGAGTAACTAGTGGTTCATCGAGCGCGCGCGGGTGTTTGAGATGTATTTTTGACAAAAGTATTTAGAGTTCCACTCTGATTTTTACATATCTTATAGGAAAAAAGTCAAGCTTTCCATTGATATAGGTTAAAATTTTTTTAAAAAATCCGATTTCGAGATACATTCAAATTAACACTTTGACCTTGAATTTCAAGGTCAAATTTTCTTTTTACAAAAAAACATGTATTATAATCGAATAGCCTGTAAAAAAAGCTTTAAAAATCACTATATATATTTTAACTTTTATGCAATCTACTTAGAAATATAATACATTTAAAAAAAGACATTTTAAAAAAATTCAAAATTTTAAAACTGTGTAACTCAAAAACTATTTCATGGAATTTAAAAATATTTGGTATTTACACTTCCACTAACAATGGAAACATTTTAGCAAAGTTTGAATAAATTTGATTTTTTTACCTGGACAGTTCAGGAATTTGGCCCCATGAATTATCAGGAACAATTTTATCACATGTCTAGACATATACACGCCATCTAGCGGAATCCCATAGGTTTTATATAAGGAGCAAGAAATTATCACCGCAAAAGGAAAAGATACAAGACATCTTTCCTTTAAAAAATAAAAATAAAATGTCCTCTCAAACTATTATGAATGGTTATGAATGACCTTGTTAATAAGAAGTTTTTGAAAGTTTTTAGACATTTTAGCAAAACTGTCTAAAAATTAAATCTAAAAATAAAACAAATAATATTAATTTAATTTACGAAGATAACATTTTCTAAAATTAAAAATATGAAAATTAAATTTTTTCATTCTTTGGAAAACATAAGAACCTACCTAAGAACATACCTAAGAAATTGCATAAGAACTTACGTTAGATCTTTTGCCAAATGCACACGTAAGATCTCACGTAATTTCTTACATAAGAAATCACATCAGAACTAACATATGTTACTAGGTAAGATCTTACCAAAGAACCTACATCAGGTCCTACATAAGGTTTTTAAATAATAATTTAAGTTTCATGAAAAAATATTTAATATTTTAAGAGAAAAGTTACGGCCAAATTTTGCCTATACTAGTGACGTCATAATCCATCACATGCCCTTAAAATATTAATTTTTTATAATTTTTAAAATTAATTTTTTAATAGTGTTTTGTAGTAATGTTTGTTAAATTTAATTGTTTCTAAAAAATAAATAAAAATTTTAATTTAACTTTCCTAGTTATTAAAATCGATAAGAGATAGATTACACTAATTTATAGAAAGATAATGACGGATATTTTTAAAATGCTCAATTTTGCAACTTTATTCTTTTATATATTTAGCAATTGAATGTTAAATTAAAAAATCGTCTTTTTTACGTTTGTTGAGAAATTAATACTGAGTATTTAGAAAAATTATTAAAATCAATCAACAATTAAGACCTGTTGGTTCCTCATGTTATGCCAGATATTTTTATCAGGAATTGACGATTTAGCGAGTTTATGCGAACAGCGGATGAAACCTAAATTTCAGACTTTCGATTCGATGCAATACACGTACGACCTTACTAAAACATTGTTTATGTAGAACATGCGCTCGTGCATGAGTGATGAATATACTTTGTCTTACTTAATACATTCGAATTTATTTATTTTTCAGATCAATTACTGTTTGTCCACAAATGAACATCTCTTCAAAAAGACAGAAATGGCAAATAGCTTATACTTGTATAAGCATTAATAATACAGTTGGAGGAATGACCCCAGGACAAATGGTACCGACGAGTCCACCCTTAATGCCTGGGCAACCAACTCCAGGACCAAGACTCCCAGCAACTTTTAGTACACTGAGAGCCAGTGGAGGAATGATACCAGGGCAAATGAGACAGACCAGACCATCTGGAATGCTTGGACAACCAACACTAAGGCCAGTGATCCCAACAAATGTAGGGATACTGATGCCAAGTGGATGAATGGTGCCAGGGTAAACAGGATAAGCCAGTCCAATTGGAATGCTTGGACAACCAACGACGAGACCAATGTTCCAACTAACTTTAGGCTAAGTGAAAGAATGATATCCGGTCATCGCGAAGACCAGATTTCTTAACCCTTAGAATCAACAAAGAAAAAAGACATTTTCTCTATTGTGTGTATTAAAAGTGCACACAATAAGCTTTATTTTAAAAGAAAAAAAGAAAAAAATGTTTTTTTTCAAAGAAGTAAAAAAAATTTTGAAAAAATAGGTTAAATTTTAAAAATTAAAAAAAAATTTTTGCACCATTGAAAAGAGGAGGAAAACACCTTTCGAAAACATATGGGTCAAATTTTTGTCCACCCAGTTGCATAAGTTATGATTTTTCAAAAAATCCCCTCTTCACACTTAACCACAATCTTCAACTCCCTCCCCCTTCTACAATTTTCATTAGAAAATAATAATAATTAGTGGTTTGAGTACTGACATAGAATACTACATTTTGTGCAAATGTCCTGCCTTTTGTGCCCTTTTCATTTTTTCGATTGGTACACTTGAGAAGTTTTGCCCAATAAGCTAGATATTTTTTGTAAAAAGTTTTAGTTTTTAACAACCCGAATCAGTTATTATTTTTTTACAGTCTGTGCATTGATTTCAATGTTTAAGCAAATTCTACAAATTCTTTATTTAAGCAAATAAAACTAAAAAAGTTTTTAATTTCATGAAGTTCTCTGATTTAATAGTCCTTAAAGCCTATTTATTAATAGTATGCATTATTACAGTAATTTTTTTTAAATCGATTTCTTTTTTGTGAATATAAAATTTTGATTAATATAAATTGCATTATTATTTATGATGTTTTATCATTTAATTTAAAGAATTAAAAAATAAAATTGGGTAAAATTATTTAAATATCCATTTCAAGTTTAGTGAAAACTAACATTTATTATATTTTGTGACGTGGTTTTTTATAAACCTGTCACAAAAGTAGTTCCTTAACGGCGGCACCGATGAACTGCCCGAGTAAAAACGTACATAAGTTCGTTGAGAAAATTATTTTAATTAGTCTTGAATTTAATCGCGAATAATGGCCAGATCCGGACTCACCGACACTCAAAATATTGTAATGCATATTATTTTGTATTTGAAAATTATGTTGTATCTGGATTATTATTGATTATGATTTGTATAATCTGTTTATTTTTTATATAAACTGGTTCTGTAAATTAGAAAAGATTCACAACAAAGAACGAGTTGTTGTGAATTAAAGGAACATTGTATCACTGAGTTATTCTCTGAGAAATTCGGGAACCGCACATCTCAGAGATTGATGCATTTGAATTGGAATCAACGAACACGAGATTGTCAGTTGGCGTGAAGGATCGACATCGATATTACGAGGTCCGCGGGTACCGGCAAGGAAAGTCAGAGGCCCGAAAACTGAATGGTGGCGACACTCATCGTCAGTTTACCGAATTGTTTGCTACAAGAAACACAGAAAATGGATTACCGGAACGTGTTGCTTCAGTTGAAAGGTTGGTAAACAGCCTATCTACCCTGTGCCAGTTGTGTAAAGTGGTCAGCCACCCGAACACGTTGTGAAGCACGGACGCCGCCATCTGAACCACGCCGGTCGGATGATCATTCACCTCGAAGTGCGAATTCCCTCTCAGACTCTCTGCGAGAATGCTCAGTGAAGTGTTAAAGTGAATAAATTTAATTTAATAATTAAATGCAGTTAAGAATTGTTTCATTAGTGCAGTGGTCGTACTTGTCAGCTTCTTCTCTCATATCTACGCTACCTACGACCTTGTGACGTGACTTCCGCTCGGACGTCAAGCTAACCAGGCGGAAAACGGTTCCGTTTGTTTTGAAAACGGAGTCCGGGTAAATACTCGATTTACCTGGCGACCGGAGAAAGGATCTCCGAACAAATAAACGGACTTCGAAGGTTAATTCACGAGCTCAAACTAAACTTACTAAACTTAAATTAGTAAATTAAAATAAAAGTTTCTTAATAATTACAGATTATTTACACTAACAACTAACAACCATTATTTACGTACTTACACTGCAAAAACAGATGTCTTATTGTAAGACATTTATGTTGTCATTCAACCATGTACTACAAGGTTATGCGGGGGTGGCGATGTTCTGTCGACCCGCTAAAAACACACCCTTTTTTAGGGACCTTAAGACCACTCCCGGCTAGCACTTTCCGCGCGTATCGCCATCAGGAGTGGTCTTATATCCCCTACTCTGCCGCTAAAGCGACTTTCTCCGGTCCGCGGGACCTACTATCATTGACGGTCATAGAGGCCCTCAACACACACAAGTTGGGTCCAGGGACTCGATGAACCGTCAATACGCTAAAAAAAACGCTTTTTTTCTGCGGCCTAGGTGGCTCTTAAGGGACTTTGTCTTAGAGCCTTCTGCCTCTTCGCCTGCTCCAGGATTTTTCTGAAGCAGGCGCATTTCCCTGACCCTGCCACGTGTGACGTTTCCAGTCCTAAGCTGGGATCCCCCGCGCACAGGAAGCAGAATGCGTCCCTAGTGCATTGTGCAAGTGTGTGGCCAGACTGTCCGCACTTGTAGAATGCGAAAGATCTGTCCACCCCTTTGCACTCCGCTTTTCTGTGGCCATAGGCCAAGCACCTGTGGCACCTGGTCACCATTAGCCTCCTTCGGACCTGACAACTCATAAAACCGACCTTTAAGCGGCCGATCAAATCGAGCCGCTTCGCTTCTTCCAAGTCGGCGACTACTATCGCCAACTTCGCTCCTCTTCTGTTAGGTCCCAGGACCGACACCTGCCTTCCTTCTTGGGGAGTCTTCAGTAGTTCCTCAAGAGCTGCTACCACTTCTTCCTGTTGTGTGAGACCGTCAAGGTCCCGGATTTCGAGTGTTACCCTCTGTTCTTCCGGGGCCCTGACGGTTCCAACCCTAGTCACGGCCTCAGCAACTTTAGCTGTAAACGCCTCCCGGTTTGAACCTCCCCCTAAACAAAGAAGAAGGTTCCCTTCCTTTGTGGGCCTAGCACTTACAACCGTCGTCTGGCAAGAGCCAGAGTCAACATCCTTTCTGAGTTTGCCAAGGACAGAAGCATACGTCTGTCCCTGACAAACTTGCACCACAAGCGTCGGCTTTCTGGGTCGCACCGTCTCTATTGCTACTTTAGGGAGTGGTAAAGGAACCACCACCTTCTTCTTCTTACCCTGCAGAGCCCTAGCCTTCGTAAGAAGAGGCTCCTCTTTCTTCTGCCTTTTTTTTCTGAGCCTCCTCCTTCGGAGGAGATCGCTCCGAGGAAACTCTCTTCTTTCTTTCGCATTACAGAATAAGGCTTCTCATTGCCCTGGCCTGGGAGCGCTCCCTTGTCTTTTTTCGGTCAAGCCGACCTTCCTCTACCTGCTCAAGGCCCGTTTCAAATATCCAAGCGGCCTCGTCAGCCTCTTCGTGTTTCTTCCTTAATGCAGGGATCCATTGCCCGAATTTTCTCAATCCAGCTTGAATCTCGGCAGCTACGTTCTTTTGAACAGTAAGCTTCGCCAACATGATTTGAAGCTCACTTTCCATCTCTCCTATAATGCCAGTTTCCTCCGCTCGCAAATTTTTAAGCTTAGTCTTGTCTGCCTCGCAAGTACTAAGCCCATAAGCTGTGGCGTTACTAAACGCGCTGCCACAGCTGCTTATGCTTGCTGCACTTCCTCTTCTTGACCTTTGCAGGTCCTCCACAATTAAGTACGGTGGACCTGCGCTAGCGCCCTTCCTGCCAGCAATACTCGATGACCTCGAGTAACCTCCCGCGTTTTCTGAGCGCCTTTCTTCATCGTTTAATTTAAAATTGAAACCTTCCATGTAATTCCCACGAGCCTAGGAGGGCGTCCGGTATCCTAGGACCACAGCTCGCGACACCTCCGAGCGTGACACTGACGACGACAGTGCGTCCGCCGCCCAGGCCCCCGGCATCAGCAACCGACGCCTGCACTTTACAGACGCCAAACTGAAGAGCACGTAGGTTGTGATTTTTTTTTTGACCCAGGTGCCATCCATCCATCGGCACGGTGTAAGAACCTTGGATTGGGGGTGTCGTTGGTCAGATCGACCAGACAACCGGTCCACCGGACGCCAACCCTAGATCGAAACTACTCCACACCAACTTAGAAAAACCAAGGAGGCGGGAGTGTCCTATTCCTCCCAGAACCCATGTCCTCCACAGCTGACGAGGATGGTTAGTCCCCATTTGGAATCTGAATTAACATCATCCGCACAGGATAGCTAGTGCACAGGTTTGAAAAACGGCGACTACCCGAATTAACGGGGTCCCGTTCATTCCCCTGTGCCCAAACTCGCCAAACATCGGGAGTCGGTGAGCTCTGGGAAGAGCCAAACAGCTCGTCTAGCGATGGCGTCCGAAGGACAAGCGCCTGGCCGGTCCTAAGCCCCCTCCCCACGACAAGGTGACACCATGAGGGGGCCAATCAAGAAACTTGAAACTACTGTAAGACGCTTTATAAACGTCTTATGCCTTAAAATAAGACACCCGCAAGACACCTTTTTGACAGTGTAATTATTTTATTTATTAATTATACAACTCGGGAATCTTCTTTGTTTAATTTCTGGGATTTATGTTCCCGTGTTCACTTAGTACCTTTTGTGGAAGGATTTATATCTAACAGCAATCTAAAAATAATGTTCAATAAGTTTTTAATACTTGTAAAGGAACATGGATTTAAAATTACGCTCATAACACTTATATAAATCATACAGTTGCATAAATTCAAATGAAGAAGATTTCTCTGCTACAAAGTTGTAACAATAAACGTAGTAGCATGTGACTATCAAAAACACTCATTGATAAACATTTGTAGTTCTCAATATAATTGATTCTTCCACAGCAATTATACGTTTGTCAGTTTCATCGTAAATATTGTTCACTTTAAATATAATTAACATTAGTAACGAATAAAAATCAGAGCTGGCTTTAGCACTTACTGCGCCCCGGAATAAGTTCAATGTTGCCGCCCCGCCCTAAAATATGCAATCTGATTAGAAATGTTATAAATTTAAAAAACTACATTTTAAAAAAATTCAAAATTTTAAAACTATGTAACTCAAAAACTATTTTATGAAATTTCAAAAGAATTTAGTGTTTACACTTCCACTAACAGTGAAAACACTCTAGCAAAGTTTAAGCTAAATTAAAAAAATGTTACATTTTTATTATTATTTTTGTTATGGTTTTTTGTTATGACCTGGAGAGTTCAAAAATGTTCTTTTATACGTACAGCTATCGTCATATGTGCTTTAATATTTTAACACATCAGTTCTATAGAAATATCTCAAAAGCATATATGACGATAGCTGTACATGAAGTATGTTATATCTACATCCCCGGATGCGCCCCCTTCAGCTCTGCGCCCCGGGCGGTCGCCCAGGTGCGCCTCCTCCCCCTAAAACCGCTACTGATAAAAATTTACAAATGCATTAATTGCTTAAGTTTGATAAATACAAAAATAATAAACAACACAGAAAAAAGTCTACTTTTTGTTACGACTAGATTTAGTCTTGACTGAAAACTAGTCAATTGAGACTAAAATTTAGTGAATATGGACTCAAAGTTAGTCATTGCCTTGTTTCAATATAAATACAGTCAACGTCTGATAAGTCGCATAGTTCGGGGCTGTAGGGATAGAAAAATGCAGATTTGACAAATGCCCCCACCAAGAGGTATATTCATTTGCGCATGTGCTTTCATATCGTCGCAAAAGTATTAATAGTTTAAATGACATTTGAGTTACGTTTCTGTTACGTCTATTAAATTAACATTTTTGTCTATAATATGATCTAAAAATATTTATTTATTTCCAAAGAATTTAAACATTTTCTTGTTTAGGAATTTAGCTATTTTAACATAATAATTTCTAATTTGTGATTTAAGGCTGTTGCAAGGAGAGAATTAACATAACCTTAAAAACACTTTTCCAGGCAGCGTACAATTTCGACACTTAACCAATTTTTTTAGAAACAGAAAATGTAATTAAAAATATGACCATGTACCCATAATATAAATTTTATGCAGATTCTAAAACTAATTTGACATTTCAGAAATATGTATTATTTGAGCTTCAGTTTCTGAACAAAATATTGAAAATTGTGTATTTTTTTTTGTTCACAATTTTCAATAATTTGAAATATGAGAGTTTCTATACCAAAAAGGTAAAGTTGGAAGTCAAGTTTTTGATTTTTATCAAAGTTGGTCAATTTGTAGTTGTTCAATATTTTTATCGGGAATTACCGTTATGAACGGAGAAATTGTCACGCGAATTAAACTCGAAACCAGCTCTCCTTCTTTCACTTCTAAAATTTTTCTATTTAGCGCGAAAATACACTCAACGCAGACTCACTTTTCTCATGTATACGGGACGACGCTCACACACCGACAAACGCATGGCGTTTTGGCGCCAATCAGTCATATGAAAACCAGTTCCGCTCTACCTCTAGTCATGACAACATGCTCACGTACTCGCGAACAATAAAAAAAGTTTTGGTTATTTCTCAAATAATGCTCAAAGGTGTTTACCAAAAAGTGTTCAATTCTCACCTCCCGGTCGTTCTCAATACTCAAGACATTCTTTCAACACCCGTACATGGTAGAGGAGTGTTTTGAGAAGGGATTAAAATTAGTTTCCGATGCAAAATTGCTCATGAATAGTCTCATTGACAACTTTCTCACTCCGGATAATTCTCACTCAGGCGACGACTCTGCACGATCAACTCACTCATCACTGCGACATTTACCAGAAATTTCATTACCTTCTTTTTCTGGGGATTACTCATCGTGGATCTCATTTCGGGACTTATTCAACTCACTAGTTTCTCAAAGCAAAGAAATATCAGGAGTTAAAAAGATGCACTACCTTAAGACAAGCCTAAAGGGGAAAGCGGCACAACTCATTTCTAACTTGCCTCTTAGTGACGGCTCTTTCTCATCCGCTTGGGATCTGCTCACCGCACGTTACGAGAACAAAAGATTACTCATCGGTTCTCAAATGAAGAAACTCTTCAATGCCACGATCATCTCATCCAAGTCAGTCTCTAAACTGAATGAATTGCTCACTTCAACTACAAAATCGCTCAATACGCTCACTGCTCTCGGTGCGCCAGTGGATTCCTGAGATCTAATATTAGTGCATTTTATCACTCGACGTCTGGATGCCCAAACTCGTGAAGCTTGGAAAGTTAAGCAAGGCTCAATCACGGAGCCTCCCACCTATGCTCAGCTCAAAAAATTTCACACTGGACGGGCCCGCGCACTTGAGAACATTCAACTCAATTCATCTCAATACGCTCAAGCTGTTAAAATCAAAACTGCTCCCTCCAAATTTGATCAATCTCAATCAAGACCGTCAAGGGTTCTCACAACATCTCATCAAGATTATGGTTATGCTTGCTCATGTTGCGGAGGATCTCTTTTTGTAGTAGTATGTGACAAGTTTAGAGAGCTCTCAAACAAGGAACGCAGGGATCTAGTCATCGCTCAAAGGCTCTGTTTTAACTGTCTCGGGAAACACTCGGCTCAAAACTGTCAAAGCTCAAAACGCTGCAGGGAGTACAGTGGTAAACATCATACGATGATTCACTCCGTTGCACCAAAGGTACCTGAGCCAACTGATGGGAATACATCTCATGCCGGCTCAACCACTCAAAGGGGTGAAAGCTCACAATGACTCACTGTTTTGACAACTCAAGGTAACGAATTTTTCAATAACAGACCTGTAGTACTCCTGGCTACCTCACAAGCTCTGCTGCTTATCAACTCGGGGCTTTCTCATCCTGTGTGGCTTTTATTGGACCCAGCCTCAGAGCTATCTTCTATCTCTGAGCGCTTAGTTGCTCAACTCAAACTCACTCGGCAACACTCTACTATTTCAATTATCGGCATTGGAGAAATTCCATCTGGGAATACACGCGGAATGGTCTCAATTCAACTTCAATCAATACATTCTCATCATTCGCTTCTGCTTAACGCTTATATCTTTACAAAACTACCCTCAACCGTTCCTCCAGTTACGCTTTCTGCTCAATCAATTCCTCAATTTAACGATTTGCAATTAGCTGATCCTCAATATTTTTGCAGCTCAAAAATAGATATCATCATCGGATCAGACCATTATGGACGGCTACTTTAACCAGGTTTGATTCAAGACACAGACTCATCACTCACCGCTCAGAATACACATTTTGGCTGGGTAGTCCTCGGACCGGTCAAGACCTTTTCATCAGAGCCCACTCGCTCATATCATGTCTCAATTGATCATCAGCTTACGGACCTTCAAGAATTGCTGACGAAATTTTTGGATTCAGGAAGAGGTACCACTCCAAGTCAAGGACTTACTCACACCAGACGAAGCAGCTTGCGAAACTCACTTCCAAGAAACTCAATCTCGAGACTCATCGGGGAGATATATTGTCAGGCTGCCACTCAATTTATCCACGAGTCAACTTGGCGACTCTTACCTCACGGCACAACGTTTCCTGCACTCACTGCTCAAACGCCTTTCAAAAAACCAGGATTATCATGATTTGTATCACGATTTTTTGAAACAGTACGAGCAGCTGAACCACATGAGACGAGTCACAGCACCGGATCACTCACATCTGATCTACTACCTACCTCATCATGGAGTGCTCAGGGAGCAAAGTTCAACCACTAAACTCAGGGTAGTTTTAAATGGATCATGTGCAAGCACTTCAGGGACTTCTCTTAACGACATTTTGTACACCGGGGCGAAACTGCAAAAGGACATCTCAAATGTATTACTCTGGACCAGGAAGTTCAAGTACATCTTCTCAACTGACATCACAAAGATGTTTCGTCAGATCAAGGTAATCCTGAGGTAATTTTTAACAGTAGTATTTATGGGTAGTAATAACTTAGTGTAGTATTTTTGAAAAATTTCCAAAATTTTAGTAATTACGTCACTTTCAATTTTTTACCCTTTATTTTTTCAAATTTTTGTTATTTAAAGAGTTTTTAACCGATTTTAATGAAATTTATAGGGTGCATGTAGAAAACTATAAGGTTTTAAATAAATTGGACGTAGATTTAAAAACTTCAAAAATTCTTGTAGAGAAACAAAAAAAAAATTTTTAAACCTTTTTTTCTATGTGTGCTAATTCATATTTTTTATTTTCGTCACAATATAATGAAAGCTTTTTATTTTACCTTTGTTTAAAAAAAAATTGATGAAGGGTCTCTTAGTTTTCGAGATATCGGCAAAAGAGTATTACGCTTCACGTTTTCTATCCTATGAGCAATCTTCCACTATATAAATAGGTGTGAATTCTGTCCATTTCATGGACATTTCGCTTCCGAGTAAGCAAAATAATTTTCTTCTTCGTAGAGGAAGCAATTTATTAATAATATGTAAGTTAATTAAAGAATTTATTAAAAAAGAGAATTTTAAGTGCAAAAAAATGAAAAAATATTAATTTTGTTTCCGAATTTTTGATGAATTATAAAAGTTATATAGGTCAATCGATTTGTTTTAAGATAAGGAATATGATTTTTGTATTCATTAAGTTGTATTTTTAGCTTGGAAAAAAATTTTGGCAAAAAACGATTTTTTTTCGATGAAAAAAGGTGCTCAACAAAATTTGATTGGGTATTTTCAAAAATCCCTGTGTCCAAATTTTGATATTCATGAGCTTAATAAGTCATCCAAATTTTATTGAAATCCGTTGAAGCGTGCTCGAGATATCCTGGCGACAAAAAACTCTATACATACACACACACACACACACACATACATCTGGAAATTTGCTTAGGAATGAAAATTTAGGCTTTTTAGATGAAAATGAGTCGATTTAGACTGTTTTTGGAAAATCGAAAATCTTAACAATCACAAAGCTTCCTCTATGAGGAAGCAAAATTGATTGAAGGTATGATCTCTTACTCCTATTTTATATTTTATATAAACAGATCTTAAAACAGTTTGATTTCTGGTTCGTTTGTCACTATCAGTACGAATCATATCGATACTATAACCCTTGCTACCTAGAGGATAAAGTATAGGATATATCCAAGGTTCAACATTTAGATCTAAATGACTAACCAATTTCAATTGTTTAATCGATTTATTATAAATTTACATTTAAAAATTGTACCTTCCTTTATCCAATTCTTTTTTTAAAGTAAGCATCAGTTGTAATTCTGAAATTTCTTTATTATTTTTTTTTTTTTGCTAACGCAGTTTCCATTTCAATGATCTCAGACATCATCAAAAAAGAATTTGTATATGAAGCAAAATTTCTCAAGTGTACCAATCGAAAAAATAAAAATGGCTAATATTTGCACAAAATGTAGTATTCTATGTCAGTACTCAAACCAACAATTATTATGAAATCCTAATGAAAATTGTAGAAGGGGGAGGGGGTTGAAGATTCTGGTCAAGTGTGAAGAGGGTATTTTTTGAAAAATCATAACTATTATGCAACAAGGTTGACAGAAAATTGACCTATATGTTTTCGAAATGTTTTTCCTCCTCTTTTCAATGGTACAAAATTTTTTTACAAATTTTCAAAATTTAACCTATTTTTTCATTTTTTTTTGTTGGAAAAAAGATATTTTTTTCTTTTTTTTTCTTTTAAAATAAAGCTTACTATGTGCACTTTCAATACACGCTATAGAGAAAATGTCTGTTTTCTTTGTTTCTGAATTATTAATTAAGAAATTAATAAAAATTAGTACAAAATTAGTAAAAAATGAAATATTGAACAATCGAATAACTTTTGATAATTTTGGGCATACTTACGTAAAGTTTATCAAATTTCAGATCTAACAAGCATAACTTGAAGTATTTTTGATAAATGAATGCTAACAAAATAATGAATAATAATAAATTAAATAAAAAATGTGTATTTATTTAGTATCCATTTATCGAAAAGACTTCAAATTATGCTTGTTAGATCCGGAATTTGATAAGCTTTACGTTAATAGCCCCAAAATTACCAAAATTTTAATGGTTTGTGAAATATTACATTTTTAACGAATTTTTATTAATTAATTAATTAATAATTCAAAAACAAAAAAAAAATACATTTTCTCTATAGCGTGTATTAAAAGTGCACATAGTAAGCTTTACTTTAAATAAGAAAAAAAGAAAAAAATGGCTTTTTTCAAAAAAAGTAAAAAAAGTAGGTTAAATTTTGAAAATTTGTAAAAAATTTTGCACCATTGAAAAGAGGAGGAAAAACCTTTCGAAAACATATAGGTCAATTTTTATACACCCTGTTGCATAATAGTTATGATTTTTCAAAAAATACCCTCTTCAAACTTGAACAGAATCTTCAGCCCCCTCCCCCTTTTACAATTTTCATTAGAATTTCATAATAATTAGTGGTTTCAGTACTGACATAGAATACTACATTTTGTGAAAATATTAGCCTTTATTAGCCATTTTCATTTTTTCGATTGGTACACTTGAGAAATTTTGCCCCATATACGTTACAATCTCTTAATAATTTGTCAATACTAAATAACATATCAACATCTAAGTTGTCATGTTTGTTTAATCTATAGCAAATTGCTTCTTCTGGATCGAACAGGAAAAAGTGACCAAAAGATGGATCATTATCAATTTCAGAAAATAAGAAATTGTTGATTTGAAAAAAAATTCGACCTTAAATTTTAAATCTAAATGGTCCCCACCTTCTATTATTGAAATTAACTACATTGTCATTTTAAGATGCAAAAGCAAATGAATTATTGTAAAGTCTTATATTATTTCTAAAATGGCCAGATTTCTTATAAGATCCATCGAACAATTTTCTTAATTCATGAGGGTATTTTTCTAAAGGCAACCATACACCACCATGACTGCAACAATCATTATAAGTTAATTTATTTTCAACTTTTTCTTTTTCAAAATCTTTTGCCTTGCATCTTTTGCAAAAGAACGACGTTTAACCAAAATAATGTTTGTTATAACTTGGAACATGTATGCTATTAATATTTTTTCTCAATAAGCAAATTCACGAATATCAGTGTTACTTCCATTCTCACAAATGACTTTATTTAAATGACTCTCTTTTTTTACCTGAATGGTCCGAAACATCTATTTTTCTTCATCGATTATGTTTTTTCTTAATTTTAATCTTTGAAGTTATTATTTTTGATATTTTGCTTGACTTTTTTCATTTTCTCATCACAAATCCTTACATCTTTTTCCTGCATATCTTTTGAATATAGTATTTTATTATTTTCATCCTTATCATAGCATATCTTCTGTTTCAATTTCAATCTTTGAACATAGTTTTTTTTAATTTTCTGATTAGAGGTGCTAACAATTTTTATCTGGCTCAGTATTCTTTGTAAATTCTCATTTTTATCAGCTCTTCCTACTTCTTAAAGATTCTTAACTGGCTTTCAACATTTTTTTAATACAAACATAGAAATCTGTTTCTCTACTGACATCTTTCATAAGTAACATTTCTCTTTCTTTCTCATCAATTATAATTTGTCGTTTTAATTTAAGCCTTTGACGATATTTTTTTTATATTCTGCACGACTTTTTTTACTTGTCTCATTACAATCGCTAGAAATTACTATTTTTTAGAAATTATTATCTCTCTTTTCTTCTTTAACAGCACTTTTTATGTGGGGTTTTTCAGAAAAATTTAGATCTGTTTCACTATTTAAACATACATCTTCCAAAACTGATATTTCTGTTTCTTTGTTATCAATTTTTCTCGTTTTAATTTCATCACTTCACTATATTCTTTCTGATATTCTGCTCTAGTTTTTCTACTTTTCTCATTAGAATTGATAAAAAAATATTTTTTTACTACTTTTGTTACTAATATTTTATAATTATTACCTTTTTTTACTACTTCAATAGAATTTGACGCATTTTCCACATATTTTTTCTTACAAACATATTTCTGTTACTATTAACACTTTCCATATTTGTTATTTGTCTCTTTTTCACATCTCTCCTTTTAACTTAAGTCTTTTACAATACATTTTTCATATATAGCACTGATTTTTTTAGTTTCTTAGTCAGGAATATTAGCAACTATTCTCTGTCCTCCTTTTGTATGTAATGAAGGACTACTTCTATCTTCTTTTATTTCTGTAAAGCCGTCATTAGTTTGATAATCTAATTTTCTCTTCTGTGTCGTATCTTTTAAATTCCTCACAATTAAATTATTGTTTTTTATTTATTTGATATTGCCAATTCCAAGTTTGTACAATTATGTAAAATTATCGGAAAAGGAGATAACACATTTTTTTCAATCATCATGTACAAATGAGTTCTCATTAATGCATGATTATATACAGCACTTTTAGGTTTAACATTAAAATATGAAGAAACAGCAAACGCAATCGCGTATATACCACAATCAACAAAATTTGGTTGTTGTTGTACTCTTAAAAAAATTACATTAGGTTTAAATGGATATAGCCTGCATAAATATTCTCTTTGATATTCATTTAAACAACCTTCATTAAGACTATCATAAACAAAAAGTTCATTTCCATCATAGTAAGTGCAAATCCAGTCACCCAAAAGTCGATTCCCACTAAACAATATTTGAATATGTGATTTATTCTTATTAATTGCTTTTATTTCATCTAACATTTCTAAATATCTTGTAATTTGTTTTTGGAAACTACCACCTGATGCAAGTTCCAATAATTCCTAAAACTTATACATGTGATTGTCATTTAGCATATCCCCATTACGAATAATATCCCAATCTTTATCATTTAAATTGAAATATCTCATTTTAAACTGATAACTTATTTTTAAAAAACAAATTGCAAAAAAACATTAACAAAAAATGAATCTTATTTTCTATGTCTTACGATCTAACTCGATAATCACGTCTTTATCCTAAATGTCATCTAAGTATCTTTACATTTCAAGTCTCATTATCATTATCTTATCTCTTTACCTGATCTCTCTCATTGTTTCACATGTTTATCTCATCTCATTGTCTCATGCTATTGTCTCATATTTTAACCTTATTTCTCACATTGTCTCATCTGTTTATCTCATATACTACCTTTTAACATAATATTATAATTAAATAATTTTATTTTAAGAAAAAGTAAATTTCATGAAATATATTTTATACAAATAAGGTATAAATACATTTTTTAAATATGTTTAAAATGAATTTATTAAAATTCATTGATTATTTCTAATCAACGCGCATATTTTGACCAATCGCATTTATGCCAGTCATTTATGTTGGCAGCAGTCAGGTTCGTCAACCAAGAAACAAAAAATGCTGCGTTGCAGCACCTTTCTTTAATTATTCATATCCGAAATTTTTTTTTTTAAATACTTAGGTTTCCTTCCTTCTTATAGCACAATATATATTCATACATATATATATCACTAGGTATATATTTGTTGTTCATAAAAAAAATCTATCCTGAAGACAAAAATTCTGTGGTTAAAATAGCACTGTTTTATTCTGTTTAGTTGGTGTACAGTAACAGCCAAAAGTTTCTTTATTTTACTAAATGTTTAAAATATAATATATATACATATACATATATTTTCTTAAAATTATAAATTACTGTGGATAAAAGTAAAAATTGTTTTCTTTCTCAGGAAAACTAATACCTAACCTTTTAAGATAACTCTTCATTAATGTTCTCAAAAACACTCGATATCACTAACTTTAATTTTTTTGCTACAAGTTATTCATCCTTAACTTTAACTTTTACGAAAGTTAACTTTAACTACCTAATAGACCGAATCCAATTAAAATCATGCAGACAGTCCGATGTTGCATCGAGAATTAACTTTATATGAAAGTATGTTTTTCGGCTTGACAAATAAAGGGATACGTATTTTTTTAAATTTTCATAACATTTTTTTTCGTATTTTTACGATTTTTTAAAGGTTTTAACAAAAAAATAGTATATTATGCATCAAGGGAGGGAAGTCCGTGTTTTTTTGTCAAGCACAAATGTTCGAAGAACGAGTGTAGCACGAGCGTAGCGAGTGCGAAACGAGTTCGGAGAACATTGTGCGAGACAAAAAATCGGCCTCCCGAGGTGCATATGCTATTTTCTATCACAAATGTACGAAAATCTCGTGTTTTGTAGCGGGTCAGCACTCGCAGTTTTACCTCTAACGTTCACTGACCTAAAAACTGTGAGTTCTGCCCCGCTTAAGGCGAACGAAAACGCGAGGTTTTCGTGCATGTGTGGTAGAAAAGTTTTTTTTAAATTTTTTCTTTAAAATCTCGTAATTTACACAACTTTAAAGCTTTTTAGTTGATCTTTGGCTCATTCTTTTCTATTTTTTATGCTTTCTAAAAATTTATCAAGATAAGTTAAAAATATTGATAAACAAAAGCAATACTTTGATTTTTTGAACAAACTAAAAAAATTTGTACCTCAAAAAGGCCACCTTTTTTTGTCATGAAATTTTCAGCGTTTATAGCTATTTAAGTGTACTACTTACCATAAAAATTTAATTTGGTATTTTTTGTTTCTTGGAAGAAAAAATTATTTTCAGTTATTTCGTAAAAACCTCCTAAATTTCCTAATTTTTAAAACTAAAAATCGTTCCTTAAGCCCTTTGTTTACATTGTTAATGCTTTTCTTAAAAATAGAATAAAAAGTAATAACAGCTGATAAATAGCAATATTATCGAACTTTCTTGGAAAAAGAAAAAACTGTTTTTAAGTATTCTTTTTTGATGTTATAATATTATATTATTTTTATATATTCATTTCATATAATATACGTTTCATAAATATAGAAAATATTTCTAGTATGTATATGTTATTATTATTTTTTTTTGCGTGGGATGTGAAAACCTGCTCACAGGTACCCTGTAGCCCGTATTACAGGGTTACATTAGTTCTATGAAACGAATTATATATACCAATGTGGAAATTTTATATAATAGCAAATTGATTAAATACAAATAGCTAAATTTTATAAAACTCAAAATTTTTCAGTAAAAAGGTCTTCAACTTAAAAACAGCATTTCCGTTTTTCCAAGAAAGTTGGATAATATTGCTATTTATCTGCTGTTATTACTTTTAATGATATTTTTAGAAGAGCATTAAAAATGTAAACAAAGGGCCCAAGGAACGATTGCCAATCTTGAAAATTGGAAAATTTAGGAGGTTTTTACGAAACAATAGAAAATAATGTTTTTCTCCCAAGAAACAAAAAAATATTAATTGCAATTTTTGTGGTGATAAGTACACTTAAGTAGCTATGAACTGTAAAAATTCCAAGAAAAAAAAGGTGGCCTTTTTGAGATAAAAATTTTTTTAGTTTTTTCAAAAAATCAAAGTATTGTTTTTGTTTATCAATATTTTTAACTTATCTTGATAAATTTTTAGAAAGCATAAAAAATAGAAAAGAATGAGCCAAAGAGCAACTAAAAAGCTTGAAAATTGTGTAAATTACGAGATTTTAAAGAAAAAATTTATAAAAAACTTATTTTTTTGTTAAAACCTTTAAAAAATCGTAAAAATACGAAAAAAAATGTTATGAAAATTTAAAAAAATACGTATCCCTTTATTTGTCAAGCCGAAAAACATACTTTCATATCAAGTTAATTCTCGATGTAGCATCAGACAGCCTGCATGATTTGAAATGGATTCGGTCATCATTGTCAAATATCTTTATCTCACCTCAATTATATAATTATATTATTAAAACTTCTTTTACACTGTAACGACTGTTTAGAAACATTATAAACACTTGTGCTCCGTTTCTTCAATTTGAGCGATCAAAAACTAGCTTTGCATTGCGAAAAATCTTTAAATGTCAAACTGAGTTAAGAACTCTGGTTTAATACACGAAAAGAAAATGAGGACAAGAGAGAATCGAAGAAGATTCGTACCTTTTGTACTTTGCTTCTTACAGAATTTCAATTATATAATCAATTTTCTATCAATATTTTTATATCTATGAATATTACAATTTAATTACCAAACTTAAAATAATATCACTTTTCTTATTCCTTAAAAAAAAATTAATTCTAATTATATCGCAAAATTTATATTATTAATTTTATAAACTGTTTTATTTTTGTTATATTGCAGTTTATAAAATTAATCAACATTGAAACCTATTTATGCAAGATAAGACCAAATCTTAATATTTTATTAGTCACGTGCAGAGTGCAATGTAATATAATTGTTCAGTATTGCTAGTAGAATAGATCTACAAAATTCGAGATCGATGCACTTCCTGACTCGGCGTCAACCGGCGCACGTATTATAAACAAAGAATTAAGAGTTCAACTTACGAAAGAGAAATGAAAAGGAGAGCAAAAAGATAAAATATTTGCTTAATTTCTTATTATTGAAATATAATCAAACCTCTTTGAATTGAGATTTTGGTTATTAACAATAAGGGTTAAGAAAATTATATAAATTAAATAAATAAATGCTACAATAGACAAATTAATAAATACACATTTGTCAATAAACATTGTTAAAAGGGGCATTATTATAGCAACAATGAAGATGGAAATAACAACAATTATTGTTATTGTTGTTCTTTTTATCATTTTTTGTATTTATTATTATCTATGAGATTAAAATTATTTAAATACTGAAAATAATATTAAACAAAGGGACTATGCGATGATCTCATTCAACCTCAATAGTAAGCTCCACCCGAAGCGTGAATTTCAACTTTTGCCAAGTCCCATCGGTTAACGCCCTTTTATTTTATTTGTTGAACTGGTACTAGATTGAAAACTTAATTAAGTAAAATCGATTGTCCGGAATGCTCAAAAATCAATAATCGGGCATCGATGTAAAGCTTTAGTCGAAACGCGAAATTTAATTGTAAATTTTTAAATAAACGAAACGATTATACTTGTGTTGACTCCCAACTAACAAACATTTTCAACTTGATAATTGTGAACATCGATCTGATGAATCGAATAATCGGTAAGAATTAATTGTAACCCTCTTTCTTTGTTCACTATTTTACTGTTGTTTAAAAATAAAATAACTTTATTCTCTTCCATATATAATACTTTTCCTCTCTTATTTTTCTTTCCTTTTCCTAAATATTTATATTATAAATAATATATTTTATATATTTATTTAATTTTTTTTATTAAACAATGCAATGACAGCTCCCGTAGAGCTGAAACAATAACAGACCTACCTTAAAAATAAATTAAGCACAAGTCTTACCAACTTGTGAGAAAAAGCTCAAACTCCGAAGAGAATTGAAAACTTCTTTTTTAAAATCTCGACCATGCAACGTTACAAAACGTAACAATTAAACATTAACACATTGAAGTTCTATTTAATCATAACTTTCACTACCATGCACTTCTATACCGCGCACTAATGTATTTATCTCTCTTTTCGTTAAAGCTCGAAAATTTCTTCTCTTTTCTAAATCCAATTATAACCATCATTATGCAAGGGTTGGCTCGAAAATTGTTTGTATTAAGAAATACAATTTAAATTTTAAATTAATTTGTATAATGAGCTAAGAGTTTCCTGTTTCGTTAAATTTTAACGAATACCTTCTCTATCTAACCAAGGAACCAGGTATAAAAGTTTCCTTTTTCGTTAACTGTTAACGCTTTTCCGTTAACTTTTAACGCTTACCTTCAGTACTCGTTTCTTTTATAGGATTATTTCCCCCAATCTTCGTACATTTCATGTTTCCTTTAGCGAATTACCAGATTGCAAAAAGGAACAAAACCACTTAATTATTGAAGGAACTGAAACAGATTGTAGATAGAAGATCATTTCTTTTTCCAACTGTCTCAATATTGCGTAAAGCAAAATATGACGCTTGCACATTCCACAAGAGTGTCGCGCTTCTTCAGCAAGGTCGAGTTGAAGGCTGTACTTGACCACAGGTAAGTATGAATTTTATTTTTCATTAAGCATCCAGATAATTCATACCATATTCTGTATTTCGTTTTATTTCGTGCATCATTTTCTCGTTTGCAGAGATTCGCCAAGAAAGTTTATATGATCATTTTAAAATGTAACTGCAAAGTACAAACTAGCAATATGTTAAATAAAACTTCTATTTGTAATCGAAAAATTTGTAGCCTAGAGCAACTAATTTAATGCATATTTGAAGCGTTGGGTGCAATAAGGGCGTTAGACAAAAAACGACGTTCGGAGATATTTCAACTCAAGTTTTTAAACTTTTATATTTTAAAAACTGTAAATGCGAATTAAATAAACTTTTTTTATTTGAATAGCCATTTATTAAACTCTCCAATTCATGTGTTTACTTGACTTGAAGTTGTGATTAACTATCAAAAACTAATTTTTTCCGTAACCAGAATTAACGCCCTTTTTGCACCCAACCACTAAATTCTTTAGGCGTTAGTAAAATTTTGAATTTAAACTTAAGATAACTTTAATTTTAAAACATATTTCGTTATATTTCGTTATATTCTATTATTTTTCATAAATTCTTAACTTCAAAACATAATTTTAAGCCTTAAATCATTTGAAAAATATAAATTTTTAATGTATTAAAAATCAAGATTTTTTAAAACTTTTTTTGTTACTTTTTGAATGATAGAATAATAATTGTTGATTGGTATAAAAATATTCTTATTTTTTTTCTTTATTATTTTAAAAGTCAGATTCAGGATCATTTCAACTTTTTAAACTATTATTAAATCTATGCATTCAGTATATCTAAAATTTTGTAACCTCCTTTAACTATAAAGAACCTGCCATACAGTGTACATTGTCAATTGTTTTTTAATAAAAATTTATTTAATAAATATTAAAAGCAATAAAATTATGTGACATACTTCCAGATATTTATTCTTAACATCCTAAAGAAGCCTTGGATTGAAATAAATTTTTGTAAAAATAAACTAGAGTATATTGTTACCATTTGGAATGAATAATATCAAAACATTTATACGTATATACGATGTCTATTAAGCTCTTGGTTTGAGCTGTTGATGGCAAATTAAATTTATGTTCGAAATAAAATATTTCAAGTATTGTTTCATCTTTGAGGAAGATTTTTGAAACAACTAGCTTAACTTTCTGGCTTGTCACGAATTATTAAAATTTAATTTGTAGAAAAACATAAATTATGTATTAATTTCATCAGGAAGTCCAATTTACCCAACTATTTCTGCCAATTTGGTCTCCTGTACTTTTCTTAAAATAGGGACATAAAATTATGTTGAAATAATTGTTTCAAAGCAGAAGCATTAGTTTTTGTAAATAAAAATGAAAGTTTACAATAACATTTGTCAATTGAATTTATACTTTATAAGATGAAATAAATTGTTAATACACGCTACCAAAGCCAATTGACTAAGGATACTTAAAGAAGAAAATTAATATATGAATTGCGTAGAAAATGTTTAATTGATAACATTTTCTTTCAAAAATATAAAAAACTTTGTGTCACCGATTAGGACAACATTCGTTATTCGTTAATTTCAAGTGTTAACGAATCATGAGAAGAGACGTGCTTCGTGATAAAAGAAGTCTGAAACTAAACATGCGCAGTTAATAATTGGGCACGACTTTTGTATAGCTATAAGTGTACTCGATGTAGCGCGTGCTGTGCACTAATTGGTTTTATATTTAGAAAGCTTCATGATTCATTTACGTGAAATTAAATGTCAAAAATAATTTCATATATGGATGTAATTTTCATGCTATTAGTTTTCTTAGTCTGACAAATAAATATTCTCCAAATTGATAATATTGATGGTTTTGTTTCTATTGGTCAAATATTTTCTGTAGGGAAGTGGCACAAGTAAAGAAAAAATTGAACATTTTTTATAATAATTTTAAAATTACAGTTTTTATTCTGGTAATTAATATGTTTTTAGGAACCTAATTACTTCTAAATCTTGTATATGATATAGCATCAGACTTAAAATGCAAATTAATTAAGAAAATATTTCTTAAAAAATTTATTAGGTTACGTATACCTCTTACTAAAAGAACATCACTCTGATAACGTCTTAACCCTATTAAAAAACATGACGTCGTTTTCGACGTCGAAAACGACGTCGAAAACGACGTCGAAAAAAGCGTTTTTTTTTGGGATCCAAAAAGATGTCCTTATCGATGGCCCTTTCGACGTCATATTTATTCATTATTACTTTTGGAAAATTTGAATATTGAATTATTGCATATAAAAAACAAATCCAGATATTCTTGAAAAAGAAGTAGGAAAATGGAAAGGATATCGGAATTTGTTCTTTTATTTGTCAAAATGATATACATATATAAATTAAAAGCTTTGTTATATGCGAAAAATACCCAAAATATATTAAAATTACCCAATGAAAAATGCCTGTGTAATGCCGATGCTTACTATCGGCGCGGTACAGATCTAGGGTTCATGCCATTATTCAGCCAAACTCTAGCAAGTTAATGCTGGCGCGGTACTGAAAGCATCTTCAATTCAGTCTTATGCCGATACTAATAAAAAAATAATTTTTTAATTTAAAAAAAAAATTTATTTTTTTGGTAATATTTTTAAGAAATTAGTTAATAGTTTCGTCGCACCGATCACTTCTACACTGTTAGAAAAAACTTGAAAATTCAGTCATTTTTTAATAACTCTGGTTGTTGAATTTAAATTCAATACAGGGTTGAATTGAAAATTCAAGAACATGAATTGAAAATTCAGATCCCTTTATTGAAAACTCAGACAATATTATTGAACATTCATAACTGTTATTGAAAATTCAAGTCTGTTATTGAGAATTCAAAACTGTTGTTGGAAATTCAAACTTATTGTTGAAAATTCAATAAAATAATGCTGAAAATCCAGAAAGATTTCAAGATGGATGATACTGAGCACAGATAGTAGGTCTGTCTAAACAAGCTTTCAAGTGTAAAGCGTTTAATGCACCTCAGGTCCTCGTACCTATAAATGTATTTTAATTACTTAGGTTTCAAACACTGTTAGAATGCTCAGAATTTGAAACTCATTGGAAATTTGCAATCAGTATTGTTTGAAATCTTCAAGGTTCAACGTGAGTGTCTAAGCGCTTGTTGCTTTCAAGATATACTTATAGTAGTACGTATAAAACTAATAGTGAAATAGTGTGCTTCATCTTCAATTATAAAAACAAGTGTACTTCAGAGGTAAGTTTCCTTTTATCATTTTGCATTTTATTTTATTTTGTATGCATTTATTTTGCTTCCTCATAGAAAACGTTTTGAAATCGTAACGATTATAAATTTGTTAAAAATAGATTAGATGGATACATTTTTATCTACCATGCATAAATTCTGAGTTTGAAGCCAATGTCAAGATGTAATAAAAAAAATTATAATTTCGAATTTCTAAACTTAGCATTAGGAGAACATTGTGCGAGACAAAAAATCGGCCTCCCGAGGTGCATATGCTATTTTCTATCACAAATGTACGAAAATCTCGTGTTTTGTAGCGGGTCAGCACTCGCAGTTTTACCTCTAACGTTCACTGACCTAAAAACTGTGAGTTCTGCCCCGCTTAAGGCGAACGAAAACACGAGGTTTTCATGCATGTGTGGTAAAATAGTTATTTGTATGGCAAGGGCGCAAAAATAGGGGGATCGAGAGTCGTGTGAAGTTTGCCGCACGAGCGAAGCGAGTGTGGCAATCACACGTAAGATTACGTGAATATTGCAGCAATATTACATTGAATATTACTAATATTGCGGGTAATGTCACGGTGATATCAACGTAATGTTAAAATGTCCGCGTCAAGGTGACATTACACGGTAATATTAAGGCAATATTAAAGTAATATTACAATGTAATATTAAGTTAATATTACAGTAATATTACAAACTTGTAATATTGCTTGTAATATTGCAGCAATATTACAAACTGCTTGTAACATTGCAGTAATATTACAAAGTGTAGTAAAACATGAAGAGACTTTTTGAAGTATATTATAAGAGTTAAGTAGCCGAGTGGTTTAAGGCGTCTACCTACTTGGTCAGTAGGTTCACTTTACAAAGGTTCAAGACCCAACGGCCCAAATTTTTTTTTACATTATATTTAATTGTAATATTACCACAATGTCATTTTAACATTACAGTAATATTTGTAACATTACTGTAATATAAACTTAATATTACATTGTAATATTACTTTAATATTGCCTTAATATTACCGTGTAATGTCACCTTAACGCGGACATTTTAACATTACGTTGATATCACCGTGACATTACCCGCAATATTAGTAATATTCAATGCAATATTGCTGCAATATTCACGTAATCTTACGTGCTACTTGGGGGCTCGAGATTCCCCTAGTTGCGCCCATGCTACACACACTATTTTCTCTAACACCTCGTGTTAAAAACTCGTGTTTTTTACGCACATGCATGCAAGAAAAGAGCAGAGGACTCTTTCCACGCGCACTTTACCCCATGAACACTACTCTTTAACAGTGCTGTCAAGTTCGGATACACAATATTATATTAGAGTTAGAAAATATTGGGTTTTCGAAGTTGGTAGCACTGTTCAAGAACAGCGTTCACGAGGTAAGGTGTGCGTGGAAAGTAGTCGTCTGCTCTTTTCTCGCATGCGTGTGCGTGGAAACACGAGTTTTCAACGCGAGATGTTAGAGAAAATTTTTTTTTTTTAATTTCAAATTTTTTTTCTTATTCTACGCACAAAAAGGCACATTTTTTCCTTAACAATTTTTCCCAAAAGTCAGTTGTTCTCAAGTTACCAACAATTGAAAAAAGAGGCTATTTTTATAAACAAATGATCATATCTTCCTTAAAAATTATCGTAGAGCAATTTCTAGAAAATCGTTTTAAAGGTGACAAAAAATGCTTTCAAATGACATTTGTAGAATTAAAATGTGATGATTTCTTCAAAAATTGGATCAATTTGAAATTTTTTAAAAAAAGTGAAATTTTTTTTTTTAATTTCAGCAATTTTTTTTTGAGCGGCACTGTAAATAATTTGTATAATTTACTTTTGTATTAAATATTATTGAAATTAATTATTTAAGGACGTTGGAACCCGAAAGCTGAGAGGGGCGTAGAAACACTTTTTCCTCCTTTGCTCGAAAATTTCCCTTTTATGAATTTTTTTTAGAAACACTGGACACTTTTTCAAAAAAAGGGCTATGGTAGACAAAAGTATTTGAAATAAGGAATTTTTTAAACATTTGTTTTATGCAAACAAATGTGCCTACAAGCGTCAAAATTAACACCCGTTTTGACATTGCAAGATTTTCCGTAAAAGATGGCCGCCGCCATCTCACTTGAGGCCCATGTCACGTAGCCTGTGCCCAGCTGACGAGCGGCGGACATCTTTTACGGAAAATCTTGCAATGTCAAAACGGGAGTTAATTTTGACGCTCGTAGGCACATTTGTTTGCATAAAACAAATGTTTAATAAATTCCTTATCTCAAATATTTTTGTCTACCATAGCCCTTTTTTTGAATAAGTGTCCAGTGTTTTTAAAAAAAATTCATAAAAGGGAAATTTTTGAGCAAAGGAGGAAAAAGTGTTTCTACGCCACTCTCAGCTTCGGGTTCCAACGTCCTTAAATAATAATTAATAATTATTAGTTATTTTTGTTTACATATTTTTCAAATATTGTATAAGAATATTTAATTATGAAAATTAGGAGATTGGATTGTATATAAACTGTATATCAGTATATACAAAGGATAAATAAATTCTATTCTATTTATTTATTTTTGATAATAATGGATATGTTCCAGAACTATTAAAATGTAAATAGCATATAATTCAGATCTGAACCTCCCAAAGTTATTTCTCTCGACTCTTAATTACCCGTCGTAGCCGAGTGGTAATAATAGCGTGCGATTACCGCGAGCGAATTCATCTATAGGGCCGTGGGTTCGATCCCCCCTTGAGCGCGCGAAATTTTAATTTATAGGTAAAGTGTTTACGTGTATTAAAATTGTTAATTAGTCTAAGGTCTATAATAATTAAGTGTTTAAATGTACAATTAATCTTAAATTATAAAAATAACAATTTAAAAACAGGATTGTTTTTTTTCCACACAGTCGTACGGAAAAATTACAGTAATGAAATATTATTATTATATTATTATTATTATTATTAATATTCTTTATTCAATTTTTTTTAAAACTATCTATTATTATAACTTATTATTATTATATTACTATTATTATAAATAGTATTATATCAATCAATGTTCGTAAAGCTTGTTCCTATAGCTTGTGTCGGTAGATTTGTCAGCCACACAGGATATCGCAAAAAAAAATTGACTTCGGCACAATTCAGATTTTCTATGCAGCCAATATTGTGCCAGCATTGCCAGTATTGGCGCAGTACTCAGCCGATGCTTTATTTCCTCTTGGGTAACAACAAACAATTAAAGCAAATAAAACAAAATAAACAAAAGCACTTACTCACACTAAGAATATTAAATAATAGAAGAAATGAAAACAACAACAGAATGTTAAAGATATCAAGAGTTACAGACGTGTAGCCACAATGGAATCTTAGATTGTACTGAATTTAATGAAAAATTGTACTAAATTGTACTGACCAATGAAGTTACGTCAAGTTACGTTAAGTGACATGCAATTAACGAAAATTAAACATATACTTTGGCGGGAAATTTGAAAATTTTAAATTCATAATAAACAAAAAAAGGTAAATATGGCTTACATTTTTATTAAAATAAAAAAATTAAAGGTAAATTTTGTATTTTTGTAAATATATCAAACAATTTGCATCTAAATAACCATAAAAATAAACAAAAATAGTGGAATATTTAAAAAATACAGTCAGTACAGTTGTACTGAAAGTGGCAACACTGACTTGCGACGCTGGACAACAAACGGACATTTTATTCGCGCATGCGCATGAATAAAAATGACTAATCTTTGATATATTTAACACGTTTATGTATTATATTATATATTTTCATATATAGGTATATATTATATTATATATTTTTTATTATATTTATATTATTATGTTATACTTTATTATATATATATATATATATATATATATATATATATATAATATCTAATGCTGTACAGAAATTGTGTTCAGTTTTTCCTAAATGTTTTACATATGTAATAAAAAATAGTGTATTTTCAATAGAAACATCTGAAAACAGAAGTCTTAAATTTTTTTTTTTCCTCTTTACGCAGTTCGTCGCTTGGGTGAAGAACTACGCCAATTCAGATTAGTGCTGAAAACTCTGCCATTCTAACAAACATTTGAAGAACATGCCATTTCAGAAATCGCATTTTTTCCCTCTTTTCAAGTAGAAATTATTGGAACAAGAAGTGTGTTAATGACAGTTATTTTTCTCTTAAGTTAAACTTGAATATTCAGTAATTTACTTCAGAGCATAAGTTTTCACTTTTTAAATTATATTATTATATTTATTTCAAGCTAAAATATGAGAAAAATTGTAATATCCGAATTGGCATGTTCTTCAACTGTTATCTGGAATGGCGCAGTTTTCAGCACTACTCTGAATTGGCGTAGTTCTCCATTCATACGACGAGTTACTGATTGATAAAGAAAATTTTCTTATAAATACGCGTTTAATTTACTCATAAATACGCGTGTCAAAAGTGCTGTATTTATAGAAACGTTGCATTTCATAAATTCATAACTTCCGTAATTTACATCCCATAAAAAAATTAAACAATGCGTAAGTATTTTCTTTTTTTTCATATAAATACAGAAAACAAGTATTCCATTGAAAAAAAAAGTTTGAATGAAAACTTTTCGAATATTAGAACTTAAACAAAAATTAATATTAAAAAATTGATAATTGTAAGAAATAACCATTTATAAATCAATAAATATCTTTTGATACTCTGAATAGAGAACACAAAAACCAATCTAAACATAAGTACTATTTTGTTTTGTCTTCTATCACGTAATCAAAATCGGAACTTCAAGTCATTTCATTTTTGTTAATTCTATTATTAACAGTTTTTTTTCTTTTTTTGTTGTTGTTCATGGTATAACCATAGAAAACCTATTTTCTGGTTTTCTCAGTTTAACTTAGTAAATATTAGAAATTTCGAAAAATGTTTTAATTAAAGATAGTAGTATTCTTAAAAACACACACTTTAAATCCTACACAATTTTGTGGTATATTTAACTAGTCCAGTCATTCTGTGTAAATTTGACTGATAATTGTTTTCTGTACCATTTCTTAATGATCGGTTAATGTGTAATAGTGTTAATAAGAGACATATGTTTTGGTCCAAAAATTTTTGTCCTTAAGATGTTTAAACAATCATTGAATGTGCTAAACTATAGTTTTTTGCTTACAGGTGATTATGTAATTATCTATCAGAAAAAAAGTTTACATAAAAAATGTAGTCCTTAAAAAGATCTGTTAAAGGGCACCTCGCAAGTTGGAATGTGATTAATTGTTAATTCGCAAAATAATTAAAACAAGCTAAAATAGTATATTTTAAATTATTAAATAACTTTACAAATAATTAAGTTACAGTTATAATACTTATTTGGAATATTGTTCTTGTGTCCCACAATACGTTAACAAAAATTGGATTCGATACGATGAATAGTTTTTTTTATAATTTTATTTGTTATTTAAAAAACTGGTTTTTTTAAAGGAATTACAAACACATTGGCTGAAACAATTTAAACTATTTTTATTAAATTTAACTCGAAAAGAGTCAAACTATCACGCCTACTTATAAATTTCTTTATTTTTTATTGTAAAATTGTAAATAAATTGGTTCAAAGAAAATGCACTTTAAAAAGTAGCATTGTAGTCAAAAGGGTGGGGGAAATAATATTTTTTTTAAAAAAATTTTTTGACTGCCCTACTAAAAATAAGATCAGAATTAATCAAGAATGGTCAGCAGTTCTGAACAGTCCTGACAATTCTCACCATTTGTGACGGGTCTCACCATTTCCAACCATACAGTTACTAAGCTCCTCCCATTCAACTCCCACTATTTTTAAGACTGCGACTATTTCTCAACGTATATATAACTTATATTTTATATTACGTTAATTTGTAATTATAAATAACAAATTTATATTACACTATACAAGTTTAGAATTATATTCTATGTGTTAATCGTTTAATAATCATAATTTACTACTGATAAGTAATTAACTTACTCGCTTTATGCTATACATTACAAAAATTATTAGCTTTATGCTATGTTTCTGACCAGATTCGTCCAGAAACGTAACAAAACTGGATTAAAATGGTCAGACTTCCTGACCAGATTTCTGACCAATTCTGTCCTAATTTTTAGTAGAGTGTGTATTTAATAATATTTTTAATTAAAACTTACAGTATATGCAGATAACTATTTGAAGTAATTGATAAAAAATTAATAAACGTGTGACTTTTATTTTTGTTATAAATACAGCAGGTGAAGGTAAACAGAAAATTTATTTTTGACTGTGGTGGTGGAGTGGGGAAACTCGCAATCGCACTGCAAACTCTCGCATCAAATGACTTGAAACCGTTAAAAATTATACAAATTTCAATTTCTCCTCTCAAAATAGATGGATTTTTGTCATTTTTTTAAAAATGTAATGTATTTTTTTCTGCTTATTCCAAATATGTCATTGAATTTGGAAAAAATTCACATTGTTTGTTGGAAATCGTTATCTTTTAATTTCGTCTTCTTCTATTATGCAGTTAAAAAGTTGTTTATTCAAAGTTGTATTGTTAAAACATCACAAATGTATAAAGCTAGATGTAAATAATATGTTTATAGAAAAAATACGTCTTTTTCTTTAAATACAGCTGACAGTCAATATGCACTTTTGTAAATCAGATATTCGGTATGGTAAATTATTATTCATTACTTTTTGAATGCTGTTTATGTTCTATACTGTAAATAAGGATTTAATAAAGCAGGGGCGTAGACAGGGGTGTGGGTTTGGTGCTTCACATCCCTCCCAGAAATTTTTTTCTTTCTACGCCCCAGGAATAAAGTATTAAGAATTATTTTTACACAATTAAACATATAGACATATTCCTTAAATTTTTCTATAAATAACAAGTAAACAAAACGAATGGCACTTTCAGACTGACGAATGTTTCAGAAAATGGATTCTTATACCTAAAATTCTTTTTTTAACAATATACCATTTCTACAGATAACAATTTTTTTTACCCCGTTACTTATAAAAGTTGGATGCTTCAAAAGTCGCCTCTCCAAATACCTTGCGAACCTTTACTTGCAGCCCTGTGCGCAAGAGGGGGTTTTAGGAGTTTAACCCCCCCCCCAGAGACTAACTTTAAAAATTTTCACTTTTTCTGATTACACAATTATTTTTAATAAAAAACGAAGTTTTTACAAATTTTTTTTGAAGCCCCCCCCCCCAGAAGCAAATCTTACGCACGGGCCTGTTTACTTGCACTGTTCAGGTAAAGTGTAAACGGCTTAGGTACTTCACTTTTTTTTAGTAATACTTTACTATGAACAAGTTCGAAACAAATTCCTTATGACCTTTTGCGATACATTTTAAAATTAACATATAAAACAATAATGTACTTTACTATTTTCATTTTCTTATTTCTTTCTTTCTCATTATGTAAAAAATAACTGATTATTAGTTAAAGTAATTTTTAGGTTAGGTCAATATAAGTTACCTTTCAGTAAAAGTTATTTTTATCTAATTCAGATTTAGAGAGTTTAAAAAAAAACCTTGTCGTTCCTGTAGCTTTATAAACGTTTGTTTTGACTGTTAGCTGCATTTAAAGAAAAAGACGTATTTTTTTCTATAAACATATTATTTACATCTAGCTTTATATATTTGTGATGTTTTAACTAAACAACTTTGAATAAATAACTTTTAAATTACATAATAGAAGAAGACGAAATTAACAGTTAACGATTTGCAACAAACAATGTGAATTTTTTCCAAATTCAATGACATATTTGGAATAAGCAGAAAAAAATACACTACATTTTTTAAAAAATGACAAAAATCCATCTATTTTGAGAGGAGAAATTGAAATTTGTATAATTTTTAACGGTTTCAAGTCATTTCCCTATTGAAAAAACT
Source organism: Ganaspis brasiliensis (assembly GCA_037103525.1). NCBI lineage: Eukaryota > Metazoa > Arthropoda > Insecta > Hymenoptera > Figitidae > Ganaspis > Ganaspis brasiliensis. The sequence continues at coordinate 1,759,687 of JAZKLR010000219.1, forward strand.
CATATGAGATCTCATATGAGATCAGATGTGGTTTCCTATATAGAAACTCATATGAAAACTCATGTTCATATAGGAATTCATGTGTGATCTTATATGAGATCGCATGTAAAATCGTATATGAAATTGAGACACGATTTGATATGTGAATTCATATGGGAAATAGTTGTGTTTTTGACAAGAGATCTTAAATAAGATCTCACATGAGATCTCATATAAGATCACACATGAGATCTCATATACGATCACATATGAGATCTCATATAAGATCACACATGAGATCACACATGAGATTTCATACGAGATGACACATGAAATCTCATATGAGATCTCATATGAGATCACACATGAGATCTCATATAAAATCACACATGAGATCATACATGAGATTATACAAATGAATATGCGTTTCTATAAAGCAACTCATGTGGATTCCTATTTGATTTCGTATGTGAATTCTTATGTCAAATCTAATATCAAATCTCATATCGAATCCCATATCAAATCTCAAAAGCCCTTAATGAACAACAGATTTAAATGTTTTCGTCATATACTTATCTGACAAGTATTATTCTTCTGCAAAGAGTTTTTTTTTCCATGATTTGGGTCTCTATGTTCTCGTTCTTCTTATATATCTTTTCCTCTTCATGTCGATAGTGAGAGAGGATGAACATACAGCCACCTTGTGACAGTTGTCTTAACTAAGACCTACATGAGAACTTATATGAGATCTCATGTAGAATCTCATGTGGAATCTTATGTAGGTCTTAGTTAAGACAATTGTCGCAAGGTGGCTGTATGTTCATCCTCTCTCACTATCGACATGAAGAGGAAAAGATATATAAGAAGAACGAGAATATAGAGACCCAAATCATGGAAAAACAAACTCTTTGCAGAGGAATAATACTTGTCAGATAAGTATTAGACGAAAACATTTAAATATTTGTTGTTCATTAAGAGTTTCTGAGATTTGATATGGAATTCGATATGAGATTTGATATTAGATTTGACATAAGAATTCACATACGAAATCAAATAGGAATCCACATGAGTTTCTTTATAGAAACGCATATTCATTTGTATAATCTCATGTATCATCTCATATGAGATTTCATGTGTCATCTCGTATGAAATCTCATTTGTGATCTTATATGAGATCTCATATGTGATTTTATATGAGATCTCATATGTGATCGTATATGAGATCTTATGTGTGATCTTATATGAGATCTCATGTGAGATCTTATTTAAGATCTCTTGTCAAAAATACAACTATATTTCCCATATGAATTCACATATCAAATCGTGTCTCAATTTCATATACGATTTTACATGCGATCTCATATAAGATCACACATGAATTCCTATATGAACATGAGTTTTCATATGAGTTTCTATATAGGAAACCACATATGATCTCATATGAGATCTCATATGAGTTTTTTCAATAGGGTTGACGCGAGAGTTTGCAGTGCGATTGCGAGTTCCCCCACTCCACCACCACAGTCAAAAATAAATTTTCTGTTTACCTTCACCTGCTGTATTTATAACAAAAATAAGAGTCACTCGTTTATTAATTTTTTATCAATGACTTCAAATAGTTATCTGCATATACTGTAAGTTTTAATTAAAAATATTATTAATTACAGTCAAAAATTTAAAAAAAAAAAAATTATTTCCTCCACCCTTTTGACTACAATGCTACTTTAGCACCAAAGAGTTTCAATGACAACTTCTTAATTATAAAACTGTTACTGTATTCGATAAATCTAATATATGTGTGCATGATTTTTACAAGTGTGACAGTAAAAAAACAGAAGTACATATTTTTTTAATATCAGGAATTACTGTATACAAAAAAGATGATTTTAATGACTTTTTATTTTACATTAAAAACTACTTATTTCTTTATGCAGGGGGAATTATTTACTTCCTTATATCACTAAATAAAGCAATAAGTTTATGATTTACAATTAAATAATGAAAACGTAAGCACGCGCGCTCCTGCGCGCTCTCGATCTGGTTTTTTTAAAATACAGTAGAACCTCGATAATTCGAATACCTCTCTAACTCGATGAAAATACCCATTTCCGTTCCTTAAAGCTTAAAAACCTCTATAACTTGAATTCTAAAACCTCTATAACTCGAAGTAATTTTGATTCCCCTAGAACAACTTTTCAATGTTTCAAAACCTCTATAACTCAAAGTTTAGTTTTGCAACCTCTATAACTCGAAGTAAGTATGTATGGCCCTTTAAACCTCTATAACTCGAAGGTTTAGTTTGTCGTTACCTCTATATCTTGAAGCTAATACAATACAATATTGACGGTCGTGAATTGTTATAAAACAGAGGTCCCTGTATTGAATTTAAAAACTGTTTTTGCGTGTTTAGTATACATTTATATCTTTAAGAACAATGAGTGCGAAACGAAAATTAAAAACTTGATTATATGCGGAAAAGTTAAAAATTATTGAAGATGTGAAAAGTGGTAGAAAAAAAGATATTGCTTTAAAATATGACATATCTTTCAACAATAACATTCAACAATAATTAAAAATCAGGCTGGAGTATTTTCAAAGGAAGATTGCGGAGAAAATTTATCGTTAACAGACTAATAAACAATAAACAATAAACAATAAACAATAAAGATTAAATAACATATTTATTTTAATATTTAAAAGTTTTGTTTAAAATTAGCAATTGTACGACGTATAGAAACTTTTCTATTATATATGAATGCACAGTATACGAAAACCTCTATATCTCGAATTATATTTTCAGAAACCTCTATTGCTTTTAAATTCGACTTATCGAGGTTCTACTGTATTTCAAATTTAATAAAATGTAAAAAATTTCTAGAATTATTGTTAAATTTTTTTAAAATATTTCATATTCTGACAATATTTGTTATATTTATTTATTTCTTATATTTCAATGATTTGTATTTTAGTTCACTAGTGACCCGATGATGGTGGCAAATTAAACCACCAAAATGTTGTCATATAAAAAAAATAGTGTTTTCTATTTTTCCCTAACCTTAAAAAAATCAAAAAAAATTAATTTCTTGTAAAAATAATGGAAGAAAAAATACTACTTATGACGTTTAATATTATAAAGAATTATTTTAAATGAATTTATCACTCGGTGAAGTTATTAATTCTTAGGAAATTATCAATCACTCCGAGTCAATAAAATACACAGATGGTTTTTTGATTGATAATTTGCTTAGAATTATTATTATAAAGAATTGTTTAAATTCTAAATAATTTATAGTGGTATTTAATAGTTTCTGACTTATAAATTACTATTTATGAATTTATTATTTATGGTTATTATTTATCAACTAGTGCTTATGCGGCGGATTTGCGTAGCACGTGACGTTGAGGGTTTGAATCCTCTGTTACGTGCGACTTTTAATTATAAGTGTTTAATTGTTTAGATTTAAGAAATATGTTGTGTGAAAATTGTAAAAACCTTTATAAATAAAGAAATGATTATTTAAAGGAGTAAATACCACAAATAATGGAATAAAAACTTAGTTAATAAAAAAAAAATAACAAATAAAGTAGAATTTATTTTTGAATAACAATTTAAAATTAGTTTTATGATTTTCAAATTACAGTTTAATATTTTATTATTAATCCTTGTTTTATATTGTATGTTATTATTATTATTTGTTTGAATTTCCCCAGAATTATTATTATTACTTATTATACTTATTAATTTTATTATATTAATCAATGTTCATAAAGCTTGATCCAATAGCTTATGCCGGTAAATTTAGGGTCTGACACACGGGTTTTTCGCAAATTAAAAATTTGCCTTTGGCCAAATCTAGAATTTCTATGCAGTCAATGTTGCGCCAGTACTGACAGTACCGAACGTAGTTATCATCTCAGAGTTATGCCAGTACTGTGACAGATTAGGCTGCCAGTACCGCGCCGAGATTGCCAGTATTCAGCTAACGATTAATTTCCTCTTGGGTATCCTATGAGTTAGCAATCAAGAAAAAAATTATTTTCTGAGTTATAGAAGTTCAAGGTCTAACACAAAACGAGAAAAAAAGTAATTATTTATCAAGTGGAATTCTGCCCTACGCCGAGAATCACCCGTATAATACATTGTTACCTGAGATTACACTTTTATAATCACACCTAATGTTGAAACGCATTTTTACAATTAGTAAGTAATATAACAATGTATTGTTGATACCTAAGTGTGCATACAAACACATATATTGTGCACAGCTGAATGACGAAGAACGTGTAGAAAACAGCTTCAATCACGAGATGTATCTTAACTGCATTGATTTTTTCCATCTTTGAAGCATTCTTGTGGATATGCGTCAATACAATTAAAGAAGTAAACTCTGCAAACGTACGAGTCATACATATCCTCGGAATATCTCGGAATATATATATATATATATATATCCTCCCACCTATCAACGTGCTACATTCAGAAAACGATTTTTAAGATTATGGCAAGTGAATAAACTTCACTTTTATTATCTAAGAGAGTCTGAAACTCGTGAATGCTAGATCAGTCAATCTGGTGTAAATAAAGAAATAATAACAAATGTAACAGATAATATTCTAGCATATTAGTTTTTATTATTTATTAGTGTAAATTTTAAATAAACTCCCACAGAACATTTTCTAATAAGTAGTCTTTTATCATTTTAAAAGGTAAGCTTAAGAATTTACGTAAGAATTCAATTTTGAATTCGCGCTAAAATTCAGATTCAAATTCTTTAAAGTATAGTTGTAATTTACTACAGAATAAAAACAAATAACATACTGGAAATTATAAAAACTTTAATACTTTTTGAAATAAGAAAACTGTTGTAAAAATTTTTAAATATAAAATATATAGGTATATGGGACATTTCACGTGAAATTTACATTCAGAAAATTTTCTTTTAGAATAATTTTTTTCTGATTCTATATAAAAAATAAAGAAACACGTATTCTTTTATTTTCTTATTGATAGAAAATTACAGAAGTTCTAAATTGTTTTAATTTCACGTTCTCAGAAACATACCACTTTTGACATGAGTTTTTCTGCGTTATTACTAGACAAGTAAGTTTAAATTGGTGTGCCTTAACGTTTAACTGAGATATTTATAATTATTCGTCGTTGCATGAAGTTTAAAATATGAATTTTAGAAATGAGCAGCTTCAACTTATAATTTCCTTTGTATTGAACTTCTTTCGTTTCATTTCGGAAATGCATATTTTAAACTTTGTGCAACGACCAAGTATGATAAACTAGCAACATTAACGCACGCCCAAGCGTGCGAAAAACATTACCTGGTCATTTATAACTATCAATTTTTGAAAATACAAATAAGATTAATAAATTAATGAAATTTGTTATTCTAATAAAATTAATATTTTAGATATATATAATTTTCATTCTATGCAAAGTAAAATCGTTGCTGATTTCAAGCAGTAGAATAATAAGTAAAAGTAAACAAAAAGTGTTTTAAAAAAGCACGAATTTTCCAATTTTATATTTAAAAAATTAAAAATAATAAAAAAATAAATAAAAGAAAAAAATAGCGTATGTAGGTACATAACAAGTTAAAATTTGTTGTTGTTGAAAGAATAGTTTTTTGGACAAAGTGTATGTATTCAAACTTCTATAATTTATACGAACTTTAATTGTTTCAAACTTCTAATGAGGAAAATTTCTATTCTTGAAAAGTTCTAACAACTCAAATTTTAATTTTTCCAAACTTAAAACAGTTTGAACAAACTGTTGACTCAAATTTATTTTAACTTCGATTAATTCACATTTCTATATATTAAAGTCTTTATATTTATATTTAATTTTTTTCTAAATACCCAATTATTTTAATCTCCTACATTTATAAAGTAACAAATATAATCTTAATTTTATTTATACGATTCTAAATTGTTTTAAACTTTAATTAATATAAAAAAAATTTACTCATATTTTTATATTATAATAAACTTCAGTTATTTTAAACTTTTAATTCTTTAAATTTTAATTAATCAAAATTTTAATTCATACAATTTTAATTATTTTAAACTTTATATATTTTCAAAATCTAACAAAATCTAACAAAAATATAAATATTTTTAAATTATTTTAAACATTATCCATTATATAAAAACTTCTAATTATATAAAAAAGTTTCATTGTATATTGAAGCTTCAATCAGCCCAAATTTTGAAAATAATAATTTAGACTATAATTTGAATCAATGAAAATTGGCCCTAACGGGATTTGAAATTAAATGAAATTTATATTAAAAAAAAAAAATTAAAATTGTGAAAACTTCAAATGTTTAGTTGTTAATATTCAGAATAATAATAAAAACGCAAGGATTGGTTAAAATTTAGATAATTTAAAATTCAACGAGATCATTAAGTTTCTTACTAGTGCTGATAAATATCACATTATGTTTTTTTAATAAAGTTAAGATCTGAATTAAACATTTTATATATTTTCTTAAATTTTAACCAGTCTTTCAATGATTGAAAATACTTTTATAAAACACATGTATAACTGAATTTATCGATTTCTCCGAGTCAGTCAAAAATTTAAAAGTAAAGGTTAAAAAAAAACACTTTTTTTTTACGTTTTGACAGACAAAGCTGTCGTCATCAGAACTGTAAAAATTTATTTAAAAATGGATAAGATACTTTACAAAGAAATACATTAATAAAATTTACAATATGAAAAAAAATAGTTGTAAGTTACCTTATAAAAAGTTTTTTTTTTAATTTAAATAGGAAAAGTCATAAATATAAAATTGATAAAATTATTTTATACTTGAAAGAGTCAAGACGTCAACAATACAGTGCCTGACAAATAACTGAATTTAATAATATTGAGATCGATGATTTAAGTGTGTGAAGATTACAAGGTTAAACTTGAAAAGTTAATGACGGAAAACAATAATTACATTTTTCGATTTTTAATCGTATTTGATATTTCTTAAAAATGGTCTATATTTATGATTCAAATATTGAACATCTTCTTTTTTATTTATAGAATTTTCATGTAATTGGATTTATATCATTTCAGAAATAAGGCGTTTTTGTAGGTTTTCTTCTATGTCTAAAATTATGCTGTTATTCCAATCAAAGTCGTGATTAAAATTTTCTCTGTGTGTTGCTATTACTGAACCTTTTATAATTTTGTGTTCGTTGGTGCGTTTAAATAGGGGTCTTTTTATCTCTCCAATGTAACTGGCTGGACAATTATGACAATTAATTTTATAAACAGTATTCGTTAGATGTTTCTTCTCTGTTTTATCTTTACCTTTTTTTATAATGTTATTTAAATTACTTTATAAGAAGGAAATTCCCGGTCGGTTTGTAATTGAAAGGAAGATTTCAACCTTACCGGTAAAGCGACATCTATTACTCGATGCCTATTACGCTCTTGGTTCGAGCTTTTGGTGGTAAATTTAAATTTAAATTCGATTGGTTTTCCGAACTTAAATTAAACTTTAAAATTTTTTGTTCTGAAAAAATAAGCCGTGGAAGAGCACACCGTGCAACCGAGAGGACTCGAACCCCTGCCAATGGATGCCTATCCGGGGACTTATACCCTATTAGTGCACCTTGCCAACACGACATGACTCTCCACTTTCTTATTCTTCCAGAACAAGCCCATACTGACGTCAAAGGCTATCTTTTATTTTATAAGAAGGAAATTCCCGGTCGGGAATTTAAATTACTGTTAACTGATGCAATAGAACAAATATTATATTTAAAAAAAAAGGAAAATGGTTTATAAAATTGTTCTATATATGGTACAACTAGTTTGGGAACCAGTCTGTTATAATTGTTATAGTTTTTAAAATAAGTAGTTGTGATTTTACTGTTGATATTCTTTTTTTAACGAATTTGTTGATAAAATGTGAAGGATAGTCATTATTTAATAAAATGTTTTTAACTGTTGAAATGTGCTTGTAGAATTTCTCATGTGACAACTTCATAGCACTATCTACCAGATTATACGTCATAGCGATTTTTTTGAGAGAGTGGATGTTTCGAGTAAAAGTTTAAAACTCTTCCGGAAAATGTAGGTTTAGTGTACCAATTTGTGATTAATTTATTGTTGTCATTAATTAGTGATATGTCAGGAAAATTTATTTTTTATTTTGTTCAGTTTCGAAAGTGAACTGTAAATGTTGAGCGTATGAATTAAAAATGTTAATAATTTCATCTATTTTATCTATTGGAATGCAAGTGATTATATCATCCACATACCGCTGATAAAATGGAGGTTTAAAACTGAGTCTTTTAAGACAATCACTCTCTAAATCATCCATGACCATATTCGCAAATAGACTTGAGATGGGAGAACCCATTGGTGTACCAAATAATTGCTGGTAATATTAAAGAGGAGTTGAAATTTGGAAGGAAATTTACTTCTTTTGAAATTGCTGGTAATATTGGTCATTGAACTTGAAAAAAGTGTTATCCATGAGAAAATCCGAAACGTCCAATAAGTCATCTAATGGGATATTGGAATGTCGTTATATCTTATAGTGTTTTAGGTATGCAAAATGGATATATGAAAAGGATATAAAAAGTGTAATCTCTTTCTATCCTAATATTTCTTTCCCTTTTTACTCTCAGCAAGGATATAACGTATATGTTAACATTTGTAACTCCATCAGTGGCCTCGTGTATACAGCCCTATTGAAAAAAATGGCCACATTTGTGCCCTCATTTGTGCCCACATTTGAGGTTTCAAATGCGGCCACAAATGTGGTAGCGGATTTAAAACAGCATATGCGCCCACAAATGAGGCCTCAAATGTGAGCACAAATGTGGCCTCCAATGTGGGCACAAATGAGGCTTCAATAAACCCACATAGAAAAAATATAAAATAAAAAAATATTATTGATCTTGATTTACACATGAAAAACATGAATTATTTTACGAACTTTTGATTATTTATAAAACTTATATAGGTCAATCAATTTGTTTTAAGATAAAAAATATGCGATTTTTGTATTGCTTAAGTTGTATTTTCAGCATGAAAAAAATTTTTTGTCAAAAAACGATCTTTTATGAAAAAAGATGCTAAAAAAATTTGAATGGGTATTTTAAAAAATCCCTGTGTCCAAATTTAGATATTCATAAGCTTAATAAGTCATCGAATTTTATTGAAATCCGTTGAAGTATTCTGGAGATACCTTCTCTCTAAATTTCTTAGAGTGAAACCTCACTCTTAAAGAGTGAGATTTCACTCCAGGCAAGAGTGAAAATTGAGCCACTCCATATGGAGTGAATGTTCACTCATTGAAAGAGCGAATTTATTCACTCTATAGATAGAGTGACGAGTTCACTCTAATTAGAGTGAATTTTTCAGCTGATTTAAAATGGCGGCTCATTCCTCTTAGATCAAATTTCCCACTCCAATTTTAGATTGGGTAAATTAAAGCTTTTGGAAATTTGCATAACATAACTTTAAAGGAATAATATCTTATTTTTGAAAAATAAAAATAATAAATAAAAATAAATATTGAATCTCTTGAATAACTTTCTGTCAGTACAGTGGTATTTTCGTATTTATTTAGTCTCAAGGATATTTGTCATTTATATTATTTTATAACACTTTATTATATTATATTTACAAATAAAACATACAACTTAATACTAACGCTAAACTTATATAATTAAAATATTTGACGCTGAGGGGTCTCGAACGTGCGACCCCCAGGCCTAAAGCCCAACGCTCTAACCACTATGCTATACGCTCGTTGGTACAAAACTTACGAACTGCCGTTATAAGTTATACGTGCTTACGTTCACTCAAAACAGAGTGAAAGTTTCACTCTAAGTCTTGGAGTGAATATTCACTCCAACCACTGGAGTGAATTTCTGCACTCTTTCCATTAGAGTGAGCGATTTCACTCTTTTAGAGTGAACTTTCACTCTATCTGGAGTGAATGTACATCTCACTCCTAAATTAGAGTGAAATATTCACTCTAAGAAATTTAGAGAGTTGGTGACAAAAAACGCTATACACACATACACACACACACGCACACATACATCTCGACATTTGCTTAAAAATCAAAATTTACGCTTTTTAGATAAAAATAAATCGATTTAGAGTATTTTTGGAAAACCACAATTTTTAACGATCACAAAGCTTCCTATAAGGTAAATGTCCCAATTAGTGTCCTAGTTAAAAATTTTCGTGAGTTTATGAAGAAAAAATTCGTTTCATATTTTTTTATGGAAATAATTTTTTACATTAACATGAAGCTACTCTTTTTCTGAATTGAAAATGATTTTGATTCAAGTTTTATTATAAAACTGTAATAAATTATCGTTTTTTAAAAATATAATGTACCAATTTGTGCTGACACATGAAAAATGCATGGCGATTGTCATTTTTTTCTTGATTTGTCAAAATAGACGACAAGGCTATGGTTTTTCTGTAAAATTTTATATTTTTAAGTGAACCAGGATCATAAAACACAAATCAACACGATGAATATAAAAAGTTAAATTGAAAATATTTTTTTTACACTATTTTCGTATTATTTTTATTTTATTTTGAGCATTTAAATTCAGTTGAGTATAAATTGGTACATGGACACAAATTGGGACGTTTACCTTATGAGGAAGAAAAATTAAATAAATAGGAAGAAAATGAAGGAATGTTTATTTCCCTAATTAAACAAACTGTAAAAAAATATAGAAAGTAAAAAAAATTAATAAAATTTGGGTATAATCTACTGAAAAATTAGAATTAATAAAAAAAATACAAAATGTAAACATAAATAAAAAGGGAAAAAAGAAATTTAAAAACCCTTTAAAAATAAAAAGTTTAGGTAAATTAAACCAAATTTTTTTTTATAATGTTACACTTAAAACAAGTCCAACAATAAATATAAAGAATAAAAAAAATCTAAAAATGTTAAGAAAGAATAAATAAGTTCACAAAAAAGCTGACAAAAAAATAGGCAAATCACAAGATGTGAAAACAAATTGAATAAAACAAAAAAATGATCGCATTTATTTTTAAAAATATGGAAATACATAATTATGAAAATCAACGGAATATAAAGTTTAGTGAATATTATAAGAACAAAATTGTATAAAATAATATTAAATAATTTAGATACATATAAGAACAAGACAATTAAAAAAATCCAAAAATAAAAAGACACATACACAAAAAAAATCAAAAGTAAAAAGAGACAAAATCTCAGAATTTTGTAAAAATAAGAAATTGAACAGTTTTGAAAAAATCAAATTACTTAGAAAAATGGTAAAAATTAAAAATAAGATTATTGTGAATATGAAAAAAATATATTTTTGCATTATTTTGCATTAATTAATGTGCATTTAAGTTTCAATTAATTTAAATTCAAAAGTTTAAACAAATTGAAATATCAGTTAATTAAAGTTTGGAACTTATTTAATTTTTATGGACTTAAAAATATAAAAATACAGTACCGTCGGAAATTGTCAGTCCACCCATTTTTTAAGGTTTGAAAAACATCTTTAAACGTACAAAGTACAAATATTAAAATTTTTTTGTGTTTATTTTCTTAAAGAAGATAAAATTTTAAGGAAAATAAGGCCTGAGTGAAGTGATTTAGTCAATTTTTCTTTGAAATATGTTAAAAAATGTGGAATTTTTAATGTTTTAGAAAAATTAAAATTACTCTCGAAATAATATAGATTTTTCAAAGTTTTTATGCTTGTTTTTAAGGAAATTTTCTAGAGAATGAGACTATTGCTTAGGCATTAATGTGCAATTTTTTTCCTAGCATATGCAAGGCTCGGAAGTTGGACCAAAAAATATAAAAAAATTATTGTTTATATCTTAATATCAAATACAGCTATATAAAATATACCAAGGTCATAATTGTCAATAACTTTCGGAAGGAAGTAATATAATATATATATTGGAATTTTAAAAATTATTTTTATGTCAAAATAATGTCTTCAAAATTTTATAAACTTTTTGGTCCAACTTTCGAGCTTTGCATATGCTAAGAAAAAATTGCACATTAATGCTTAAACAACAATGTTATTCTCCAGTAAATTCCCTTTAAAACAAGCATATGAACTTTAAAAAACCTTTATTATTTCAAGAGTAATTAAAATTTTTGTAAAACATTAAAAATTCCACATTTTTTAACATATTTCAATGAAAAATTGACTAAATCACTTTAGTCAGGCCTTATTTTCCTCAAAATTTTATCTACTTTAAGGAAATAAACACAGAAAAATTTTAATAATTATACTTTGTACTTTTAAAGACGTTTTTCAAACCTTAAAAAATAGGTGGACTGACAATTCCCGACGGTACTGTATAATACTATTTTTGGCTACCCAGGCGCGAGAAACCAATGCTGACGCTGGATGGAGCCTTGATTCTAGCTTTGACACCCAGAGTGGGTAACCGAGACTGGGAACAGTCTTTAAATCACTGTCGTTCAATATTGGTTGAAGATTGGACACCAATGCTCGTTCCATGCTTGATTCAAGACTGCTTAAATCCTCATGCGCGAAGCTTGAACATCCAATCTAGATTCAAGCTTGAATCAACTGTGACACAATTGCTCAACTTATCATATTACATATTTTTTTATATATATTAAAGTATATACATATAAAAAGTATTATTAATTAAATAATAAATATTACAACTGCTGCAGATTTAGTAATTTTATGAATATTTACTATTAAATTTGTATAAAATAAACTATAAATAAACAAACAAAAATTATGTAATTTTACTTAATTGTAAGATATATTAGAAGTAAATTAAATTTGTAAACAATTATTTTCTTATTTTAAAAAAATAAATTTCAAAGAATCATAACCAAACGAAATAATTTAAAGACCATTTTCAAATTTGAAAAATATTGAAGATATGATTACGTGCTCGATAGCGTAATTTTTTAAAATCATTCATTTCAAAAAAACTTTAATTATACAAATTGAATAAATTTCCTTATTTAAATAAAAGTGCCTTTCAATACATTATATATAAACAATTTTTATAATTTACTTTTGTATTATATATTATTGAAATTAATTATTTAAATAATATTATTAAATTTAAGTTATAAATAAAAATGATAAATTATTAGTTAATTTTGTTTACATATTTTGCAAATATTTTACAAAAATATTTATTTATAAAATATTAATAAGTTAGGATCGAGATTGGATTCTATAAACTGTATATCAGTAAATACAAAGGATACATAAATTCTATTCTATTTATTTAAATAATATTTAATTTTTAAATAAAAATATTAAATTAAAGTTATAAATAATTAAATAATAATTAATCATTATCAGTTAATTTTGTTTACATATTTTGCAAATATTGTATAAGAATATTTATTTATAAAATATTAATAAGTTAGGAGATTGGATTGCATAAACTTTATATCAGTATAAACGAAGGATAAATAAATTCTATTCATTTATTTTTGATAATGAATATGTTCCAGAACTATTAAAATGTAAATAGCATATAATTCAGATCTGAACCTCCCAAAGTTATTTCTCTCGACTCTTAATTACCCGTCGTAGCCGAGTGGTAATAATAGCGTGCGTTCACCGCGAGCAAATTCGACTATAGGGCCGTGGGTTCGATCCCCCCTTGAGCGTGCGAAATTTTATTTCATAGGTTCAGTGTTTATATGTATTAAAAATGTTAATTAATCTTAGGTCGATAATAATTAAGTGTATAAATGTGCAATTAATCTTAAATTATAAAAAAAAAACAATCTGAAGAATATCAACTTAAATAATTATAGATGAACATTAAAATTTTTTTTTATTTTATTAATTTTATGATAATCTGCAGCAGTACAGTAATTAAGAAAAAATGATAATAATAATATTATTATTGTATTTATTATTATTGTATTTATAATTATAAATAATATATTAATATAATTCATAATAATAATATAATATTATTATTATTATAAGAATTATCATTATTAACAACATAATACAACAAGAATATTATTATATTAATAATTATTTAAGGTTCTGTCTTCTGTAAGCGACAGTGGAATCAGGCTTGACGAAGCTATAATCGGACTTCCGAACATTGATTGAGTCTTGGACTCCAATCCTCAACCAAGCTGGGAGCGTCAGGCTTGAATCGCTGTTACATTCTAGCTTGGACGAGTCTTGCTTCCTCCGACTCACCAATCCTCAATCAATATTGACCAGTCCTCAGTCAAGCTTTATAAAGCCTCAAATCATCGTCCCTGCGCGCCTGGGTATGTTAATACCAAAAAATTTTAGATCTAATTTATTATGATAATCGCTCGGTATTACACAATTTATTAAATTTTATATTAAATAAAATATTAAGATTAAAATGTTTAAGATATATCCAAAAACTTGCCGTTTTTTTATATTTTGCGATATTTTACATGCAGTGTTAGTCATCCGCAGAAGAATAATATATTTATAAATTTATTTTATTATTTATATTTTAACATTTTTTAAATTATCTTCATATTTATTTTTTTAATTATAAAAAACGTCCGTAAATAGTTTAAATTTTTGAAAAGTGTTTCTATATTTACCATATTTTTATGTTACTGTTTCATTACTGAGTTTTTTTAAAATTTTTCTTCATTTTTTTAATAATGACCATGACATTTTTTATTTAAAGGAATTTTATCATTTTTTTAATAGATTGTTTTTTATCTTTTTACGTTCTTGTTTTTTTTTAATTTATTATTTTGTTGTTGCTTTTACCTAATTTTCTTAATTGTTACGTTTTTAGACAAAAGTCTCTCCAAATATATTCTAAGCTCCTCCTTTTAAATAAGGATCAAATTAATGATCCTAATTTGGGATGAGGACAAGTCAATGAGAAGCTAAGACGTTTTGAGGATATTTATTTATTATAAAACAAAGTTAAAAACAAGGTTATACATATATGTATAAATATTAATTAATTGGGTCTTACTTTTGGAAAAAAAGATAACGATGTAGGCTTCGAGTCGAACTTGCGGTGGTTTATTCGGCGCGAATCTCGAGGTTGATGACTTGATAATGTGCTGCAAGGGTGATAAGACTCCAGACAGATTGGTGGCAGAACTAGACGCAGATTCTTCGTGGCACGCTCTTCAAATTAGAAGATAAAGTGTTGACGGGATGCAAGTCCAAGTAAAACACTGACTTGAACTGAACCAAACTATTTTATTAACTTAGTTTGATATGATAACTTTCTAATCTCTTTTCGTTTATTAATTCATTTATTTTGAGTGAATGGCAGAGTTGGTTCAGAAAAGATTAAGTCAAAGGCTTAATAATTCGAGTAGAACTAAGACTGGTTCAACACTGATGTAGCACTGAGTTTAACTCGTTCAATCGACAAAAATAAGTGTTTGACAAACTAGGGTAGACGAATAAATTTGACTGATGAAATAAAACTGATTCTCTAAACAGATTCTCGAAAATAAGACTGACTGGAAAAAATTAAAACACACTCTGACTTCTTATCGTTCTGTCTGTCCCTTTATATCCGAGAAAGGTGAAGGTTAATAGTCGTTTTTTGATCATGTGTCACCCGCAGTCTCCGCTGCAGTTTATGAGTCTTCACCGACTTCCTCATCGACTTCCCCTCATATTTTGGCCCCTTTGCCGCAGTGTGAGATTCAAATCTTCCTAATCTTCTCCCATCGTAGTGTTGTAGAGTTGTGGAGAGATTTTATATACTGATTGCATTTAAAAAAAAACATTTTTGATTTCTTTAAAAAAATGCTGATTTTTACCAACCCTTGCTGGCTAATCACGAAAGAACAAAACTTGTGATTTTTAAATATGTATTAAAATTTAAAATAAGAATTTTAAAGTTTACAAGTTTGTTAATTTATGATTAAGAATAATTAAAAAAAAGTTTATGCAAGATAGGCAGTTGATTGGTTTCAAAAATACACTTTTGAATAATTTTTAAACTTCCTAAGAGTTTCTCAAGTTTCAAAATGCATGCCCTCCTTCTTACCAAAAAAAAAATCAATTACATATTATGAAAATCAAAAGCCTTGTTTGTATGTGATTTAAAATTTAATACTTGTGAACTTTTTAATTATGAAATTGGATTGATTTAAAAAATAAATTCTTTAATATTTCGTAATTCTCCTACTCTTATTTAAAAATTCAAAAACCAAATATCCCTACTGGAATTGAGATGTATTTAAAAACCTTAACTAACAGAATTTTAAGCAACTTTAATCGATTTTTTTTTGTCACAGTAGGTATTAAATGTTCAAAACTTTGAATAATAGTAGGAATATTATAAAATATTCATTAAATTTTCAAAAAAATGTTAACGTTTTTTTAAATCTTTGTCAAGTATCTTAACTCAAAAATTAATAAATTGTCTAATTTTAATTTTTTCTTCCATAGAAAATGTAATTTTCGCAAGTTCAAAAAATTTCATAAGGATTTTCGAAAGATTTCGTAATTGGCTTCAAAATAACCTTTGATAAAATTTTTAAATCATAAAATAACAGAAATCTGGGGCGGTCCAAGCTAACTTTTTTTACCCGGGAAACCCTAGGGGACGGGCGCTTTTCAGCACGCCGAACCTATCCCTATTGAAAAAACTCATATGAGATCATATGTGTTTTCTTGTATAGAAACTCATATGAAAACTCATGTTCATATAGGAATTCATATGTGATCTCATATGAGATCGCATGTAAAATCGTATATTAAATTGAGACACGATTTGATATGTGAGTTCATATGGGAAATAGTTATGTGTTTTTGACAAGAGATCTCAAATAAGATCTCACATGAGATCTCATATATGATCACATATGAGATCTCATATAAGATCACACATGAGATTTCATATGAGATGACACATGAAATCTCATATGAGACCTCATATGAGAGCACACATGAGATTTCATATAAGATCACACATGAGATCTCATATAAGATCACACGTGAGATCATACATGAGATTATACAAATGAACATGCGTTTCTATATAGAAACTCATGTGGATTCCTATTATCTTTTATCTGACAAGTATTATTCCTCTGCAAAAAGTTTGTTTTTCCATGATTTGGGTCTCTATGTTCTAGTTTTTCTTATATGTATATCTTTTCCTCTTCATGCTGACAGTGAAAGAGGTTAAACATACAGCCACCTTGTGACAGTTTTCTTAACTAAGACCTACATGAGAACGTATATGAGATCTCATGTAGAATCTCATGTGGAATCTCATGTAGGACTTAAGTAATGTTACCCAAGTGTAAATTTGGGACCGACTTCTGCCTTGGACTATTTTGTAGAGAATCGAAAAATATTTGACACGTATATTTTCTTTTCGGCAGACATGTTGTTTTAGGGGTTGAAAATGAGGATTGAAGATTGCGATTTGTTAATATTGTGTAATAAGGTTTTGCAAAAAATGAAAATTTTCGAAAAAGGATTAAAGTTGTCTGGAAATCAACTACAAATGGGAAAAAAATTACCACTATTTTTTTTATTTTGGATCTGTAGTGGTATTTTTTTTCCATTTGTAGTTGATTTCCGAGCAACTTTAATCCTTTTTTAAAAATTTTCATTTTTTGCAATACCTTATTACACAACATTAACAAATCGCAATCTTCAATCCTCATTTTCAACCACGAAAACAACATGTCTGCCGAAAAGAAAATATACGTGTCACATATTTTTCGATTCTCTACAAAATAGTCCGAGGCAGAAGTCGATCCTAGATTTACACTTGGGTAACATTACTTAGTTAAGACAATCGTCGCAAGGTGGCTGTATGTTCCACCTCTCTCACTATCGACATGAAAAGGAAAAGATATAGAAGAAGAACTAGAACATAGAGACCCAAATCATGGAAAAACAAACTCTTTGCAGAGCAATAATACTTGTCAGATTAATATTAGACAAAAACATTTAAATATTTGTTGTTTATTAAGAGCTTTTGAGATTTGATATGGAATTCGATATGAGATTTGATATAAGATTTGACTTAAGAATTCAGTTACGAAATCGCATAGGAATCCACATCAGTTTCTATATAGAAAGTAGAATCTCATGTATGATCTCATGTATGATCTCATGTGTGATCTTATATGAGATCTCATGTGTGATCTTATATGAGATCTCATGTTAGCTCTTATTTGAGGTCTCTTGTCAAAAACACATAACTATTTCCCATATGAATTCATAGATCAAATCGTGTCTCAATTTCATATACGATTTTACATGCGATCTCATATGAGATCACATATGAATTCCTATATGAACATGAGTTTTCAGATGAGTTTCTATATAGGAACCCGGTAAAAAGAGTTTGATTAAAACGCATTAAAACGTTTCAATGCGCTTTGATTCCGTTTTTGTATAAATGCCTTTAAATGCCTAAAAAACAAATCAGTAGCCATATTGCAAGGAAAAATTGAACATGTGATTGTTATGTTTTACTCTAATTATTGTCTTTATCAATATTTTACTTTTTAAGTTCAAATATGTTAATAAATTAACTTCAGCTAAATAGTAGACCAAAATAGAATAAAATATAAGCACTAAATTTAACACTTAACGTCATTTTCGTATTTTGTCTTGCATGCAACAAAAAATGACAAAATGACTTTAAAACTTATGTTTGCGTTCACTCCTTCACTTTGTTTAGGTAAACTATTAGTATTAGACACAAAATCACTTTGTTTTTCACTTCAATAACGCGATTTAGTTAAAATAGATCGAACAACACAAAATAGAAAGATGCCACGACGACGCGCTGCAAAGAATGAACAAGTTAACGATAGCAGAATGGCGTCTTTTTAATCTGCTGACATAGGCATAGAACAGCATTAAACTTCTTGAGGCATTGACTAAGTTCAAAATTGTTTTCTTGAAGGCATTGAATGGCATTTAAATTGATACATTATCAGAAAGCATTTAATGGCATTTGGATCTAATTCGTGGTGTTTCACTTGACGGTAAAGAAACGCATTCAATTTTTTTCATAAAATTTGTGAGCATTCAAAATTATTAAAATGAAACAAATATAAATCAAGAAAACGCGTTAAATGGCATTGAGGACAAAAACGGAATTTATGCGTTTTAATCAACCTCTTTTTACCGGGAAACCACATATGATCTCATATGAGATCTCATATGAGTTTTTTCAATAGGGATTTTCGGCACCCCATTTTGCATTAAGACAATCTTAGAGCCCTGGGCGGTCGCCCGGCTTGCCCGGGCGTTTGTCTGCCCCTAACAGAAGTTTAAAATTTATAACAAAGTATCAAGAAACTTTGTTCCAATTTTTGCTACTAACAGACTTAATATGTGTATTTTACAACCGAATGAATAAAAAAAATTAGTAAATTAATCAAAGAAACATCAAATATCTATTTAATAAATTAGGAATAAATTTTTAAATAAGAATTAACTGAAAAGCAATTATTTTATGACAAATGTTTTAAAATAATTGAAGAATGTGGTGAAAACGTTTTTAAATAAGCCCGCCATTCTGTCAGCCAATAAAATCACTTGCACCTTAAGAGAAAGATTATCCTTTTAATTGTCAGTCGCCTATGTAGCTCAGTGGTTCGGTACTTAGTTTGCGTGCGACTCTTTGTTTAGCTCTCGCCATAGATGGTTCTATTCCGAGACGCTCTAACAAATAACAGTATCTATCCAAAAGTTTAATATTAAAACAGTTCTTGAAATAGTTTCTATTAGCAGTGAAAAGTGGTTTTTCATCACATATTAGTAACATAAAAAATTTTGTTTGACAAAATATACAAACTTAGTGAAAATATCGGAATCTAACCTCAAAATTCAAAGCCAACTCTGATAAAGAGGAGACAAGTAAGTCAATTTTCCAAGATGTTATAATCCCCAGAAAAAGGAAAATGCCGAACTATTTAAAGGAAAATAAAAAACAAAAAGGCGACCGAATCGTGCAAGATTTAAGCACAAAAATAATATTCGAAGCATTGCAAGAAAATGACGACAAAAATGACATGCAAACAGATGACGACCAGGGAACGAGTGAAAACCTCGGTAAAAACGTATCAGATGCAAACAAAAAACCTTGAAATGCTAAGCCGAGGAGACAACCACAACTAGTTATTCATGGTACAGTTCAAAATCACGCAAACTTTGGAGATCTCTCAAAGACATTTTAAAAGAAAAATTCTATATCAAATATCATAAAGATTTTATAAAAGTTTTTACATCCTGACAAACCTATTACAATTTACTGAAGTCTATTTGGATCCAAAATGGATTTCAGTTTCACACTTACACTGATAAAAACATTAAAAGAAGAACTTATGTAATTAAAGGACAAAACATAGACACCGATGTTCAGGAACTCAAAAAGAAATCGAACAATATGGACATGAAGTACCCAATATTAGTTCAATAAAAAACACAAAACAACCAATGTTCATAATAGCCTTCTCATCAATGACACAGCTAAAAAATATGAAACAAAAGATTCCATATTTAAATTATACTAAAATAGAATGGGTTAACTATGAAAATAAAAGGAGTGTTCCGTAGTCTCAATTTATTTTATTTTAAAAGTGTAGAATTTAAAATATTTTTAACTCTTTTTCAACTAAGCAAATGTTCGAGAATCTTCGAATTGGAGGAGTTTAAGAAAAGCCAAAAAGTGTAAAAATTTATTTTTTATTTTAGTATTTATTCTGAAGTGTTTGGTTTAAAATTTGAAATGAACTATGTTGAGAATTTTCCATTACTGAAAATGTTAAAGTTATCCTTCCGATTTACACTTTATAGTTTTATGACATTTGCCGAGCGGCCGCTCGGCCTCGGTACCTGCGCTCATGACCTGCGGGGTCTACCCATCTGATTTGTACCAAAATATACAACGTTGCAATATCTCCATTTTCCCTTTTTTTCTCAATTTTGCTGAGTTGCCAAATTTCTTAAAACCGGTTTTTGTGACCGGCGACGCGACGCCTCAAGCCTTCAGTCGCTTACGAATCGCCTAGTTTGTACTAATGTCTCCGACCGATTATGTTGAAAATATATTTATTTTAGTACGTTAAATACTGTCTATTTTTATTCAATAAATCTACCCTTTTCATGGATATATGAAGCAGTATTAAATGACTGTTTTCAAATAATTTTTCGAAGAATTTTCATATTCTATTCAAAGTGTCGAAACATTATGGTCCTTCGAGCCGGATTATTTTCAAATAATCTTAAACGTGTCATTTGTGAGTGTAGTTCGTGAAGAGCTAGTGACATTTCAAGAAAATTTTATTGATATTTGACAATGCTCACAAAAGTGCTTCAGACAAGTGACACATAACTAAGAGGTACATGTTCTAGTACTCTTAACGAACATTTAGTGAAGTTTAATCAGTCTTTACTTGGATGCACTTTCATGTTCAAGACGTCAGTGGTCGGAGACAATAACATCCATTCCAAAATTCCAATTGAAGGTCAGAAGGTGACATTTGTCGGGTTCCTGTGGACTACAGCATCAAAGCAGCATCATACTTCTAATTTAACAACAGCTGGACCACACAGAGATCGTCGCCGTATTCTGCTTCATCTTAACTAACAAGTAAGTCTAGCTACCACTCGTTCACCTTTCTTATCCTGCAGCCTTGTTATCACATTCGGAATTGTTCATAATTTACAATTATAAAGGTGCTATTTTTACAAAATGACGGATCCAAACGAGACACTGGTAGTCAGACAATTCCGCTGCCATGACGCGGCTTAAAAGCGAACGGGGAAAAATAAAAGGTAAACTAACTTCATCGGAAAAACTTTTCACGTCAATTAACGAGCAAACAATCTTTGCGGATTTAAATCTTGAAGATAGATTTCGAAATCATCTCAAGCTGTGGGATGAATTCGAAACAATTCAAGAACAGTTAGAGTTCGATATTTATGAAGAGGAAGAACTCGCGACTCCTGATCCCGAACGAACGGCGTTCGAAGATCGTTTTCATAGGGTTTCAGCTTTGTTTAAAAAATACATTAAAAATCCACAATTTCAACAAAATGTTGTAACTGAGACTCCATCTGTTGCCAGTGGTTCGGATACTCATATCGCGGATAGTGAATCAACTAATGAGGTAGTTCAGGAACGCAATTCAATCAGTTTTAACTCGATATTCGAACTTCCAAAACTTCAAGCTCCAACTTTTGACGGTAGTATCGATGCGTGGTTAACATTTCATGATACTTTCAAATCAATGTGTCACAACAATTCTGCTCTGTCACCAAAACAAAAATTTCATTATTTAAAAGCATGCTTAAGAGACGAAGCAGCGGAAGTTATCGCATCTCTAGAAATTACACATGACAATTATGAAGTAGCATGGGATCTGTTAAAAACTTGATATGATAATCGAAAGTTTATAGTCAACAGTCACGTGCAAGCTTTATTTAATATTCCTTTTATATCAAAAGAATTTTCAGTTCGCGCATTGTTGGATAATGTGCAAAAAAGACTCAGAGCTCTTAAGGCATTACAGCAGCCTGTTGAGCACTGGGACACACTTTTAGTTTTTATTGTTAGGCTCAAATTAAATAATTACACAAGGGAAATGTGGGAAGAGTCTGTCGGAAGTACACAGCTTCCTTCTTTCAAAGATATGATTACTTTCTTAGAGAAAAGGGCACTTATAGAAAGTGCACAGTCTTCTCAGAAACCAAAGGAGAATCAAAAAGGTGGTTCTCATAAATCGAATAATTTTGCTTTGCGAAACAATCCGCGAAATTCACAAGCATGCATGAAAACCACAGTAAATTCGTATTCGGAAAAATCAAAACCTAAATGCCACGCGAGTCAAGGTGATCATTTTCTCGAGTTATGTGACCAATTTCAAAGTTTAACGCCGCAAGAACGTTACGATGTAGTTACGGTCAGAAATCCAAGATCTCAAACTCACAACCTGCAAGTAAGACGTCAGTAGTTAATAATACAACTGTCTTAAGTTTTCAAACTAACTTGAAAGTCAAGTCGTTTTAGGTACCGCTATAGTGAACATTCGAGACAGGAATGGACAGTATCGTTCTTGTCGAGCTTTTTTAGACTCATGTTCGCAGTGTAATTCTATGACTAAAAAGTTAGCTACTGCCTTAGGGCTACCTAAAAGAGAAGTGAATATTAAATTAAAAGGGGTAGAATCTATTCAGTCTAACATCAAATACAGTGCTTTCACTAGAATAAAATCTAGGTATGATGATTCGGGAATTGATTTATCATTTCTTACTTTTAAAGACATATCTGAGTCTATGCCAGCAAAATCTATAGAGAAAAATTCCTTAAGAATTCCAGAGGATATCTTTCTTGCTGACCCAACGTTCCATAAACCTTCAGAAGTCGATATTTTAATTGGGGCTGAACAATTTTACAATTTATTGCGTTCGGGACAAGTCAAAATTAAAGGGCAGTCTGCAATATTCCAAGAGACTGATTTAGGATGGATTTTTTCAGGACGATATGTGAGTCCTTCCTTACCAAGAGCTAAAACTGAATCAGAGTATTCTATTTCGTGCAATCTACTCAAATTATATGATCTACCAATTTTATGGGAACTGGGGGAAGATTCGAAAACAAAACTTTTCTCGTCGGAAGAACAATCGGCGGAACAACATTACGTTGAGAATACAACTCGCGATCAGACGGGTCGCTACTTAGTGAAATTACCCTTTAATGATAAACAGAAAGATTTGGGGGAATCGCGAAATAAAGCATTCCAGCGTTTCTATGCCCTTGAAAAAAGATTTCTAAAAAATGCAGATCTCAAGCAGCAGTATTCTGAGAACGTTAATAGTTATTTTGATGAAGGACATTTGTCCCAATGTACGATTCACGACGATTCGAAACCAGGTTATTATCTGCCCCATCAGGCAGTGATAAAAACAGATAGTTTGACAAGTAAAACTAGGGTAGTATTTGATGCCTCCGCGAAAACCTCGTCGGGAATTTTCTTAAACGATACCCTTTTGATTGGACCCACGATCCAAGAAGACTTGTTTTCCATTGCCCTTCGATTTCGAACATTCTTAGTCGCATTTACAGCCGACATTCAGCAGATGTATCGGCAAATCCGAGTTTCTCCGGAAGATGCTTTATTTCAAAGATTTCTATGGCGAAAAGATCCAAACAAGGCAATCAAAACCTATGTATTGAACACTGTTACTTACGGTACAGCGTGTGCTCCCTTCCTTGCAACTAGAACATTGCATCAACTTGCGGAAGACGAATCCAAGGCTTTTCCAGCTGCTGCCAAAGTGTTAAAACGGGACGTTTACGTCAATGATTTTTGAAGCGGTGCGCAGAATATTAGTGACGCGAAAAAACTTAAAGACGAGTTGATTCAGCTTCTACAGGCAGTGGGGTTCAATTTACGAAAATGGGCATCAAACTGTCCCGAACTACGTAAGGAATCGCCGAATCAATCAAATAAATATTTTTCCCTCGACCCCTCTGAAACGGTAAAAGCATTAGGGGTACATTGGGATCCAGTCACAGATTCGCTTTTGTACGTTGTAAATTCCATTGACAGCAACAAAATAGCGACAAAGCGTTCTATTCTCTCTCAAAGCGCTAAGCTTTTTGATCCAAAAGGTCTGTTAGGTCCAGTGATTCTTGTAGCGAAGATATTAATTCAAGAACTCTGGAAGCTTCAACTCGATTGGGACGATCCGTTGCCTGCAGAAATACAATCATTTTGGTCTGAGTATAATACTCAGTTAGATTGTATTAATGAAATTAAATTTCCACGATGTCTCACGGTGAAGAATGCAAAAGAAATTCAATTGCACGGATTCTGCGACGCGAGCGAAAAAGCTTACGGTGCATGTCTGTATTTCCGAACCACGGATTATTTTGAAAAACACCATTGTGTTTTAATCTGTTCGAAGTCTCGCGTCGCTCCAATTAAAACAATCACTCTACCAAAATTAGAATTATGCGCGGCGAGTCTCTTAGTTCAATTATACGAATCGACCTTTCGCTTATTAGGATTATCCTTTTCAAAAACTTATTTTTGGTCGGATTCTACGATTGTTTTAAATTGGATAAACAATTCGCCACACACTCTTCCAACATTTGTGGCAAACCGGGTTTCCAAAATTCAAACAGCGACCCAGATTTCAAACTGGCGTCACGTGTAAACTCATGAGAATCCCGCGGACTATGTTTCTCGAGGACAAGGCCCGAAAGATTTTTTAGACAATAAATTATGGACTCAGGGCCCCCCTTGGTTAAAGAAAGATGAGAACCTCTGTCTGAATTTTGATTTTAAAGGAAACGAGCAAATAAAGTCCAAGGACTCTCAGTTTAAATCGGCCGTAGTTCTTCACAGTCAGAAATCCCATTGTGGGAGCGATTCAGCAATTTTAAACGACTTCAATCCATTCTAGCTTACTGTTTAGGTTTTATTAAAAATGCGAGAACTTTAAACCGTGAAAATAGAATTATCGGGGCTCTTTCTGTTGAGGAAATAAGATCGGCTCGCACTGTCATTATTAAAATCGCTCAATCACATTCTTTCCCAGACGAAATGCTCGCACTACGGGAAAAAAACCGCTTAATAAAAAAAGCAAGCTTATGAACTTTAATTCTTTTATGGAGGAAGGTCTTATTAAGGTAGGTGGAAGATTTACCCACTCCAATCTCCCCGAATCACAGAAACATCCCATTGTTTTACCGAAAAAACACAAATTGACGTCCATGATAATAAGAGATGAGCACCTTGACCGTGCACACGCGGGAGTTAACGCGACACTGTACGCGGTTCGCGAAACCTATTGGCCGTTAGATGGAAGAAATCAAACTCGCCACGTTATCCGTCAATGCGTGAAATGTTTTAGAGCCAACCCTCGTGAAACGGACTATCTCATGGGTGATTTACCAAAAAGACGCGCTATATTCATTCGACCTTTTTACATGATGGCGTGGACTATTGCGGTCCATTCTTTATAAAAGAACGTCGTCACAGAAATCGTAGAAAGTTGAAAACCTATGTTGCGATATTCTTTGCTCGAAAAGGTTTGGCCTCCTTTATGCATTCTGATAACGGAACTAACTTTGTTGGGGCAAACCGAGAAATAAAAGATTTGTATAATCAAATTTCATTGTTTGAAAACAGTGAGGAATTAAAACAGTATTTTTTACATGAAGAAGTTAGTTGGCATTTTATCCCACCCCAAGCTCCTCACTTCGGCGGTCTCTGGGAAGCGGGAGTAAAATCCTTTAAAAAACATTTTTTAAGAACGACGGGAAATTGCTTATTGACTTATGAACAACTCCAAACATGTGTAGTCGTAATAGAGGCGATCCTAAACTCTCGTCCCTTAACTCCCCTCTCCACCGATCCCAACGATTTACTTCCCTTGACTCCAGGACATTTTTTAACGGGTGGTACAATGACTAGCTTGCCAACGGAAGATTTGGGCAACGTTCCTGTCAATCGGTTTGAGCTGCTGGCAATTAGCGCAACGAGTAAGGCAGCATTTCTGGGCCAGGTGGCATCACGAGTATTTGAATGAACTGATGTCTCGCAGCAAGTGGCAATCCGCTACTAATCAAGCTTCACTTATCCCAGGTCGCCTCGTAATTGTCAAAGAGGACAATCTCCCACCTATGGTCTGGAAACTTGCAAGAATCATCGAAGTAATTCCTGGACCGGACGGAATTATTCGAACTGTTATGGTTCGAACTGCAGCCAATTCTTTTAAACGTGCAGTCAAAAATTTATACTTGCTGCCTATCGAATAGATTTTAAATTATTGTTTTTTCTTTTTGGACAATACTACGTCATAGGTTCTACTTTGTGAGTTCTTGTATCAATGTTACAATATAAAGTGTATAATACAATGTATTATCATCAATCAAATTACACGAACAAATGTCATGTAACAAGATTAGAATTAGTCAGTTTTGAACGTGTATCGTCCAAAGGGGCCGGCATGTTCCGTAGTCTCAATTTATTTTATTTTAAAACTGTAGAATTTAGAGTATTTTTAACTCTTTTTCTATTAAGCAAAAGTTCGAGAATCTTCGAATTAGAGGAATTTAAGAAAAGCCAAAAAGTGTAAAAATTTATTTCTTATTTTAGTATTTGTTGTGAAGTGTTTGGTTTCAAATTTGAAATGAACTATGTTGAGAATTTTCCATTTCTGAAAATGTTAAAGTTATCCTTCCGATTTACACTTTATAGTTTTATGATATTTGCCGAGTGGCCGCTCGGCCTCGGTACCTGCGCTCATGACCTGCGGGGTCTACCCATCTGATTTGTACCAAAATATACAACGTTGCAATATCTCCATTTTCCCTTTTTTTTCTCAATTTTGCTGAGTTGCCAAATTTCTTAAAACCGGGTTTTGTGACCGGCGACGCGACGCCTCAAGCCTTCAGTCGCTTACGAATCGCCTAGTAAGCATTTTGTACTAATGTCTCCGACCGATTATGTTAAAAATATATTTATTTTAGTACGTTAAATACTGTCTATATTTATTCAATAAATCCACCCTTTTCATGGATATATAAAGCAGTATTAAATGACTGTTTTCAAATAATTTTTCGAAGAATTTTCGTATCCTATTCAAAGTGTCGAAACAAGGAGAATTACTCAATGTCACCGTTGTCAAGTTTGGGGACACTCTACAAGCAACTGTTATTCTAAACCAGCATGTCTAAAATGTGCGGAAGAACATCTTACTAAGGATTGTGAGAAACCAAAGAACACACCGGCCAAGTGCATAAACTGTGGTAAAGACCATCCTGCCAACGCAACATGCTATGAATCCTTTAAAGCTAGCCTGAAACTAATGGACTTCAGGTCAAATAAAACAAATAGGAAAATTCTTCAAACCGATACCAGGAAAAACTTTAACCTACACCAAGGACAACAGAGAACACCATGAACGACAACAGAGCATATCCTCAGCTGACCAACATGAGCGCAAATATGCGCAAACTGACAGCTAATCCACCGACAGCATCAGGTAATCCATCCACAATAACGTCAAATATTATAGATCATGTTTTATATTCTAAAGCTCATGAAAAACATGTAAATAGCGACTTAAATGATTTTGTTAATTTAAATGAAGAAATGAAAAAAACTTAGTAAAATAATAAACACCCAAAAAATGCTAGCTACAGTTAAAATCTTAAATTATCAATTAACTAATTTTAAAACTGAGGCGGAAAAATTACAAGTGTTTTTAATGTTCTGTACAAACCTTAACAATGACTAACTTTTCTATTGCAAGCTGGAATGCAGACGGTTTAAGAAAAAAAATAAGTGATTTAATAAATTTTTTGAGTAGAGCTAAAATAGATATAATTTTAATCAACGAAACAAGACTGATTGAGTCAATTAAAGTTAAAATTAAAAACTATCATATTATTAGAAAAGATGTAAATAGCACAGCAGGTGGAAAAATATTTGTATTAAATTAGCAAGTAAGATACATATAGTTTGTGCGTATTGTAGTCCAAATAAAAAATTCACATCACAATGCTTGGACTCTCTTCTTAATGTTGGAGACAAAGTATTAGTTCTAGGCGACTTAAATGCCAGACATCATGTCTGGAATTGTCATATTAACAATAATAGGGGAAAAACACTTTATAATTATGTACAACAAAATAATTGCAATGTTTTGTTTCCTGACGGACCAACACACTATCCCTACAATGGAACCACTCCCACTACAATAAACATAGCCATAAATAAAAACATTACGTCTTTATCAAATGTTTCTGTACTTCAAGATCTAACATCAGACCACAATCCAACTGTCATTACAATAGCATCTCAAAATAAAAGCACGATAAATAACACACAATTTGACTATAAAAAAGTAGATTGGTATAAATTTGAGCTCTCATTAAAAGAAAAAGTAAAAATTAATAATAAAATAGAAAACACTGAAATCATTGATGTTGAGGTACAGAAACTCACAAATATTATTCAAAATGAAATAATTCAATCTATACCCACTAAAACCTTCTCTCATGATCACGATCAACTCCCTCAATACATATTAGACATGATTTTGTCAAGAAACAAAACACGTAAAAAATGGCAAAGAACGCGAAATCCATACTTTAAAAATGAACTTCTTTTCAAAACTCATGCAATAAGAAGAGACAGAGCCGTAACTTAGGTTTTTCGCGCCCGGTGCGAGATAAATATTTTGGCGCCCCCCCCCCTATATTCCTTAAAAAAATAGAAGTTAAATAATATGTTTAATCAGGGGCAGAGACTTGTAAATTTTTGCCATCTATAATCTATAAATATATAAATATATAAAATATAAATATATATAAAGTAATATAAAATTTGTAAAAATCATTACAAATTAAACAAAAAATTAAAAATTGACGAACTTGTTTGAAATTTGAGAAAAATAATTGAAAAATGATTAAAACATTGAGAAGTGCCAATAACTTAGATTTGACATAATAAATGAAAATTTAGGATATAAATTAAAAAAAATTAATATATCTAATTAAAAGGTGGCCAAAATAAATGCAAAAAGATAAAAGAAAATTAAAATTGAAAAAACTAATTGAAAATCAGATAATTAATTAAAAATTTAGGAATTCAATTGAAGAATGAAATTTGAGAATAACTAAAATTTGAAGAAATTGATTGAAAATGATAACAATAATAATTGAAAATTATCCGATTAAACGAACTTACCTTAAGTGAAGTTCAATCGGGATTATATTGCCGCCACACTCACCTTCCGGTATGGCGCTGCGCACTTCCTACTTCATTAAGTTTAAAGCAATGAATCGCAAGTATGTTTTGGGAGTTATTTTGAAAGAGGCAAAATCACATGCGGGAAGGGTGGGATGATCTATTCGAACGAGACGGCTCATATAATCCCAATTGAACTTCACTTAAGGTAAGTTCGTTTAATCGGATAATTATGTTTCGTCGCCTCGTTCTTCTAGATCAATTTTGTAGATGTTTGAAGAATAAACTTGCGATTTAGAAAAAACTGAATGTATATTTTATATACCATCACATAGTACAAGAAAAATAAGAATTTTTAATTATTATAATTGAAACAAATCATAAAATCAACTTTAAGGATTTTTAATTTAGTATTTAAGTTCGCAGAATAACTTTCGCATAGCTAGTTCTGTCTCTTAATGGTTTATTATAACAAGTAGCAAACGCAGAAGATTTATTTGACCATCCAGCAGTCTGACATATGAGATCTATATTGACCCCTTGACGTTCAGCAGCCGATGACAATGCGTGTCGAGTACTATGAGCCTTAAAAATCTCAATATCCACACCACTTTCCTCTAACACGCACCTCAACCAACGCGCCAAAGACTGTGTCGTCGCAGCTCTGTGGGGTTTATAACATGTGATAAACAGCTCATCTACCGAATCTCTCAAAGGTTCTGTTTTTCGTTTGTATTCCAATAAGGTAGAGGCTACGCAAATTTTAGGCTGTTCTTGGAAAAAAGGAATAGCTAAGCAAGGTTGGTTCTTATTTACCCGAGAAGTTTTTATTCTTTGAGGAATTTTATTTTCAATCAAATCTTCTGAAACTACAATATTCTTTAGTAAAATTTTTGACAAAGTTTGCACCCTCTGTTATGTAATTAAAGCCAGTAACATTAACAACTTTTTTGCTAATTCACTAATTGAAAGGTCTTCATTTGGGTACCAACTTTTAAGAAATTCCAAAACCACATGTGGATCCCAAGTTAATTCGTAACGTGGTCTTTGTGGCTTAATCAGGGACACACCCTATTTGTTAAAAAGGAGAAAACTTCTGATGTAGTGGCCTTGAAAGGAGAATTACTTAATTCCACGCGATGTATCCACCAAAGTCTAAGCGGTTTCTCATATTGTTTAATAGTTCCTTCGGAGAGGGAATCTATTAAGACTGTAATGGTCGCCTCTGGAACTCCTCTTCTTTTAAAAGCCTCGCAGATAAATGTCCGACAACCAGGGTAAGGCTGCTGGCTAGTGGATGAACCTCCCTGTAAGGACACGTAAGCAAATCAATCTGTGGAACAAAAAATAAAGGCTCTTTTACTGACAAATCTAAAAATAATGGATACCAAGCTTAAGTGGGCCAGAAGGGAACAACTAAAATGCCCTCTGCTAGGTCTTCGACTATTTTTCTCAATACCCTCAGAATTAAGCAAAACGGGGGAGAGGCATTAAAGAAAAAAAGGTCTATTTCAACTATTCCGAAAATCTTTTGTATATACTGGAAAATTTCCTGATTAAGTTCCCACTCAGTTTCTGAAGGTAAAATGCGCGACTCGCTGTCAGCAACTGAGTTGTCCTTGGCAGGTCCACTGGCAGATTTGTTTGGCTATACTCGATAGTTCTTTCTTTTGTACGCCTCCCATACGATTTACATAGGAAATCGCAGTAGTATTATCTACACGGAGAAGAACTTGACAAGAACGGTATTTTTCTGCAAAAAATCTTAAACTGTTAAAAACAGTTCTTAATTCTAAGATATTAATGTGCTCTTTTTGCTCCTTCACACTCCACCAACCATGAGTTTTTTCATCCTTGCAACATGCACCCTAACCAGTTAACAAAGCATCAGAAAAAATCTCGAGCTTATAAGAAGAAGTCCTGATGGGATTATTTAAGTCAGAGATTTAAGACGTTCAGGTAACAAAGTTGTTCTGATTTAGCTATTGTCAGAATATCATCTAGATATATCGCTATTAAAAATCCCTGACTTCTTAAGACTTGTAGGACTGGCTTCATAAGTTTCGTAAAAACGTATGGGTCTGTACAAAGGTCAGAAGGTAAGCAATTAATCCTCCAATTTAAAGTGGGGCGGGTCTATGAAAAAATTTAAATCCTTAAGGTTTAATATAAATCTTTTCTCACCATTCGGTTTATCAACCAGAAAATAGGATGAGATAAATTGCCCTGCGATAGGCTGACATTCTCTTATGCTACCCTTATTTAAAAGATCTTTAACACCAATAACACATTGCCGAAATTCAGAATCTGAAAACACTGGAATATTAGGTTCCAAGAATTTTTAAAAAATTTAATTCTCCCGGAATGCTTACTTATCTCTAGTAACGACGGCGTTGGTTTTGGAAAGGAGCTTGAGTCTGCCTCGGCTGTGGCCCGCCCTGTTGAGCCCTCTGGAATCTTTTCTGGTTATTCCTGGTAGCTTCCTGATGGTAGCTTAAGAATTTTTTCACTTAATTCCTCAGCTTTCGCCGCGGCTCTAATCTTTGCCTAAAAATCTTCTCCAAAAAGAATATTTGAGGATGTGGGTTGATCATCAGCTACGTCCTTGACTAATTTACTTGCAATCGGAGTAATAAAAGACCGTCTGGTCATAGAAATATTATAGTGTACATCAGCTGACACTCTTCCCACGTCACCCAGATAAGATACTACTTTTTCGTCTTTTGCTCCACCTGCATTAAATATCGTGGTTAAGGCAGCCCCTACACCATAAATAGCTAGTCCAATTTTTTCTTGGGCTATCGATTGGTATTTGTCCTCTTTAAGGCCCGAATCCGACATAAGAGATTTTAATTCAGGATTTAATTTGGGAACCTGGACACCTTCAAAGCTTCCCGGCAGCGGATATCTCTTCAAAATGGTCTCTAACTCTTCTTTTTGAAAGCCCTTCTTCAGAATCTGAGACCACAAAGAAGTAATTTTGCTGTGAATTTTTACAGAGGCAGCATCCTTGCTAACCTGAGGCTCTCCTAGATTTTTTAAAACCTCGTCACTTAATTGGACATCTCCATCATCATCGGAGTTTTCTTTTACTTCACCTTCAGATTTATGAGAAGAGTCAGATCGCGAACGTGAAAATTCTTGGTCTGATGAGTAATGATTATATGAATTTTCAGACAAATAACCTGTCGTTTCTCGCAGACAACGATCGGATTGATTAAATTGTTTATCCGTCGTTTCTGGCAGATAACGATCGGATTGTTTTGGATCGGCGATCGGACCTGTCAACTTGCTTGCTGAATCTAGAAACGGACGATTCTCTTGGAATGCGACCTAGTCTGTTAGAAGGAACGGAAATGGACCGCTCTCTAGAATGCGAAACAAGATGGCGTCTTAAGCAAATGGAAGGCTCACGTCTCTTCTCCAAAAACCTGGAATGTCTCTCCTTTGGGCTACGATACTTTTCTCGAGAGCGATTCCCTCAGTATTTCCTCTCATAAAAACTATCCTCTGTTGAGGCTGAGAAACTTTCTGAAGATCGACGACCACGCGTCGATTCACGGGCTCTCTCATCCCGATGTCTCCTTTTTCGATTTTCTCGATAATAAGAATCCTCTTCGTTTCTTCTCTTATTTCCACGAACCGTCTGCAATCTTTGTTCTTTCCTTAAACTCATTTTTTAATATAAAAACACTATTTAAATTAGGAAAAAACACTGGATAAAGATTTCTCGATTGTGATTAATTCGCACAGAAAAATGTAATGAAGTAGGAATTGCGCAGCGCCATACCGGAAGGTGAGTGTGGCGGCAAAAAAGTTTCTTTTTAAAAATTGTCTTTAAAACTGTGATCTATTTGAGCAGAGTAGTGTGACTACAAAATTGATCTAGAAGAACGAGACGACGAAATATAATTAAAAAAAATTATTAAAATTTGAGAAAAATATTTTAAAATCTAGGAAATTAATTGAAGAATAATGAAAGTAATAGAAACTCTAAAAAATATTTGCAAAGTAATAGAAATAATGAAAGTTTGAAGACAATAATTCTAGTTTGTTGAAAATAATTGAATTATAAAAGTTACAATAAAAGAAAATTATTGCAGAATAATAAAAATAAATGTGAATTAAAAAAATAACTGAGATTAGAGATAAATAATTAAAAAAAGTTAGACAATTTATTAAAAAATAATTGAAAACGACAAAAAATAATTTAAAAATGATAAAAATAATTAAAAATTCAAGAATTTAATAAAAATTTGTGAAAAAATAATTGTAAAAATTATAGAATATATTTGAGATAAACAAGACTACTTAAAAAAGGATGAAAATAATTGGAAAGTAAAGTTAATTATGAAAATTTAAGAACACAAGTTGAGAAAATTACAAAATTTATTTGATCTAAAAGAAATTAATTCAAAATTCAAGAACTTCATTAAAATACTTGAAAAATACAAAAACCAAAACTCATATTTTGTAAAAATAATTAAAAAATGACAAAAGAAATTGAAAATAAATTAATAAGTAATGTAACTAATTTGATATTGAAGGAAATAATTTAAACTGAAAAAGTTTTATTTGAAGAAGTTAAAGAAAATAATTGAAACATACAGAAATTAAGAATTTAAAAAATAGGGGAAAAATTAAAAAATAATGAGAATTATTGAAGACAATTTTTGAAAAATGATAACAATAGTTGAAATTTGTAGATATTAATTGCAATCATAAAAAAATAATTTAAAAAAATACAGAATATTTGTAAAGTAAAAGTATTACAAAATGATTTCAAGAATTTTAAATTTAGGAAAATAATTATAACATTATAGAAATAATCGAAAATTTATTAAAGAAAATCAAAATTTTAGATATATTATTGAAATATTCGGAATTAACCAACAAAGATTCAAAATAATATAAAAATTCTGAAAAAATGTAAATGAAAAAAAAAAATTAAAAATTGACGAAGTATTTGAAATTTGAGAAAAAAATTGAAGAATGATTAAAACATTAAAAAGTGGATTTAATAACTTGAATTTGAGATACTAAATGAAAATTTAGGAAATTTTTTGAAACATAATTAAGCTATCTAGTTAAAAAGTCGAGAAAATATTTGCAAAAATATAAAAGAAAATAAAAATTGAAAAAAATAATTGAAAAATGAGATAAATAATTAAAAATTTTTAAATTTAATTAATAAAAAAATAATTAATAGAGTTAATTGTTAATTGAAGAAAATAATAAAAATTTTTAAAGAATAATTGAAAGAATTACAGATTAGGGGAGAGTGGCCATCAGTGTACCAGTTTTTTCAATGAACCATTTCAATTTTCTCAGAAACAAATAAATAAAAATTCTCCTAATTTTAAATATAAATGAAGTTTGCGTAAACACACTACGTCCATAAATTTGAGAAATGTGGATTTATTCTTTACAGAGAAAACTAAAAAAAAACTGTTTTTGATGCACTGAAGAAAAAATTTACCTCAAATACAAACACGTTTTTTAATTGAAATATGAAAATTTAAAAATAAATGTACTTACGATTTATTTTATATCGGCCCTTAACTACAATATTCTAATGAGATAAAGATTTTGGAATATTGAATTAAGTTATAAAAAACCATTTTTATTGCAAATGTCATGTTGATTCAATGTACCGGGGAACAATGAACCACCTGGAATTTCAGTGTATTTTCGATTTTCCGAGTGGTATGCCTGATTAAAAAACTAGGCATGCGTACAGCATGTTACAGCGATTGTTATCAATACTCTTTTCAACATAGCAAAACTAAAATGCTATTTTAGCTAGTTAACTTAAGTTTCAAGTATATTTATGTTATACATTATCGATTAAAAAGTGTTAAGTAATAATTTTTTATAGTATTTGATAAAAAATAAGTTTTTTTACAAAGTGAAAACGCAACATTATTATTGTTGAACATTTTTAGTGTTTTTATAGAGGTGGTTCATTGTGTACCCAGGTTGTTGAAAATGAAAATAGCTTGTTAGTTAAGAAAAATCCTAAATTTTATTATTTAATCAAAATAAATCGTGTATAATATGTGTGAATTACCTAGAGAAGTGTTGTAGTTTTATATTGATGCAAAAAAGTGCTTGAAATTGGTGAAATTGAATAAGTACTATGACCTTGAAAAAAACCCGGTACATTGATGGCCACTCTCCCCTATATCTGAGATAATAAGACTACAATTAGAATTAAATGTATATTATATTTCTTAGAACTTCAATTAATTTGGAATTTTATTAATTAAAATTTTAATTAAATTAATTAATTAATAATAAATTTAAAATTATTTAAAAATTTCTTCAATTTTTAACAATTTTTTTCTTTTATAATTTCAATTAATTGCTACAATTTCCATCTATTTTTATCATTATTTAAAATTTTTCTTTCAATTCTATTTATTTTCATTATTTTTTAATTTTTCCCCGAAATTATAAATTCAATTTACGCAAGTTTCAAATATTTTCTTTAATTTTTTCAAATAAGTTGATTGATGAAATTTTTACCTAAAAACTAAATTTTACTAAATAAACGAATTATTTCCTTCCCATTAATAATTTTTATATTTATTGATTTTAAAAATTTCATTAAAATAATGTTTTAAATGCAGTAAATAAACACTTTTTGTCTAATAAAGTACTTACAATTAATAACATTTATAGTAATCAACTTCGAACTACCTAAAAAAAAGTAATTGAAATTTTTTGTTTTTATAATTTTTTTTATTAAAAAAATATATAAAAAAAAATGTTGCGTCCCTCCAGGTTTGCGCCCTCCGAGGACTGCGCCCGGTGCCACGGCACCGACGGCACTACCCTAGTTACGGCACTGAGAAGAGATATCAAAGAACATCGAAATAGTGTGTGGAATGACAAACTAACAAAATTAAATATAAATGACCAATCATTGTGGAGAATGACAAAGATATTTAAGAGAGATTTTCAGCCTGTATCCTCCTTGCAAAAGGAAATAATGTAGCATTAACAGATAAGGAAAAGGCGGACATGTTAGCTTTTCAGTTTCAACAAGTGCATGATATCGATATATTTAATAATACTAGCGAACAAAATGAAATAATAAATAAAGTACAAAATTTTCTTAAGAATACTAACATTAAACAGGAATGGTATAATTGTATAGCAACCCCATCGAAATTAAAAATGAAATCAGAAAATTACCTTCGTGCAAGGCACCAGGTATTGACAGGATTCAGAATATCATTCTTAATAATCTTTGTAAAAAGGTTATTGTTCAAATAACACATATTGTTAACGCCTGTATAAAATTATCTTATTTTCCATCTCAGTGAAAAACTGGAAGTATAGTGCCAATCCTGAAACCAGGCAAAAACAAAAAAGAACCAAGTAGTTATAGGCCAATTAGCCTTCTTTCGACATTAGGTAAATTAACGGAAAAAACCATATATAATAGACTAAATGAGTTTGAAAGGAAAGAAAATATTATCACAAATATTCAATTTGGGTTCAGAGAAAAGCACAATACTGTTCAGCAAGTAGTACGAATAGTCAATGACATATCCGTTGCCTTTAGTAAAGATCAAGTCACAGTCATGACCCTTCTGGACATAGAAAAAGCGTTTGACAGAGTTTGGATAGACGGCTTAGTACATAAAATGATCCAAAATAAATATCCCAATACATTGATTAAATTAGTTAACAATTACTTAAGAAATAGACATTTAACAGTTTCAATAAACAATATTCGATCTACTAAAAGAAAAATCAGAGATGGAATACCACAAGGCTTAGTACTCGGTCCCAAATACCTCAATGATATACCTCAATTTTCAAAAAGCAAAACAGCACTATTTGCGGATGATACTGCTACATATTAACACTCTTTCAATGCAATCGTAGCAGCGAAACAGTTACAAATTCACATCAACTTACTTGAAACGTATTATAAAAAATAGAAAATAATGATAAATGCAACAAAAACTGAAGTATTTGTATTTGTAAAAAAGTTCAAAAGTATTAAGATCTTTGACCCTATCAGAGTGTACAATCAAAAAATCATTCCAACTAATGTTTTATGAGAACATTGTGTGAGTCAATAAACTAGGTCCACCCGCGGTTAAAAAGTTATTTTCTTCCACAAATGCAGAAAAACTTGAGTTGTACGTGAGAAGCAGTTAAAGTCAAAGTTTTTTTTCTGTCAAAAATACTTTTTGTCCTACATGCACGGAAAGTATGTCATTTCGGGCACTTAATGCGGGTGCAAAGTGAGTCATTCCCGCCCGGGGGTAGGGTAAGCGGGCGCAAAATACATTCCCGCCCGCTGACGTCATAGAAGCGGGCGCAAAATACTTTCCTGCCCGCTGACGTCAGAGGAGCGGGCGCAAAAGTTATGAACACATGCGCAGTAGTATTACATAACACACAAATTTTTATGGTATTTATACAATATGTTCATTAATTGTTAATTAGCTGAAGGTTTTGCCGCTTGGGCCCTTAATGACATACTTACCATGCAAGTAGGACAAAAAACGTTGTTCGCACCACGGGCGCAAGGTGATTGTAGCTTAGACGAGATTAGGAAAACCTCGGCGATATTCCCGCGACCTCGGCTTCGCCTCGGGCGCTTCAGATCCCCTCGGTTTCCCTAATCTCGCCCTCGCTGCAATCACCTGTTTTGCGCCCTCGATACGAAAATAACTATTTTGTCAAAAAATACTTTCCATCATATAAAATACTCTTTGTCAAAAAATACTTTCTGTCAAAAAATACTGTTGGTGGCGCACTACTAGACTTCGATGCCCGCCGAAGGCGGGCTCGAAAGCTAGTTATATAATAATTCTCCATTTAGAATTAAGCACAAGCTACCATATCAAACTTTATCTTTGTACACAGAAGACTTATGAAACTCTTTTATATAAATTCTTTAACAAATTCTTCTATAATATACCTAAATATGAGAATATTCTAAATCTTATATACTAAAATCTCGCAAATAGGTTTTTTATTTATACTAGACTATTTTCCTATCTCAAAGGAAAATACTAAAACCAACATAAATATTAAATATTAAAATAAATATGTCTAAACTGTCACGACGTGAATGCGATAAACTAATCGAACAATAATTCTAATAAATAGGTTAAGCTCATAAGCAGGGAACTACTCATATGATTGTAAATATAAACTTAAGTACTCATGTAAATTTTTGTAAAAAATGTATATTTGTACACATTGTCATTTTCATAATAAAGTCTAGTTAAAAAAAAAGTATGCGTGCGTGGAACCCGGGTTCGAATCCCCATACCCCCAAATTTATTTTCAAAATTTTTTTTGTTATGCAAAGTTTCCAAAGTTAGTGAAGGCAACTACTTGTAAATAATATAGTATATATCCAGATTAATAATATTTTTTTTATTTTTTTCAATGTGAATACATTTAAGGCCTCATTTGTGCCCGCATTTGAGACCAAATTTGTGCCCACATTTAAGGACTCATTTGAGGCCACATTTGTGCCCACATTTGAGGAGGCCTCATTATTTGTGGGCGCATATGCTGTTTTAAATTCGCTACCATATTTGTGGCCACATTTGAGGCCACAAATGTGGGCACAAATGAAGGCACAAATGTGGACATTTTTTTTAATAGGGAGCGGGCGGTTTTAGGGTGAGGGGTCCTCTCTTAATTTCTTAGGGTGAAAATGGAGCCACTCCATATGGAGTAAATGTTCACTCATTGAAAGAGCGAATTTATTCACTCTATATAGATAGAGCGAATTTTAATTAGAGCGAATTTGTCAGCTGATTTAAAATGGCGGCTCATTCCACTTAGATCGAATTTCTCACTTGTATTTTAGATTGGGTAAATTAAAACTTTTGGAAATTTGAATAACATTATAACTTTAAAGAAATAATATTTTTTTTTTTGAAAAATAATAAATAAAAATAAATATTGAACCTCTTTAATTAGTAACTTTCTGTCAGTACTGTGGTATTCTAGTATTTATTTAGTCTCAAGGATATTTGTTATTTATATTATTTTATAACCTTTTTTTTATATCATATTTACAAATACAACATACAACTTAATACTGACGCTAAACTTATAAAATTATAGTATATTACGATACTAGGCCGGAAAGTTGGATTTCCTGGCCGCGTGTCGTATACGATTTTTCTTTGCCCTCAGCCAAAAGTACGTTGAAAAGTTGAAGAAAAAATGCAAAAAAGCGTTAACAGTGGTTGACGGGTGCTAACTTGCTGTCAGCCATATTTGTTTATTATTCTAACTTTTGTGGCCTGTGTTAGCGCGCTCTACTGGACACCTTGCAAAGCGTCTTGCAAAATGTTCCTGGATCAGCTGAATTCTTGTTTGAAAATTCGATCTGCCAGCCCGACTTTTGCAAAACCCAGGCGAAGCCGAGGATTTTGCTGGTCGGAGCGGTCATCAACAAAAGTAAAAACATATAAACAGGTAAGTATCTTATCAGTCACCTAGATTTTTTATTTTTTCAAATTTTAATACTGAACAATGTTCAGTATTTAATGTGTCAAAATATCAGAGACAAATATTATTTATTGTTTTGTTTTATTTTGACAGATGATTTAAAATATATTTTTAGTTATTTTAAGTAATATAAAAATTTAGTGACTGATAAGATACTTGCCTGGAAGGTTAGATTTAGGAATGAACAATGTTTTTATTCTTTTTTTGTAAATTATATTGTGTGGTTATTAAGTTAAACACAGTTCTTGTCAAAAATCAAAATACAGGAACCATGATGAACTTTGTTATGATAACGAGCCACAAAATCTCGTAGCCAATCAGAGCGCCCGACTGTTCGAGCAGGCAGCAAAAGTCGTTGTCCTTGGCGCGAAGTTAGTCCAGGAAGAGCGTACTTTCGGATAGGGGATGAAGAAAAAATATTTGACGCTAAAGGGTCTCGAAAGTGCGACCCCCCAGGCCTAAAGCCAAATGCTCCAAGCACTATGCTATACGCTCGCTGGTACAAAACTTACAAACTGCCTTTTTATTATTTTTTTTTCATTTATTTTAATAACAGAATAAAATACATATTAATAACGCAATAAACAACAATAAAGAGCGTTTTATTCTCTGGTTTGGTACAATATTAGTCGTAACGGGTATTAGCAAATAAAACTCGTCGACAGTCACTATTCCTTGTATGATATTTCCCAGTTCATTTTTAGTTCTAGGAAATCCACATTTTG
Source organism: Ganaspis brasiliensis (assembly GCA_037103525.1). NCBI lineage: Eukaryota > Metazoa > Arthropoda > Insecta > Hymenoptera > Figitidae > Ganaspis > Ganaspis brasiliensis. Next base: position 1,800,620 of record JAZKLR010000219.1, read on the forward strand.
CCATTTTAATGCAATAATCAACTAAATATTGTTCTTCCGTGGTAGTGAGAATTGTAGGAGGACCCATTTTCCGAGTGTGTTCTGGTACTTTCACACTTAATATGTCACCTATCGCCGATCTTGGAACACAAAAAAGTGAACTGACTTTTCGAACCGACATTCTACCTTCACGAACAGCTGTCAAAGCTTTTATTACATTGTCGTTTGAATATTGGTGAATTAATCGCTTATTTTTATTCTTTTTTAGATTTTTATCCTCTTCTGCTTCTACTACTTCTGGAATATCTTTTTCATAATTATTGTTAATAGACACCTTTCTTCTACATTTCCATTTGACGAGATTTTCTTTTGAAGCTTAGAAACAATGTTCTTTACGTAGGATGTGAAAACCTGCTACCAGGTACCCTGTAGCCCAGGGGTGTCCAGAAACGGCAAGTGCGGAGTGACATTACGGTAGCGCGAGTGACACGAAATTTTTTTCGTCGATGTTCGAAAATCCGAGAAAGGGCTATTGTACGACTCACAGCAGGCAGTCCTGGGTTTTATGAGTCCCATTTTCACGCCTTTTAAACTTACCAGAACGTAATGGTCGTAATGAATAAATAAATTTATGCAATAAATAAATAAAATAAATATCAAATATTTATATAAAATGATACTAATAATTATTTACTCAAATATTTTATTTGAACTAATTTTTTAAATTTCATTTTGTTAAATTAATTTTTATTAATTTTAAATTATTAAAAAAACATTGTTAACAATTACTATTTTAGGTTTATAAAAAAATATGTAATTAAAGATATTTTTAATTTCAATTTCTAAAAACTTTGAATAAACACTATTTATTTATTTAAATTTGTTATTACTTTTTATTTATTTATATTGCAAATTTTTAGATACTTTTAATTTACTTCTTTTTCAATTTTTTTAACTCGATAGGGACGATACGGTTTAAAAGGCTTGGACCCTCATTAGGACCGGAACTAAACTCTCCATTGTAGAATTTTGGAAGCAGAATTTGACCTAGAGAACTGAGTGACACTGTCACTCGGAGCACCGAATGAGTGACACTTGGACACCCCTGCTGTAGCCCGTACTACAGGGTTATGCGGGGGTGACGATGTTCTACCGACCCGCTAAAAACACACCCAACGCTTACAGCTGAAGAGTGTGTGCTCTGGATTGTCCACTGGGAACCCGCAGTACACACACTCGGAGCTTTGGATCTTTTTGAATAGCTCAAGGTATGAGCCGAAACATCCGTGCCATGTGAGGGCTTGGGTTAAGTAGAAGGAAACAATTCCATGTTTCCTACTTATGCAGGTGCCGAGTGTTGGTATCAGCCGATACGTATATCGGCCTGTCTCTTCCTTGCTCAATCTTTCTTGACATCTGTCGACGAGTCTGCTTCTTGCATCTCGGCGAATTTGATCCCTGCTGAGTCTATTGTCAGCCGTATAACGGGTAGACATCCTATCTTTAAAAAGGAGGAAAACTTCCTCTCTTTCTTGCTCCAAAAGATTTGCCGGCGGGACGCTGGCAAGGACCTGAGCAGTACTCGACGGTATTGTCCGATAGGCATCTCGTTGCATCTTTTCCTTTAGAGTGCAGGTGTCACCTCGTATATAACCTACCTGTCGATAAGATTTATCCATTATCCCCAACAGATAGGACGGTATTCCTTTGTTTTTCATCGACTGGATGAGATCTTTCCATCTCGCGGTATTAAACGCTTTGCGTATGTCAATGGCTGATAACGCGCAGAAGCCCTCTTTCGTCCCTGGTCCCAATTTGTTTTTCCTTCCCTGGCTAGTTCCACCGCCTTCTGAATGGCGCTTACTGTGGACAGGCCTTTACGGAAACCAAATTGATTTTCAGATAGACTATTCTCACCGGTCAGGTGAGACTGCATTCTCTGCAGAACCATGTTCTCTAAAAGTTTTCCCATCGTATCTAACAGGCAAATAGGCCTGTAGAATGAGACTTTATCTAGAGGTTTGTCTCCTTTCCTTAGGAAGACCAGCCTCCGTCTTTTCCAGTGGCGAAAGAACTCTCCTCTCTTAAGGCAGTTGTTATAGCATTTCAAAAAAATCTGAGGTGAAGCAACGATCACTTGTTTAAAGATTTCGTTGCTTATCCCATCGATTTCAGGCGCTTTGCCTGGCTTCAACCTACTGCCTGCATTCTGTAATTCTGTAAAAGTGAAGAGTTCATCCTCAGCGACTTGACAGTTACTCCAATCCATCCTAGGGCATGGTTCTGCCGGTGAAAATAAAGCCTTTATAATTTGCCGGACCCATTCGGGATTGTCCAGACAGGGGGTCTTTTGCCTCGTTAACAATTCCTTGCTAATGATTTTATAAGCCAGACCCCATGGATCATTGTCGACTTCACCAATTAGGTATTTTCAGCGCTTCCTTTTTGCTGCGCATATCTCCTTCCTGAGAATTCTCTTAGGATCTGTATATGCTTCTTTCAGCAAAGGATCTCCGTTAAAACGGTCAAATCTCCTTCTTGCTTTGAGGCATGCTTGTCGCAAAGGGGTCATTTCCTCCAACCACCAGTATACATTCCTTCTTCTACGGCGAGGCATTGACGCGTCGCATGCGGTGACAATCATATTTTTCACCGTCCGTACTTCCTCTTCAAGATTATTCGGCCTCTTCACCCATCCCAGCTCCTCAATGAAGCGGGATTTTTCTAGGGACCGGTCGAACTTCTCCTTGTCGAGTTTCTTAATGTTTCACTTTGGGCCGTTCTCACGAAGGATTCCGTGGTTCTTGGCCCTCGGTGTGTCCCCCCTTGAAACTAAAAACTCAATATACTGGTGGTCACTGTAAGTATAATCCTCAAGGACGCGCCAATCCTTAATTCTTTTTTTCAGGAGGGTCGATGTGATCGTAAGATCAATAATCGATCCCTGATCGTTTCTCCTGAAAGTCCAAGACCTACCCTGGTTCGAATCCATCAGATTGTTCCTGGAGATCATTTCTCCGACCAAGATTCCTCTTTTATCGAGTCTTGTGTCTCCCCATTCTGGTGACTTAGTATTAAAGTCACCTGTAATGGGGGTATCCAACCTGGATTCTCTAAGGCTCATTTCGAGGTCGTATATTTAATCTTCGAAGACTGACAGTTTATCGTTGGGCGTGAAATTAGATATTATTGAATAAACAATAATTATGCATACAACGGGTTCATCTTGATAACTGATGTAGCACTTCAATTCGTAAAACAATATTTTACTTTTTAAATTTTAACTGAAAACACAGAAAATACATTATGTTATGTACATAACATTTATTATAAACATTTAAAAATATTAATATTATTAAAAAGTGTCAATAAACAAAATTTTTTTTTGAATACTAAAGAGTAAAGTTATGATTCATAATTATTACAAAAGTGTAATTGTCTTCATATATAATTTAAGTGAGCCAGTATCATTTTGACACATGACTTAATTTTAGATTGTTATATTGTACAGAATGGAAATGTTATTTTGTACAACTGCTAAATGATATTTTGTACAATTTTGAATAATGAATTTGTTATTTTATACAATTTTTTAAAAAAGCTAAAATATTGTACTCCCAAAGTTTTATTGCTTTTTTACAAAATTGTACAAAATAACAAATTCATTTTTCAAAACTGAACAAAATAACATTTAACAGTTGTACAAAATAACATTTCCATTCTGTACAATATAACAATCTAAAATTAAGTCATGTGTCAAAATGATACTGGCTCATTTAAGTGAGGTTAAATTTCTATCATTGCAAAAAGGCATGGGCAATTGTACTGATATAATGAGATATCTATTCACTTAAGTTGAAAATAAACATTGACACTAAATTATATTCTAGTGGCCGACATCTGCTGTTTCTAATATTAATATAGTTGATACAATAAACGGCCGCCGGCCGAATACTACGTTACCTTTGAAATTTGACATCGATAGTCGGCCACCACAAATGATTGCTTATTTACGAAATTTTAAACATGATTTCAAATCAGAACATAAAATTTAAAGGCTTGTTCTTGGATATAAATGATAGTTTGAGAGAAATATTATATATAAGCCACATAATACTTACCAAATGACAGACCCGTCTCTTACAGATGTAAACAAGAAACTGACAATTGTGTTCTAACGACATTAACCCATACTTTCTCGAATTATATCAAGCTCATCAAGAGTTTAGAATGGGCGATATATGTATTTATCGCGAAAATTCAAATTTGTAGGTTATTACAATTTTTCTTTTCACATTTCTAAATTAGTGATTTCTTTTATTATTAGAATAATAAAATAAAGTGGCCGACTACTGGGGGGTGACCGAACTTACTCTCACCTACCCTACTTCTTTTAATTTTAAATGTAAAAAATAGTTGAGTCAGAAAAAACTACAATTCGCAGGGTTAATTGGAATAATAGCTATAAATTAACAATAATAAATTGTCTAAACAAATTACAAATTCATAAGAATATCTATAATCATTCGTAAATTGACGATATGTGACAATTTTGTTGAAAAATCCTAAAGAAACTATTAATTTGTAATCATGTTTAAAATGATCAATTGTAGTTAACATTTTTTCTCTTTTTGTATTAAACCACTCATTTACTTTTCTAGCTTTAGTAATTATTTCATTTTTTGCTTAATAATATTTAACTTTTTTGTCTTCTATTGTTTTAAAAATTCCATTAAATATAAAATTAACTTTTAAATTATCCAAGTTTTTTAAAGCGTTATTTAATCTCCTAATTACCATAAATTTTGAATTTTAAAAGAAATATGTTAAATTTTTAAGTTATGAATTGGTTATAACCCCTGTTCTTTTTCGAAGATTAAAAGCATTTTCTAAATCTGTCCATATTATTCAATCTCGCTGTCTAACTTTCGAAATATCCCCCTTCCTTTTTTGCAAATTTTTAATTTTTCTAACAATTGAACATACAAGCTCAATAGTCGAAATAGTACTCAATAGTCATTACTCTTGTTCCGCAATTCAGACTATAAACTGTCGTTTTATTTTCTGGCTCATAGAAAACCCAAAATTTAGTTTATTTTAAAAAGATTATATATATTTGTTCAAAGATTTAAAGATAGCGAAAGTCTTATCAACGATCCCGGAAGAGGAGGCAAGACCTTTTCTTGTTTTGCAAGTGTCCGCGCTTGTTAATTAGTGACAAAATATTTTGAGTTTAATGCCAGGATTCGTTCTCAGTTCTGTTTTAAACGAATAAAGTGCTCTTTCTTGGTTCTAAACATCTTTTTTGGTTGTTTAATAAATTCCACTTTGCCGCTTTTGAGACAATTCACATAAATAATCTGATCTTATAATGGTATTTCTAACCTCCAATCCGCTACCTGATTCCCCGAAGTAGTAACTCATGCTCTTGAGTTATTAAAGTGATTAGAGAACAAAAAGAAATAAAATTCGTTAAATAAATAAAATAAAATAAATCTTAAAAATTTTTAAATTTAACTATATTTAGCTGGCTCCCTAGATATTAAAGTCTTAAGTCTCAATAAATTAGTAGTTTTGAATATTTCGGTTTTAGAGTGAACAATTGCTTGATTGTGATCAGAGGTCAGGCATTTACCTCTTACAAGTTTTTTTAATTCGTTCGTTAATTATTAGTTTTGTTTAACTAAAGAGAATTCTTAAAACTATTTTAGATAGTCAAGATCATGTTCGGCTGTAATAACACAGCCCCACAAAAAAAAAAGTGTCATGTACTTTTTACCGGAATACCCTAGCCCTATGTATTTTGACGCGCTGAACATGAATCCGAAGTCAGTTTTGCTCCATCACGTCAGGATTTTTTCCTAACCTCAAAATCAATAAAATGACACTTTTTGTTCATTAGCATGTGAACCCGACTTAACATTAATACATGCCTAGGGCGAATAGAAAGCTTGGATTGTGACCTTTAAAACGCTTTTTTAAAAATTGTTCTACGATGATTTTTAACGAAGTTATGATGTTTTATTTAAAATCATTTTTTTCCATTACACCATACCACATCAATAATTGAAGTGTTATTTACATTTGGAAAAAATTTATATTTTAAATAAAACATCATAACTTCGTTAAAAATCATCGTAGAACAATTTTTAAAAAAGCGTTTTAAAGGTCACAATCCAAGCTTTCTATTCGCCCAAGGCATGTATTAATGTTAAGTCGGGTTCACATGCTAATGAACAAAAAGTGTCATTTTATTGATTTTGAGGTTAGGAAAAAATCCTGACGTGATGGAGCAAAATGGACTTCGGATTCGTGTTCAGCGCGTCAAAATACATAGGGCTAAGGTATTCCGGTCAAAAGTACATGACACTTTTTTTTTTGTGGGGCTGTGTAATCATGTTTTAAAAAAAAAGTTTAACCTACTTTACAATATTTCTTCGCAATATATTTTCTGTAAATGTGTTGACCTGTAGATAATTATATTTTACTCTCTAAATCTGAATTATTTTAAAATACCTAATTTGAAAGCAAAAAAATCTACCAATAATTCAAATAATTATATTTCTACTAATCATTTATTTAAAAAAAACTAATTATTAATTAAATTCATTTCTACGTTATGTTAAAATGAATTTTTCAGTTATAATAAAATAACATAATATAATAAACATAATAAAATAACATAATATAATAAAAATAATAAAATAACATAATATAACATAACATATGTAATAATAATATAACATATTATATAATATAACACAATACAAATCAAGTTTACTAATTTACTTAATCATGGTTTCCCTGCTCAGAGTTTCGAAAAAATTTTAAAAAAAATTTCGGACTAATTAGTCCAGTTTTGCCCGAAACAAGTCCAAAATTTGTCTGAAATTAATCCGGTAAAGTCCGAAAGCAGTACGAAAAAAATTTTAAAGTCTGAAATCAATCCGAATGAATACGAAATTTGTCCGAAATCAGTCTGAAATAAAAATCTCAGTTCAAAGACAGAAGAGAAATCTGTCCGATAGAATCCGAAAAGAGTTCGGTGAATTTTTGAAATCCGAAATTTGTCCGTTAGAATCCGAAATTAGTTTGAAGTAAGAGTTTTAGATCAAAGACCGGAAATTTGTACGGTGGAATCCAGAAAGAGTACGGCGAATTTTAAAATCCGAAATTTGTACGAAAAAATCCAAAATCAGTCCGAAGTAAAAATCATATCGTCACCTTAACATGCAAACCTCGTAACTCCAATTTTATCAAAAATGACTTTTTAATGAAATTCTTTGCATTTTCCATGAATGAATACATATTTCAAAAGACATAACTCTAATACAATAAATAATGTCAAAAAATCATAATTGAAAATCGCGAAATGTACAGGAATCAATGGTGCGTGTCAACAGTTTTCTTGCTCTCCTGTAAAGTTGCTTCAATTGGAGTTACGAGGTTTGCATGTTAAGGTGACGATATATCTAAAAAAAAACAGAAATTTTTCCTGTGGAATCAGAAAAGAGTCCAGTAGTAAATAAGAATCCTAAATTTGTCTGCAGTAAAAATAATATCCAAGAAAAAACGGAAGTTTGTTTGGTGAAATCCGAAAACAGTCTGGCAGTAAATAAGAATCCGTAATTCTTTCGAAATAATCCGTAATCAGTTTGAAATAAAAATCATATCTATCATACCTTTTCGGATTCCACCGGACAAATTTCCATTTTGTCTTTAAACTGAAATTTTTATATCCGACCGATTTTGGAATTCCTCCTACAAGTTTCGGATTTCAAAATTCACTGGATTTTTTTCGGATTCCATTGGACCAATTTCTGTTTTCTCTTAGATATGATTTTTACTTCGGACTGATTTCGGGTTATTTCGGATAAATTCCGGATTCTTATTTACGGCCGGACAATTTTCGGATTTCACCAAACAAGTTTTCTAATTTACTTGGACATGATTTTTATTTCGGATCGATTTCAGATTATGTCAGACAAATTCTTATTCACTGCGGGACACTTCGGTTTTTGGATTACCAAGCGTATCGTGTATAGGGGGTTATAGAGCGTCGAACTTGTGTCCGAAGGGACCAGGGATCGCATTCCAAGGTCGTGCGATTTTTTAATTCATTAGATACACCCGAGTCTCGATTTAACGGACAGTTCTGTTGCCTGTTCACTAAATCGAGAGTGACGTCACAAGCGTTCTGATTGGTGCAGCTCTATACACCTCTGGGCGCGGTGCCCAGATGTTCATGTTCAAACTTACTGCTGCACATGCATTACATGACTAATTTGTGTGTACGCTACTGAATGAAGGCGGGATTTCTCGAGGAGATGATTAAAAGTCCACTAAATCGATGTCCGTTAAATCGAGACTCCGGTGTAGTTTTAAATGTTTAAGACTTTAGGTTTTGCGATTCTTAAGTCAATATAAATATATAAGTCAAGAAAAAAATAATAAAAATTGTTATAAACAATTTCCGTTGCTACCGGATTAATGTGGAACAAAATTCAGACAAAACCAGATTAGTTTCGGATGACAAATATCGGACAGAATTCCAGATTTTTTTGGACAATTTTCCGATAAAATTCGAACGGTTTTCGGATATATCCGGAAAAATTTTGAATTTTATTAACGTTCATTCGATCGGACAAATTTTCGTTTTTACCGGATTAATTTCGAAATGTTTTCGGAGAAAGCCGGATTAATTTCGGATAATAAATATATACCGGACAGGATTTCGGATTTTTTCGGATAATTTTCGGATAAAATTCGGACTGTTTTCGGACAAAAGCGGATAAATTTTGCATTTTATTAATGATTCTTCGACAAATTATTAGTTATTTTGACCTAGCCTAAAAATGGATTTGACTCGTAATTAGTTATTTTTACTAAATGATTAGTAGAAATATACCTCTTTGAATTAGTGTAACGAGACTAATGGACACCAGATGAATTAAAATAACGAAGTGAAGTAATCTTCTATGAAAAAAAAACCGGAACTTGCTCGCCGGACCAGAGTTCGAATAATTAAATTTAAAGTCTTGGTTTTGTAAGGAGTTCTCGCTACAGAATAAACAATAACACTTCAATTTGATATAAAATTCGGATGTTTATTTATAATAATCAAATGAACTAATTTACACAAGTCTTATTTAAATTAAATCACAATATTTTACATTGTTTCGTTGACTAATATTAACGTAAGTATCGTTTTATTTCGAAATACTAACTTAAGTCGTGCACTCTAACCTAAAAAATGATCGTATTGCGGAATAATATCTAATTTGCGTCACGAGTAACCTGAGCGTCCTTGAGTACCGAACGGAATTAAATAAATCTAAAAAAAAGGAACACGATATTTAAATTGCTTAAATTCCGTATGAAATCTAAATTAAATTAAGAAAAATGACGTATACTTGGTGAATAAAAGAACTTGATTGCTTGTCGCGTTAATTATCCGAAATTGGAAATCGACAATGTAATTAATCTACGCGAAATAAGAAGCGTGAACGAGACCGAACGAATTGAAATTTGCGACGGAGTGGTTTCGCCACTGTAACGAGTTTCACTCGTTTAGGTTTTGTGAGTATTACTCACAGGGCATGCGGTATCACCGCTTGTCCAAACACAAAAATAATATAATACAATAGCACAATTATAAAAGGAAAAGGGTAAAAGGTAGAATTTTATCTTTATTAAATCAAAATGTTTGAAAGTAATTCCCTTTTGGGAGGCAAAACCTCAAAAGAAATCGTATACGTTTTCCAAAACGCAAAACAGCCTCCTAGCTGTCAATTGGAAAGGCGAAACGTTCGCCACGTCATTGCGCTGGCAGTAAACCTGCCAGAAATCGTCGCCGCAGCGTAGAAATATATCAACAGCCTCCAGGCTGCTGATTGTCAAAAGAGTGATATAATCGCCCTCACGTAATGCTGGCAGAAGCACTGCCAAGAAGTCGTCGTCGTACTGGTAGCGTCACTACCAAAATCCGCTGTCGAATGTAGTCGCGTCGTCTTCTTTTCTCGCTTGGCGGTATTACCACCTAGAGAGAGAAAGAGAGAGAAAGGAGGTGTGTGCGGTATCACCGCCCGAGATCAAGTGCCGATATTCGCGTCTCGCGGATATTTACGTATTTCGACGTGTTGAGTGCGGCACCTGCGCAGAACGAGCCTCGCGCTGGTTGGTAGCTCGCGCGCTGTGACTAACTCCTAGCGAAAAACAGGGGTAACTGTGTCGCGATTGGTTATTTCGTAAATCGGGGGGTAAACGAATATGCTCATTTAATAAAAGTACTTCGCTTTTTTGGACTTAGTTTCTCGCGGAGCCGCGATTGCTATGTCTGATTTACGGCCGCTTAAAATTTCGTTCGCGCGTGAATTGTGTAATTCTAAAAGCCCGGGCTTTTAACAGGGCTTCCTCACATTAGTGACTGAATTTCCGCATTCAAATTAGTTTTTTTACCTAATTCAGATTTAAAGAGTACAAAGTGTTTATTCAAAAAGAAGAAATTCTTTAATCGGTATGATTTAGTTTGTTTAAATAAATATTTCAGTATATTTTATGAATCTAAATATTTTTTAAATATCTGATGAATTTCTTGCGTCATAGAAATGAAGTTTAGATTATTATATAAAATATTTGTTTTTAGAAGCTGTGGTAAACAAACTCTTTCATTGGAGAAAATATAGGAAATAATTGGTAATAAGTAACATTTTAATAATTATTTAAAATTTTTCTGAGAATATTATCAGGTTATTCCAAAATACGCTCCAGGCGCTACATTAAAGGAGACTTAACCCTACATGTACAGCTATCGTCAGATGTGCTTTAACATTTTAGCACGCTCTACTGGAAAATACTATATAGGTTCCTACTACGAATCCTATAAGATTTCCACGTAGATTCTTATAGGATTGTATATAGGATCCTATGTATATTCCTATAAGAGCATTACTATTGGAAAAACGCATGTGATTTTGCATAGAAATGACATAGGAAAACATATAACATCCTATAGAGTTAAATTTCACATTTTTATAGCAAAAAACATATTTTCCTATAAGAATCCTATAGATATGACATAGGAAAATATATGGTTACATATATGATCACATATATGTAAACCTATAATAAAACATATAGTTTCCTATATTGGATCACTTATGAAATCCTACAGGAAAACATATATTTTCCGATAAGAATCCTATAGATATGAAATAAAAAGATATATGATTATATATACACTGTTAAAAAAATGGTATATGCGCTTACAACTTTACACCGGTGTTAAGAAATCGGTGCGATTTTGGCCGTGCACTACACCGGCCGAGTGTAGACTTAAAACAAATTGGCATTTACAACCAAGCGGTGTAAACGGACTATCAAATCGCACCAAAAAGTGCGATTGTCAGTTTCTTTGTCTAAATGTCCCTCTCTTCGCCCCCTTTGTCAACATCTGAGAATAGCCATTTTTACGTTTTCTTCTAATTTTCGTTTTCACTGAATTCACTAGTAGACAACTATATACAATATGACATGACTAGAAGTTTCCGATGCGCGACATGTTTTTCCCACGTTCAAAATAGAAACAGCCCATTATTAGTAAACTAAATCATTACTAAATATTTAAAAATGATAAATCCAGTTTATCAAAAACATAATATACCTAATGTAACTTAATATATAAAGTGAAAAACAATAAAACACAGAAGTAAATAAAAACAAAAAAAGATTACTCGACGACATAACCTAAACAAAGTATTGAAAATAATGTCATATCAATTTATTCAATTCTCTAGTCTATTCTATGTGGCATATAAATTTCCCGAATATTATTTCAGCTTCATTAAAATATTTTAAATTCAGAATTGTATTTAAAAACAATTGGAATTTATTTTTATAATTTAGAAAAACAGGAACATGTTTTATAATAGAGAAAAATATCAATTGTTGTAGAATCGAATGTTTTTACAAAATGTATTCTATGTGGCAAATAAATATCCAAAATATTGTTTTAGTTTTTTTTAAGATATTCCAAACTCAAAACTGTATTTAAAAAAAATTGGATGATATTTCTATAATTTATTAAAACAAAAACAGGTTTTAGAATAGAGACAAAATATCAATTTTTGTAAAACAGAATATTTTTTCCAAATTTTAATCTATGTGTCATAAATTTCCCAATTATTTTTTTAGATTCTTAAAGATATTTAAAATTTAAAATTGTATTTAAAAAAATTAAATGATATTTTTATAATTTATATAATACATTTCTGAATTTAAAATATCTTAAAGAATCTAAAATAATATTTAGGAAATTAATGTGCTACATAGAATAGAATTCGAAAAAAATATTCGGTTTGACCAAAATTAATATTTTGTCTCTACTCTAAAACCTGTTTTTGATTCCATAAAATAATAGAAATATCATATAATTTTTTTTAAATACAGTATTAAAAATTAAATATCTTAAAAAATAACAATTAAAACTTGGGAAATTTATATGACACATAGAATAGAAATTAGAAAAGATATTCAGTCATACAAAAATTGATATTTGGCCTCTAGTATACAACCTGATTTTGTTCCCATAAATTATAAAAATATCTTATATATTTTTTTTAAATACAATTCTGACTTCCGATTTTCTTAAAGATTCTAAAATAATATTTGGTAAATTTATTAGCCATAGAATCGGTAAAAAACATTCGATTCTACAAAAATTGACATTTGCTCTCCAGTCTAAAACCTGATTTTCTTCTCATAAATAATAAAAATATCAGCTATTTTTTTTCTGAATTCCGATTTTCTTAAAGATTCTAAAATTATATTTAGGAACTTTATTTGCCATAGAATGTGTAAAAAATATTCGATTCAACAAAAATTGATATTTGGTCTCTGGTCTAAAACCTGATTTTGTTCTCATAAGTTATAAAAATGTCATCTATTTTTTATAAATTCAATTCTGAATTTAGATTTTCTTAAAGATTATAAAATAATATTTGGGAAATTTTTTTTCCATAGAATGTGTAAAAAATATTCGATTCTACAAAAATTGACATTTACTCTCTGGTCTAAAACCTGATTTTCTTCTCATAAATAATAAAAATATCAGCAATTTTTTTTAAATATTGTTCTGAATTTGGATTTTCTTAAAGATTCTAAAATAATATTTGGGAAATTTATTTGCCATCGAATGTGTAAAAAATATTCGATTCTACAAAAATTGACATTTGCTCTCTGGTCTAAAACCTGATTTTCTTCTCATAAATAATAAAAATATCAGCCATTTTTTATTAAATTCAATTCTGAATTTAGATTTTCTTAAAGATTCTAAAATAATATTTTGGCAATTTATTTGCCATCGAATGTGTAAAAAATATTCGATTCTCCAAAAATTGACATTTGGTCTCTGGTCTAAAACCTGATTTTCTTCTCATAAATAATAAAAATATCAGCTATTTTTTTTTAAATTTAATTCTGAATTTGGATTTTCTTAAAGATTCTAAAATAATATTTTGGCAATTTATTTGCCATCGAATGTGTAAAAAATATTCGATTCTCCAAAAATTGACATTTGGTCTCTGGTCTAAAACCTGTTTTTCTTCTCATAAATAATAAAAATATCAGCTATTTTTTTTTTAAATTCAATTTTGAATTTGGATTTTCTTAAAGATTATAAAATAATATTTGGGAAATTTATTTGCCATCGAATGTGTAAAAAATATTCGATTCTCCAAAAATTGACATTTGGTCTCTGGTCTAAAACCTGTTTTTCTTCTCATAAATAATAAAAATATCAGCTATTTTTTTTTTAAATTCAATTTTGAATTTAGATTTTCTTAAACATTATAAAATAATATTTGGGAAATTTATTTGCCATCGAATGTGTAAAAAATATTCGATTCTTCAAAAATTGACATTTGCTCTCTGGTCTAAAACCTGATTTTGTTCTCATAAATTATAAAAATATCAGCTATTTTTTTTTAAATTCAATTCTGAATTTGGATTTTCTTAAAGATTACAAAATAATATTTGGAAAATTTATTTGCCATCGAATGTGTAAAAAATATTCGATTCTACAAAAATTGACATTTGCTCTTTGGTCTAAAACCAGATTTTTTTCTCATAAATAATAAAAATATCAGCAATTTTTTTTAAATATTGTACTGAATTTGGATTTTCTTAAAGATTATAAAATAATATTTAGGAAATTTCATTTCCATAGAATGTGTAAAAAATATTTGATTCTACAAAAATTGATATTTGGTCTCAGGTCTAAAACCTGATTTCGTTCTCATAAATTATAAAAATATCAGCTATTTTATTTTAAATTCAATTCGTAATTTGGATTTTCTTAAAGATTACAAAATAATATTTGGGAAAATGTATTTGCCATCGAATGTGTAAAAAATATTCGATTCTACAAAAATTGACATTTGCTCTCTGGTCTAAAACCTGATTTTCTTCTCATAAATAATAAAAATATTAGCTATTTTTTTTTAAATTTAATTCTGAATTTGGATTTTCTTAAAGATTCTAAAATAATATTTGGGAAATTTATTTGCCATAGAATGTGTACAAAATATTCGATTCTACAAAAAATTGACATTTGGTCTCTGGTCTGAAACCTATTTTTCTTCTCATAAATAATTAAAATATCAGCTATTTTTTTTTAAATTCAATTTTAAATTTGGATTTTCTTAAAGATTATAAAATAATATTTGGGAAATTTATTTGTCATCGAATGTGTAAAAAATATTCGATTCTACAAAAATTGGCATTTGGTCTCTGGTCTAAAACCTAATTTTCTTCACATAAATAATAAAAATATCAGCTATTTTTTTTTAAATTTAATGCTGAATTTGGATTTTCTTAATGATTCTAAAATAATATTTGGGAAAATTATTTGCCATAGAATGTGTACAAAATATTCCATTCTACAAAAATTGACATTTCGTCCCTGGTCTAAAACCTGATTTTCTTCTCATAAATAATAAAAATATAAGCTATTGTTTTTTAAATTCAATTCTGAATTTGGATTTTCTTACAGATTCTAAAATTATATTTGGGTAATTTATTTGCCATAGAATGTGTAAAAAATATTCGATTCAACAAAAATTGATATTTGGTCTCCGGTCTAAAACCTGATTTTCTTCTCATAAATAATAAAAATATTAGCTATTTTTTTTTAAATTTAATTCTGAATTTGGATTTTCTTAAAGATTCTAAAATAATATTTGGGAAATTTATTTGCCATAGAATGTGTACAAAATATTCGATTCTACAAAAAATTGACATTTGGTCTCTGGTCTGAAACCTATTTTTCTTCTCATAAATAATAAAAATATTAGCTATTTTTTTTTAAATTCAATTTTAAATTTGGATTTTCTTAAAGATTATAAAATAATATTTGGGAAATTTATTTGTCATCGAATGTGTAAAAAATATTCGATTCTACAAAAATTGACATTTGCTCTCTGGTCTAAAACCAGATTTTTTTCTCATAAATAATAAAAATATCAGCAATTTTTTTTAAATATTGTAATGAATTTGGATTTTCTTAAAGATTATAAAATAATATTTAGGAAATTTAATTTCCATAGAATGTGTAAAAAATATTTGATTCTACAAAAATTGATATTTGGTCTCAGGTCTAAAACCTGATTTCGTTCTCATAAATTATAAAAATATCAGCTATTTTATTTTAAATTCAATTCGTAATTTGGATTTTCTTAAAGATTACAAAATAATATTTGGGAAAATGTATTTGCCATCGAATGTGTAAAAAATATTCGATTCTACAAAAATTGACATTTGCTCTCTGGTCTAAAACCTGATTTTCTTCTCATAAATAATAAAAATATTAGCTATTTTTTTTTAAATTTAATTCTGAATTTGGATTTTCTTAAAGATTCTAAAATAATATTTGGGAAATTTATTTGCCATAGAATGTGTACAAAATATTCGATTCTACAAAAAATTGACATTTGGTCTCTGGTCTGAAACCTATTTTTCTTCTCATAAATAATGAAAATATCAGCTATTTTTTTTTAAATTCAATTTTAAATTTGGATTTTCTTAAAGATTATAAAATAATATTTGGGAAATTTATTTGCCATCGAATGTGTAAAAAATATTCGATTCTACAAATTTGGCATTTGGTCTCTGGTCTAAAACCTAATTTTCTTCACATAAATAATAAAAATATCAGCTATTTTTTTTTAAATTTAATGCTGAATTTGGATTTTCTTAATGATTCTAAAATAATATTTGGGAAAATTATTTGCCATAGAATGTGTACAAAATATTCGATTCTACAAAAATTGACATTTCGTCCCTGGTCTAAAACCTGATTTTCTTCTCATAAATAATAAAAATATAAGCTATTGTTTTTTAAATTCAATTCTGAATTTGGATTTTCTTACAGATTCTAAAATTATATTTGGGTAATTTATTTGCCATAGAATGTGTAAAAAATATTCGATTCAACAAAAATTGATATTTGGTCTCCGGTCTAAAACCTGATTTCGTTCTCAAAAATTATAAAAATGTCATCTTTTTTTTTAAATTCAATTCTGAATTTAGATTTTCCTTAAGGTTATAAAATAATATTTAGGAAATTTCATTTTCATAGAATGTGTAAAAAATATTCGAGTCTACAAAAATTGACATTTGCTTTCTGGTCTAAAACCTGATTTTTTTTTCATAAATAATAAAAATATCAGCAATTTTTTTTAAATATTGTACTGAATTTGGATTTTATTAAAGATTATAAAATAATATTTAGGAAATTTCATTTCCATAGAATGTGTAAAAAATATTTGATTCTACAAAAATTGATAGTTGGTCTCAGGTCTAAAACCTGATTTCGTTCTCATAAATTATAAAAATATCAGCTATTTTATTTTAAATTCAATTCTGAATTTGGATTTTCTTAAAGATTACAAAATAATATTTGGGAAAATGTATTTGCCATCGAATGTGTAAAAAATATTCGATTTTACAAAAATTGACATTTGCTCTCTGGTCTAAAACCTGATTTTCTTCTCATAAATAATAAAAATATTAGCTATTTTTTTTTAAATTTAATTCTGAATTTGGATTTTCTTAAAGATTCTAAAATAATATTTGGGAAATTTATTTGACATAGAATGTGTAAAAAATATTCGATTCAACAAAAATTGATGTTTGGTCTCTGGTCTGAAACCTGATTTTGTTCTCATAAATAATAAAAATATGAGCTATTTTTTATAAATTCAATTCTGAGTTTGGATTTTCTTAAAGATTCTAAAATTATATTTGTGAAATTTATTTGCCATAGAATGTGTAAAAAATATTCGATTCAACAAAAATTGATATTTGGTCTCAGGTCTAAAACCTGATTTCGTTCTCACAAATTATAAAAATATCAGCTATTTTTTTTAAATTCAATTCTGAATTTGGATTTTCTTAAATATTATAAAATAATATTTGGGAAATTTATTTGTCATCGAATGTGTAAAAAATATTCGATTCTACAAAAATTGACATGTGCTCTCTGGTCTAAAACCAGATTTTTTTCTCATAAATAATAAAAATATCAGCAATTTTTTTTAAATATTGTACTGAATTTGGATTTTATTAAAGATTATAAAATAATATTTAGGAAATTTCATTTCCATAGAATGTGTAAAAAATATTTGATTCTACAAAAATTGATAGTTGGTCTCAGGTCTAAAACCTGATTTCGTTCTCATAAATTATAAAAATATCAGCTATTTTTTTTTAAATTTAATTCTGAATTTGGATTTTCTTAAAGATTCTAAAATAATATTTTGGCAATTTATTTGCCATCGAATGTGTAAAAAATATTCGATTCTCCAAAAATTGACATTTGGTCTCTGGTCTAAAACCTGTTTTTCTTCTCATAAATAATAAAAATATCAGCTATTTTTTTTTTAAATTCAATTTTGAATTAGGATTTTCTTAAAGATTATAAAATAATATTTGGGAAATTTATTTGCCATCGAATGTGTAAAAAATATTCGATTCTCCAAAAATTGACATTTGGTCTCTGGTCTAAAACCTGTTTTTCTTCTCATAAATAATAAAAATATCAGCTATTTTTTTTTAAATTCAATTTTGAATTTGGATTTTCTTAAACATTATAAAATAATATTTGGGAAATTTATTTGCCATCGAATGTGTAAAAAATATTCGATTCTTCAAAAATTGACATTTGCTCTCTGGTCTAAAACCTGATTTTGTTCTCATAAATTATAAAAATATCAGCTATTTTTTTTTAATTTCAATTCTGAATTTGGATTTTCTTAAAGATTACAAAATAATATTTGGAAAATTTATTTGCCATCGAATGTGTAAAAAATATTCGATTCTACAAAAATTGACATTTGCTCTTTGGTCTAAAACCAGATTTTTTTCTCATAAATAATAAAAATATCAGCAATTTTTTTTAAATATTGTACTGAATTTGGATTTTCTTAAAGATTATAAAATAATATTTAGGAAATTTCATTTCCATAGAATGTGTAAAAAATATTTGATTCTACAAAAATTGATATTTGGTCTCAGGTCTAAAACCTGATTTCGTTCTCATAAATTATAAAAATATCAGCTATTTTTTTTTAAATTCAATTCGTAATTTGGATTTTCTTAAAGATTACAAAATAATATTTGGGAAAATGTATTTGCCATCGAATGTGTAAAAAATATTCGATTCTACAAAAATTGACATTTGCTCTCTGGTCTAAAACCTGATTTTCTTCTCATAAATAATAAAAATATTAGCTATTTTTTTTTAAATTTAATTCTGAATTTGGATTTTCTTAAAGATTCTAAAATAATATTTGGGAAATTTATTTGCCATAGAATGTGTACAAAATATTCGATTCTACAAAAAATTGACATTTGGTCTCTGGTCTGAAACCTATTTTTCTTCTCATAAATAATTAAAATATCAGCTATTTTTTTTTAAATTCAATTTTAAATTTGGATTTTCTTAAAGATTATAAAATAATATTTGGGAAATTTATTTGTCATCGAATGTGTAAAAAATATTCGATTCTAAAAAAATTGGCATTTGGTCTCTGGTCTAAAACCTAATTTTCTTCACATAAATAATAAAAATATCAGCTATTTTTTTTTAAATTTAATGCTGAATTTGGATTTTCTTAATGATTCTAAAATAATATTTGGGAAAATTATTTGCCATAGAATGTGTACAAAATATTCCATTCTACAAAAATTGACATTTCGTCCCTGGTCTAAAACCTGATTTTCTTCTCATAAATAATAAAAATATAAGCTATTGTTTTTTAAATTCAATTCTGAATTTGGATTTTCTTACAGATTCTAAAATTATATTTGGGTAATTTATTTGCCATAGAATGTGTAAAAAATATTCGATTCAACAAAAATTGATATTTGGTCTCCGGTCTAAAACCTGATTTTCTTCTCATAAATAATAAAAATATTAGCTATTTTTTTTTAAATTTAATTCTGAATTTGGATTTTCTTAAAGATTCTAAAATAATATTTGGGAAATTTATTTGCCATAGAATGTGTACAAAATATTCGATTCTACAAAAAAATTAACATTTGGTCTCTGGTCTGAAACCTATTTTTCTTCTCATAAATAATAAAAATATTAGCTATTTTTTTTTAAATTCAATTTTAAATTTGGATTTTCTTAAAGATTATAAAATAATATTTGGGAAATTTATTTGTCATCGAATGTGTAAAAAATATTCGATTCTACAAAAATTGACATTTGCTCTCTGGTCTAAAACCAGATTTTTTTCTCATAAATAATAAAAATATCAGCAATTTTTTTTAAATATTGTAATGAATTTGGATTTTCTTAAAGATTATAAAATAATATTTAGGAAATTTAATTTCCATAGAATGTGTAAAAAATATTTGATTCTACAAAAATTGATATTTGGTCTCAGGTCTAAAACCTGATTTCGTTCTCATAAATTATAAAAATATCAGCTATTTTATTTTAAATTCAATTCGTAATTTGGATTTTCTTAAAGATTACAAAATAATATTTGGGAAAATGTATTTGCCATCGAATGTGTAAAAAATATTCGATTCTACAAAAATTGACATTTGCTCTCTGGTCTAAAACCTGATTTTCTTCTCATAAATAATAAAAATATTAGCTATTTTTTTTTAAATTTAATTCTGAATTTGGATTTTCTTAAAGATTCTAAAATAATATTTGGGAAATTTATTTGCCATAGAATGTGTACAAAATATTCGATTCTACAAAAAATTGACATTTGGTCTCTGGTCTGAAACCTATTTTTCTTCTCATAAATAATGAAAATATCAGCTATTTTTTTTTAAATTCAATTTTAAATTTGGATTTTCTTAAAGATTATAAAATAATATTTGGGAAATTTATTTGCCATCGAATGTGTAAAAAATATTCGATTCTACAAATTTGGCATTTGGTCTCTGGTCTAAAACCTAATTTTCTTCACATAAATAATAAAAATATCAGCTATTTTTTTTTAAATTTAATGCTGAATTTGGATTTTCTTAATGATTCTAAAATAATATTTGGGAAAATTATTTGCCATAGAATGTGTACAAAATATTCGATTCTACAAAAATTGACATTTCGTCCCTGGTCTAAAACCTGATTTTCTTCTCATAAATAATAAAAATATAAGCTATTGTTTTTTAAATTCAATTCTGAATTTGGATTTTCTTACAGATTCTAAAATTATATTTGGGTAATTTATTTGCCATAGAATGTGTAAAAAATATTCGATTCAACAAAAATTGATATTTGGTCTCCGGTCTAAAACCTGATTTCGTTCTCAAAAATTATAAAAATGTCATCTTTTTTTTTAAATTCAATTCTAAATTTAGATTTTCCTTAAGGTTATAAAATAATATTTAGGAAATTTCATTTTCATAGAATGTGTAAAAAATATTCGAGTCTACAAAAATTGACATTTGCTTTCTGGTCTAAAACCTGATTTTTTTTTCATAAATAATAAAAATATCAGCAATTTTTTTTAAATATTGTACTGAATTTGGATTTTATTAAAGATTATAAAATAATATTTAGGAAATTTCATTTCCATAGAATGTGTAAAAAATATTTGATTCTACAAAAATTGATAGTTGGTCTCAGGTCTAAAACCTGATTTCGTTCTCATAAATTATAAAAATATCAGCTATTTTATTTTAAATTCAATTCTGAATTTGGATTTTCTTAAAGATTACAAAATAATATTTGGGAAAATGTATTTGCCATCGAATGTGTAAAAAATATTCGATTTTACAAAAATTGACATTTGCTCTCTGGTCTAAAACCTGATTTTCTTCTCATAAATAATAAAAATATTAGCTATTTTTTTTTAAATTTAATTCTGAATTTGGATTTTCTTAAAGATTCTAAAATAATATTTGGGAAATTTATTTGACATAGAATGTGTAAAAAATATTCGATTCAACAAAAATTGATGTTTGGTCTCTGGTCTGAAACCTGATTTTGTTCTCATAAATAATAAAAATATGAGCTATTTTTTATAAATTCAATTCTGAGTTTGGATTTTCTTAAAGATTCTAAAATTATATTTGTGAAATTTATTTGCCATAGAATGTGTAAAAAATATTCGATTCAACAAAAATTGATATTTGGTCTCAGGTCTAAAACCTGATTTCGTTCTCACAAATTATAAAAATATCAGCTATTTTTTTTAAATTCAATTCTGAATTTGGATTTTCTTAAATATTATAAAATAATATTTGGGAAATTTATTTGTCATCGAATGTGTAAAAAATATTCGATTCTACAAAAATTGACATGTGCTCTCTGGTCTAAAACCAGATTTTTTTCTCATAAATAATAAAAATATCAGCAATTTTTTTTAAATATTGTACTGAATTTGGATTTTATTAAAGATTATAAAATAATATTTAGGAAATTTCATTTCCATAGAATGTGTAAAAAATATTTGATTCTACAAAAATTGATAGTTGGTCTCAGGTCTAAAACCTGATTTCGTTCTCATAAATTATAAAAATATCAGCTATTTTTTTTTAAATTTAATTCTGAATTTGGATTTTCTTAAAGATTCTAAAATAATATTTTGGCAATTTATTTGCCATCGAATGTGTAAAAAATATTCGATTCTCCAAAAATTGACATTTGGTCTCTGGTCTAAAACCTGTTTTTCTTCTCATAAATAATAAAAATATCAGCTATTTTTTTTTTAAATTCAATTTTGAATTAGGATTTTCTTAAAGATTATAAAATAATATTTGGGAAATTTATTTGCCATCGAATGTGTAAAAAATATTCGATTCTCCAAAAATTGACATTTGGTCTCTGGTCTAAAACCTGTTTTTCTTCTCATAAATAATAAAAATATCAGCTATTTTTTTTTAAATTCAATTTTGAATTTGGATTTTCTTAAACATTATAAAATAATATTTGGGAAATTTATTTGCCATCGAATGTGTAAAAAATATTCGATTCTTCAAAAATTGACATTTGCTCTCTGGTCTAAAACCTGATTTTGTTCTCATAAATTATAAAAATATCAGCTATTTTTTTTTAAATTCAATTCTGAATTTGGATTTTCTTAAAGATTACAAAATAATATTTGGAAAATTTATTTGCCATCGAATGTGTAAAAAATATTCGATTCTACAAAAATTGACATTTGCTCTTTGGTCTAAAACCAGATTTTTTTCTCATAAATAATAAAAATATCAGCAATTTTTTTTAAATATTGTACTGAATTTGGATTTTCTTAAAGATTATAAAATAATATTTAGGAAATTTCATTTCCATAGAATGTGTAAAAAATATTTGATTCTACAAAAATTGATATTTGGTCTCAGGTCTAAAACCTGATTTCGTTCTCATAAATTATAAAAATATCAGCTATTTTATTTTAAATTCAATTCGTAATTTGGATTTTCTTAAAGATTACAAAATAATATTTGGGAAAATGTATTTGCCATCGAATGTGTAAAAAATATTCGATTCTACAAAAATTGACATTTGCTCTCTGGTCTAAAACCTGATTTTCTTCTCATAAATAATAAAAATATTAGCTATTTTTTTTTAAATTTAATTCTGAATTTGGATTTTCTTAAAGATTCTAAAATAATATTTGGGAAATTTATTTGCCATAGAATGTGTACAAAATATTCGATTCTACAAAAAATTGACATTTGGTCTCTGGTCTGAAACCTATTTTTCTTCTCATAAATAATGAAAATATCAGCTATTTTTTTTTAAATTCAATTTTAAATTTGGATTTTCTTAAAGATTATAAAATAATATTTGGGAAATTTATTTGCCATCGAATGTGTAAAAAATATTCGATTCTACAAATTTGGCATTTGGTCTCTGGTCTAAAACCTAATTTTCTTCACATAAATAATAAAAATATCAGCTATTTTTTTTTAAATTTAATGCTGAATTTGGATTTTCTTAATGATTCTAAAATAATATTTGGGAAAATTATTTGCCATAGAATGTGTACAAAATATTCGATTCTACAAAAATTGACATTTCGTCCCTGGTCTAAAACCTGATTTTCTTCTCATAAATAATAAAAATATAAGCTATTGTTTTTTAAATTCAATTCTGAATTTGGATTTTCTTACAGATTCTAAAATTATATTTGGGTAATTTATTTGCCATAGAATGTGTAAAAAATATTCGATTCAACAAAAATTGATATTTGGTCTCCGGTCTAAAACCTGATTTTCTTCTCATAAATAATAAAAATATTAGCTATTTTTTTTTAAATTTAATTCTGAATTTGGATTTTCTTAAAGATTCTAAAATAATATTTGGGAAATTTATTTGCCATAGAATGTGTACAAAATATTCGATTCTACAAAAATTGGCATTTGGTCTCTGGTCTAAAACCTAATTTTCTTCACATAAATAATAAAAATATCAGCTATTTTTTTTTAAATTTAATGCTGAATTTGGATTTTCTTAATGATTCTAAAATAATATTTGGGAAAATTATTTGCCATAGAATGTGTACAAAATATTCCATTCTACAAAAATTGACATTTCGTCCCTGGTCTAAAACCTGATTTTCTTCTCATAAATAATAAAAATATAAGCTATTGTTTTTTAAATTCAATTCTGAATTTGGATTTTCTTACAGATTCTAAAATTATATTTGGGTAATTTATTTGCCATAGAATGTGTAAAAAATATTCGATTCAACAAAAATTGATATTTGGTCTCCGGTCTAAAACCTGATTTTCTTCTCATAAATAATAAAAATATTAGCTATTTTTTTTTAAATTTAATTCTGAATTTGGATTTTCTTAAAGATTCTAAAATAATATTTGGGAAATTTATTTGCCATAGAATGTGTACAAAATATTCGATTCTACAAAAAATTGACATTTGGTCTCTGGTCTGAAACCTATTTTTCTTCTCATAAATAATAAAAATATTAGCTATTTTTTTTTAAATTCAATTTTAAATTTGGATTTTCTTAAAGATTATAAAATAATATTTGGGAAATTTATTTGTCATCGAATGTGTAAAAAATATTCGATTCTACAAAAATTGACATTTGCTCTCTGGTCTAAAACCAGATTTTTTTCTCATAAATAATAAAAATATCAGCAATTTTTTTTAAATATTGTAATGAATTTGGATTTTCTTAAAGATTATAAAATAATATTTAGGAAATTTAATTTCCATAGAATGTGTAAAAAATATTTGATTCTACAAAAATTGATATTTGGTCTCAGGTCTAAAACCTGATTTCGTTCTCATAAATTATAAAAATATCAGCTATTTTATTTTAAATTCAATTCGTAATTTGGATTTTCTTAAAGATTCTAAAATAATATTTGGGAAATTTATTTGACATAGAATGTGTAAAAAATATTCGATTCAACAAAAATTGATGTTTGGTCTCTGGTCTGAAACCTGATTTTGTTCTCATAAATAATAAAAATATGAGCTATTTTTTATAAATTCAATTCTGAGTTTGGATTTTCTTAAAGATTCTAAAATTATATTTGTGAAATTTATTTGCCATAGAATGTGTAAAAAATATTCGATTCAACAAAAATTGATATTTGGTCTCAGGTCTAAAACCTGATTTCGTTCTCACAAATTATAAAAATATCAGCTATTTTTTTTAAATTCAATTCTGAATTTGGATTTTCTTAAATATTATAAAATAATATTTGGGAAATTTATTTGTCATCGAATGTGTAAAAAATATTCGATTCTACAAAAATTGACATGTGCTCTCTGGTCTAAAACCAGATTTTTTTCTCATAAATAATAAAAATATCAGCAATTTTTTTTAAATATTGTACTGAATTTGGATTTTATTAAAGATTATAAAATAATATTTAGGAAATTTCATTTCCATAGAATGTGTAAAAAATATTTGATTCTACAAAAATTGATAGTTGGTCTCAGGTCTAAAACCTGATTTCGTTCTCATAAATTATAAAAATATCAGCTATTTTTTTTTAAATTTAATTCTGAATTTGGATTTTCTTAAAGATTCTAAAATAATATTTTGGCAATTTATTTGCCATCGAATGTGTAAAAAATATTCGATTCTCCAAAAATTGACATTTGGTCTCTGGTCTAAAACCTGTTTTTCTTCTCATAAATAATAAAAATATCAGCTATTTTTTTTTTAAATTCAATTTTGAATTTGGATTTTCTTAAAGATTATAAAATAATATTTGGGAAATTTATTTGCCATCGAATGTGTAAAAAATATTCGATTCTCCAAAAATTGACATTTGGTCTCTGGTCTAAAACCTGTTTTTCTTCTCATAAATAATAAAAATATCAGCTATTTTTTTTTAAATTCAATTTTGAATTTGGATTTTCTTAAACATTATAAAATAATATTTGGGAAATTTATTTGCCATCGAATGTGTAAAAAATATTCGATTCTTCAAAAATTGACATTTGCTCTCTGGTCTAAAACCTGATTTTGTTCTCATAAATTATAAAAATATCAGCTATTTTTTTTTAAATTCAATTCTGAATTTGGATTTTCTTAAAGATTACAAAATAATATTTGGAAAATTTATTTGCCATCGAATGTGTAAAAAATATTCGATTCTACAAAAATTGACATTTGCTCTTTGGTCTAAAACCAGATTTTTTTCTCATAAATAATAAAAATATCAGCAATTTTTTTTAAATATTGTACTGAATTTGGATTTTCTTAAAGATTATAAAATAATATTTAGGAAATTTCATTTCCATAGAATGTGTAAAAAATATTTGATTCTACAAAAATTGATATTTGGTCTCAGGTCTAAAACCTGATTTCGTTCTCATAAATTATAAAAATATCAGCTATTTTATTTTAAATTCAATTCGTAATTTGGATTTTCTTAAAGATTACAAAATAATATTTGGGAAAATGTATTTGCCATCGAATGTGTAAAAAATATTCGATTCTACAAAAATTGACATTTGCTCTCTGGTCTAAAACCTGATTTTCTTCTCATAAATAATAAAAATATTAGCTATTTTTTTTTAAATTTAATTCTGAATTTGGATTTTCTTAAAGATTCTAAAATAATATTTGGGAAATTTATTTGCCATAGAATGTGTACAAAATATTCGATTCTACAAAAAATTGACATTTGGTCTCTGGTCTGAAACCTATTTTTCTTCTCATAAATAATTAAAATATCAGCTATTTTTTTTTAAATTCAATTTTAAATTTGGATTTTCTTAAAGATTATAAAATAATATTTGGGAAATTTATTTGTCATCGAATGTGTAAAAAATATTCGATTCTACAAAAATTGGCATTTGGTCTCTGGTCTAAAACCTAATTTTCTTCACATAAATAATAAAAATATCAGCTATTTTTTTTTAAATTTAATGCTGAATTTGGATTTTCTTAATGATTCTAAAATAATATTTGGGAAAATTATTTGCCATAGAATGTGTACAAAATATTCCATTCTACAAAAATTGACATTTCGTCCCTGGTCTAAAACCTGATTTTCTTCTCATAAATAATAAAAATATAAGCTATTGTTTTTTAAATTCAATTCTGAATTTGGATTTTCTTACAGATTCTAAAATTATATTTGGGTAATTTATTTGCCATAGAATGTGTAAAAAATATTCGATTCAACAAAAATTGATATTTGGTCTCCGGTCTAAAACCTGATTTTCTTCTCATAAATAATAAAAATATTAGCTATTTTTTTTTAAATTTAATTCTGAATTTGGATTTTCTTAAAGATTCTAAAATAATATTTGGGAAATTTATTTGCCATAGAATGTGTACAAAATATTCGATTCTACAAAAAATTGACATTTGGTCTCTGGTCTGAAACCTATTTTTCTTCTCATAAATAATAAAAATATTAGCTATTTTTTTTTAAATTCAATTTTAAATTTGGATTTTCTTAAAGATTATAAAATAATATTTGGGAAATTTATTTGTCATCGAATGTGTAAAAAATATTCGATTCTACAAAAATTGACATTTGCTCTCTGGTCTAAAACCAGATTTTTTTCTCATAAATAATAAAAATATCAGCAATTTTTTTTAAATATTGTAATGAATTTGGATTTTCTTAAAGATTATAAAATAATATTTAGGAAATTTCATTTCCATAGAATGTGTAAAAAATATTTGATTCTACAAAAATTGATATTTGGTCTCAGGTCTAAAACCTGATTTCGTTCTCATAAATTATAAAAATATCAGCTATTTTATTTTAAATTCAATTCGTAATTTGGATTTTCTTAAAGATTACAAAATAATATTTGGGAAAATGTATTTGCCATCGAATGTGTAAAAAATATTCGATTCTACAAAAATTGACATTTGCTCTCTGGTCTAAAACCTGATTTTCTTCTCATAAATAATAAAAATATTAGCTATTTTTTTTTAAATTTAATTCTGAATTTTGATTTTCTTAAAGATTCTAAAATAATATTTGGGAAATTTATTTGCCATAGAATGTGTACAAAATATTCGATTCTACAAAAAATTGACATTTGGTCTCTGGTCTGAAACCTATTTTTCTTCTCATAAATAATGAAAATATCAGCTATTTTTTTTTAAATTCAATTTTAAATTTGGATTTTCTTAAAGATTATAAAATAATATTTGGGAAATTTATTTGCCATCGAATGTGTAAAAAATATTCGATTCTACAAATTTGGCATTTGGTCTCTGGTCTAAAACCTAATTTTCTTCACATAAATAATAAAAATATCAGCTATTTTTTTTTAAATTTAATGCTGAATTTGGATTTTCTTAATGATTCTAAAATAATATTTGGGAAAATTATTTGCCATAGAATGTGTACAAAATATTCGATTCTACAAAAATTGACATTTCGTCCCTGGTCTAAAACCTGATTTTCTTCTCATAAATAATAAAAATATAAGCTATTGTTTTTTAAATTCAATTCTGAATTTGGATTTTCTTACAGATTCTAAAATTATATTTGGGTAATTTATTTGCCATAGAATGTGTAAAAAATATTCGATTCAACAAAAATTGATATTTGGTCTCCGGTCTAAAACCTGATTTCGTTCTCAAAAATTATAAAAATGTCATCTTTTTTTTTAAATTCAATTCTGAATTTAGATTTTCCTTAAGGTTATAAAATAATATTTAGGAAATTTCATTTTCATAGAATGTGTAAAAAATATTCGAGTCTACAAAAATTGACATTTGCTTTCTGGTCTAAAACCTGATTTTTTTTTCATAAATAATAAAAATATCAGCAATTTTTTTTAAATATTGTACTGAATTTGGATTTTATTAAAGATTATAAAATAATATTTAGGAAATTTCATTTCCATAGAATGTGTAAAAAATATTTGATTCTACAAAAATTGATAGTTGGTCTCAGGTCTAAAACCTGATTTCGTTCTCATAAATTATAAAAATATCAGCTATTTTATTTTAAATTCAATTCTGAATTTGGATTTTCTTAAAGATTACAAAATAATATTTGGGAAAATGTATTTGCCATCGAATGTGTAAAAAATATTCGATTTTACAAAAATTGACATTTGCTCTCTGGTCTAAAACCTGATTTTCTTCTCATAAATAATAAAAATATTAGCTATTTTTTTTTAAATTTAATTCTGAATTTGGATTTTCTTAAAGATTCTAAAATAATATTTGGGAAATTTATTTGACATAGAATGTGTAAAAAATATTCGATTCAACAAAAATTGATGTTTGGTCTCTGGTCTGAAACCTGATTTTGTTCTCATAAATAATAAAAATATGAGCTATTTTTTATAAATTC
The DNA here is from genome assembly GCA_037103525.1 of Ganaspis brasiliensis. Taxonomy (NCBI): domain Eukaryota; kingdom Metazoa; phylum Arthropoda; class Insecta; order Hymenoptera; family Figitidae; genus Ganaspis; species Ganaspis brasiliensis. The sequence continues at coordinate 1,829,891 of JAZKLR010000219.1, forward strand.
AATTCTGAGTTTGGATTTTCTTAAAGATTCTAAAATTATATTTGTGAAATTTATTTGCCATAGAATGTGTAAAAAATATTCGATTCAACAAAAATTGATATTTGGTCTCAGGTCTAAAACCTGATTTCGTTCTCACAAATTATAAAAATATCAGCTATTTTTTTTAAATTCAATTCTGAATTTGGATTTTCTTAAATATTATAAAATAATATTTGGGAAATTTATTTGTCATCGAATGTGTAAAAAATATTCGATTCTACAAAAATTGACATGTGCTCTCTGGTCTAAAACCAGATTTTTTTCTCATAAATAATAAAAATATCAGCAATTTTTTTTAAATATTGTACTGAATTTGGATTTTATTAAAGATTATAAAATAATATTTAGGAAATTTCATTTCCATAGAATGTGTAAAAAATATTTGATTCTACAAAAATTGATAGTTGGTCTCAGGTCTAAAACCTGATTTCGTTCTCATAAATTATAAAAATATCAGCTATTTTATTTTAAATTCAATTCTGAATTTGGATTTTCTTAAAGATTACAAAATAATATTTGGGAAAATGTATTTGCCATCGAATGTGTAAAAAATATTCGATTTTACAAAAATTGACATTTGCTCTCTGGTCTAAAACCTGATTTTCTTCTCATAAATAATAAAAATATTAGCTATTTTTTTTTAAATTTAATTCTGAATTTGGATTTTCTTAAAGATTCTAAAATAATATTTGGGAAATTTATTTGCCATAGAATGTGTACAAAATATTCGATTCTACAAAAAGTGATATTTGGTCTCTGGTCTGAAACCTATTTTGCTTCTCATAAATAATAAAAATATAAGCTATTTTTTTTTAAATTTAATTCTGAATTTGGATTTTCTTAAAGATTCTAAAATAATATTTGGGAAATTTATTTGCCATAGAATGTGTACAAAATATTCGATTCTACAAAAAGTGACATTTGGTCTCAGGTCTAAAACCTGATTTCGTTCTCATAAATTATAAAAATATCAGCTATTTTATTTTAAATTCAATTCTGAATTTGGATTTTCTTAAAGATTACAAAATAATATTTGGGAAAATGTATTTGCCATCGAATGTGTAAAAAATATTCGATTTTACAAAAATTGACATTTGCTCTCTGGTCTAAAACCTGATTTTCTTCTCATAAATAATAAAAATATTAGCTATTTTTTTTTAAATTTAATTCTGAATTTGGATTTTCTTAAAGATTCTAAAATAATATTTGGGAAATTTATTTGCCATAGAATGTGTACAAAATATTCGATTCTACAAAAAGTGACATTTGGTCTCTGGTCTGAAACCTATTTTGCTTCTCATAAATAATAAAAATATCAGCTATTTTATTTTAAATTCAATTCTGAATTTGGATTTTCTTAAAGATTACAAAATAATATTTGGGAAAATGTATTTGCCATCGAATGTGTAAAAAATATTCGATTTTACAAAAATTGACATTTGCTCTCTGGTCTAAAACCTGATTTTCTTCTCATAAATAATAAAAATATTAGCTATTTTTTTTTAAATTTAATTCTGAATTTGGATTTTCTTAAAGATTCTAAAATAATATTTGGGAAATTTATTTGACATAGAATGTGTAAAAAATATTCGATTCAACAAAAATTGATGTTTGGTCTCTGGTCTGAAACCTGATTTTGTTCTCATAAATAATAAAAATATGAGCTATTTTTTATAAATTCAATTCTGAGTTTGGATTTTCTTAAAGATTCTAAAATTATATTTGTGAAATTTATTTGCCATAGAATGTGTAAAAAATATTCGATTCAACAAAAATTGATATTTGGTCTCAGGTCTAAAACCTGATTTCGTTCTCACAAATTATAAAAATATCAGCTATTTTTTTTAAATTCAATTCTGAATTTGGATTTTCTTAAATATTATAAAATAATATTTGGGAAATTTATTTGTCATCGAATGTGTAAAAAATATTCGATTCTACAAAAATTGACATGTGCTCTCTGGTCTTAAACCAGATTTTTTTCTCATAAATAATAAAAATATCAGCAATTTTTTTTAAATATTGTACTGAATTTGGATTTTATTAAAGATTATAAAATAATATTTAGGAAATTTCATTTCCATAGAATGTGTAAAAAATATTTGATTCTACAAAAATTGATAGTTGGTCTCAGGTCTAAAACCTGATTTCGTTCTCATAAATTATAAAAATATCAGCTATTTTATTTTAAATTCAATTCTGAATTTGGATTTTCTTAAAGATTACAAAATAATATTTGGGAAAATGTATTTGCCATCGAATGTGTAAAAAATATTCGATTCTACAAAAATTGGCATTTGGTCTCTGGTCTAAAACCTAATTTTCTTTACATAAATAATAAAAATATCAGCTATTTTTTATTAAATTTAATTCTGAATTTGGATTTTCTTAAAGATTCTAAAATAATATTTGGGAAAATTATTTGCCATAGAATGTGTACAAAATATTCGATTCTACAAAAATTGACATTTCGTCTCTGGTCTAAAACCTGATTTTCTTCTCATAAATAATAAAAATATAAGCTATTGTTTTTTAAATTCAATTCTGAATTTGGATTTTCTTAAAGATTCTAAAATTATATTTGGGTAATTTATTTGCCATAGAATGTGTAAAAAATATTCGATTCAACAAAAATTAATATTTGGTCTCCGGTCTAAAACCTGATTTCGTTCTCATAAATTATAAAAATGTCATCTATTTTTTTAAATTCAATTCTGAATTTAGATTTTCTTAAAGGTTATAAAATAATATTTAGGAAATTTCATTTCCATAGAATGTGTAAAAAATATTAGATTCTACAAAAATTGACATTTGCTCTTTGGTCTAAAACCTGATTTTCTTCTCATAAATAATAAAAATATCAGCTATTTTTTTTTAAATTTAATGCTGAATTTGGATTTTCTTAATGATTCTAAAATAATATTTGGGAAAATTATTTGCCATAGAATGTGTACAAAATATTCCATTCTACAAAAATTGACATTTCGTCCCTGGTCTAAAACCTGATTTTCTTCTCATAAATAATAAAAATATAAGCTATTGTTTTTTAAATTCAATTCTGAATTTGGATTTTCTTACAGATTCTAAAATTATATTTGGGTAATTTATTTGCCATAGAATGTGTAAAAAATATTCGATTCAACAAAAATTGATATTTGGTCTCCGGTCTAAAACCTGATTTTCTTCTTATAAATAATAAAAATATTAGCTATTTTTTTTTAAATTTAATTCTGAATTTGGATTTTCTTAAAGATTCTAAAATAATATTTGGGAAATTTATTTGCCATAGAATGTGTACAAAATATTCGATTCTACAAAAAATTGACATTTGGTCTCTGGTCTGAAACCTATTTTTCTTCTCATAAATAATAAAAATATCAGCTATTTTTTTTTAAATTCAATTTTAAATTTGGATTTTCTTAAAGATTATAAAATAATATTTGGGAAACTTATTTGTCATCGAATGTGTAAAAAATATTCGATTCTACAAAAATTGACATTTGCTCTCTGGTCTAAAACCAGATTTTTTTCTCATAAATAATAAAAATATCAGCAATTTTTTTTAAATATTGTAATGAATTTGGATTTTCTTAAAGATTATAATATAATATTTAGGAAATTTCATTTCCATAGAATGTGTAAAAAATATTTGATTCTACAAAAATTGATATTTGGTCTCAGGTCTAAAACCTGATTTCGTTCTCATAAATTATAAAAATATCAGCTATTTTATTTTAAATTCAATTCGTAATTTGGATTTTCTTAAAGATTACAAAATAATATTTGGGAAAATGTATTTGCCATCGAATGTGTAAAAAATATTCGATTCTACAAAAATTGACATTTGCTCTCTGGTCTAAAACCTGATTTTCTTCTCATAAATAATAAAAATATTAGCTATTTTTTTTTAAATTTAATTCTGAATTTGGATTTTCTTAAAGATTCTAAAATAATATTTGGGAAATTTATTTGCCATAGAATGTGTACAAAATATTCGATTCTACAAAAAATTGACATTTGGTCTCTGGTCTGAAACCTATTTTTCTTCTCATAAATAATGAAAATATCAGCTATTTTTTTTTAAATTCAATTTTAAATTTGGATTTTCTTAAAGATTCTAAAATAATATTTGGGAAATTTATTTGCCATAGAATGTGTACAAAATATTCGATTCTACAAAAAATTGACATTTGGTCTCTGGTCTGAAACCTATTTTTCTTCTCATAAATAATGAAAATATCAGCTATTTTTTTTTAAATTCAATTTTAAATTTGGATTTTCTTAAAGATTATAAAAAAATATTTGGGAAATTTATTTGTCATCGAATGTGTAAAAAATATTCGATTCTACAAATTTGGCATTTGGTCTCTGGTCTAAAACCTAATTTTCTTCACATAAATAATAAAAATATCATCTATTTTTTTTTAAATTTAATGCTGAATTTGGATTTTCTTAATGATTCTAAAATAATATTTGGGAAAATTATTTGCCATAGAATGTGTACAAAATATTCGATTCTACAAAAATTGACATTTCGTCCCTGGTCTAAAACCTGATTTTCTTCTCATAAATAATAAAAATATAAGCTATTGTTTTTTAAATTCAATTCTGAATTTGGATTTTCTTACAGATTCTAAAATTATATTTGGGTAATTTATTTGCCATAGAATGTGTAAAAAATATTCGATTCAACAAAAATTGATATTTGGTCTCCGGTCTAAAACCTGATTTCGTTCTCAAAAATTATAAAAATGTCATCGTTTTTTTTAAATTCAATTCTGAATTTAGATTTTCCTTAAGGTTATAAAATAATATTTAGGAAATTTCATTTTCATAGAATGTGTAAAAAATATTCGAGTCTACAAAAATTGACATTTGCTTTCTGGTCTAAAACCTGATTTTTTTTTCATAAATAATAAAAATATCAGCAATTTTTTTTAAATATTGTACTGAATTTGGATTTTATTAAAGATTATAAAATAATATTTAGGAAATTTCATTTCCATAGAATGTGTAAAAAATATTTGATTCTACAAAAATTGATAGTTGGTCTCAGGTCTAAAACCTGATTTCGTTCTCATAAATTATAAAAATATCAGCTATTTTATTTTAAATTCAATTCTGAATTTGGATTTTCTTAAAGATTACAAAATAATATTTGGGAAAATGTATTTGCCATCGAATGTGTAAAAAATATTCGATTTTACAAAAATTGACATTTGCTCTCTGGTCTAAAACCTGATTTTCTTCTCATAAATAATAAAAATATTAGCTATTTTTTTTTAAATTTTATTCTGAATTTGGATTTTCTTAAAGATTCTAAAATAATATTTGGGAAATTTATTTGACATAGAATGTGTAAAAAATATTCGATTCAACAAAAATTGATGTTTGGTCTCTGGTCTGAAACCTGATTTTGTTCTCATAAATAATAAAAATATGAGCTATTTTTTATAAATTCAATTCTGAGTTTGGATTTTCTTAAAGATTCTAAAATTATATTTGTGAAATTTATTTGCCATAGAATGTGTAAAAAATATTCGATTCAACAAAAATTGATATTTGGTCTCAGGTCTAAAACCTGATTTCGTTCTCACAAATTATAAAAATATCAGCTATTTTTTTTAAATTCAATTCTGAATTTGGATTTTCTTAAATATTATAAAATAATATTTGGGAAATTTATTTGTCATCGAATGTGTAAAAAATATTCGATTCTACAAAAATTGACATGTGCTCTCTGGTCTAAAACCAGATTTTTTTCTCATAAATAATAAAAATATCAGCAATTTTTTTTAAATATTGTACTGAATTTGGATTTTATTAAAGATTATAAAATAATATTTAGGAAATTTCATTTCCATAGAATGTGTAAAAAATATTTGATTCTACAAAAATTGATAGTTGGTCTCAGGTCTAAAACCTGATTTCGTTCTCATAAATTATAAAAATATCAGCTATTTTATTTTAAATTCAATTCTGAATTTGGATTTTCTTAAAGATTACAAAATAATATTTGGGAAAATGTATTTGCCATCGAATGTGTAAAAAATATTCGATTTTACAAAAATTGACATTTGCTCTCTGGTCTAAAACCTGATTTTCTTCTCATAAATAATAAAAATATTAGCTATTTTTTTTTAAATTTAATTCTGAATTTGGATTTTCTTAAAGATTCTAAAATAATATTTGGGAAATTTATTTGCCATAGAATGTGTACAAAATATTCGATTCTACAAAAAGTGACATTTGGTCTCTGGTCTGAAACCTATTTTGCTTCTCATAAATAATAAAAATCTCAGCTATTTTTTTTTAAATTCAATTTTGAATTTGGATTTTCTTAAAGATTATAAAATAATATTTGGGAAATTTATTTGTCATCGAATGTGTAAAAAATATTCGATTCTACAAAAATTGGCATTTGGTCTCTGGTCTAAAACCTAATTTTCTTCACATAAATAATAAAAATATCAGCTATTTTTTATTAAATTTAATGCTGAATTTAGATTTTCTTAAAGATTCTAAAATAATATTTGGGAAAATTATTTGCCATAGAATGTGTACAAAATATTCGATTCTACAAAAATTGACATTTCGTCTCTGGTCTAAAACCTGATTTTCTTCTCATAAATAATAAAAATATAAGCTATTGTTTTTTAAATTCAATTCTGAATTTGGATTTTCTTAAAGATTCTAAAATTATATTTGGGTAATTTATTTGCCATAGAATGTGTAAAAAATATTCGATTCAACAAAAATTAATATTTGGTCTCCGGTCTAAAACCTGATTTCGTTCTCATAAATTATAAAAATGTCATCTATTTTTTTAAATTCAATTCTGAATTTAGATTTTCTTAAAGGTTATAAAATAATATTTAGGAAATTTCATTTCCATAGAATGTGTAAAAAATATTCGATTCAACAAAAATTGATATTTGGTCTCAGGTCTAAAACCTGATTTCGTTCTCATAAATTATAAAAATATCAGCTATTTTTTTTAAATACAATTCTAAATTTGGATTTTCTTAAAGATTTTAAAATAATATTTGGAAAATTTATTTGCCATAGAATGTTTAAAAAATATTCAATTCTACAAAAATGTTTATTTGTTCTCTATTCTAAAACCTGATTGTGTTCCCATAAATTATAAAAATATCTTCTTATTTTTTTTAAATACAGGTTCGAATACAAATATCTTAAAGAATTTAAAACAATATTTCAGAAATTTATTTGCCACATAGAATAAAATTTGGAAAGAGTATTCGGATTTACAAAAATTTATATTTTGTCTTTATTCTAAAACCTGATTTTGTTTCCATAATTTATAAGAATATCATTGAATAGAGTTTTGAATTTAGAAAATTAGAATATCTTAAAGAATGTTTAAAAATTTTTTAGCAACTTTATGTGCCATGTTGAATAGAATTTCAAGTAAATATTGTGCTTTACAAAAATTGATATGTTGCCTCTAGTCTTAAAACCGTTTTTGTTTCCATAAATTATGAATATATTTTTGTTAATTTCTTCTTAAATTTTGTTTTTATTTGAACACATGTTTAAGAATTTAAAAAATACTTAGGATCTTTAAGTGCCACATAGAATAGAATTTGAAAAATATATTCTCTTTTACAAAAAATTGGTATGTCATATTGTCATATGTTATGTTTGCGTTGTCAATTCTGTTGAGCATAACCATTAAAACGTTTGTAGCTTTGTTGTTTAGCTGTGTGTAATATCATTTGTGCTCTTGACAATTTTAAATATTAACTTAAGTGTATGACTTTTGAGTAAAAATGTGTATTGATAGTTTAGAATTTGTGTTTTTATGGATGTGATTGTAGGTTATGTGTAATCGCGAGTGGCACTCGCACCAATCAGTGTTGATGTCTCATGTGTCATAACAACTTTGCACCGTAACACTGGCGTTGCAATTTAAAAGTGTAACTTACAAAAAATCAACACTTTTAAGGATGCATTGCATTTTCTTCGCACTTTTTGATGTAAAGTGCGTTTCTTTTTTTTAACAGTGTAGGATCACACATCGAAACCTATAGAAAAACATATAGTTTCCTATAGTAGATCACATATGAAATCCTGTAGGAAAACATATAGTTTCCTATAAGAATCTATAAAAAAAACTGCATGTTTTCCTAAAAAACTCTTATTAAATTGGAGCAGAAATTTATGTTTTCCTATATAGGAACGTACGTGAATTCCTATAGAAAAGCGTGTAATTTCCTATGACAATCTATATTGGAAACTACATGTTTTCCTATAGGGTTCCTATGGGAGTCCCATATGGGCGGTTTTTACGTAACTGGGCTACTTGGCGGCGTTGAAAAAATACACCTCAATTAAAAAAATATTCTGAAGTATACTACTGAATTTTAAAGGTATATGTATATGAGAGTAACTGAAAACCAAATATACATAAATATATATGGGACGTTCCACGTCAAACGGACCAGAGCTCTGTCCAAAATTCTAATTAACGAAAATGAACTTATTATAGCTCAAAATACTCGTAAGCTAATCCGCTTTCAATTAAAAAGTGTCAAATTTGAAAATACAAAATGGCGTCATTCCTGGGCAACGTAATAGACGCTAAAATCGGAAATACGCAAATATATTTATTAATTTTTTTTCTACAAACGATGCAGAAATGTTGGGTAACGACATATTTTAATGTTTTCGGACTTGTTGATTACGAATCTGAAGTCCGAATTTCAAAATTCAAAATGGCGGATCCAATATGGCGGACGAATTTGACAAAATTTGTCGAATTCGCTTGAAACTTGTTACTCGGGGGTTTTTGGGGTCGCTGATTACGAATTTGATGTTAGTTTTTCAAAATACAAAATGGCGGATCCAATATTGCGGACGAAATAAAAAAAAAATTATTAAAAATGATTAAAACTTGTTACTAGGGAATTTTTGGGGTGGCTGAATACGAATCTGATGTTAGTTTTTTAAAATACTAAATGGCGGATCCAATATAGCAGCCAATATTAAAAACCCCATTAAAAACTCTTAAAACTTGTTATTCCTGGATTTAAGAAAGGTACCTGTTAATACAAAAATTTAGAGAGCACACTAGTTTTTTAATGTAACAAGTTTCAAGCAAATATAATGAGTTAAAAAATAATCGTCCGTTATACTGGATCCCCCATTTTGAATTTTAAAAATCGGACTTCAGATACTTAATCAGCGACCCCGAAAACCTCCGAGTAACAAGTTTCATGCGGATTCAATGAATTGTAAATTAACCGTCCGCCATACTGGATCCGCCATCTTGAATTTTGAAAATTGTACTTCAGATTCTTAATCAGCGAATTTATTTTTTCCCTAGGAAAAAAATTCACGCCATTTTGACACGGTCAAACAAATGAGTTGTCTGTTCAAAAACTCAGGTCTGTTTCTTTGTAGTATCGAGATTAATAAAATTGAACAAAAACGTAACACGAAACAAAAAGTTGCATTTTATTGAATAAATGTTACTTTTTACGTACTATCCGTTATTTTCGAATAGAGTTAGGTTAACTGAAAGTAACTAAATTAAATACTGGGCCCTTATCACGTAATTTTGAAAACGAAAACGAAAACGAAAACGCAAGTTCGATTTTCAAATTTTTTGTGAAATGTCAGTTTTCCTTTGTGATCACTATGATCATTGTTTATAATTTGAAATCGTCACTATTTTTGGGTTAAATGAATTTTACAAGATTATAAAATTAACCACTTCAGCGGTATGACACCAAAATTGGCGTAATGCGTGAAGTGTCCCAGAGCTGTAAAAAATAAGCAAAATGGCGTCATATGTTTATTCAGTTAATGTTCTTGATTTTCAGTTTATTTTTTTTTAAAAACATATTTTTGGCAACAAATATGTTGTCTCAGGATGACCCAGCGGGGGTCATTTGTATGTGGGGGAGGGCTACTTGCACCCACGTGAAAATTAAAATCAAGAAATTAAAAACTTATTTTTGTCAACAAATATCCCGTTTTAGGATGATCCGATGGGGGTCATTTTTATGCGGGGGGTGACTTGCATCCACGTAAAAATTAAAATTAAAAAATTGAAAATTTATTTTTGTCAATCGGGGGAAAGGCCAGCGGGAGCATTTCTATGTGGGGACAGGTAATGCTGGACGCTATATTTGCTGACAAAATAGGTTTTTAATTTTTTGATTTTAATTTTCACGTGGGTGCAAGTCATTGAAATGACCCCCGACGGATCTTCCTAAAACGGAATAATTGTTGACAAAAATAATTTTTTAATTTTTTCATTTTAATTTTCACGTGGGTGCAAGTCCCCCTACCCACATAAAAATGACCTCTAGCAGATCATCCTGGGAAGACATATTTGTTGTCAAAAATAAGTTTTTTATTTTTTGATTTTAATTTCCACGTGGGTGCAAGTCACCCCCGCATAAAAATGACCCCCAGCGGATCATCCTGAAACGGGACATTTGTTGACAAAAATAAGTTTTCAATTTTTTGATTTTAATTTTCACCTGGTTGCAAGTCACCCCCTGCATAAAAATGACCCCTAGCGGATCATCCTAAGACGGGATATTCGTTGACAAAAATAAGTTTTCAATTTTTTGATTTTAATTTTCACGTGGGTGCAAGTAGCCCCCTCACACACAAATGACCCCCGCTGGGTCCTCCTGAGACGATATATATGTTACAAACATTTTTAAAGAAAATAAACCAAAAATGAAAGATAATAACTACATAAACGTATAACGCCATTCGCGAAAATGATTGAAAATCGTCAATATTTAACTTCCTAAAAAACAATGAAAACTTCAAAAAATTAAATTTTAGTATTATATTCGTGATCACGGAAGCCTAAAATATAAGAATACTATGTTTACACACATAAAAAATCACAACAGATATTATTAATCGAGAAAGAGTTATGACGCCATTTTGAATCATTTTTTTATTTTTCTATTTTGGCGTCATACCGCCGAAGTCGTTAATTTTTTAATGTTTTGAAATTCTATTAACCCCAAAATATTGACGATTTCATAATACAAACAATGATCATAATAATCACAAAGGCAAACTGACATTTCACAAAAAAATTTGAAAATCGAACTTGCGTTTTCGTTATCGTTTTCGGTTTCGGTTTCGTTTTCAAAATTACGTGATAGGGCCCCTGAAAAGAAAAAAATTTTCATAACATTTGTAATGCAAAAGAATTCGACCGCTTTTTTTAATGTAACGTAACAGTCCAAAATTCCAAAAAGTTTTTTGACGCAAAATCTATCACGTCAACTGAATAAAAACCATATATTCCTATGTATTTTGATACACTGAATCTGAAATTGACACAAATTGTTTGAACATTAAAAATGTACATTCATTAAGGGCATGTGATGGATTATGACGTCACTGGTATAGGCAAACTTTGTCTGTAACTCTTCTCTTAAAATATTGAATATTGTGTCACGAAACTTGGTGCTTTTACTTAAAACATCTTTAGGAAGGTCTCTCTGACCCGAATTTGCTCGAATTTTGGAAAATTTTAAAAAATTGCATTTTTTTCAAAACTAATTTTGATTCAGAAAGATCTTCCTAATAATCTTCCTATATTACAAAAAGATATCGCCGCCGTCGCCGTCGACGCCGCCGCTGTTTCAAGAATTTAGCCCTATGACATATATATATAGCTATATATATAGCATAAATATATTATATATATAGCTATATATAGGATATATATATACATATATATGTACCTAGCTATATATATATATGTCATAGGGTTCAAATATTGAAACAGACTTCAGCGATGGCCCCTCTCCTCCCATCTCCTCCCCATCCCTGCCACACCTCCACCTCTACCCCTCTATATATGTCATATATATATATAGTATATATACCTAGCTATATATATATATATATATCTCCCTATATTATAAAAAGATATCGCCGCCGCCGCTGCCGCCGCTGTTTCAAGATTTGACCGCCTACAGGGTTGCTACGTATAATTTACAGGCTACGTATAATTTGAGCCAGTCTTGAGCCATTCTTAAGCCAGTCTTGAGCCAGTCTTGAGCAAGTCTTTAGGCAGGCTTGGGACAGTCTAGAGCCAGGCTTGGGCCAGTCTAGAGCCAGCTCAAGACTGGACTAGGCCTGGCTCAGTCAATTTTTAGCTAGGCTTGGGAGCAAGGCCTAGGCCAGCCTTAAGCCTGTCGTGGGCGCAGGATTGGGTCTAGGCCAAAATTTTCTTTAAAATAAATTTTAGTAATATTATGTATAATAAATAAAAAGCATTTAAAATAATTAATGTTTTTCAATGAACTAACATATTGAGTTAAATTTTTTTATTTTTTGATGATGAATTTTTATTATCATAATCATTTCTCTTACTTTCTTAAGTCATTTTAACAGCGACAGACACGAAATCTTTTTGTTGTTTAGGGAAATATTAGTGGAATTTGAAATTTAAATCAAAATAAATTTAGAAATTTTATAAATGTTATTGACAAATTAGTAATTTAATATAATTATTGTTTTAAAAGAAGATTTTTTTAAAAATAATTATGAAATTATAAGACAGAAAGAGCGCAGGTATCTTTTTGGATAATTATTATTTTTAAATAACCTAAATTTTATGAATATAAAAATGAATTAAGAAAAATAAATTTTAGAAATATTATATAAAATAAAAAAGAAATTTAAAATATTTAATGTTTTTCAATGAAGAAACAAATTTTAATCAGCATTAAATTAAATTAAAAATTAAATGAAAAGTAGAAAATTTTACATATACTTTGAAGATTATGTATTCTTTCTTTTTATAATTTTTCAATTTTTACACTATAAATTTCACATTGATTTAATCTCCTTTTTATAACTTTAAAATTTTGAACAATTCAAAAAAGAATTTTGATTCCATGTGAAGTTTTAAATTTTCATGAAAATGTATAAAATGGCAAATATAAAACATAATTATAAATCTTAAATTATTTGTTTACATTTACAAATAGATATTTTCATGTTTTATGTTTGACAGTTCCACATTTAGCGCAAAAGAGAAATTCTAAATTATATTTAAATTAAATATTTAATTATATATTTAAATAATTTATATTTAAATCTAAATTATATAAATTATATTTATGTGAAATTTATAGTGTTGAGTATAATAATAATAATAATAATTTTCTTTTTTTGTATTCAATATTATATGAGAAGTTAAAATTTGTATTAACTTAATTTGTAATAACTTAACTTATTTTTAATTAATTATAATAAACTACTGTTAAAAATTAAAGGACGGATCGACAGAAGAAAATTTCGAAAAAATACAACTAAATTTAAATTGTTACATCGTAATTCAATTTAAGATAGAAACTTCAAGTTGGAAAATTTAGAAAGTTTATTTTCAAGCGTCAACACTGCAAAAACTGGTTTCTTCTAAGTGTCTTATTTTAAGACATAAGACATTAAGAAAGCGTCTTACGGTTATTTCAAGCTATTTCATTGGTTTAAAAATAAGGCACTTTAAAACGTCTTAAAAGTGAGGACAAAAATGTCTTAAAATAAGACACTTGTTTTTACAGTGAAGCTTCTATCTAACTTTTGGATCAAGATGTAATAATTGTAATTGAGTTGTATTTATCTATTTTTTTCTTGTCTATAAGAAAGACAATTTCAAAAGATTGTTTCAGTGTATTTAATATATTTTAATAAATTTTTAGGTTAGGTGAGATATAAGATTGGTTTGTGATAAACTTTAAAGCTTATTACACCTCCTCGCAGTGCATCTTGGAAAGAAATTTTATGAAAATTAAGTAACCTAAAAATTTGTTTAAAGTTTATATGAATTTTCTTCAAAGATTTTGGCTAAAAACCAATCTATAAAAAGTATTATTAAATTAAAATAAAGGTAAATCTATTTACAATTTTAACTTTTTGATATAAGTTCAAAATATTTGCATTTATTTTTATATAAAAACATACCTTAGATAAAAATTAATTGAAATAATTAACTATATAGGCTACTTTAATTAGAGAATCTAAATTTTAATGAATATAGTTATTTATGTATTTTAATACATTAATAGGGGAGAGTCGCTAGTTGTGAGACGGGTTTTATTTTTGACTTATAAATTGGAAATAGGTAAACGAAATCAGAAATAAAATACACCGTTCAAAAAGTAACTTAAATACGCAACTTTTATTCATAGAAAGTGTAGTGTTCAGATGAACTCGAAAAATTTTATGATCAATTTTCCGAGCACATCTTTTTAGTCAAAAAAAAAAAGGTGTCCAGTTGTGAGACACTTATAAAAAAATGCTAAAATTTAACAAATTTGGCATGAAACATTATGTTTAATATAAATAACTAAATATATTGATAATACATATTATTATATACTTAATAAAAATATTTATTCTTTAAAATATGACTATCAGTTTTCTTCATCGAAATCGCTGTCGCAATGTAGGCAAATGAAATAAATTGTGCGCATGTTCCCACACTTTAAATAATTGTTGTGTTATCAAATGTACGTAACGAACTAAACTGGACAGAGCGCTTTATGCTGCATAACGAAAAGTATAGGCTATTCCAGATGGGCGGCGCCACCGTCTCACAACTGGTGACTTGCTGTGTCTCACAACCGGAAATTGGCGCTATTTTGAAAGAGGAAAAAGAAAAAATTTCCAACTGTATATTGAAACAATGCAATATTGCATTACAAAATATAAGGAAAATACTAAATAAAAATGCATAACATTTAGCTTTTCCAAATGATTAACTTAAAAAAAAAGTACTTTGCACATATTGAAAAAAAGTTTTTTAGTCGATTTTCACACACAGTGTTGGCATCTAACACAAACAATACATATATCCGCTTCGGTGTACACGCAAAAGTTGGCTCGTATAAAAATAAATGTTTTTATGTATACCAATCAGCCTTTTTATATTTCGTGTTAAAAAAAATGGACTGTCTCACAACTGGAGCCGTCTCACAACTGGCGACTCTCCCCTATATATGAATATTTATTTTAAAACTTAAAAGTAAAACTTGAATTGAAACTCAAGTTAAAGAAGTTTAAAGTTAAAAGCAGGGGGGCGAAGCCCCCCTAGTATTTTAGGTAATTCTACCAAGTTTCGTGACAAAATGTTCAATATTTTGGCAGAAAAGTTACGGAAAAATTTTGCCTAAACCAGTGACGTCATAATCCATCACATCCCCTTAATACATTATATTTAAAAAAAGCGACGCGAAAATAGCGCAAATTGTACAAAAAATAGAAAATGTCATCCATGTTGGATCAAACTTTATCTTATTGATTAAAATTAATAAAACCAGTATGTGGGGATTTTTGGGGTCGGTGATAATGAATTCGCTCATAATTTTTCAAGATTCAAAATAGCTGTTGTATGATGGCGGACAAATAAGCATAATTTTCTACAAACTTAATAAAGCACAGTATTTATGGGTTTTTGAGATCGCTGATAAAGAATTTTTTCATGATTTTTCAAAATTTTAAATGGCAAATGCAAAATGTCAGACAAAAATGTTAAATTATTGATTAAATTAATGAAACTCAATATAGATTCTTATCATACTATTTAAGGTGAGGATTTATTCATAATCTTGAAAACGTTGAACCTAGATTCAAAACGTACATCCAAATTTGAGTTTTATTATCATTTTTAAAAATTTTAATTTTTTTCAGACATTTTGATTTTTCCATTATCAACTTTAAAAAGTAATGAATAGATTTGTTATCAGCGACCCTATAAACCCCCATATAGTGAGTTTAATTAAGAATTTCTTAAAAAAAAAATTATTTTTGTCTGCTATATTAGCGATTTAAAATTGTTTTTTGAAGGTTCTAAGATATTTTTTTTTTTCTAAAGATATTTTTTTGTGTGGCTGTGTATTCAAAGTTTTGTTGCTTGCTTGAAACTTATATATTCCATTGTAATGTTTGTTTAGGCGTAAGACAACCAAAATAATGTTCATTATGTAAAATAAAACAAAGGAAGACATTTTTAATACCTAAATTCACTTTTTACATGAACATAAATCGCACAGGTAACGTAACAGTCTTTTCGTGTAACGTAACAGTCCAAACATTTTTGTTTCTAAAAAATTTTAAAAAAATTTTTTTAGTGTTATTGACATTTATTTTATTAATTGCATTCCAAAGCTACGAAATTATCTACTACACGTTAAAAATAGTCCATTAGAAGAACAGGCTTTTTCAACAATGTAGGACAGCTCTAAAGCTTACTTCCAAAACTATGTAAAGTAACAGTCCGTACTAAAACATTCATAACTCTTAAATAACAAAACATACGGAAATGTTTATATTAGTAAAAAATGTTATTAGAGAAGCATACTTTTAGATGCATGCATAAAAGATATTAAAACAATTAAATTTCGTGTGCTTTTGGAAACTTTTTGTTGAAATGTGCGTATAAATGTAACGTAACAGTCCGTGATGGTCCATATGTACAAAAAAAGCATTCAGTTCCATGTGATTATACTATTATATTACTGTAACAACTATTTGATATTATTGTTACCATTTTTTTGAAGTTTTCATGTGAAACAAGCGATCTGCAGAAGGAATAGATTTATTTTGCACTATTGTAGAAGTGAGGTTCGAATATCACGTATAATTTCAGCTCCATGGCCTATTTGAAGTGTTCAGTGTGCTTCATGCAGAGAAACTTCTTTACCTGTGGCGGTTATTTTAAAATATTATTCTATAAGGTAGTTTATCTATGCCGGATTACTCTGCTCGATCTCGATTTCAGATTATCCAAAAAATGAAACGAAATATTAATCATTAAATATTGTTTTTGCTGTTGTTTCATAAAATTGTATATATGTTAACTAATATCTAAAATACTGTTATAATATTAAATAATTTATCAATTTATTATTTATTTTCGTTTTAGCAAAATATCAAGACGAAATTTTTATTTTGTACAATATATTTGAAATAAAAGGATGCGATTCAGCTCCACATGGCAGCTAATTTTCAAAAATTTGCTATTATATCCGTATAAATATAGTTGTAGTAAAATCGTTCAAAATATAATTATATTATATCTTAAGAAGAAAAAAAGGTTCAGAAAAACATTTAAAAATTTTTTTTTTCTTCTAAAACTTATCTTAAAATAAGACAGTTACACAAGAATCGACCATATGGGAGTCTACATGGGTCGACATATAGGAATTTATGTAGGTTCCTAGGTAGGATCCTACATAGGATTTCTGAAAATGGCTTTTTTTGAATGCACAAACCTCCGCATTGAGCCAATGTCAAAATTTAAAATTAACTGCTTCAAGCTCATGAGAGCTCTCCCTTTTTTATATCTTATCTATCTAGACTCGTTAGTGTGTTTAGGTGAGAGAACGCACCTAGCGTCATTTCTATGAATTTCTCGTATAGGAATCCATATACACTGTTAAAAAAATGGTATATGGGAAAATCCACAGAACTGGTCGATTTTCACTTATAAAAATAAAAATTTTCAAATTGTAAGCACACCTTTTATTTAAGTTTTATTTTCTTTGGAATTTATTTGAGAACAATTTACTTTTTGCGTGATTCAGTTTATTTTAATGCCGTTCAAGATACAAGCCAAAAACGAAAATATAATCTTTGTTCAGAAATTGTTAGTCAAAAATGTGTTTTTCTTATTTCTTTTGTTTCTTTTTTATGTATATATATTTGTTATGCTTGCAGAACAGTTTGAATAATAAAATGCGGTAAAATATAATACTTTACATTTATGTAATTAATATTTATTTATTTATGATTAATATAATAATAAATAAATTATAATCATGAAATTGCATTTTCAGGGCCTTCGTAGCAAATAAAATTGTGAAAACACAAGGACAACACGCACACACAAAAAACACAAGTGTTTTCAGAATTTTATTCAATAAATTTTAATTAAATTTTAGCATTTATTTTTTATTTCTGTAAATTTAATTATTTTAACCCTTAAACAGACATTACATACATTGATTTTAACCCAAATATGAAAAAATTACAAAGAAAATTCATTCCATTTTTCATGTTGATTGATTGGCGAATCCACA
Organism: Ganaspis brasiliensis; assembly: GCA_037103525.1. Classification (NCBI taxonomy): domain Eukaryota; kingdom Metazoa; phylum Arthropoda; class Insecta; order Hymenoptera; family Figitidae; genus Ganaspis; species Ganaspis brasiliensis. Next base: position 1,848,028 of record JAZKLR010000219.1, read on the forward strand.
GAACAGATTTTCGCGTATAAAGATAAAAATGGATTTTTATAAATTCTATTTAAATTACGTCAGTGTTACAAGCCAAGAAGAAAAATAAATTTTTTTCAAAAAATCAAAGTCAAGAATGAGTTTTATTCTGTAAATATTATTGTAATTTTTACAAATCATTTTAAACTATAAAATTTAATAAAATTAACAGTAATAATAATAATATTAATAACAAAAAAGAAATATTCTTTCTTTTAATTCATCTTATTTTTTTGAACATTGTTTTAGTTTTTTAAAACTATATTTTTTTTGCACAACGTTTTTGTTTGGGCATTTAAGCGGCTTTTCCTTTTTTGTTTTTTTAACTTGTCGTCTATTAGAAGCAGCATTAGCAGGTGGTACAGAAATCTTCTTTTGTTCCTTGAAAGACCAACTATTCGGACTTAAAGAAAAATGACAACATGGATAACTATAAAGGCCATTGTTCACACAATATGAACAAGATAAATAATTTAAAAAGAGACTTTCTTGATTTTGTCGAGACCAAAGAATTTGAAAAATTTTAGTGGTGTTCGGAATAGCCTTAATTTGTGGTTCCACTGCTGAATCCATTTTTTCCATATTGGTCTCAAGTATTTTGAAGGCCCGAATTTTTTGAGATTCTAATGAATTTATAATATTTATCATTGAATCGGCGGTAACAACATCTTTTCCTTGTGCCACTGTTCTATCACATAATCCATTTACTGTGCCTCCTATTCCATCCGCAGTGCTTTTTCCATGTCCAGGCGATGAGAAATTCCACGTAGCGTGTTCTAAATTTAACTGCTTACAGTGATGTCGAAACAAAAAAAATTTGTTTTATTCTTATATTGCGTAGAGGGCCCGTCACTTTGAAAGTGTAGTTCAGAAAAATTAGGAACTTTCTCCTTAATTAATTTCAAAATTGGTTCCAAATGTGCCCACACTGATGCTGCGTCATGTCTTAGACATTCTGAAATAGTGCAAAAAGAATTACACATCACTTTTCCAGAGGATTCATCTTTAAAATAAAATGCACCAGTGTGGAGAGATAGTTGTTTTTTAGATGCACCAAAATGCGCGCTTTGTAATTCATTACTGTATTTACAGGTGTAATTTTGTGAAAAATCTATAACTATGTACACTTCTTTTTGTTGTAGATTACTTTGGATGTTTTCTAAAACCCTGAATTGATGACCAATAACAAACACGTGATGTAAATAATTTGGAATAGCTGAATTTACTTCTTTTACAAATTCCCCCAGGGTACAAGTGATCTTTTCTTTTGACGTAATTTTGACATTATAAGTGAGGCCTTTTGCTCCTAATCTACACACTTTTTTTGTCTGCCACTGGAAGTACCACGTAGGATCATCTTTTTCTTTCGCTGTTAAATTTTTGTCCTTACAATCCTTGCAATTTCCATAATAACAGTCTTTATTTTCAACATCACAAACCAATGATTTCATAAACGATAACGACGAATTACTAGGTAAAAGATGCAAGGAATGCAATCTTTTTATCATGAAAGTCATATTAGCGTGATCTTTGCACAAACACGTATCACGACCACTGACTTCGTGTTTTACAATCCAAAACGGTTTCGACTTATAAAACGATCCTCTGGAGTATTTAATTGATTCTTCTTCTACAAATTTCTTGTACAAATTGTCCATCGTATCTAATAAAAATCTTTTCCTTTTAGCAACCTTATTTTTCGTAATCGTATCTTTCACTCCAGGAGCCATAACCTAATTTTCGTCTTTTTCTAAAAATTTTTGAACGCGATCTAGTATCTCTGTTTTCACAGCAATTTTTTTAGAGCGAGACTTTTCAAAATTTAGCGATTTCGAGTTTTCATATTTTTTTTGAGTCTTTGTAGAAACAAAGTTCTTCCTGCTATTCAAAAATCTGTATTTTTTCAAAACTTTCCCAGCTAAACATTGTGTGAAAATTGATCGTTCTTTTTCACCCTGTAATGCCGATTTTTTTTCTTTTAATTGTTGAATGAAAACCTCAAGAAATAGCAGTTTTTTTCTAACTTCTGTGGGACCTTTACGCTCAATTTTCTTAACCTTTTTAGGATATCATCTTCATTTTTATTCAATAACCTATAATATTTCATTTTCCATTTACTTATAGCTGCATTTTTTTTCTTTATAACTTGATTTAATTTTTCATTTTCTCGACGTAATTTTTGTTCTCTAGCTCTTGTAAGCTTAACAGTTCTAGTTAAACGTTGAAAAATATTTTTGTTTTTTTTCTTCAAGTCATCTTGCAATTTCTTTCTTGGAGTACCATGTGAGTTAAGATCAGTTATTGAGTTTTCAATGGACTTAATTCTGCAATTAAAAAAAAAGTAAATTTGTTTAAAAAATATAAAAAAGAATTGTTACTGTTAGAGTCATAATAATTTCTTTTATATAAATTTAAAAAAACATTAAAGATTGTGCTTTTAGAGGTGCATAAATATTCCACAAATCTTATTTGGCATAAACTCATTTGGCCTAAATCTTATTTAGCCTAAATCTTATGTAGCCTAAATCTTATCTAGCCTAAATCTTATTTGGCCTAAATCTTGTCTAGTCTAAATCTAATTTGGCCTAAATCTTATTTATCCTAAATCTTATTTGGTCTAATTTAACAATGACAAAATATTATTAAAAAAAATTTACAATAGAAAAATTATGCCAAATAAGATTTAGGTTAAATAAGTTTTAGGCTAAATAAGATTTATTTAAATGAGACTTAAGCTAAATAAGATTTAGGCTAAATGAGATTTAGGCCAAAGAAGATTTAGGCCAAAGAAGATTTAGGCTAAATAAAATTTAGGCTAAATGAGATTTAGGCCAAATTAGATTTAGGCTAAATAAGATTTAGTCTAACTGAGATTTAAGCCAAATAATATTTAGGCTAAATAAGATTAGGCCGAATAAGATTTAGGCTAGATGAGATAAGGCTAAATAAAATTTAAGCCAAATAAGATTCAGGCTAAATAAGATTTAAGCTAAATAAGATTAAGGCCAGATGAGATTTAGGCTAAATAAGATTTAGGCCAAATGATTTTAGGCTAAATAAGATGTAGGACAAATGAATGTAGGCTAAATAAGAATTAGGCCATATAAGATTTGGGGAATATTCATGCACCTTTTGCTTTTACTTTATTTTATTTAGATTTTTGTATTATAATTTTAAGAAAATTAAATGAACTTACAGGTTATTTGAGTCATTTTGACACTTATATTGGCAAAATTGTTCTACAATTTCATCAGATGAGTGATCTTCTAAAACTTGTAAATTTAAATGATTTGTTTTCTTTGGATCATCATTTATTCCTTCACAATTTTTGCCAATTTCATTCTCGGGTTCTATTAACATCTCATCATTGGCGTCACTCAATTTCCGCGTTTTAATTAGAGGTTCTTCATTTTCAACGTATAAAAGATTTCTTTTCCGAGGAGTACAACGTAGATGAAGATCCACACGAGTTCGCGAATTTTGAACTATTTCGTTTCTAAAGAGATAAAAAGTATATCTTAATTGGAGAATTTTCAAAATTTAGGCCAAATAAGATTTAGGATAAATGAGATTAGGCTAAATAAGATTAAGGCTAAACAAAATTAAGGCTCAATAAGGTTTACGCCAAATAAGATTTAGGCCAAATAAGATTTAGGCAAAACGAGATTTAGGCAAAATGAGATTTAGGCTAAATAAGATTTAGGCTGAATGAGATTAAGGCCAAATAAGATTTAGGCCAAATAAGATTTAGGCCAGATAAGATTTAGGCCAAATAAGATTTGGGAAATATTCATTAAGATTAAGGCTAAATAAGCTGTAGGCTAAATAAGATTTAGGCCAAATAAGATTTAGGCAAAATGAGATTTAGGCTGAATAAGATTTAGGCTAAATAAGATTTAAGCTGAATGAGATTTAGGCCAAATAAGATTTAGGCCAGATAAAATTTAGGTCAAATAAGATTTGGGGAATATTCATTCATGTCGTGCTTTAAGTTTTTTTTTTTTAGATTTTTTATCATAATTTTCAGATAATTAAATAACTTACAGGTTATCTGAGTTATTTGGACACTTATATTGGCAAGATTGCTCTTCAATTTTATCAGATGAGTGGTCTTCTGAAACTTGAACATTTAAATGATTTGTGTTTTGAGGATCATCATTTATTCCTTCACAGTTTTTGCTAATTTCGCTCTCGGGTTCTTTTAAGTTTTTATTATTGGTTTCATTCAATTTCCGCCTTTTAATTAGAGGTTCTTCACTTTCAACGTTCGAAAGATTTCTTTTTCGAAGAGGGCAAGGTAGGTGAAGAATCACACTAGTTCGCGAAATTTGGACAATTTCGTTTCTAAAGAGGTAAAAAGTATATCGTAATAGGAGAATTTCAAAGTTTTTTTTAATGATCAGAAATATTTACAAGTCTTTCCAATTTTTTTTTATTTCCTTACTTTCAATTACGACAATTAATAAAAATTTGTATAAACTTACAAATTGTTTGAGTTATTTTTCATTTTTTCCGCTCGTTTTTCGTCGTGATATTTTTTTTTTCGAAGCTGTTCCTGAACTCGTAGTGCAGCAAGACTTTCGCGTTTTTTTCGTTGTTGCTCCCTTTTCAATAGCAATTTTTGACCTTTTGTTATCTTCACTAATTCATCAGCTTTTAAATTAAAAATACGCTATAAATATCACTCTGTCCTATGTTATGTAAAATTTCATCAAACATTCTAATTTACAAAACTATAAAACTGTTTACTTAACCATTTTGTTATTTGTTTCTTTATTTTATTAGGTTAAATTAATTTAACCAAGAAACTAGCATTATTGACACTGACTGTGTTACACATTTGAAAATAAAACAAATGAAAGTAAATGAAGTATTTATAAATACGTTCATGATTAACTATGTTAAATTTTCATTAATTTTTTTTTATTTTTTAATTTTTATATATTATAAGTTGAAAATAGAATTTGGCATTTGTATATAAGAATTGTAAGAATATCTTTATATAATCACACAAATTTTCAATTTATTATATTTTAACCTGTAGTTGTGCTACTAAAAAAAGACTGAGTTTTGAATCGTTCACGATCAAACATAGGGTGATAATTATTGTAATATTTTCTTAAATTTTAATCGCACACTTTTTTACAATACCTAGATTTGTTCGTCAGCTCAAAAACAATAAGCACCAATTTAAAAAAATCAAATCAAGTAATCGCCGCAAAAGATATTTTTAAAAATGTATATATATTTCGTTTTTCTAAAATAATGAGTAACGTTTCTTTAACGGTCTACCATTTCTTTTTAATTAGGAGCACATATTTTTTTCTGACTTCAATACATTCTACAATAAGTAAACTATAATTCACCATAGTTTGGATTTGTTTCAAGCTATGCCGAACAAGTTATACCCTTAAGAATTAAAATTGATACCTAGAGTAACACGAGAAATTTCATTTTATAAGTGACTTAACTCCATTGTATTATTTATATGCGACGAGAAGGATCGCATTTATTCAATTTTCTTACTGTAATTGGTTCCCAGAGAAACTATAAAATGGAAGAAATATGAAAATAATTAATATGGTGCTTCTAAAATAGAAAAATCGGTGAGTAACATGAAATCGACCGGTTCTGTGGATTCGCCCATATGCGCTTACAACTTTACACCGGTGTTAAGAAATCGGTGCGATTTTGGCCGTGCACTACACCGGCCGAGTGTAAACTTAAAACAAATTGGCATTTACAACCAAGCGGTGTAAACGGACTATCAAATCGCACCAAAAAGTGCGATTGTCAGTTTCTTTGTCTAACTGTCCCTCTCTTCGCCCCCTTTGTCAACATCTGAGAATAGCCATTTTTACGTTTTCTTCTAATTTTCGTTTTCACTGAATTCACTAGTAGACAACTATATACAATATGACATGACTAGAAGTTTCCGATGCGCGACATGTTTTTCCCACGTTCAAAATAGAAACAGCCCATTATTAGTAAACTAAATGATTACTAAATATTTAAAAATGATAAATCCAGTTTATCAAAAACATAATATACCTAATGTAACTTAATATATAAAGTGAAAAACAATAAAACACAGAAGTAAATAAAAACAAAAAAAGATTACTCGACGACATAACCTAAACAAAGTATTGAAAATAATGTCATATCAATTTATTCAATTCTCTAGTCTATTCTATGTGGCATATAAATTTCCCGAATATTATTTCAGCTTCATTAAAATATTTTAAATTCAGAATTGTATTTAAAAACAATTGAAATTTATTTTTATAATTTAGAAAAACAGGAACAGGTTTTATAATAGAGAAAAATATCAATTGTTGTAGAATCGAATGTTTTTACAAAATGTATTTTATGTGGCAAATAAATATCCAAAATATTGTTTTAGTTTTTTTAAGATATTCCAAACTCAAAACTATATTTAAAAAAAATTGGATGATATTTCTATAATTTATTAAAACAAAAACAGGTTTTAGAATAGAGACAAAATATCAATTTTTGTAAAACAGAATATTTTTTCCAAATTTTAATCTATATGTCATAAATTTCCCAATTATTTTTTTAGATTCTTAAAGATATTTTAAATTTAAAATTGTATTTAAAATAATTAAATGATATTTTTATAATTTATATAATACATTTCTGAATTTAAAATATCTTAAAGAATCTAAAATAATATTTAGGAAATTTATGTGCTACATAGAATAGAATTCGAAAAAAATATTCGGTTTGAACAAAATTAATATTTTGTCTCTACTCTAAAACCTGTTTTTGATTCCATAAAATAATAGAAATATCATAAAATTTTTTTTAAATACAGTATTAAAAATTAAATATCTTAAAAAATAACAATTAAAACTTGGGAAATTTATATGACACATAGAATAGAAATTAGAAAAGATATTCAGTCATACAAAAATTGATATTTGGCCTCTAGTATACAACCTGATTTTGTTCCCATAAACTATAAAAATATCTTATATATTTTTTTTTAAATACAATTCTGAATTCCGATTTTCTTAAAGATTCTAAAATAATATTTGGTAAATTTATTAGCTATAGAATCGGTAAAAAATATTCGATTCTACAAAAATTGACATTTGCTCTCCAGTCTAAAACCTGATTTTCTTCTCATAAATAATAAAAATATCAGCTATTTTTTTTTCTGAATTCCGATTTTCTTAAAGATTCTAAAATTATATTTAGGAAATTTATTTGCCATAGAATGTGTAAAAAATATTCAATTCAACAAAAATTGATATTTGGTCTCTGATCTAAAACCTGATTTTGTTCTCATAAGTTATAAAAATGTCATCTACTTTTTATAAATTCAATTCTGAATTTAGATTTTCTTAAAGATTATAAAATAATATTTGGGAAATTTATTTGCCATCGAATGTGTAAAAAATATTCGATTCTCCAAAAATTGACATTTACTCTCTGGTCTAAAACCTGATTTTCTTCTCATAAATAATAAAAATATCAGCAATTTTTTTTAAATATTGTTCTGAATTTGGATTTTCTTAAAGATTATAAAATAATATTAAGGAAATTTCATTTCCATAGAATGTGTAAAAAATATTTGATTCTACAAAAATTGATATTTGATCTCAGGTCTAAAACCCGATTTCGTTCTCATAAATTATAAAAATATCAGCTATTTTATTTTAAATTTAATTCTGAATTTGGATTTTCTTAAAGATTACAAAATAATATTTGGGAAAATGTATTTGCCATCGAATGTGTAAAAAATATTCGATTCTACAAAAATTGACATTTGCTCTCTGGTCTAAAACCTGATTTTCTTCTCATAAATAATAAAAATATTAGCTATTTTTTTTTAAATTCAATGCTGAATTTGGATTTTCTTAAAGATTCTAAAATAATATTTGGGAAAATTATTTGCCATAGAATGTGTAAAAAATATTCGATTCAACAAAAATTGATATTTGGTCTCAGGTCTAAAACCTGATTTCGTTCTCATAAATAATAAAAATAAAGGCTATTGTTTTTTAAATTTAATTCTGATTTTGGATTTTCTTAAAGATTCTAAAATTATATTTAGAAAATTTATTTGCCATAGAATGTGTAAAAAATATTCGATTCTACAAAAATTGACATTTGCTCTCTGGTCTAAAACCTGACTTTGTTCTCATAAATTATAAAAATGTCATCTATTATTTTTAAATTCAATTCTGAATTTAAATTTTCTTAAAGATTATGAAATAATATTTGGGAAATTTATTTGCCATCGAATGTGTAAAAAATATACGATTCTACAAAAATTGACATTTGCTCTCTGGTCTAAAACCTGATTTTGTTCTCATAAATTATAAAAATGTCATCTATTTTTTTTTAATTCAATTCTGAATTTAGATTTTCTTAAAGATTCTAAAATAATATTTTGGCAATTTATTTGCCATCGAATGTGTAAAAAATATTCGATTCTCCAATAATTGACATTTGGTCTCTGGTCTAAAACCTGTTTTTCTTCTCATAAATAATAAAAATATCAGCTATTTTTTATTAAATTCAATTCTGAAATTAGATTTTCTTAAAGATTACAAAATAATATTTGGGAAAATGTATTTGCCATCGAATGTGTAAAAAATATTTGATTCTACAAAAATTGACATTTGCTCTCTGGTCTAAAACCTGATTTTCTTCTCATAAATAATAAAAATATTAGCTATTTTTTTTTAAATTCAATGCTGAATTTGGATTTTCTTAAAGATTCTAAAATAATATTTGGGAAAATTATTTGCCATAGAATGTGTAAAAAATATTCGATTCAACAAAAATTGATATTTGGTCTCAGGTCTAAAACCTGATTTCGTTCTCATAAATAATAAAAATAAAGGCTATTGTTTTTTAAATTTAATTCTGATTTTGGATTTTCTTAAAGATTCTAAAATTATATTTAGAAAATTTATTTGCCATAGAATGTGTAAAAAATATTCGATTCTACAAAAATTGACATTTGCTCTCTGGTCTAAAACCTGTTTTTCTTCTCCAAAATAATAAAAATATCAGCTATTTTTTATTAAATTCAATTCTAAATTTAGATTTTCTTCAAGATTATAAAATAATATTTGGGAAATTTTTTTTCCATAGAATGTTTAAAAAATATTCGATTCTATAAAAATTGCCATTTGCTCTCTGGTCTAAAACCTGATTTTCTTCTCATAAATAATAAAAATATCAGCTTTTTTTTTTTAAATTCAATTTTGAATTTGGATTTTCTTAAAGATTATAAAATAATATTTGGGAAAATTATTTGCCATAGAATGTGTACAAAATATTCGATTCTACAAAAATTGACATTTCGTCTCTGGTCTAAAACCTGATTTTTTTCTCATAAATAATAAAAATATCAGCAATTTTTTTTAAATATTGTACTGAATTTGGATTTTCTTAAAGATTATAAAATAATATTTAGGAAATTTCATTTCCATCGAATGTGTAAAAAATATTCGATTCTACAAAAATTGACATTTGCTCTCTGGTCTAAAACCTGATTTTCTTCTCATAAATAATAAAAATATTAGCTATTTTTTTTTAAATTCAATGCTGAATTTGGATTTTCTTAAAGATTCTAAAATAATATTTGGAAAAATTATTTGCCATAGAATGTGTACAAAATATTCGATTCTACAAAAATTGACATTTCGTCTCTGGTCTAAAACCTGATTTTCTTCTCATAAATAATAAAAATATAAGCTATTGTTTTTTAAATTCAATTCTGAATTTGGATTTTCTTAAAGATTCTAAAATTATATTTGGGTAATTTATTTGCCATAGAATGTGTAAAAAATATTCGATTCAACAAAAATTGATATTTGGTCTCCGGTCTAAAACCTGATTTCGTTCTCATAAATTATAAAAATGTCATCTTTTTTTTTAAATTCAATTCTGAATTTAGATTTTCTTAAAGGTTATAAAATAATATTTCGGAAATTTCATTTTCATAGAATGTGTAAAAAATATTCGATTCTACAAAAATTGACATTTGCTCTCTGGTCTAAAACCTGATTTTCTTTTCATAAATAATAAAAATATAAGCTATTTTTTTTTAAATTCAATTCTGAATTTGGATTTTCTTAAAGATTCTAAAATTATATTTGGGAAATTTATTTGCCATAGAATGTGTAAAAAATATTCGATTCAACAAAAATTGATATTTGGTCTCTGGTCTAAAACCTGATTTTTTTCTCATAAATTATAAAAATTTCATCTATCAATTCTGAATTTAGATTTTCTTAAAGATTATAAAATAATATTTAGGAAATTTCATTTTCATAGAATGTGTAAAAAATATTCGATTCAACAAAAATTGATGTTTGGTCTCTGGTCTAAAACCTGATTTTCTTCTCATAAATAATAAAAATATGAGCTATTTTTTATAAATTCAATTCTGAATTTGGATTTTCTTAAAGATTCTAAAATTATATTTGGGAAATTTATTTGCCATAGAATGTGTAAAAAATATTCGATTCAACAAAAATTGATATTTAGTCTCTGGTCTAAAACCTGATTTTTTTCTCATAAATTATAAAAATTTCATCTATCAATTCTGAATTTAGATTTTCTTAAAGATTATAAAATAATATTTAGGAAATTTCATTTTCATAGAATGTGTAAAAAATATTCGATTCTACAAAAATTGACATTTGCTCTCTGGTCTAAAACCTGATTTTCTTCTCATAAATAATAAAAATATAAGTTATTTTTTTTTAAATTCAATTCTGAATTTGGATTTTCTTAAAGATTCTAAAATTATATTTGGGAAATTTATTTGCCATAGAATGTGTAAAAAATATTCGATTCAACAAAAATTGATATTTGGTCTCAGGTCTAAAACCTGATTTCGTTCTCATAAATTATAAAAATATCAGCTATTTTATTTTAAATTCAATTCTGAATTTGGATTTTCTTAAAGATTACAAAATAATATTTAGGAAAATGTATTTGCCATCGAATGTGTAAAAAATATTCGATTCTACAAAAATTGACATTTGCTCTCTGGTCTAAAACCTGATTTTCTTCTCATAAATAATAAAAATATTAGCTTTTTTTTTTTAAATTCAATGCTGAATTTGGATTTTCTTAAAGATTCTAAAATAATATTTGGGAAAATTATTTGCCATAGAATGTGTACAAAATATTCGATTCTACAAAAATTGACATTTCGTCTCTGGTCTAAAACCTGATTTTCTTCTCATAAATAATAAAAATATAAGCTATTGTTTTTTAAATTCAATTCTGAATTTGGATTTTCTTAAAGATTCTAAAATTATATTTGGGTAATTTATTTGCCATAGAATGTGTAAAAAATATTCGATTCAACAAAAATTGATATTTGGTCTCCGGTCTAAAACCTGATTTCGTTCTCATAAATTATAAAAATGTCATCTTTTTTTTTAAATTCAATACTGAATTTAGATTTTCTTAAAGGTTATAAAATAATATTTAGGAAATTTCATTTTCATAGAATGTGTAAAAAATATTCGATTCTACAAAAATTGACATTTGCTCTCTGGTCTAAAACCTGATTTTCTTTTCATAAATAATAAAAATATAAGCTATTTTTTTTTAAATTCAATTCTGAATTTGGATTTTCTTAAAGATTCTAAAATTATATTTGGGAAATTTATTTGCCATAGAATGTGTAAAAAATATTCGATTCAACAAAAATTGATGTTTGGTCTCTGGTCTAAAACCTGATTTTCTTCTCATAAATAATAAAAATATGAGCTATTTTTTATAAATTCAATTCTGAATTTGGATTTTCTTAAAGATTCTAAAATTATATTTGGGAAATTTATTTGCCATAGAATGTGTAAAAAATATTCGATTCAACAAAAATTGATATTTGGTCTCTGGTCTAAAACCTGATTTTTTTCTCATAAATTATAAAAATTTCATCTATCAATTCTGAATTTAGATTTTCTTAAAGATTATAAAATAATATTTAGGAAATTTCATTTTCATAGAATGTGTAAAAAATATTCGATTCTACAAAAATTGACATTTGCTCTCTGGTCTAAAACCTGATTTTCTTCTCATAAATAATAAAAATATCAGTTATTTTTTTTTAAATTCAATTCTGAATTTGGATTTTCTTAAAGATTCTAAAATTATATTTGGGAAATTTATTTGCCATAGAATGTGTAAAAAATATTCGATTCAACAAAAATTGATATTTGGTCTCAGGTCTAAAACCTGATTTCGTTCTCATAAATTATAAAAATATCAGCTATTTTTTTTAAATACAATTCTAAATTTGGATTTTCTTAAAGATTTTAAAATAATATTTGGAAAATTTATTTGCCATAGAATGTTTAAAAAATATTCAATTCTACAAAAATTTTTATTTGTTCTCTATTCTAAAACCTGATTGTGTTCCCATAAATGATAAAAATATCTTCCTATTTTTTTTAAATACAGGTTCGAATACAAATATCTTAAAGAATTTAAAACAATATTTCAGAAATTTATTTACCACATAGAATAAAATTTGGAAAGAGTATTCGGATTTACAAAAATTTATATTTTGTCTTTATTCTAAAACCTGATTTTGTTTCCATAATTTATAAGAATATCATTGAATAGAGTTTTGAATTTAGAAAATTAGAATATCTTAAAGAATGTTTAAAAAATTTTTAGCAACTTTATGTGCCATGTTGAATAGAATTTCAAGTAAATATTGTGCTTTACAAAAATTGATATGTTGCCTCTTGTCTTAAAACCGTTTTTGTTTCCATAAATTATGAATATATTTTTGTTAATTTCTTCTTAAATTTTGTTTTTATTTGAACATATGTTTAAGAATTTAAAAAATACTTAGGATCTTTAAGTGCCACATAGAATAGAATTTGAAAAATATATTCTCTTTTACAAAAAATTGGTATGTCATATTGTCATATGTTATGTTTGCGTTGTCAATTCTGTTGAGCATAACCATTAAAACGTTTGTAGCTTTGTTGTTTAGCTGTGTGTAATATCATTTGTGCTCTTGACAATTTTAAATATTAACTTGAGTGTATGACTTTTGAGTAAAAATGTGTATTGATAGTTTAGAATTTGTGTTTTTATGGATGTGATTGTAGGTTATGTGTAATCGCGAGTGGCACTCGCACCAATCAGTGTTGATGTCTCATGTGTCATAACAACTTTGCACCGTAACACTGGCGTTGCAATTTAAAAGTGTAACTTACAAAAAATCAACACTTTTAAGGATGCATTGCATTTTCTTCGCACTTTTTGGTGTAAAGTGCGTTTTTTTTTTTTAACAGTGTAGGATTCCACATAGGATCCTATATATTGAGCCACATAGATGAGGAGAGTTCATTTCATAGAAATTCCGGTGTTTTCTCTCACCCAATGGGGTCTCACCTATATGGGTCGACACATAGGATCCTATGTGGAATCCTATATGGATTCCTGTACGAGAGATTCATAGAAATGCCGCTAGGTGCGTTCTCTCACCTAAACACACAAAGCAGTGTATATAGTTAAGATATATAAAGGGAGAGCTTTCATGTGCTTGAAGCAGTTAAGTTTAAATTCTGACATTGGCTCAATGCCTCCGCATTGAGGTATGTGCATTTGAAGATAGCCATTTTCAGAAATCCTATGTAGGATCCTACCTAAAAACCTTCATAAATTTCTATATGCCGACACACATAGACTCCCATATGGGACTCCCATAGGAACCCTATAGGAAAACATGTAGTTTCCTATATAGATTGTCATAAGAAACTACACGCTTTTCTATAGGAATTCACGTACGTTCCTATATAGGAAAACATATAAATTTCTGCTCCAATTTAATAAGAGTCCTTTAGGAAAACATGCAGTTTTCTATATAGATTCTTATAGGAAACTATATGTTTTCCTATAGGATTTCATATGTAATCTACTATAGAAAACTATATGTTTTTCTATAGGTTTCCATATGTGATCCTATATGTAATCATATATCTTTCTATTTCATATCTATAGGATTCTTATAGGAAAATATATGTTTTCCTATATGATTTCATATGTGATCCAATATAGGAAACTATATTTTTTCCTATAGGTTTTCATATGTGATCCTATATGTAACCATATATCTTCCTATGTCATATCTATAGGATTCTTATAGGAAAATATATGTTTTCCTATAAAAATGTGAAATTTAACTGTATAGGATATTATATTTTTTCCTAAGTCATATCTATGCAAAATCACGTGCATTTTTCCTACAGGAATGCTCCTATAGGAATCTACATAGAATCCTATATACAATCCTATAAGAATCTACGTGGAAATCTTATAGGATTCCTAGTAGGAACCTATATAGGATTTTCCAGTAGGGCGTAACTCATATAGAATTATGTTGAAGCATATTTCCACGAATTTTGAAAATATTTGATTTCGACGTAAATCACATCAAAGGATCCAGGTAGCCTTCATAAGACTTAATACTCCAGATAGACACTACATCAAGATGTTATAGCCCTACATGCACGTGCTTCATTGAGCATACACAGTTAAAAATTTTGTGTAAAAAACGGTTCACATATTCTTTGTGTTAAATTTAACACAAAGATTGTGTTAATTTAACATGAAAATTGTGTTAATTTAACATAAACGATTGTTAAATAAACATATAGTTTGTGTTATTATAACACAAATTTTGAGTGGACCGTTTCGGACATTTAATTTGTGTTAAATATACACAAAATTTTTAACTGTGTACTGACGCTCCAAATACTATATCAACCCAGTGGGCAAAAATGCATGTTCGTTTTAAAAACGTTTGAAGAACGTTTTTAGAACGTTTCATGTCGGCCAAATAATGTTCTGGAACGTTATTGGAACATGGATGTTTGAATAATGTTCCAGAACATTATTTGGACGACATGAAACGTTTTAAAACGTTCTTAAAATGTTTTTAAAACGAACATGGATTTTTGCCCACTGGGAAGATAATAAAATTCATTCTGAAAACCCTCTCAACAACTTTCCGACACTCAAAACACTCCAATAAACCTGTAATGGGTGCAAATGGATGAAAGCGACAAAATTCAGCCTGATTGTAGTTTCGCGAGGTTTAGCTACCTACAGTTAATCCATTCTGAATGAATTTTATATCCTTTTTAAAAAGCAGAGAATTGAAGGCTTAAATCAAGGTTTAAAATAGGCTGAAAATTTTATCTACTTGGGTATCTCTATAGTACACAAGCCTTCTTATTATTAAGTTTTAAAAATAAAACTACCCAAATAGCCAAGCGTACTAATCCAAAATACCCGGTATACCGGCTCTGTACTTGCCATGTACCTAAGCATTGTACTAGTATTATACGAGTATAGCGTAATTATCTTGAGATACTTGCATTAAAATAGTACAGTACCAGTATGTGCATACTCTTTTTTATTCAACAGTATGATGTACTGGCACTGTACTTGTATTATACTCTTACTAAGTACTCAAACTGACAAATTATTTTTCAAGATGGCGGAGTAGTACGACTCTGGTAGGACTCCATATTTATTTAGTACGCCGTACTAAGTGAAAATATTAAAGTTTCTATTTATTACATACAAGTGTAATACTAGTATGATAATAGTACGCCGTACAAATGTAATAAAAATGTACAAACATACTGGCACTGTACTAATTTAGTATCAGTACTTCGAAAATCAGTACCTTTATACACGTATGGTACTAGTACAGTGCAAAGGTACATGGTGTGTACAATAATTGTACGCTGGTTATCTGGGTAGCTATTATTTTGTACAATATTTGAGTCATTTAATCAACAATTCCATGCACGTTCATGTGCAAAAAGACCAACATGTTCGTGCACACGCACATGTAAACGAATATGATTTAAATTTTGCAAAACTTTAAACGTTGCGCAGTAGTTTTTTGGAAGCTACGGTTTTCAGAAACAAGGGTGGAGAAATACTATAGGCATAGTTACCTTTGTTTCACATTTTTTAACATTTTATAAAGTGTGCATGAACGTGTACACTAGGGTGGTTAAAAAAATAGACATTTTTGAGTTTTGCTTCTTGAACAAAACGAACCGACTAAAAATGGAAAAAAAATTACCCCCATTTTTTTATTTTTCGATCCGACAATATTAAGGTGTGCCGACCGCCCCCTCTATTTTCCCATTGAAAATGCATGGAAAAATGGATTTTTAAAATAAAATTTAAAAAAATAATGAATTTATTAGTCAAAAAGGCTCAGAAGTTTATGAGCCATTGCAAAATGTTCAAACTTAAAGATACCATCGATTATTATTATATTTTTACAAATACACCCCTCTAAGGGGCCCCTAAATAAACAATCCCTGAACTTAAATTTAGCATTTGAGCGGCCGGGAAGAAGAACTCGATCTACGCTCGAAGGCTTTGTCTGTCTCTTTTTTCGTGAGATAAAATGTATGGAAAAATTATCTGGAAAAAAAAATTTGAGAAAATAAAAAATGAAAAATTGTAATCGATAGAGCATTTGAATACGCAAATTTTTTCTAAATACAATTTTTTTGTCTGACTTTTATTTATTAAGATAAAAATTATAAATTGAATTTATTTCTTGAGTTAAAAATAATAAAATTTTAATAATCAACTCGTTATATCTCAGAAACAAATCTTTGGAAAAAGGTTCAATTCCACTTATATACTCTAAGAACAATGCAGATTCTACTAAGTTTGTTAAAATGATAAAAAAAGTTTAATTTGTTAGTGATTTTTAACAATAAAGTAGTCGCTGTCGTTACTTGGTCTTTACTGACTTTGAGCAAAAAGTAGGGCTGCCACATTTTTCTGACGGTTCAGCCGGCCATCTGTCAATGACCGGGGGGGGGGGGGGGGGTACAATTTTTAAAAATGAATTTAAAACAATTTGCAACCTCTTTATTTATTTTTGTTGGCTACCCTGCCGATACAAAATACCTGAAAAATGACTGTGTATTCGGTATTTTTAAGGTACGATTTAAATGATTTCGTACCTAGAAAATGTCGAACATTTTTTTGTTTGTAAAATTGACATAACACCATTTTAAATCATTCAGCTTCATAATTCTTTGTAAAAGAATAAAAGCGTACTTCATAACTGATTCACAACGTTAAAAATAATAAAAAAAAAATAATTAATGAAGAAATTAAATAAATAATAAAAATAAAAAATGTTTCTCACATTTTATAACCTTAACATGTCATGAGATTTTCATGTCATGAGTTTTTCAAGTTAATTTAACTTTATATTTACTTTTATGTACGTTAGTAATTTAACTCATTATGTAATTTAACTTTTTTTATATAGAAATCTCCTCATGGAGGTAAGAAATTTATAATTATGTATTTTAACTTTTTATATAGAAATCTCCTCATGGAGGTAAGATATTTATAACTTTTGTAAACTTTAATATTTATTATTTTATTATATTATATTACAGATTTCTATTCTTCGATTAAAAAACATTTTCTTGTATTTGTACGTATGACCTGATGAGGACAATAGTAATGATGAGGACAATAGTATTGTCGAAACATGTCGTCTATTAAATCTACTACATCTATTTGAGGTTTTATTTATTCGCTACAAGGCCTCGTTAAAATTGATTCCAATAAAAAATTTTGTAAAATGTAACAATTTTTTTTGTTTATTTTAAAATTATTAAGTAAAAATTGAGTTTAAAGCCTACTGTATAATTTAAAACAAATTTATTATTAAATAGATTGATTTTTATAAGTGTAAAAATATAAATACCTGAAAAATTCCATGAACCAGGTATTTTTCAGGTATTTTCTAGTCATTTTGTATCGGTAGGGTAATCATATGACATATTCAGAATAATTTATTTGATTTGATACAGTGCAACTTCAAGTCAATTGTGTAGATTACCAAAAAAACGATTTTTTTTAATATTAAAGTTTGTAGAGTTCAGTTTAGCCTGCCTTTCATCCTTTCAGCCGGCAGCCGGCCTCAAACCGGCCTAGGTGGCAGCCCTAGCAAAAAGTCATAGTGAGGAAGTATTGAATTTTGTTAACTTAAATCATACAAGTTATTCAATAGGGTATTAGAAAGTTTTACCAAAAATAATTTTTTTGATCCCTTAATTATTTCAGCTTTTATGAACAATTTAGTTTGTCACTTATTTTATGTCACGCGTGAACTAAAATCAGCTGACTGGCTGAGCTCCGAGCTGTGAGCGGAAGAAGGACGCATGCGAGCGTAAGAGAGAGAGAGAGAGAGAGAGAGAGAGAGAGAGAGAGAGAGAAAGCGCCAATAAAGACTTACAAGCAGTGTTTGTTTCATGAATGAATGTTTTTAAATTATAAAATATATCAGGAATGAAAAAATATTATATTAGTCTAGTTAAACTTTTAAAAAAGTTTAAAAAGAATCTGTTCTCAAAATTGGTTACCAAAAGGAATGTTAAATGTTCAATTCCCGATAAATGTTCAATGAAATAAACAAACAACCAATCTTAATGAAACAAAACTTTAATTGCAACCTTTTAATATACAAATTGTCCAAAAATTTCACCCAGTTAATTCATTTTTGTACTCCATACAATTCAAGCTTCAAAAAGGAACTGCTTTCTTCAAGGAACATCTTCAGGTAGCTGATCCCCTCTTTTTCCTAAAATCCTTTTGTTCCCTTGCCTTTGTTTGTCGTCCATTAGAGATGGGCTGCCAATTACCTGTTAAATCAAAATAAGAAAACTTTCCCTTCGAAGGGTCAAAACTATCAATAAATATAATATTCTTTATTATTATTTTATTCTTAAATTTGTGGACACTATGCATTTTAACTTTCTAGTGAAAGTTTGTGTTTTTGTGAGCGTCAAATCACATATTAATTTGTGTGTGATTTACAACATTACCAACTTATGTGAAATGTTGTATGCAATGGCGTAAGCATAAACATACCGCCCGCCTCGTTACACTGATTGTAACGAAAACTTGTTATTCTGCTTTCTTAGTATTGACAACTTTGTCTAGTAATGTGTGCAATAAACAATATCTATATACATAAATAGCTAAAGTAGCTTAACAAAATATGGCCGCCCGCCCTGAGATAATTGATTGAATTAATCTTCAATAGTTACTGGAAGTTTACATAAGTTTGTTATTGGTCTTCAATAATTACCACTTGGTGTTTTTACTGACACCACTCGCACCAGCCCATCCTTCCCAGGGTGACAATTTGTAATGCGACCCATCGTCCAATTTGCTTTTGCGTTATCCGCATTCCGTATCAATACCAAATCTCCAATTTTTATATTGGTATTGATCTTAGACCATTTGTATCGCTGTTGAAGACCTTGAGGATATTCCACTGACCATCTTCTCCAAAATTCTTCTGTCATTCGTTGTACAAATTGCCAACGCGTTAGACGGTTTTCATTTAAATAAAGAACTGATGGTTCTGGAACAACAAGTGGCGGTGCTCCTCCTAAAAAATGACCTGGTGTCAAATACGTGTAATCATCGTGGTTGTTAGAAAACGCTCCAATGGGTCTAGAGTTTAGGCAGGCTTCGATTTGACACAACAAAGTTGATAGCTCTTCGTACGTAAGCGTCTGCGATCCAACAACACGGCGAAAATGTTGTTTAATACTTTTAACACCGGCTTCCCATAACCCTCCAAAGTGTGGGGCATATGGAGGGTTAAAATGCCAAGTTATTTGACGTAAAGAGATATAATCTTGAATATTTGAGTCCTTACAAACCTTACGAAAATTACATTTTAATTCTTTGTCTGCAGCGCAGAAGTTAGTTCCATTATCACTGTAGATGTCAGATGGCAGTCCTCTTCGTGAAACAAAACGTGTGAAAGCCGCTAGAAAACCCTTAGCCGTGTAATCTGTCACCGCTTCTATATGGATCGCTCGAGTAGACATGCACACAAAAATGCAAATATATCCTTTTGTGGATGTATGTCCACGACCTTTTCCTTGTCTTATCTGAAGAGGACCTGCATAATCAGTTCCCGTGTGCAAAAATGCTCGAGACGGCGTGACCCTTACTGATGGCAATTGACCCATTAATTGTGCTGGGAGTTGAGCTCGTTGTTTTGTACAAACGACGCATTTGTGAATTACAAGTCTAACTAGGTTTTTAGCACCGATTATCCAAAAATTTTGTCTTAATAAAAAAAGAGTTAGCTGATTGCCTCCATGTAGTGAGCGATGATGTGCTTGCTCTATTATGAGTCTGCTAATTCTGTGCTTAGGCAGGATGATGGGGTGTTTTGCTTCGCTCATTTCCAAAGCAGTAATATAATTATTGTCCTTTTGACTTAACTTTTGTTTACAGATCTTTATAAAACGAAAACAGTACACTGTGATTCTTAAAAGTCGAGGCCATGTTGATGAAGATTCTACTACATTTTCTAGTGGAACCTCATTTGATTTTACTGCGAGTTCATGTACAACACTTATTTTTTCCATACTTTCAATTTGTTTATCTAAGAGAGGTGTAGAAGGCCAATGCGAAGGGGACTTTTGTAGCCAATTGGGTCCATGCCACCATAATTTGTGATTCATTAATGCTGATGGGTTTAAACCTCGAGAGGCGCAGTCAGCAGGATTATCGGATGTAGACACATGGCACCATTTAATTTCAGGAGTTGTGGTTTGAACTTCAGATACTCTGTTGGCAATGAATACAGACCAGCAAGATGGATGTTTATTCAACCAAGATAAAACTACCGTTGAATCAGTCCAACCATATATTGGTATTTCTTTTAAGTTAAGGTCATCTACAGTTTTTCTTATTAATTTTGTTAGTAACACAACCGCACATAATTCTAGCCTGGGTAGTGATAAAGTTTTCAGTGGAGCAACTTTACTTTTTGCAATAAGAAGAGTGACAGTAGCGGGTTTGTTAAGGTTTAATACTCGTAAGTATACTACTCCAGCATAAGCAGTCTTAGACGCATCGGCATAACCATGTACTTCACACAAACTTGACTGGTTTTGCTGAGTCCAACGAGGAATGCGACAATTTTTTATGTGCAAAAGTTCACTATAATAGGAGTTCCAGCGTTGTCGCAAATCTGCCGGTAATTCCGCATCCCATTCGATTTTTCGCAACCATATTTCTTGCAGTAATATCTTTGCCACTATTATTACGGGTGTTATCCATCCTAATGGATCAAATAAGCGACTTATTAAGGAGAGAACTAATCGTTTGGTTATGGTATCATAGGATTCTATAGAAACTGATGGTAAAAATTCATCCTTAACTGGGTCCCACAAAATACCAAGCACTGATCTTCTTTCGTTTTCAAGTTTTGATAGATTAATTACACTATTCAACTTAATATCGGACTCATCAAGAAGGGAAGGCAAATTGGTGGACCATTTACTTAAAGTAAATCCACCTAATTTTAAAAGTTCTTTTAGTTCTGATTTCAAAGTACGAATTGAATCCTCATTATCTGCACCGATAAGGCCGTCGTCAACATAGAAATCGTTAAGAAGTGCATTTTTAGCATGTGGGTATTTGAGACCATCATCTTCTGCGAGTTGTTTTAAGACTCGATTTGCTAGGAAGGGAGATGAAACCATTCCGTACGTCACTGTTAATAATTGAAAGTGTCTGATAGAATCTTGTGGAGCAAGGCGACAAACTATACGTTGATAGTCAACATGAGAAGGGTCTACTAAAATTTGACGAAACATTTTGCAAATATCTGTTGTTAGAACATATCTATATGTTCGCCATCGAAAAATGATACTGATAATATCACTTTGCAGTTTCTGGCCCGTGAATAATGTATCATTGATAGATATGCCATTTGAAGTTGGACTAGAGGCATTAAAAACGACTCTTACTCGAGTGGTAGCTTTACTCTCTCGCACAATGGGAAAATGTGGTATGTATATTGGATTTTTTATTTTACAAGGAGTATCAGGGTTCACTTCAATCATATGTCCAAGTTCACAATATTCCTGAAGAAAAGTATAGTAATCCTTTTCTAAGTTAGGATTAGATTTTAAACGATACTCCGTTTTAGAAAGCATTTTTTTTGCAAAGGGTAACGAACTTCCTAGATCCATAGCTTTTTCGGTTTTAAAGGGCAGGCGTACAATATAATTTCCTTCCTTATTTCTAGAGTGAGTATTTTTAAAGTGTTCTTCGCACTTAACATCTTCTGGCTTATGAAAGATTTGATTGGGAATTTCTTCTATTTCCCAAAATTTTCTTAAGTCCGTCTGTACTTCCGACACTCCAACACAGTGTCTGATTGCAATGTGAGATGTTTTATTGGATGTGTTATCCTTAACTGGACCTGAAATTATCCAGCCAAGTAATGTATTCTGCCCAGTTGGTGTACCCAGGGGACCTTGTCTGAGACCTTCCAATAAGAGCGAGCCATAATAATCAGCTCCAATTAGCAGGTCAATTTTTTCGTAATTAAAGGGTTCTGGGTCAGCCAAGGGCAAGTCTTGTAAATGATTCCACAAAACCCCATCACTAATTCGAGGTGGAGAGTAGCTGGTTAACTTTGGTAAAACTAAAGCAGATAACGGTAATTTTTTGTGTGTATTATATAGAGAAGCGATTGCTAGATTCACTCGCGATTTAGATGTTCCTATTTGCACATCATTTATAGTCACAACTTTGGTCAATTCTGGAATTTTCTGGAGACCTAAAGTTTGTACTAAATGTTCAGATATAACGCTAGCTTCAGATCCTTGATCCAATAATGCGCGAGCTTCTATTTTTCTCCCTTCTTTGCTAATTAATAAAACTCGAGCAGTTGCCAAAAGAACTGATTTGCCTCTTATATGTTGTAAAACCACTTGGTTTTGTTCATCTGGTTGAGACCTAGAATCTTGTGATTTTATGTGTTGAGATGTTGCATTTAATTTCTCACTATTTTCTGATGGTTTATGATCCCATACTTTCTTTTGTTTGCAGTTTTGATTAGTCATCACTTGATGATCGGAATGTAGCAACGTATTGTGTTTCAATTTGCAAACTTTGCAACTCATTTTCCAAGTACAATCGCGTGCAGAATGACCTGTTCTAAAGCAATTAAAACAAAGCCTTTTTTCTTGTACAAATTTTCTTTTAATAAACACAGGTAAATTTTTAAATACTTCACACTGATAAAGAAAGTGATTATTATCACACATACACCATGAATTTACAGATGCTATATTAAATACTCGGGTACTTTTTGCTCGTGTTGATGCTTTATTTGCCAAATTTCCACTATTCTTTTGTGGTTCGTTTTTTAACATATTATTAGAGGACTGTAAGGCTTCTAAAGTTCTAATTCTGGTTGACAAAAAATTATCGAGTTCACTATATTTAGGGAAATCAGCTCTATCCCCTAAATATTTCTCCCATTCAACCAAAGAGGGTTTTGCTAATTTCTTTACCGTTATAAAAGTTAACAAATCATTGTCTATAGAACACCCTAAATTTTTAAGAGCCTGAAGAGATTCAGAAGTTGTATCACGAAGATGTTTCAAATCTTGAACGGTTTCATATGTGATTATAGGAATTGCTGTAATCGAATTTAGGTGGGCGTTAATAATTGCTCTAGGATTATTATAGCGATCAGATAGATTTTTCCAGGCACTTGTAAAATTTGCAGCTGTAATTCCCATATGTTTGATTAATTGAGAAGCTTCACCCTCTAAGCTTGACTTTAAATAGTGCATCTTTTGTACATCTGGTAAATCAGGATTAGCATCTATTATTGACTGAAAAAGATCATGATAATTTTGCCACTCTAAATAATCACCTGAAAATTTTGGCAATTCTATACGAGGTAATTTTACAATACACGATGTATCTGAATGCCTACCTCGAGAGGAACCAGCCCGTGATACAACTTCCGTGGATAAAAGTTCCTCTCTTTTAAGCTTACTAATCGACTCATTAAAAGTATCTAATGCTACTAAATAACTTTCTTCAGCTTTCATAAACTTATTAGTTGAAAAATAAAGAATTAAAGACTTATCTGAGTCCTTTGCCAAAGTGTTGATTTGAACATCCAGGAGTTGACACCTTTTCCAGCATTGATACAGTTGTGATCTTCGGCCTTCAACTACAGCCAAAGTTAATTCGGTACCCGGCCGTTTCCTAAAGCTTTGCAGGGCTCTCTCAACCGCGCTCATAGCAACCTCATGTTCCACAAGCAAGTCCTCCATCTTTACACTCAATCACTTTTTTAACACTTTTAAAAAAATATTTAAAGAAAAAAACTATATTTACAGTTAAGAACTGAACCGTTCGACACAAATCCGGCTCGAAGGACCATGTTCAATTCCCGATAAATGTTCAATGAAATAAACAAACAACCAATCTTAATGAAACAAAACTTTAATTGCAACCTTTTAATATACAAATTGTCCAAAAATTTTACCCAGTTAATTCATTTTTGTACTCCATACAATTCAAGCTTCAAAAAGGAACTGCTTTCTTCAAGGAACATCTTCAGGTAGCTGATCCCCTCTTTTTCCTAAAATCCTTTTGTTCCCTTGCCTTTGTTTGTCGTCCATTAGAGATGGGCTGCCAATTACCTGTTAAATCAAAATAAGAAAACTTTCCCTTCGAAGGGTCAAAACTATCAATAAATATAATATTCTTTATTATTATTTTATTCTTAAATTTGTGGACACTATGCATTTTAACTTTCTAGTGAAAGTATGTGTTTTTGTGAGCGTCAAATCACATATTAATTTGTGTGTGATTTACAACATTACCAACTTATGTGAAATGTTGTATGCAATGGCGTAAGCATAAACATTAAAAAAGTATAGAAATTTTATTTGTAATATTTTATTTTAAAAAAATATTATTTAAGACAAAGAATATCATTTAAGAATCAACCAGTTTTAATTCTTTAACAAATTATGCAAAAAACTACAAGTTTCTAGGTAAATTTAATGAAAAATTGATTTTAGACAATTTTAGTTGTTTAAACAAATGAGAAGTATGTCAATAATTTTTTCGATCCTTTAGTTATTAAACTTACAGTTGGCTATAAATGTATTTTATTGAAACAGAATGGAAAAAGATTTTAAACAACTTAAAATTAGTTTAACAAATTAAAAATATTTAAACAATTAAAAATTTGTTTCCAATTGGAGATGAATCAAACAGTTATAATTCTTTAACAAATTATGCAAAAAAACTACAAGTTTCTTATATACCTGGAAACTGTAATTGTTTAAACAAATAAGAAGTATGTCAATAATTGTTTTCGATCCTTCAGTTATTAAACATACAGTTGGTTATTAATGTATTCTATTGATACAGAATGAAAAAAGATTTTAGACAAATTAAAATTATTTTAACAAATTAAAAATATTTAAACAATTGAAAATTTGTTTCTGTTTATGAAAGTTCTAATAATTATTTTTAATCATCTCGCTAATAATTGTGTCATCGAATGTAAAAAATTTGAATCGTTTACGTTATCTATCTGAAAGTAGTCACTCTCGATCGTCAAGCTTCTTTTATAAAAAAAAAACAATTATTATTAATTTATCTGTCATCTTGTACAACCGCTTTTATCAAAAGAAATAAAAACAGATTTTGATTTTTGAAGTTCAACCAAAACTAATGAGAATTCTGTCTACCTTTTATTGAATTTCTAAAAACATGGTCCTTCGAGCCGGATAAGAAAAGGAGAAGAAAGAGTTTTTTTCGTTGATCGCTACTTTTTGTGCTCTGTTAAATGATTTTGAAAACGATTTGTTAATAATCAAATTTCGCAGAATTTATTGTAAATAAACTAAAGGAATTTAAGAAAAAATGGATGACTTTGACCACTTAAATTATTCTCAGGTTTTGAAAACTCAAGAATCGCTATTTAAGTCTATTCATAAAATCGCTTAACGAGTTTTAGGATTGGAAAATCCAGGTCGTCAAACACTAGTTGGACGCCTGTCAAACCTTCAGGATTATTGGGAAAGATGCAGGAATAATCATTCTTTTTTATTATCAAATCCGCCTTTGACCGACACATTTCTTGAAATTGAAGAAATATACGAAGATGCTATTAATTTTATTTTGTCTAATCTTCCTGATCAGCCGCTAAATAATACAATCCCGAATATGGATAGCACGGGAGTAACCTCACCAGAAATAACACGTCGAAAAGTTTCATCATCTGCAGTTCATCTTCCTCGTATTTCTATTCCCACTTTCTCAGGATCATATGGTAAGTTGTTCTCTTTTCGGGACCTATTTTCTTCTTTAGTGATTAATAATGATTCGCTAACAGATGCAGAACGCTTACATTATTTAAAACTAGCCTTCGCGACAAAGCTTTGATTATTGCTCAAAACCAACCCGGAAGTTCTAATAATTTTGAAAGTATTTGTCAAAATTTAGAAACACGCTATGATAATTGTAAAGCTTTAACATTTGATTATTTAAAAAAAGTTATAGAACTTCCAGATATAACGTCAGATTTTTTAAATTGTTTAAAGACAATGCGTAGAGTAATTATAACTGTTACAACTACTTTAAAAAATCTGAAAGGACCGATTGACGAGGGGAACGATATTTTCGTTTTTTATTAATTAATAAATTAGACAAATTATCACGTGATCAATGGAAATCAATTTCTAGCGATTCCACGGATCCTTCCTCTCTAAATCAGTTTAACAAGTTTTTAGATACGCGCATTCGTGCACTTGAGGCATCTGTAAATATTAAAAAACGTAATGACAACAAAAATATTGTAAACTTAACGCATTTATCCGCCTCTTCGAATACTAAAGTGCACTCGCATCAAAGCCAGTCGAAATTGATTTGTTGCTTATGTAAAAGAGAACATAATCTTTATTCGTGTCCGCAATTTAAAAGCAAATCAGTAAATGAACGTTGTGATTACGTTCGTTTAAATCATAGGTGTTTTAACTGTTTAGGAAAACATCTGCGTAATGCTTGTAATAGTAAGAATTTCTGTTCTTTTTGTAAAAAAAATCTCATCATTCGCTTCTGCATTGCGAGCCAGAGAATTCAACTTCGACTGACTTAGAAACGAAATTTAAAGAATCTGACCGTACTTCAGTATCATTTGGATCAAAAAACCAAAATGACATTCAAACATCTGTTTTATCTCATTTTAGTTTAACTACTGAGAAACGTACCTACAGCTGTATTGTTGGCAACAGCGCGTGTTATTGTAAAAGCACCTGATGGCCGCCGTGTACAGATCCGCGCCTTACTTGATCAAGGATCTGAAGCAACATTTGTACCAGAATCAGTCGCTCAATTATTACGTCTCCAGCAGACTGCGCATCCCGCGGAATTTGTGCTGAAAACTTTTCTACCTTTTCTTTGTGGTGGAATGGTCCAACTTGGCTTTCAGAATCTTCAGAAGAGTGGCCATAACAAAATGAAAATTCTTTAAATACTGAACAAGAAAAGCGAGTCACTTCACATAATGTCACTCAAGAGAAGCAAGACTGGCAATCGTTATTGTTATCTCGACAGTCATCATGGGTTCGTCTCTTACGAGTTACTGCGTATATCTTAAGAGCGATTCTCTTGTTCAAACGAAAAGTTGTACCTCCCAATACATTATCCTCTAAGGAAATTCATGGTGCATCATTATTCTGGATACGTTATTTTCAAAATAGTGTTTTTTCCCAAGAAATTAAAACAATCAAATTGAATAAACCTCTTGCTAGTGACTCTCGTTTAAGGAAACTGAACCCAATTATTGATGACAATGGTATTGTTCGGCTAGGTGGCCGGGCACGACAATCCAAACTTTCAGTTTATCAACAATGACCAGCTATTCTAGCTAAGCACTATTTATCTCGACTCATATTAGAGCAGTTCCATCGCAATTTGTTACATGCCGGGCTTCAATTAAAGCTCTATATGTCACGCACGCAGTATTGGATCATAGGTGGTCGAAATCTAGCTAAATTTGTAATTGATCGTTGCGTGATTTGTGTCAGAGAAAGAGCTCGAACAGAAACTCAAATTATGGGTGAGCTTCCTGCTCCTAGAGTTCCCCATCTCGTCCTTTTGCTCATACCGCTCTTGACTATGCAGGGCCATTTTTGGTTAGGTCTAGTTCAGGACGTGGATCTAAAGCACATAAGATTGCAGTTTTTGTATGTCTTGCCGTGAAGGCAATTCATTTAGAACTTGTGCATGATTATTCTACAACGATCTTTATTGCGGCCTTCAGGCGCTTCACTTCTCGTCGTGGGGTGCCAACTGATCTGTACAGCGATAATGGCACTAATTTTCGATGTGCCGATCGACAGTTATCACAGACTTTCCGGAATCTTTTGAAAGATCCTAATTTCGCTGCTTATCTTGCGCAGGATGGTACTACTTGGCATGCTTTTATGCCTCCTGTAACTCCCAATTTCAGTGGATTATGGGAGGCAAATGTCAAAAGCGTTAAAGGACATTTGCGTAAACTTTTGTCAAATTTAACACCAACTTTTGTCAAATTTAACACCAACTTCTGAAGAATTTGACACTCTTCTATGTCAAATAGAGTGTTGCCTTAATTCTCGGCCATTGGTTCCGATTAATGAAGATCCGGAAAGCTGTGAAGTGCTTACTCCGGGTCATTTTTGATTGGTTCAGCGTTAAAAACTGTACCCGCTCCATCTTTTTACCATGTTCCAGAAAATCATTTGACCCGTTGGCAATTTTATCAGCCAATACTTGAGCATTTTTGGAGATTTTGGTCTCGCATATACCTTTAGACTTTAATGCGGCAGACCAAATGGTTTTCTGTTCGAGCCAACGTTAAACAAGGTGATCTTGTATTATTAAAAAATGTAAATTCTCCCCCTTCAAAGTGGGATTTAGCACGTATTACGAAATGTATTCCTGGGAGAGATGGGAATATTAGAGTAGTAAGTTTGAAAACTGCGAAATCAGAATTTGTCCGTTCTATTTCTCAAATTGTTCTTTTACCTACTTCTATTGAAAACAATATTTTGTAAAATGTTTTATTTTCTTCGTTCAGCAGATTTATTTATTATGTATAATAATTCAAAAAAAAAAAAAAAGAATCGGAGATTTATTTTTTTTGTTTTTTATTTAGTCAAAATTTGCAATCTTCTCCAAAGCTTGCAAGGTGGCCGATATTTTATGAAAGTTCTTATAATTACTTTTAATCATCCCGCTATTAATTGCGCCATCGAATGTAAAAAATTTGAATCGTTTACGTTATCTATCTGAAAGTAGTCACCCTCGATTGTCAAGCTTCTGTTATAAAAAAAACAATTATTATTAATTTATCTGTCATCTTGTACAACCGCTTTTATCAAAAGAAATAAAAACAGATTTTGATTTTTAAAGTTCAACGAAAACTAATGAGAATTCTGTCTACCTTTTATTTAATTTCTAAAAACAGTTTCCAATTGAAGATGAATTAACCAGTTTTAATTCTTTAACAAATTATGCAAAAAACTACAAGTTTCTAGGTATATTTCATGAAAAATTGATTTTAAACAACTTTTATTGTTTAAACAAATAAGAAGTATGTCAATAATTTTTTTCGATCCTTCAGTTATTAAACATACAGTTGGCTATTAATGTGTTTTAATGAAACAGAATGAAAAAAGTTTTTAAACAAATTACTTTGTTTAAACAATTAAAAATTAATTAACAATCAATTGAGTGCTGTTATTTAATAATTTAATAGAGCCTGTAAAAAAACGGCGTAAAAAAGTAATATTTTAGACGTATTTAAGCTTAAGGTATTAGTCGCGTAAAATGACTTTCGTCAGATTTTTTTAAAACTTTGTTTCTGTATTCATGAGGTATTTATCTATGAAATGAGATCTATCCTAACAATTTTAACCACTTCTGAGCTTTAAAATATAAATTCAAAGTTGATACCTTTTACATGCAATAGCACTAAATGCATGTAAAAAATGTCTCTTATATTCATTTATATAAAAACAAGTCGTCAGATTTTTAAATAAAACTACTAAGTTACACATTGAGATAATATAAACCCTTTAAAAAAAATTAACTTTATTGACCACGCGGAATAAAAAATACAATAATTTAAAAATTCAAAAATTTTAATTTTTATGTGGTTTCATTGAAAAATGTCGTAAACGTGTCAGCAATACATCAGGATAACTTATAGTACATGAATCAAAATCATGAAAATTACTTACATTACATTAGAAGAGGTCACAAGGAAGCAAGTGAGTTGATATAAATGTTTATTTATTGTACTTTTTATTTTGCGGCAGTTTTTCGGGAGCATTTACGCGACTAATACCTTAAATGCTAAATTTACGTTTAGGGATTGTTTATTTAGGGGCTCCCCAAAGGGGTGTATTTGTAAAAATACAATAATAATCGACGGTATTTTCCCATGCTTTTTAATGAGAAAATAGGGGTGCGGGCGGCACTCCTTAATATTGTCGTCTTAAAAAATAAGAAAATGGGGTAGTTTTTTTTCTATTTTTAGTCGACTTTTTTTGTTCCGGAAACAAAACTCAAAAATATTTATTTTTTGAACCACTTTAGTGTACACGTTGATGCATATGTTCATGCACATGAACATGTGTAGAGTAATGTCACCATGAGTAGACCGCTTAAGCTTTTATTCAAATAAATTCTTTATGAAAGTAAATTAATTGTACTTCTCTACTCTAAGCTTTAGATTAGATCCCTAGATAAGAGTTTATATCATGAGAGCTTTAATTTGTTATTAAAAAAAATATAATTGGCGTAAAAAAATATGCGTTTTTTTGAGGAATGAAAAAATGTACCCTTGAGTGGACCACTCTTGAATAATTGCAAGAAAATGTCATAAAAACAATAAAAACTCAAGAAATTTCAAAAGTTTTTTCAGATTTTTAATTTCTTTCCGTAAATTATCTAGTTTTGACTCCCTGTTATTTTATACTGTTTTCCACAATACTTATTTAGAAATCACAAAAAATATTAATAAAGAACATAAAATATATATAGAAACAAGTTTATTTTCAATTTATATTTATAAGAATGGTAAATTAACATTAAAAATTAAAAAAATTAAACGATTCACTCAAAATTATAAACAATGGTCCACTCAAGGTGACATGTGACTTTTTAAGGAAGCCACAAACATTTTTCTTTCGAGGCAAAATTATCACTTAATTAAACTTAGACAATCAATTTCAATGTCCAAATTAACAGCAAAAAAATAAATTAGACTTTAAAACTCGAGTTCAACAATATTTTTACACTTCAGAATCACTTCATTAATTGTAACAGGGACTTTTTAACAGTTTGTTTTTTAAAAAATTTGTTTTATCAAACAGTATCGTATTTGTTAACAGCAAAACATAATTTCATTTGATGTCCGGGTGCGGCGCTACTGGTCTAACTATTTATTTAATGTTTTTACTGTTTTCACTAAAAACTTTTAGGCGGACCACTTATGGTGACGGTCCACCAAAATGACATTACCCTATTGTTTTCTAAACTTATTAACGTAAATGAACATATATGTGTTCGTGTACATGAACATTATTCCAATGCCGCGATCATAACCACATGCACATGAACATATACGCATTCGTGTACACTGAGAAAAGGAAACTGTTGAATCAATAGTGACGAGGCTATTGAATTCAATTCTTTTTAATCAAAAATATCTGGATTTAATCATACTAGTATATGAACCGTTCGCCGGAAAAACGTCTTAAGTCGGAAATCGACGTTTTGAGAAATCTTAAATTTAAAATTAATTTTTAAGTTGTAAGTAATTTAATGCATTATTATCATCATCTTTATTTCTTTTACAAAGGTTTACTATCAGTTAACAAATTTTCACAATAAAAGCAGTGATTTTTATATTATTATTAATTTAGTAAATAAATAAACGAGGACGGACTTAAGCCGTTTTTCGTAAGATCGACTATAATATTAAAAAAACAATCGTTTTTAGTCAGAAATAGTTTAATATATATTATGTAACAATTATTTTTCTTTAACTTTTTTATAGTCTCTGTTAAAAGTTTATAAATGTGAACAGTTTTACATGCGAAACAACGTGGGTTTTACACACTATGAAGAATTTTCTGGTATTAATTAATATTCATCGCTTGCGTTTTATGATTCTTTGTTATTGTTAATCTCTGCAAAAGTAAAAATGTTTGCATAAAACTCTCAATTGATTGGATTCAAAAAACGAGTGAGAAACAGAAGATCATTCTTCTTGGCATCATTAATCCCGATTGGTGGAAGATTGTTCAAGATTAACTCTTTCTTTTGGTTATCACGAGGTTTAAAAACTTTAAAGTTTTCTGGACAACCACGATATTCTTGATAACCTGAAACAATCCCTGATGGTTTAAACATCAGTTTCACGTATTTTTGGATAGAAAATTTGCTTCCGCTCAATTTTGGTGTTTTAAGAAACATTGATTCGAGAGCATCATCCCAATCTTGAAGCAAATGAGCGCTCATTTCAGCTTCAAATGGACTGGGATTTTTTCTAGAACCTCCCATAATTTTGATGTAGTCGTTAGCAGTTTCTACTGTTACATGTCTTTTTAAAACTGACCCATAAATAGCAAAATTTCGATCGCTCTGTTTGTAGCTGTGGCCTCTAACTGGAGAAACGTGAATTATATTTAAATTACGGTTTACTGATAACCAAGCATAGAATCAAAGCATGTTTTTATTTTTATTCTGTCCTCCACATGCATCTGATAATAACACGATAGTTTTTAGGTCAGGGTTTTCTTCTAATTTTCTATTAATAGCATCATTTGAAAAGCTGCAAACGGAGTTAGAATTCTTAGCTCCCTCAGATTCCAAAAAAACAGTAAAATTTGCTATCTTCATTAGTAAAACTATGAACATTAAAAACATACAAAGATAATTGTCTTTTGTAATATTGGGAATTCACGTTTAACTTGGGAACCTGAAGATTTTGTGCGTAGTCAAATTCAAGTACCAGTGTTTTATTTTTATATCCTTACACACTCTTGTAGTGTAATTTCGCAGTTCGTTATGATCTTGATACATTTTTTCATGAAATGCGTAAATTATTTTTACATGGATCATCTGGACTTGTTGACAACTTGAATTTAGATTCTGTACAAAAATCACACACATCGGTTTTAAGTGGTCGGATCGAGTATTCGCTATTTTCACGAAAAAATTTATATTATAATTTGTATGTTAAATGAAGCTGAAATCCTGTTTTTATCTCGTAATATTCCAAAAATAAGGAATGCAATTTCAAAATTGTAAGATCTGCATTATCAAAGAATTTCCTTTTTGTATTTCGACCTTTATAATGGGTCAGGCTTTGCCAAGCGGATCGGCTAAAATTAATTATAAAAATTCTGTTTCTAATGAGACATCATTTTTGTTATCCTTAAACTATGTAAATTAGGCTCCAAAATTCTTAGAACAAAAAAAATTTTTTTTTCGAAGTTATTAGTGATTGAAATTTTTAATAGTGCAAAATGAAAACATATTTTTCTCGAGATCTTCTTAACCGATTTTAAAAGTTAAAACAGCATTTTAATTGTCTTGAAACGTAGTTTTTAAAAATATTTTTTGTTCTCAAGAATTTTTAATTTTTATCGTTTTTTAAATTATTTATTTAATAGATGTTAATAAAAAACATCTTTCTGCGTGCATTACGTATAATTTTAAAATACTGTTGTATTCTTTACACTTTTTTGATAATAAAACCGTTAAGAAAAAAAATGGCCCGCTATTAGAGATAAATATATTAAAATTTTATTTTCGGCGTGCAAAAAACATTTTAAACTTAATTACATAAATCCGTTGACAATAAAAACCATTGAAAACAAAAGAAAACTTAAACATACATAATTTTTAAACTTTCATTCACTACCTATGGGTAAAAATTTCTGAAGTGGCCCCCTGATTTGCAAACATGTAATGAAATTTGAAATTAATGTTATATTCCTATACTACTAAATGAGAGATAGTTTGCATATAAATAGTTTTTTTTAATTTAAATAATGTCAAAAGTTATAAACAAATGAAAATTTTTGCATCATTTTATTAGAAAATTCATATCTTTTTTTTATATTATTGAAAATTAATAAAATTTGTATGACTTGTGTACAAAAGTATAAACTTTAAGATAAAAATAATTTCGATCACGTGCATTTATTTTTTAATGCAAAATTAATGATTTTTTATAAACAATTAAAAAAAAAAACATGTTCTGGGCCTGCTAACAAATTTTTTTAAAAACGCATTGATTCAGTATGAATTTAGGTTTATTATACAAAAATAAAAATTTGGTTAGGTTTATATTTAACAGAATGGCGTTAATTTGTTTATAACGCTCCGGAAACAATATCAAGCGGCACTGGTTCGTTCGCAACTGCGCCTTCCGTAGTCCCTCCTATAATAAGATATGAAATAATTATGAAGTTAAATCAAGTCAAATGATTTAGTTGAACATAATAAAAATCACTTTTTTCATTTATTTATATAAAAAAACAATATGTAATTAATTAAATACGCAATAATGTTAAAGTACACTATCATTAATACTAATAACTAATAACGTTAATAATAAAGTTAAAAAGCTTAATTTTTTTGTACTCTATTGTCGTGGATTTTTTGTGACCTTATGAGTCTTTATTTTTGAATCCTCAGAAAATATTTTGCATATTAGCTGATCTTTTTCAGTTTGCTGAAACGAATGGTACTGTCGTGTACAACTAACAGTTTTTGCACATGCATTTCGAGGCGCTAAATTATTTTCGTTAATCGCATGTTCCTCTTCTGTGCAAAAGCCAAATTTAGTTTTGTGGAAAAATTGTGCTGCCCATTCAAACAAACTTTTTGGTGATGTAATATATTTCCAATCTACAAGTTGTAAACTTGCTATTTTAGCTTGCCTCTTTACCGTCCCACCAACCCCATCACAAGCCCCTTTGCCGTGCGAAGTGGCGAAAAAATTCCATTCTGCTGAAACTCCAAAATCATTTTCATGTTTTGTCAAATTCAAAAAATTAGTTTTGTTTTTATATTGTGAGCCAGCGCCGTCCGAAAAGTAAAATATTTTCTTTACATTTTGAGCACCAAAAGTTTCCTTCAAATGAGCAAAAAGTTTGTTTGAATGGGGAGCACAATTTTTCCACAAAATTAAATTTGGCTTTTGCACAGAAGACAGTACCATTCGTTTCAGCTAACTAAAAAAGATCAGCTAATATGCAAAATATTTTCTGATGATTCAAAAATAAAGACTAATAAGGTCACAAAAAATCCACGACAATAGAGTACAAAAAAATTAAGCTTTTTAACTTTATTATTAACGTTATTAGTTATTAGTATTAATGATAGTGTACTTTAACATTATTGCGTATTTAATTAATTACATATTGTTTTTTTATATAAATAAATGAAAAAAGTGATTTTTATTATGTTCAACTAAATCAGGTGACTTGATTTAACTTCATAATTATTTCATATCTTATTATAGGAGGGACTACGGAAGGCGCAGTTGCGAACGAACCAGTGCCGCTTGATATTGTTTCCGGAGCGTTATAAACAAATTAACGCCATTCTGTTAAATATAAACCTAACCAAATTTTTATTTTTGTATAATAAACCTAAATTCATACTGAATCAATGCGTTTTTAAAAAAATTTGTTAGCAGGCCCAGAACATGTTTTTTTTTTTAATTGTTTATAAAAAATCATTAATTTTGCATTAAAAAATAAATGCACGTGATCGAAATTATTTTTATCTTAAAGTTTATACTTTTGTACACAAGTCATACAAATTTTATTAATTTTCAATAATATAAAAAAAAGATATGAATTTTCTAATAAAATGATGCAAAAATTTTCATTTGTTTATAACTTTTGACATTATTTAAATTAAAAAAAACTATTTATATGCAAACTATCTCTCATTTAGTAGTATAGGAATATAACATTAATTTCAAATTTCATTACATGTTTGCAAATCAGGGGGCCACTTCAGAAATTTTTACCCCTATGCAAAAAAAATTTTGAACGCGGGACATTTTTTTTCTTAACGATTTTATTTTCAAAAAAGTGTGAAAAATACAACAGTATTTTAAAATTTTACGTAATGCACGCAGAAAGCTGTTTTTTATTAACATTTATCAAATAAATAATGTAAAAAACGATAAAAATTAAAAATTTTTGAGAACAAAAAATATTTTTAAAAACTACGTTTCAAGACAATTAAAATGCTTTTTTAACTTTTAAAATCGGTTAAGAAGATCTCGAGAAAAATATGTTTTCATTTTGCACTATTAAAAATTTCAATCACTAATAACTTCGAAAAAATTTTTTTTGTTCTAATAATTTAAGAGCTTAATTTACATAGTTTAAGGATAACAAAAATGATGTCTTATTAGAAATAGAATTTTTACAATTTTAGCCGATCCGCTTGGCGAAGCCTGACCCTAATGTGATGTCTTGTGAGGTATTGTTGCCCAATGTTCTTTTACTGATTCCCACACCTCATTTGGTATTTTTTGGATTGGGTCCCTTTGCACGAGTTTCCGTAGCAACAAGCAAACCTGTAATTTTGATTTAAATTTAATGGTTTAAAATGAAAATTAAATTCTTTAGATTAAACATTAAGTTTTATATTTTTTGAGACAAAATATTGTA
This sequence comes from Ganaspis brasiliensis, assembly GCA_037103525.1. NCBI lineage: Eukaryota > Metazoa > Arthropoda > Insecta > Hymenoptera > Figitidae > Ganaspis > Ganaspis brasiliensis. The sequence continues at coordinate 1,884,687 of JAZKLR010000219.1, forward strand.
TAAAACGAAAAACTTAATTGCAATTAACAATGTATAAAATATTAAATCACTGTTTAAAATAATAAAAATATTTATACCTTTATTAATATACTGGTGAATAGTTCTCAATTTTCTTTCCGTAATCTGTAACAAACTTTGCAAACATTTTTTACAAGCAAAAAAATCTGAACTGGCACTTTTTACTGTGTATTGCCAAGAATGTTGTCTATTTTTTGTTTTGGGAATAATTTTTGTAGATTTAATGTTTTCTCGATGTACGGAACTAAGTAAAAAAGTATCTTGATCTGCTGTTGATTTGAGAGACTAAAAATTTTGAAAAATATCCTTTTGTTCTTGTCGATTTAGTTTTGAACAGCAGTTACTAATATGTTTAAATATTTTACGAAAAATTTCATTTCCACTACTAGAAACATGACCTCTTCCTTGATTTCTTTTTATTTTCTTCCTATTTCTTTTCCATTTGTCAGTTCTTATACTTTTTTTTTAATCCAAAACATTCTGCTACAGATGAACTTGATTCCTTTGTTAAGTTTTCGTAAGAGGAATTCATCAAAACTCCTTTAATGATATCTTTTTAATCGATATAATGCTCGATATTTCGAACGTCAACACGAAAGGCGAAAAACGGCTTAAATCGACATAAGCCGTTTTTCTGGCGAACGGTTCATATATTAAAATATAATAATTCATACTTTTAAATTAAAAGAATAATAAGGGCTGCGCACGAGACCGAGACCAGTCTCAGTCTCGGCTCGGTATGGTCTCGTTTTCCGAGACTATATCGAGACGATACCGCAAAAAAAATTCCGAGACGATACCGAGACGATACCACGAAAAACGCGAATCTCGGCGAGACTCTCGCCGAGACCACAATAGAGTAGTAACTGTAATTATGAACTTCTTTACTACAGGTAACAGATACAGATATCTATTTTTAAAAGCTAAATAATGTATAATTCGACTAAACTTTTTTCAAAAATATTCAATTAAGTTATAAACAAATAATCATACCGGAAAATGAAAATGTAGATTACTGATCTTTTTTTAACAATATTCTTCAACTGATGATTTAATACCAAAAATCATTTCTTAGATGCAAGTATAGAAGTCGAGGTTGTCGAAGAAGAATGTGAAGTATCGGTTAAAAAGTATTGTCCAACATTTCACTTATTGTTAATTTTGCTGCTTGTCAGCTCCACATTTTAAACAACATCTTATTTTTAATCTTATTTAGCTGAGAATTTGTAAGCCACACCGACACTATAAAATCAACAAGACCCAAGAGGTTTTCAACAATTAACAGCTGATTTGCAAAACTTTCTTTTTATAATAAATTAGTTAACAATTGTATTTTGCGATTACTATGTTTTATTTTTTCGATGTTTTTAAGATCGAGACTAGACGAGACCACAATTATGAAGGCGATACCGAGACGATATTAAGCGTGACGAGACCGAGACGATACCGAGACGAGACTGTGTCAAATATCGTATCGTATCGTGCCCAGCCCTAAGCATAATGTCTTTAATAGAATTATTTAAAGTAGTTATAAGATAGAGAGAAATAGTTTTTTAAAAATTATATTATATGGTTTTTAATAAATATACAGTAATTTTGTAAATAAAAAATTATTATACCAATAAATAGTACTTAGAGTTTGTACAAATATACATTTCAGAAGATGCAATATATGTGACTGCGTCTTTCGAGTAAAATGAGTTTAACATTTTTCGTTAAAATATCCACGATTTCTGGTAATGTTTCATATTAATAATTACCCAGATAGATGTTTCTTATGTAATTTTTTCCGCTCAACACGATTTTCGTAATAAAACAATTGATTAAACATCGCTGTTATTGTTATAGACAAATTATGTTGCAAAAATGCATTTTGTTATTTCCATATTTTATATAATACAATTTAATAAATAATTTTACCGCTCTATTAAATATAATTTTAATTTTATAGCATCTGCATTTTAACGTATGTGAATATGCCGTGTATAATAGCAAAAGCAGGCGCTATTGATTCAAAAGCATATATATTTAAAAATACAATTTTTTAAAAGCCCTTTAGAGAAAACGATAACTTGACTAAATGTAAAGGGGCATTTTCATAAGCTATTATAATTATTAAGAAAATCTTGAGGACATAATAAAGTAATATTTTGGAACAGTCAGCTGATATTAAAGATAAATAAAATTTCTGTCAATCGTCAATACCAGGTAGGGGATTGGCTTGGCCTCGCACACCGTGCAGGAAGGACGATATTATCGACTTTCATTGTAGCAACATTTTTAACAGTGTTTTTTTCTACAAATCTCCCTGATGAGAATGCTATATTGACCAAAATCGTAACTGCTAATTTTTTCAAGATATATGTAGTTATACATCACAGCCAAAAATTCTACGACAGCAAATAATTCGCGCTATTAACCCGTTAATGATGAGACCTAAACTGTAGGTGTTGGATCAGAAATATCAATAGACACGTAAGTATTTTGTCACAATATTTTGAAAAATAAAAAAAAGAATTTATAAGGCAAAAAAAAATTATTTTATAAGGGTAAAAAATTTTTTTATAATTTTTTTTACAGTAACAATGAGGGTATTTTGTCAAAATATGATTAAACAAGCACCCAAAAAAAACATTAAAAAATTTTTTTTTAATGTAAAACAAATATTTTTTTTGTAATTTATTAACATTATTTAACAAAATATCGTTATTTTAATTAATTTTTCTTATCTAGCACTTACTGTTTTGGCCTTGGAATTAATGTATTAAAACACTCACAATAAGGAGTCTCCCTTAAACGACTGTATCAATTATTCAATTTTTTAAACTCCTCTCCGCGGTCGTTGACAACCGTCAACTTCCTTTCTCTTCACCTCCAAAGTATCATAGTCTTTGGTAGAAAAATCATCCCTTGACTTACAAATTGTAGTTGAGAGAGGTATTTCCTTCTAAGGGAGCGTTCACATATGTCACGCATTTTTTCAACTTGTTGACCCCTCCCCTCTCCTGTCACGTACCGTCACGAAAAAAGAAGACACCTATCCCTAAATGTACGTCACGTTTCTTGACCCCCCCTTATTTTTATATTATTTTTTGGAATTTAAATAATAAAATGTCAATAATAACAATTTTGTATCCATTTTAGTACATTGAAAAAATGTTTTTGGTAAATTTTGTCATATTTATGATAGATCTCGGATTAAAGTCACAAGAGCAAAATATAGTACTCTAGTTTTTAGAAACTTATTTCCATGTTTCTGATAATTTCGCTTAAATTTACCAGAATTATGGAAATAATTTTTTAAAAATTTGAGTGTATTTAATCCTAGGTTTATCATAAATATAGTAAAAGTTACCGAAACATTTATTCCGTGTATTTTAAACTTGCAGTCATTCGTTTATACTGATGATATTTCGTTAATATTGTATTAAACTGAGATTACAAAATTTTCTTATTTTTCCAACAATAAATAAATTAAAAACCATTTCAAATCATATACCTCAAAATTTAAGTATTAAACAATACTTATATAAAAAAAGAAAAATACTGCGACTAATTATTTATTGCTTACGAAATTTGAATGGTAGTTTAAATTAAAATTTTGAATTAAAGAAAATTTCGTGATGTTACGTTTAGTACAACCCCCCCAGCCCCATGTCACGTTTTGGATGGTAATATTTTTTAGAAGATTAACAGCGAATCAGAAAGCATCAATTGGAAACATCGAAATATACGTTGCAATCGATACTAGAGTCGATACCTATCTATATCCCTTCCTTTTTTCTTACAAATATGGCGATCATGGTGTACGATGCTGATGCTGACGTGTACATTTTTGTTTGTTCTGCGTGATTTTTTAAGTTTTCTTTTGAATAGTGCAAAAAAGCGTTTTGTTTTGTGCTGTATAAAACATTTGTGAACTTTTCGTGACTCAAATAGCGGATTCCCAATAAATTATGGTGCAATAATATAAACATCCTTTTATTGCACGAGTCCCACAATATATAATAAAGAGTTCACTTTTCCTTATTTCCTTCTTTTTCCTTTTCGTATCAATTCTACCTTAAGCAGAAATAATTTCAATAAAAATGTTATTATTATTAATTGTGAAAATGTGACATAAATGTAACATCGGAAATGACGTCGGAATGACATCGGAAACGACGTCGGAAATGATATCATTTATGGTCTCAAATTCTGATATCATTTCCGACGTTATATTTTTTAACCGAGGTATCCTGTTTCTTGGAATAAACAAAATTAAAAATTTTAATTGTAAACAAAATATTGTTTTCATTTAAACATCCAAATAATCAAAATACTTTTAAACATTTCTTTATATTTAATTTAATTTTTTAAATAAATTTCAAGTAAATAAAAAAAAATTTAAGGAAGACGTAAATGACGTCGTAAATTACATCGTACACGACGTCGTATACTACGTCGTACACGGCGTCGACTACTCTCTGAAAATACGTCGCTGTACACGACGTATATTACGACGTAATAGTTGCACAATTTGTCAATTGTTTTTGCTTTTAGAGCACCATGAGAAAGCGAGGAATGCTAAAAAAAATCAAAGGGAAACTTAGAACTTTCCCTGAAAAATTCTGAAGGTGAAACCTACAAGGCAGGTGCATTCTAATGTAAATAAACAAGAAAATTTTATTTTCGTAAACATCTCCAGAAGTTTCCAAATTATTTTTTTCGCTCTTATTTTTCATTAAAATTGTTAAAAATAACCCTTTTCTAAGGTAAAAATAAATTTTTTATCGAACAAAATGCTTCAAAAATAGTAAAATTAAAAATTTTGGGTCGCCAACTTTTTTTTTATTAAAAAAACATATTTTCTAAAAAATTACGCATGGGTTTTAAAATCTTTTTATTTTGACGAAAAATAAAAATTCAAACAGGGTCAAAAAATATTTTGACCTAATTTATTTTATGACCATTGAATTCCTCGTCAAAAATTACTATAAAAACTGCAGTGACAATAAGTTAAGTTAATTCTTTCACATAGCTGAAAACGTCGTCGCAGTCTCCCCTTAATTTAAACTATACTTGTTTAAACAACTTAAAAATTGTTCGCAAACATTTTAAACTGTATTGTAACTCTAGGCCAATAGTAATTAATTAATTTCACAAATGAAACGAAATCTAAGGAAAGAAGACTTTTGAAGTTCTTTATTTGTTAACTAAGATTGTTTAAATTATTTAAAAATTGTCTGTTGAACGTTGTAGAAACATTTATGAGTATTTAAAAAAAGATATTAAAATCAGTTCACTTTTGAGTTATCGGCAGAATTTCATCCAAAAATAGTGATTGGACGTGGTACTTGCGGGCGCGCTTTCGGTCGTTCTCGCGCACTTAAACTCTTCATTAAATCATAAATAACACAGGCACACAAAAAAAAAAGTACCCGAGTTGGGGAATGAGACTACCCATTCCTTATATATTTTGATGCGCTGAATCCGAATCCGCCCTCAGAATTGGTCCATCAGATCAAGTTTTGACCCTAACCTCAAAGTTAATAAAATGACACTTTTTGAACATTAGAATTTGAACTCGACTTAATTTTAATACATGCCTAGGACCAATAGAAAGCTTGAATTATTACCTTTAAAACGCTTTTTTAGAAATTGTTCTACGATGATTTTTAACGAAGTTATGATGTTTTACTTAAAATATGACTTTTTTCTATATGTTAAAAGCACATCAATTATTGATGTGTAATTGTGCAAAGGAAAAAAATAATTCTAAGTAAAACATCATAACTTCGTTAAAAATCATCGTAGAACAATTTCTAAAAAAGCGTTTTAAAGGTAATAATTCAAGCTTTCTATTGGTCCTAGGCATGTATTAAAGTTAAGTCGAGTTCAAATTCTAATGTTCAAAAAGTGTCATTTTATTAATTTTGAGGTTAGGGTCAAAACTTGATCTGATGGACCAATTCTGAGGACGGATTCGGATTCAGCTCATCAAAATACATAAGGAATGGGTTGTCTCATTCCCCAACTCGGGTACTTTTTTTTTGTTGTGTGGCTGTGTAATGGTTTAAAACTTCGGAAACTTAACAGATTTGTTCTATATATGTTGTAAATTACGTAGATAACCGAATTTGAAGAAACCACCTAAGTCGACTTAGGTGGTTCTTTGAGCGAGCGGCTCATATGTGAAGAGTTCTGTGTAAAATAATAATGAAATTTTCTACCAAAGATTATGTTACTTTGCAGGTGAAGGGAAAGAAAGCTTACGGTTGTCAACGACCGAGGGGCGAAGGGGTTTAAAAAATTCAATAATCGATTCCGTCGTTTAAGAACGACTGCTTGATGTGAGTGTTTTAATCCATTAATTCCAGGGCCAAAATTGTAAGTACTAGATAAGAAAAATCAATTAAAATAAGGATATTTTGTTAAAAAATGTTAATAAACTTGTCGATTGGGAGTTGCAAGACGACAATTTCTCGTTTCTCAGCTATCACCTAAATTGGCGTCTTGCTGCTCCCAATTGACAAATTGCAACAAAAAAATTCTGAATGTTTTTTTTGGGTGCTTTTTTAATCATAATTTGACAAAATACCCTCATTGTTATTGTAAAAAAAATTTTATCCTTACAAAATTGTTTTTTTACATTTTCCAACATTTTTTGACAAAATACTTCCGTTTTTATTGATATTTCTGATCCAGCACTTACAGTTTAGGCCTCAGCATTAATGGGTTATTAGCGCTAGTTGTTTGTGGTCGCAGAATTTTTGGCTGTGATGTATAACTACATATATCTTGCAAAAATTAGCAGTTACGATTTTTGTCAATATAGCATTTTCATCAGGGAGATTTGTAGAAGAAAACACTATTCAGAAGGTTGCCACAATTAAAGTTAATAATATCGTCCTTCCTGCACGGTAACTCGCGTTTAGAGTCCGTAATAACTAACGAAAACAAATATTAAATAACAAAATACAGAAGCTAGCTAATTCTGGTGCATTTTCTCAATCAAAATGGCGTCCAGAGTCGGCGTTCCCGTTCGAAAAGAATGCTGAATTTACACGTGCTTCTGAAATTATTAGTGTTGTGTGTGATATGTGCACCACAAATAACAATTAACATATTAGTTAAGGTGAATCCACCAATATTTATTCAGTGTAAAGTGATCGAGACGACTAAATGTCTAGAATCAAAAAGTTTGAGTGTTAACGAAAAATAGTAAAAACACAGCGAGAAGAGAGAGAACAAATTTAACGAGAGGCCCAAAGAATCTGGCAAATGCAACAAGTAACAAAGCCGCCATTAATGCCCTCTTAAAGAATTTATTGCCAGAGGCAGCGCCTAGCATCACAACTACTTCGCTGGCCAAATTAGCAAGAAGAACGAAGAAGCAGAGCAGCGTTGAGCAAAAAAATTCAAAGATGGAAAGCAATTCTACAACAAATAAGTTTTCTTCATCCCCTATATATCACGCTTGCCAGGAAATTCAACTTTCCGGCCTAGTATCGTAATATACTATTTCTACAGATATGGAAAGAGAAGCAAACAATGGCGAAACCACGTGAAAAACAGATGGCGGCAAAGAGGACTAGCAGCTATATTTACTTGACACTTCATCATCAGGCAGAAACGATAAAACACCAGAAAAAACCGAACTTAGACGATCCGTACTGAAGCTGGATGAGGAAAACGCAAATAGTAAAGCCGAGACACAAAATTGGAAGAAAACAACTATAACTTACGAAACGGAAAAAAAATGACATGTCGAACAATAGTTCCCACAAATTAAACAACAATAATACAATCAACCGAGAGTCAAAAATATTGGCAAATGATGTGCTGGAGAACATACAGCAAGATAATAGTATATTGTGCATCAAGGGAGGAAAGTGAATGGTTATCCGAGGGTACGTTTGTAGCCCGAGACGAATTCGAGGGCTGTAAATACCCGAGTATACAATAACTTTCCCTCCAAGGTGCACATAGTATTTTTTCTAACAAGTGAACCGGAAGTACACAGAGATTAAGAACAATCTTCATTTTACTGTTTGTAGTTAAATGTTAACGCTGTGACAGCTGCTGACCATTCGGGTCAGCAGCTGTGTTTCCGGAAACACGGTTCCGGTGTTTCCGGAACCGTTCGGGTATTTTTCGGAACCATTCGGATGTTTCCGGACACATTCGGGTGTTTCCGGACACGTTCGGGTGTTTCCGGAACCATTCGGGTGTTTTTTAACCATTCGGGTGACACATGCGGAAAAACTGGGTGTAACTCTTGATTGTGCATTGCGCATGAGCAATTCACTTTGCTCCCTAGTGAAAAGTGTTTTCCCTACTTTGCTCCCTAGAGAAAAGTGCTTTCCTTACTCTGCTCCCTGTACCTGGAAAATAGACAGTTTCGTCTTGCTGCACACGTACAGATTCACGTACTTTCGGTGCATGTGTTAGAAAAAATATATTCAACCACAGCAAAGGAGACAGAAGAATTCAAAGAGAAAACGAGAAGGTGTGAAGCAGCAGACGAGGAACACGCAAACGTTATTTCATCCAAAAGGATAGCAGCTGGTATCTTATCACCTACAGTGCAGAACCGAGAAAACGATCATCACACGGAAGAAGATTCAGCGACGTCATCGAGGGGCAAGTTTAAATCTCAATTTCCACTATTTGTAATACAAAATAACAAGGTAACAAATATATCTCAATTGTTCATAAAGATAACAAACGCGCAAAACTTCATTTTCAAAAATCTATCGGGCAATAAAATAGCTCTCCAAGTTAATAATTATAATGATTTCAAGTTGGTATTTAATAAGTTAAAAGAAAGTATAGTATATTTCCATACACGAACTCCAAAGGAGGATTTTTTAAATACCCAGCTAGGCGGAATTAAAAAAACTGTAAACAAAAACACCAAAAGAATCGACTCATTATTTGAAATAATAAATAAAAAAATGGCTAGCTTAAATGGTAATAACCAAACAATTAAATCAATCAAACTGAATAACTTATTGAAATTCCTTGAAAGTCATAAGATTGACGTGGCTTCAATAGATGAGTCGAAACTTAAGGTGAGTCATAAAATCAAATTCAATAATTATAAAATATTCAGAGACGATAGAATTGAAGGGAAGGGGGGAGGTTCGGCAGTAATCGTCAAAGAGAAAATGCAATGTGAACATATACACTTGAAGTGTCGGACGGGAGTTAAATCGCTGGAAACGTCAGTAATCAAATATAAATTGAAAAACAATGCAAATTTGTATATAATAAGTGCGTATGCACCAGGAAATATAAGAGAGATGTATACAAAAATTTTAAGTAATATTTTTAAAGAACTAGAATTACAAAATTTAAATAATTATTACCTACTAGCTGGGGATCTAAATTCCAAATATACCACCTGGCAGGATGAAAACTCAAATAGTAGAGGAAATAGTTTGCTGAATTGGATAGAAGAAAATAAAATCAATTATAAAATTAACATTGCCGGCCCTGTCTTGCCCACTTTCAAACCGGGAAAGTCCTATCTAGATATAACAATTAGAGATACGCGAATAGAGATTACGAACTTAACAGAAAAAATGGTATCTGTTCAACCGTATGATAGTGATCACGATGCGTTGTTTCTAAAAATAAAAAAATAAAATATTTTTTAATTTTTATTTATACAAAATCAAAAAACAACACAATTTAATTACGCAAAAACAAAATGGAAAAAATTTAAAAATAACTTAAGAAAAATTTAAATTAACATATCAGAAAATTATAATTTAAATAATTTAGAATTAGATAACTATGTAGCAACACTTAGGACACATATAAAAGAGCAGCTTCAGGAAGCAACGCCTCGTCCCACAAATCAGGATTCGATTGACGGATACCTAAACTCAAAAATAAAAAAATTACTAAAAGTTAAAAGTAAGCTCCTTTCTCAAATACACAGATTTAAATTTAGAAAAGAAGTAAATGAGGAGGCATTAAAACCTTATAAACAGCTGTTGGCAAAAACAAAATTGTCATTACAAAATAATGTCAACAATTCAGTAAATAACTACTGGTATAAGAGAATTTCAAAAATTAAACCCTATAACAATGAGAACTTATTTCCACAATTAAAGGCAATTTTAAATAACAACAATAGTAACAAAAAACAAACTTTTTAATAGCAAAAACTAACAATTTAATTTTAAAAGCCGGCATTATTATAGAAAAATGCCTTCCCATTGGGAAGGAAATTTTAATAGTGGATCCAAAGAATAAGGCTAACATTTTGGCGGAACATTTAGCCAGGATAAATAACTCTGAAAAAGTTTCCAACAGTCCAGACTTGGAACGCTTGGTAAATAAAATAGTTCAAGAATTTAAAATCAAACATGAACTCAAAAATGGGCAAGCAGAGCCTTTAATGAAGTTTAATAACGAAAATTTGGCCTCATAGTCAATTTTCGAACAAGACAGAAATTTTTTTAGGCCTTAAAATAAATTAAAAATGGTAATAAAAAGTTTAAATAATAAAAAGTCAACGGGTATTGAATTCATACCAAACACAGCAATAAAAAATCTATCCGATAACATAATTATGAGTCTAACGATAATTTTTAATAATCTTTTAAATAATAGCTTTTTTCCAGCCAAGTGGAAAACCGCCAGAGTAATTCCACTGCCGAAAAAGGAAAAGGATTCCCGAAGAGTAGGTAGTAATAGACCAATCAGCCTTCTGCCAAATATGGGCAAATTGTTTGAATGTATAATAAACACAAATATAACTAAAATCACTGAAGAAAAAAAAATTATCCCGTATGAGCAATTTGGATTCTGAAAAAAACTTAACAATCCACGCGATTGGCAAATTCTCGTCTGACATTAGTCAAGCATTGAGTCAAAAAAAAATGGTCGGGGCCTGCCTAATTGATCTTGAAAAATCGTTTGATTCTGCCTGGCTGGAAGGATTGGTTTTTAGACTGTTAAAAAGACAGTTTCCGGAACACATAATAAAACTTGTATGGGCAATGAAAGAGAAAAGGAAAATGTTTGTCAGTATGGATGAGGGAATAAATAGCACCACTCACGTATTAGCAAATGGCTTCCAGCAGGGAGCTGTAAATTCGCCAATATTATTTAATATATACACATGTGACTTACTTAGGTCTTATGGCATCAATAGAATAGAGCGTGGAAGTTAAAATGCAATGTAGATAAATGTGAAACTATCGTTTTCCGACACCTTATTGATGAAATCAATAGGGCCTATAAAAAGGTCTGGCGCGAATTTAAAATTTTTTCTTGTGATGAAGGTGGTGAACAAATTCCTCACAAAAGACGAGTAAAGTACTTGGGAGTTAATATTGATAATAGAATTAAGTTTGATGAACATATTGATTTACAATTGAATAAGGCCAGAAAGGCATTTTTTAATCATAAAAGGATATTCTTTTTATCTAAATTGGATAGCAGGGTCAAGGTCCTCTGCTACGTCCTATTGGTGAGACCAATTCTGACGTATGGCTGTCTGATTTGGTACGGCATAGCACCCGTAACAATGGAGAGGTTGAGAGTCTTCTAACGAAATTGCCTGAGAAAGTGCGTCAGATTGCACATGAGTGGAGATTCCAACTTTGAGAGATTCGTATCCAACGCAAACGTATACGACACAGCGGACTTAACCAAAGTCGACTGTTTTATTATTAAGCTAATTCGGGATTACATCTCGAAGGCTTGTAAAAACATGGTAAACCGTTGCCATTTGCGAAAGATGACGGGTCTCTAAAGAGGATGGTAATCTCAGGGAACCTGGCACCTGAAACTTTTATATTTCTGGACAAGGGCGGCTTCATTCAGGATGCTAGCAACCTCCCGGTTTTCTACCATAAAAACGTCACAACAGAGAACGAAAAATAGAGATCGTGGCGTAGGACTCTGAATTTAATGCAGAAACTTCTATGTTATATTCAACAGCATTCTCGAAAAAGGATCATAACACAAATGTAGAGCGTAAAAAGAGAAAATATTGGTGGCTATATTAGAACCAATAATTAATAAATATAAATCTTCCCGGGTGAGTACTTCATTGTCTCATTCAACTTATTTTAATCATTTCTTTTTGGTTAAATAACTGTAGGTTATTTGTTTGGTAATCGAAAAATTTATTCGTGTGCGTCTTTTTTACTAAATCATTGTGATTTAAAATTTGGATAGCAATGGCTTTGTGCATAATTTTAGTTGTGTATAAAGTGATTGTAATAATAAAGAAGCAGTGGAGTGTTGACGAGTGGAATGATTTATTCCTGTTCGAAAAGATAGAATGATTGTATTATCCAGTGGCGGATCTAGACAAGGTTTTTGGAGGGGGTATTGCATGGGAGTATACTTAGTACACCCAGGTAGGGGATTGGCTTGGCCTCGCGTTTGCCAAAGTAAAGCGAGGTCAAGCGTGGTTAGAAGTTAGATAGGTGACCGTCTCAGTGATATCGCTACAGCTAGGTGTTTTTCACTGAAATTAAAAATATTCTGAAATAAAAAGAAATATGTACGGTGAAAGTTGGTAGTGTACAGCAGTTCCAGACCTCCAAGAATCCTTAAAGGGAGAGGTTGAACCGGTGTAAAATAAAGCTGAATAAGAAAAGAACCGATTTTTTACTTTACAATTATCTTTTGCTTTTGGTTCAATAAATTAGTTTTCTTAAATGAAAGGACTAAATTATTTCTTTTTAACGTAACAGCCAAAAAAACCTAAAATGTAGTAACATTTATTTTATAGCATTATGCTCTACAAAAAACCCTCACAGCATGGGATATCTCGTGGATATCTCATTATGATCCCGGGACTTCTCAGGGATAAACTTGGAATATCTCACGGAATATCTCACGGGACGGAAATTTGGATATCCCAGGGACATCCTAGGGATATCCCGGCGGGATATAGCATTTGCAATATCCCATCGAGATGTCCCAGGATAATCCCAGGAATATCCCACGTAGGATATAGTATTTGCATTATACCATCGAGATGACCTCGGGCTATTACTTATTGTTTATTATAACTATAATATTCATTAGTTGTAACCAAAATGTATCATAAAATAATTAGTAGTTACAAATATTTTTATTTTTTTAAGATAATTACTAGATATGTTTAGCTTTTTTTTAAAAAATAAATTTTTAAGTTCAACTAATATTCTTTGTATCAAGTGCTAATGTTTTTATTTACTACTTATAACAACCTTCAACGGCTCAGTTGGTAACGATCACGTTTGCTATGCGCAAGGGCGCGGGTTCGAATCCTCTTACCTCCTATTTTTTTCTAAATCATTAGAGTATATCTCATGAGGCGGAATTTTGGATATCCCGGGGATGTCCCTAGGGTGTCACAAATTTCAGCGGGATATCCCAGGGATATTCTTTTGTTATGAGCGAATAGTATATGCTATAGTTTAACTAATATTAAAAAAGAAAGTACGTACTATTAAATTCATTACATATATATTCGAACGATATTGAATATGCCATTTGTTACATCAAACAAATATGAAATTAATTTAATAACATTTTTTCTCAGTGTACATATTCATGTACCTGTTTTTTCAACCAGGTAAAACACTGCAGGATCCCGCAAATGATCCTGTGAGACTGAAATCTCTATTCCTGTTATTAAAACCTGAATATCATTTATATTTTTGGACTAAAATGGCTTATTTAATTTTTCTAATACTTTAAATGATGCCTTGTTTTATTCCAAACTCTCTAATTTGGATGACCCTTCCTACTATACTTTATTACAGTTACGCTAACCGCAGGAAGGGATGATTTAAAGGCCCCAAACTCTCAATTCTCAATTCTTTAAATTGTTAATATTTATTTGAAGTTAAAAACATTTTGTTCTGACGTTGGTGTTTACGACGGCTAACTTATTTAGCTAGGCGCCTAACGGATTTCTGTAAACTAAATCTCCCTGTTATTTAGTTCCGTCGGTCAGTTGATGAAATTAGTATTGTCAAGTTCAATAAAGGTGAATTTACCATCATTAGTTTTCTTTATTAGTTATTGGTTAATTGAGATTGACAGAAGTGTTAAGACTCGGCGAACAACCTTGAACATCGACAAAAAGTAACGTGGGTAATAAGTTCACATAAGTTTTAAATCAAGTATAATAACATATATTCAACTGGCAATATCAGCCAAACTTCGACGTACGCATTACTTTAGAACAAATCATAACTAGGAAATCAGAAACGTACTATTTTCAACTCACGACAATAATTTCGAAGTGTTTTTTGAGTGAATCAAAAAGTGTTTGTTCTATTACTTTCTAATTAAACTTGGTCTATATGTTATGACACACTAACTGACAAACAGCCAGATCAGTAGGTAAATGATAAAATCCAAAATGGCGAGAATAATCCGTCTATCCTCATGATCCATTTTTCTTCGACTTAGCCCCTTATTTTAAAAAACATGTTGGATAGATTACTACTTTAAATTAATTTTATGGTCTTTTTTGCTTTCAGAAAAAATAATGACAAACATGACGAGGAATTTACGAGCCTTAAATTTATACCTAATATTAATTCGTTTAATCATAACTCAATGTAGTAAGTATTTTTAATTTTTAAATTACGAAAGCAACTTGTGTTGAAAAATATCCAATTTAAAAATAAAAATTGATCATATTTGTTCTATTTAAACAATAAAAATCTCTTTATGTTCTTGTTATATCCTAGTTGAAAATAAAGCTAGATAAATTAAAGAATAAGAGATGGAAAGCTTATTAAATTATAGGTAAATACAACTTTAATAGAGCTTTTTTAATAGACAAGAACTGAGTTGACACTTGTTAAAGACTGAATAATTTTTTGTTGCTGCAAATTTTCATTATCCAACTTCAGGCTCTTGCATGCTCTAAACGAGGTTATAACAAAAATTTATAATCACTCTCGCAAAAAGAATCATATTTTTAAATTCATTGACTGTCGGATCTTATCCCTGAAAAATAGAATTTATAGAAATGTTACATATTAATAAAAATAACAATCCTATTAAGGGGGTCCTTCTTAGAACAGGGTAAACCAGAGTAATTAGACACAATTAATCAAACGTATATTATGATTTATTTGAAACATAAATTCTTTAAGTGAGAAATATTCACCAGACAATGTTAACACGAGGGACGCTACAAGCGAACTGAACTGAACAAATCTTAATAAGTCACTTCAGATGCTTAGAAGCTCTCTGATTGGTTAAATATATAATTGACTTCAGCGCGAATCTTTTTATTTGAATTGAAAGTTCTTTGAGACTAAAACTCGAATAATAAATATTAAATCATAAACATCCACTGGCTCGTTCCGCATTTAAGAGCTTAGAAGCTCAACTCCCGTGAAGAAAGTAACTGCTTTCAAATATACCTAATTATAAAAATTGAAATAGTTAAGATATATGGAAAACAACAATTGAAACTCAAGTTAGTTAAGGTTTTAACAACCAACTATTAATGTATTAAAAGTCCCTACAGAATACAACTATTTGTTCTCCCCTATCGAAAATCCCGACATCGGAACCAATGTAGCAAACTATATCGGAAACTATAACGGAATCTATGTCGGAAACTATATCAGTAACTATGTCGGAAACTATGACGGAATCTACGTCGGAAAGTATGTCGGAAAATGAGAACGGCAACGACATAGTTTTTCCGACATAGTATCCTACGTAGTTTCCGATGTAGTTTCCGACATGGTTTTTTTTTAATTTTTTTTTTGTAATTATTTTTTAAATTTTATTTGTAAATCTTTTTTGTAAAATTATATTTGTAAATTTTTTTTTTGTAAAATTTTTTTGAAACTGAAAAAAAAAATTTTTATGCTAAACATGCACGAAAAACTCGAGTTTTTGTTCTCCTTAAGCGGGGCAGAACTTGCAGGGTTCTGAACACAATAGTTTTTCAGGATATAAGGAACTTGAGAACAATGTTTTCTTTTCTATTTTATGGTTTTCTGAGGCGAGGAAAATTCGAGAGCGGTAAGAAAATTTTGATGTCTTCGTCTAATAGACGAAGCACAGCACTTTGAGAATTTTTTCTAGAAAATAAAAAACTTTTTTGGCAAAAAGAAGAATCACAAGGATTCTTTGGGAAATAAGTAACCTGAAAATAATATTGTGTTTCTATTTTTTGTTTCCTGAAACGAGGAAATGTCCAGAGTTGTGAAGAATTTTGACGTTCGTTGTCAAACAATTGTCTCCCGTGATCAACACACGGCACTTTAACCATTTTTTTTCAACTAAGTAAAAACATTTCTGTCAAAAGAAAAAATCACATGGATTCTTCGGGTAATAAGGAGCCTAAAAATAATGTTCGTTTTTTAATAAAGGTATTGTTTTCTGGGGCAAGGAAAAATCGAGAGCGGTGAGGACACGTCCGACATTTTGTTTGAGAAAACATTGGAATTTCCTCACCGCTCTCGACTTTTCCTTCACCCAGAAAACAATACCATTATTAAAAAACAAACATTATTTTCAGGCTCCTTATTACCCGAAGAATCCATGTGATTTTTTCTTTTGACAGAAATGTTTTTACTTATTTGAAAAAAAATGGTTTAAGTGCTGTGTTTTGATCACGGGAAACAAGTGTTTGACAACGAACGTCAAAATTCTTCACAGCTCTGGACTTTTCCTCATCTCTTTCTCAATTCTCGAAGTGCATTGTTTGGATTCCCAAAGAATCCTTTGTGATTCTTCCTTTTGCCAAAAAAGTTTTTTGTTTTTTGAAAAAAATTCTTTAAGTGCTGTGTTCCAAGTCGTGTGCAACTGTGTCCGACATTTTGTTAGATAAATCATCAGAATTTTCTTACCGCTCTCAACTTTTCCTCGACCCAGGAAACAATAATCATTATTTTCAAATTCCTTATATCCCGAAGAACCCTTGTGTTCAGAACCCTGCAAGTTCTGCTCCGCTTAAGCGGAACAAAAACTCAAAGTTTTTCATGCATGGGTGGCAGAAAAATTTTTTTTGCAGTTTCAAAAAATTTTTACAAAAAAATTTACAAATAAAATTAAAAAAAAACATTTTACAAAAAAAAACCATGTCGGAAACTACATTGGAAACTACATCGAAAACTATGTAGGAAACTATGTCGGAAACTATGTAGTTGCCGTTCTCATTTTCCGACATAGTTTTCGACGTAGATTCCGACATAGTTTCCGACATAGTTACCGATATAGTTTCCGACATAGATTCCGTTATAGTTTCCGACATAGTTTACTACATTGGTTCCGATGTCGGAATTTTCGATAGGGTCTCTTAGATCATTTCGTGTTTGATCATGTCTAGACTCGTGAAAATCTTTATCTGACACACAGTGGGCTGAAATGGAAAAATAGGTGAACAAAACTAATTTTAGTTTCTTTTTTATGAAAGGTAGTACCTAAGGGTTTTTAAGGTCGCTGATAACGAATTTGAAGTCCGTTTTGAGAAATCTATAATGGGATCTAAAAAAGTTATGTATTTTTAAAAAACTTGGTATTCATGGGTTTTTGAGGTCGCTGATTACGAGTCTGCAGTCGGATTTAAAAAATTCAAAATGACGGATCTAATATGGCAGAGGAATTTTTTAAAAAATTATGTATTTTTATAAAACTTGGTATCTAAGGGTTTCTGAGGTCGCTGATTACGAATCTGAAGTCGGATTTAAAAAATTTAAAATGGCGGATTTAATATGGCGGACGGATTTCAAAAAAAGTTATGTATTTTTATGAAACTTGGTATCTAAGGATTCTTGAGGTCGCTGATTACAAATTTAAAGTCGGTTTTAAAAAATTTAAATTGGTGGAACCAATATGACGCGCTAATTTTATGTTACTGAACAAACTCTTATTTAATTTTGAAAAATTGAAATTTTTTTCTACCACACAAGCGTAAAAAATTCTTTTTTTTTGTTTAAGTAAAGAGGACCAGAACTCGCAGTTTTCAGGTTAGTGAACGTCAGAGTTAAAAAAGTTCCTAACGGAGAAAAAAAACACGCTGACAAAACACGAGTTTTCCGCACAGTTGTGGTAGAACATAGCATGTGCACCTCGGGAGGCATAATATACTATTTTTTATTTCTCCTTGTATATTTATAACATTTGTAAATGTATGTAAATCATCTACTGAAGAAGCCAGGATAAGTTTGAATGTTTTATTATTTCTTAACGGTAAATAAGTATTAAAATCATCAAAATATTGATGTGTGTCAACAAATAATATGTTTTTACAAAAGTCACAATAAATTTTAATTTATTTAAACAAATTATTGTTATTTATCAACTTTCTATATAAAAAACACTTACAATGATGCATTTTTCCCCTAATTTTACAATTTATTAAACTTCATTCAATTACGAAGAAAGATTACATATCAAATGATTATTTAAACAATATTTAAACAAAACATTATTGTTACTAACCGACCTTTTCTATAGAGCACCTAGAAAGATGTAATTTCTGTCTAATTTTGCAATTAAACACACTTCATACAATTACGGATACAAAATGCAAATGAAATTAGTATTTACATAATTTTTAAACAAATAATGATTATTTACCAACTTTTACTTCAGTGCTCATAGAAAGGTGCAGTTTTTTTTTCAAATTTTGCAATTAACCAATCTTTTTATAATTACTGGTGAAAAAGACAAATAAAATTGTTATTTAAACAATTTTTAAACAAATAATTAGCGTTATTTACAAACTTTTCTCATATTGCACCTTAGAAAGATGATTTTTTTTTTCAAATTTTAACATTTATCTAACTGCATATTTCTAAGAGTACTGAATAAAAAGTTGGTAAAAAACAAAAATTACACAGCCACACAAAAAAAAAATAAAGTTCCCTGACCTGGGCAAGAGACACACATTTTTCTATGTATTTTGATGCGCTGAATCCGAATCCGTCATCAGAATTGGTCCATCAGATCAAGTTTTGACCCTAACCTTAAAATTAATAAAATGACACTTTTTGAACATTAGAATTTGAACTCGACTCAACTTTAATACATGCCTAGGACTAATAGAAAACTCGAATTAATACCTTTAAAATGCCTTTTTAGAAATTGTTCTGCGATGATTTTTAACGAAGTTATGATGTTTTACTTGAAATATGGCTTTTTTCCATATGTTAAAAACACATCAATTATTGATGTGTTATTGTGTAATGGAAAAAAATGATTTTAAGTAAAACATCATAACTTCGTTAAAAATCATCGTAGCACAATTTCTAAAAAGGCATTTTAAAGGTAATAATTCAAGCTTTCTATTGGTCCTAGGCATGTATTAAAGTTAAGTTGAGTTCAAATTCTAATGTTCAAAAAGTGTCATTTTATTAATTTTGAGGTTAGGGTCAAAACTTGATCTGATGGACCAATTCTGATGACGGAATCGGATTCAGCCCATTAAAATACATAGAAAAATGTGTGTCTGTTACCCAGGTCAGGGAACTTTATTTTTTTTGTGTGGCTGTGTTATTTGTTTAAAAATTGTTCTAATAATAATTTTATTTGTATTTTTTATCTATAATTGTATAAAGTTTAGTTAATTGGAAAATTGAAAAATCCGGATCTTTTTAGAAACACTGAATAAAAAGTTGGTATATAGCAACAATTATTTGTTTCAAAATTATTTAAATAATAATTTTATTTACATTTTTTATCTGCATTTGTATAAAGTTTGATTAATTGCAAAATTAGGGGAAAAAACGGAGTTTTTCTAGGACCACTGTATAAAAAGTTGAGAAAAAACAATAATAATTTGTTTTAACAATTTTTTTATTAATAACTGTAATAATTTTAATGCAATATTTTATATAATTGGTTGACTTAGTACTAAGTAAAGCTAAAAATCTTGACTAGTTTTTAAAAGTCTGCTACTTTCTCTATGTGTGCTTTGAATAAATGTGCAATGATAATTTGTTTAAATATTTTCAAAATTCATCGTTATATTAGTAAAATATATTATTAGTTGACACACAACAATCATAGTAAAAAAAATTGATGATTTTAAGTCTATTTTGCAATATACAAATAAATAAACGCTGTGTCTACCCTGCGCAGTCACCGGTAGTCCGCGTTACAAAAAAGGCTTCGATAGCGCGAATGTTAAACTCACTTATCTGACAAAGTTGGCCAAAGTTGGTCAAGCCTTTTGTATGTACACTTAGTTCAGTTGTTTACTAACCAGAAAACCTAATAGGATTTTTTAATATTTTTTAATATTATGTTTTGTGCAGTCTTTAAGTTTCATATAATTAGTTTCTAAATATGCTTATCGAAGTTGATAATTTTAACAGTTAAAAACTAAAAATCGTCAAATGTTAAAATAACAGGCTGAAAGTTTACAATTTTTACTTTTCTTAAAAAAAAAAATTGTTAAAAACGTTTAAAACCTCGCTTGTTAGCATCTACCGAAGTAAAGCCTGATTTTTTGTGGTCGCTTACGTAAACAAGGAAGCGCGGCTTCGTAAGTCGGACAGGTCATCTAAGAAGCTATTGTTTCGTCTCTAAAGTAAAGGAATTTTTTGATTAGTCTTTTCAGAATATGTGCATGCAGTATTCAGACCGATTTGACAACTTTTATTTTCGGGGTTTTGTCCACCTACTTTTCCGTTTCAGCCCACTGTGTGCAATTTCAAAACGTCGTTTACGCTGACCTGGGGCTTTACTCCCCCACTTCATTGCATTTCCACGTAGTAAAGAGAGGGGAAATATTCCCTTCTCTTGCCCCTTTTTAAGGAGGAAAAATAGAGGCGACGAGAACAAGAAACTTTTTTTTTCATAACGCAGGTTAAGAATCGGCTTTAGAAGTTTTATGGCAACTAAATGTGCGCTATACTTAAGGATCTTTTAAAAAAACTATAATAAAAGGAAATTCCAGAAACGTGACAAACAAGTCCATATGCATTGCATATGGGATTAAAAGGGTTTAATCTGTTATACCATTATTGTAATAAAAGTTCTGGTTTTCGTTTCCTCTATTACATATGCTATATTTCATCAGGTATTCATTTTCTCCATTATTTTGCTCAAAATTTAAACGTAACAAAATTCTATTTTTGTAATAGTCGATTTTCCCATGTTGCTTGCCATTATTACCAATCATCATGATTACGTCGATAAAATAAATAATTTCTAAATTAATATATTCAAATGAAACCGCGCTTTTAAAGCGCTCCAGTTGCGCAACTACACTACCGCAAGGGCCCGCAGTCCGGGGGGCCCGGATTGAGATGTTCATCACAGGACCACAAATTTCTTATTTTATGCAAAGAACCGAACTGTGAATGACTGAATTCAAACATTTCAAGATTATAATCATGTATACTTTATATTATGTCACTAAAATCACATCTAAAAACCATCCTCTACTACTCCAATATAAATATAATGCAAAAGTAGGGTGGATGTACCGAATGTGGCCAGTGTACCTTTAATGGCCACTTTCAAATATATTTCTAAATAGTCTTTTTTTTAAGTTTGAAATTCATTGCATATATATTTCAAAATTGATTTACATTTAATCAATTTTTAATGTTCCTAATTTATTTTCGCCCTTTATTTATTAAAGAGGCATATTTTTTTTTAGTGACCACTAATAGTACTAAGATGGCCAAAACCGATACTTCTACCCTATCCCTTAGAATTAATCTCGACATAAGATATCAACTTTCGTCCGTCTAAAAGATTTGACTTCTCTTTATTCATGTACTCTGAAGCCAATACAACCTTCATTCAATAAATAAATATTAAAATCAATAATTTTTTGATAAACCTTCCGGCTTCAGCCTTGTTTTAAAAATATTTTGTAATACTTGAATATCATTTACATTCAGAACAACCCAAAGATAACAACCCCATTTACAATAACAACAAAAAGCAGTAAAAAAGCTGCTCCTAACCTCAATCGTAAAAGAAAAGTTGTGGGAAATGTTGTATTAATATTGACTCCAAAATATTAATTACTATCGGAAGGTTTCCCAACAATGAACGTTTTCTGAAGTATAATTTAATTTAACACGACTTGTTTTGGCTTAAAAAGCCCTTTTCAGGTCTTACATATATACTTTTTTTTATTACATCAGCACTCACCACCGAGATATATAATGTTTTTTATAAATAGGTTTCTGAAATTACATTTTTTTAAAATAAAAATAAAATTTAATAATAATATAATTAATAATTAATATTTAAATAATATTGATTTTTTAGAAGATACTTACATGTAGTAATTTATTTCCCTACTAAAAATAAAGACAGGATTGGTCAGAAATGGTCAGCAGTTTTAAACAGTCCTGACTACTCTTGGTATTTGTGACGAGTCTAACAATTTCTAACCATTAGTTACTAAGCTCCTCCCATCGAACCCCTACGATTTTAAGGCTGTGATTGTTTCTGAACTTTTTGACGATTCCTGAACTTTCTGAACATTCCTGATGCCTGTGACTATTTCTGATCAGTTTTGACATAAAAAATGAAAATAACATCTTTTATTATGTATATTATATTACATTAATGGGTATTGTATTAACAAATTTATATTACGCTATATATTTACATTTATTACTGTGCAAGTATTTGAAGCGTATAGTATACTTTTGTATTTAGAACTTGTTATTTTCTTTTTTAATAAAGATGTAAGGGTTGTTTGGATTATTTTCAATTGTAGCGCAAGACATTCTGTTTTTTTAAGAAAAATCCACATTTATTAACAAAAAGTGTGTGTTAAGCTTTTCGTTCACCTACGATGAACCTCTTCAGACATTTTGTTATCAGAGTGGAATTTTCTAACTTCAAATTTATATAATTATATTTTAAATTAAGATTTTTTTATATAATGTTGCAGGAGCAACTTAAATATTTTATTGGCTTAGAGGTCAGTACCTGAAAAGTAAGAAATTAAACAATTTTTCGCAGAAAGATGGCAAACGTTTCGGCCACAAATGCGGGCCCTCTTCAGTGCAAATAAGTAAAAAGTTAAAAAATAAGAATGTTGGAAATAATATGTATAGAAGCGTATTTACAACTTAAAGTAAATTATCATGCATATAAACTATAAATTGTATAAAAAATATATATATATGTTTTTTTTTTTTTTTTTTTTTGTGGAAAATGAGATGAAATGAAATTTTTATGATGATATGAATAAATAATTAAATCAAATAAAACTCAGAAATATGTAGCGTTTGGTTGTAGTCCGTGTGCACCAGCAGGTGGTCCACCTCGATGACGCAGAAACTTGCACTCAAACCGAGCACTTGAATCCTCGCACCCAGGTTGAAAGAATTTTCAGAACGCAACAAAGCTGTGTTTAAATTTCAATGACGGAATGAAGTTAAAGAGTGAATTGATAATATTAATATTACTATATTTTTTTTTTTGAAATTATTATTATTATTATTGTTATTTTTATCAGTATTATACACGCGTATAGAAACACAATTCACAAAACAAACTGCACTTTAATTTAAAATACACGGACAGGAACACTATTCCCAACACGAAACTGCACTTTAATTGAAATGACACAAGAAAGCGTTTTTATTATTATTATTATTATTATTATTATTATTATTATTATACGTGAACAGAAACACAATTTGCAACACACAACTGCACTTTAATTGAAATGACCAAAAAAGAAAATTAACTGTTATTATCAATATTTTTAATACTATTAATATTGTTTGTTTGTTGTTATTATTATTATTATTATTATTATTATTATTATTATTATTATTATTATACGTGAACAGAAACACAATTTGCAACACAAAACTGCACATTAATTAAAAAGACCAAAAAAGAAAGAATGAACTGTTATTATCAATATTTTTAATATTATTAATATTGTTTATTTGTTGTGATTATTATTATTGTTATTATTGTACACGAACAGAAACACAAGTCGCAACACAAAACTGCACTTTAATTAAAAAGACACAAGGAAGGGAAACTGTTGTTATTATTATTATTATTCTTATTATTATTACCAAAGAAATGTCAAAACTCGTTTTATGAGTTTTGGTCCATTGGCTTGGATTTACACATTGCACACTTTTTCCCAAACCAAATAACAACAAATTTCTTCTTTTTCGTTGATTTCAAGCAGTTTCCTTCCCGACAGGGTACAAGTCAGTCGATAGTCTTGTAATTTTCTGCCGAGTTGAGAGACAAAAATCGGTTCGTGTTGCGTTTATCGGTGGTTTTTTGCCCTTTACGTTGTGCTTTCTCTCGTGTCGTGTCCTTGCGGAATCGCATTCAGGTGTTTTAATGATAAGAGTTTTCCGAGCTTTGCGAATTGTGTCTCTGGTTCTATATACCAATAATCATAATATAAATAATAGTAATATTTTTCTTTGTGTGATTTAAATTAGAGTGCAGTTTTGTGTTACGAATTGTGTTTCTGTTTGTGTGCAATAATAATAATAATAAGAATTAAAATATTCATATTAACAGTTTCGCTTTCTTCAGTCATTTCAATTAAAGTTTTGTGTGGCGAATTGTGCTTCGGTTCGTGTATAATAATAATAATAATAATAATAATAATAATAATATTAATAATAAAAATATTATAACCGTTTTGCTCCTTGTTTCATTTCCATTCAAGTGCAGTTCTGTGTTACGAGTTGTGTTTCTGTTCGTGTGTCATAATAATAATAATAATAATAATAATAATAATAATAATAAGAATAATAATAATAATAACAACAGTTTCCCTTCCTTGTGTCTTTTTAATTAAAGTGCAGTTTTGTGTTGCGACTTGTGTTTCTGTTTGTGTACAATAATAACAATAATAATAATCACAACAAATAAACAATATTAATAATATTAAAAATATTGATAATAACAGTTCATTCTTTCTTTTTTGGTCTTTTTAATTAATGTGCAGTTTTGTGTTGCAAATTGTGTTTCTGTTCACGTATAATAATAATAATAATAATAATAATAATAATAATAATAACAACAAACAAACAATATTAATAGTATTAAAAATATTGATAATAACAGTTAATTTTCTTTTTTGGTCATTTCAATTAAAGTGCAGTTGTGTGTTGCAAATTGTGTTTCTGTTCACGTATAATAATAATAATAATAATAATAATAATAATAATAAGCTTGAGAGAGCTTATGCTTTTATGGAGAACAAGGTTTGTATTAACATCAAACAAGCAACAGGTGATGACTGACGTCATCATCTACAAAAGAGGAGTTTTCCAAGGCGACTCTCTTAGTCCTCTATTGTTTTGTATCTCCCTCTTGCCTCTGTCTGTTGTGCTTCGTGAAAAACACTCTGGATACTTGTGTGGCAAACCAAGACATAGAGTTCACAAGATTAACCACCTGTTTTACATGGACGATCTTAAGCTCTATGGCTCCAGTAAGGAAGCATTAAAAATTCTAGTGTTTGCAGTGGCCAAGTATTCCAGTGCAATTGGAATGAGCTTTGGACTTGATAAATGTGCTGTTGTCCATATGAATAGAGGAAGACTAGAAACATCTGAAACATCAGGCGATTTAGACGATCTTCAGCTTATTGGTGGCAACACCATTCATCATCTTGGTGAGAGAGAAACTTACGCATATCTTGGAATTCCACAATCGGAAACTCAAGATGTGCGTGGGCTTAAAGATCAACTCCAAATTAAATATCGAGGTCTTCTCAGAAAAATTTGGTCATCCGAATTATCAGGGAAGAATAAGATACAGGCCACAAATGTATTAGCCATTCCTTTAATACTCTATACATTTGGGGCTGTTAAATGGAATGTGGATGAGCTGAAGATACTGGATAGACAAACGCGCAAGATGATGACAGTACATCGATGCCATCATCCAAGGTCTTCCGTAACTCGAATATACCTTCCGCGAGATCAGGGAGGAAGAGGGTTACTAAGTTTAGAGTGTCTTCATCGCCGTATTGTACTGGCTGCGGCATGCTCAGTGATGAATAGTACGGATCCTTTAATGCAATTTGTCCATCATCATGAAGTTGCAAATAATGGGGCATTTTTATATCAAGCGGCAAATAGAGCGGCAAAGGAACTTAATCTTCGATTTGATACAAATAATACCGAACATGCAATAGCGTCATTACCACCTTTGATGCTCAAAAAACATGTAAAGAATGCAGAACATGTACTTCTTTTAGAAAAACATGTTAGTAAGCCTGTTCACGGACAATTTTATAATATCGTCAGAGAAATGGGATTGTCTGTAGGTTTGTCTTTTGCATTCCTTAAATCGGCTGGATTAAAATCGGAGACAGAGGGATTTTTGTTCGCTTGTCAGGATGGAGTGATTAATACTTTGGTGTACCGCAGCCGTGTGATGCATATACCTGTTGACGATTCCAACTGTCGTGCATGCAAACAATACCCGGAGACACTTAGTCATATATTAAGTGCCTGTCCGATTTATGCATGTAACAGATATATAGAAAGACACAATGCTGCACTGAAGGTTTTGTATTACCACCTTCGTCACCAGTACGGTATAGATAAGGAGCCCATTCTGCCGTATGCCCAAATGGATCAAGAATCCGTTGTAGAAAATGACCAGTGCAAGATCTACTGGAATTTTTCTTTCCCCACCACTCATCATATCAGTGCCACCAAGCCTGATATGGTCCTCCAAGATCATAAAAGTAAGATCATTTATGTAGTTGAGTTTTCGGCTCCTGCCGAGAGAAACATCATTAAAAAGGAGGATGAGAAACGGATCAAATATCAAGAGCTCTTATTCGAACTGAGTAAAATGCATCCAGGATATAGAGTCCATTTGATTGTTTTAATTCTCGGCTGCTTAGGAGGGATGAAGGCTTCATTTGTGAGCCAACTGAAGAAGATCCCAACCTGCGAACGTCAAGCCAATTTGTTAGCAGGTAGAATGCAAAAAGCAGTTCTTTTGAATTCCCTTTTTGTGGTCCGACAGCACTGTTCCTTGTAAAAAAAACATCTTTAAAGGTAGCTCTAAAAAAGCATCCAACAATTTCATGTCGGCCGCATAAGAACATCGGCGGCAATGGACATGAAGACCCAAAGAACAGAATGCTGAAACTGTACAGAGTAAAAAAAAGAAACTTTTGCTTACCTTCCAGGACGGAAGGAGCAAAAGTTGATAAGAATATGTAAAGCAAGAATTGGGAGAGGTTGTTTTAGTGCGGTATTGCCACAGGATGTGGTCGAGTCCCACACGAACAAGTGCGTAAATGCATTTTTTCCTCTCCTAAACTTGTTTTGTAAAAAAAAAATAAAAAAAAAAAAAAAAAAACGCTTTCTTGTGTCATTTCAATTAAAGTGCAGTTTCGTGTTGGGAATAGTGTTCCTGTCCGTGTATTTTAAATTAAAGTGCAGTTTGTTTTGTGAATTGTGTTTATATACGCGTGTATAATACTGATAAAAATAACAATAATAATAATAATAATTTCAAAAAAAAAATTATAGTAATATTAATATTATCAATTCACTCTTTAACTTCATTCCGTCATTGAAATTTAAACACAGCTTTGTTGCGTTCTGAAAATTCTTTCAACCTGGGTGCGAGGATTCAAGTGCTCGGTTTGAGTGCAAGTTTCTGCGTCATCGAGGTGGACCACCTGCTGGTGCACACGGACTACAACCAAACGCTACATATTTCTGAGTTTTATTTGATTTAATTATTTATTCATATCATCATAAAAATTTCATTTCATCTCATTTTCCACAAAACAAAAAAAAAAAAAAAAAAACATATATATATATTTTTTATACAATTTATAGTTTATATGCATGATAATTTACTTTAAGTTGTAAATACGCTTCTATACATATTATTTCCAACATTCTTATTTTTTAACTTTTTACTTATTTGCACTGAAGAGGGCCCGCATTTGTGGCCGACACGTTTGCCATCTTTCTGCGAAAAATTGTTTAATTTCTTACTTTTCAGGTACTGACCTCTAAGCCAATAAAATATTTAAGTTGCTCCTGCAACATTATATAATTTTGTGAGGGTCAATATAACAAACTCGACATACACCAATATGTCATCAATTATTAATTTAAATGGCAATTTTTACCCAGGGGCTCAACCGCCCCAATCAGGAATGAATTCCAATGGTTTTTATGTGCGGATTACCAACACATATGGTACTGCGTGCACAAACACCTTAAAGCAATGGTCTCGCGAAAAATCAAATTACGCAAAATTCTTTAACCAAAGAGTTTTTCTTTTACGGTGCAGAAAAGAAAATTTAATTCCAAAAAAAGTACGTGATATTCACTTTGATTCTCTGCATTTCAATTCTATTTCAGCACAGGATCAGTTCACAAACTTATCAAACAGTTTTCGTATGAAAACTCTCAATATTATGATTGACAATTTATGCACTCTAATTAGAAAATCTCAAAGACTTACACATTCGTTAGAAAACAAAATTACATCGCTACTACCAGCAAACATTTATACACCATTTTTTACATTTGAAAGTCAAAAAGTTCAAAGAATATTTCAAAATGACAAAATTAAATACAAAAACAAATTTCATTTCTTACAAATCTCTAGGGAAAACAATGTTGCAACTATTTCCAATACCAATACTAACCAAAAATGGTTTAAAAACCTTTCCGACACCAACATTCCGGACAATGTAGCAAAAATCGTCAGTTTAGGAAAAACATTTGGAGTCAACCCAAAAAAACAAGATACACCGATCTTTCATTTTATAGCTGATATTGAATCAAACATAACAAAAATTGAGGAAGAACACAGAGACGAAACAAGACTAAAAATTGCTAACACTATTAATAATTACACAAAAACGTCAACAAGCACTATTCCCCGAACGACTAAAAATATACAACCCACAAAAGAAATTAAAGAAACAGAACAATTTTCAAGACAACATCCAGACTTAGTTTTTCTTAAAGCAGACAAAGGGCACGTTACTGTTGCCATGAATAGATCACAATATGATCAAAAAATGTACGACTTGCTACACGACACGAACACGTATACATTACGAAGAAAAGACACAACAGCAACAATAGCAACGGAAGTCAAAAAGACATTAGACACATGGGAAAGGAAAAAATACATACTCCCGTATACTGCCAAAACTTTCCGATCAAATGCATATCATGCAGTACCTTCCAAGATTTACGGTTTGCCGAAAATGCATAAAGACGGGGTACCACTAAGACCCATTGTTTCTTATGTCGGCAGCCCCACATACAACCTAGCATCGCTGCTTCAGAACATTATTTCGAAAAATATAAAACCACCAAAATCGAGAGTACTCAACAGCTTCGAATTAGTTAAAAAAATGAAGCAAGCATCCCTTCCACCACATCACGTTTTTGCCTCTCTTGACGTTGTTTCTCTATTTACCAACGTCCCTAAAGAAGGTGCAATTGCTGCTGTGAAATCGAGATGGACCCAGATACAATCCAAAACTAAAATATCCTCTTGGATAGAATTTGAGCAAGCTCTCCGCTTATGCTTAAACAGCACCGACTTCATGTTCAAAGGTCAAACTTTTTATCAAAAACAAGGTTTACCTATGGGATCACCATTGTCCCCCATCCTGGCTGACATTGTTATGGACGATTTGGAATCACAACAATTGTCAACACTAAACATCTCTTTACCAATTTATCACCGATATGTTGACGATATTTTCATTGTCACTCCCGAAACATAGGTTGACAACATTCTTCAACATTTCAACGCGAACACATTTGGAATTACATTTACCTTGGAAAAAGAATCCAATAACAGTATTAATTTTTTAGATGTCACTTTTACAAGAATAAATAATGGAACCATCATTTACAATTGGTTTAGAAAACCCACCTGGTCAGGTAGAACATTAAACTTCCACTCCAACCATCCTTTACTCTACAAAAAAAGCGTTGTTTATAACTTAGTAGATAGAGCAATTCTATTATCCGATAATCAATTCCACCAAAAAAATCTGGAAATTATCAGAAGTTCACTTTTAGACAATTGTTACCCTCTAGAATTTATTGCAAAATTCATTACAATTCGGGTCAATCAACTTAAACAGCAACACAGAATTCCACGCAACAACACAGCAGAAACCTCATTCATCAGTATACCATATGTTCAGGGTCTCTCAGAAAAGATTTCCGGCATTTTAAAGCCCTTCAATATCAAAACAGCTTTTAAAAATAAAAACAACCTCTCTCACATTCTTAAATCCACGAAAGACAAATTACCAAAAACTGAAAAACGCCATCTTGTTTACAGCATACCCTGCAAACACAATACATGCAACGCAATCTACATAGAGGAAACATTACAAAAATTACACAAAAGAATCAAACAACACAAAACAAACATAAACAGACCAGGCAATGAACAAAACGCGCTAACCAAACATATTATAGAACATGATCACTTATTTGATTATGATAATACAAAGATATTAGATACAGAATCAAATCGACAGAAAAGGTTGGTGTTGGAAATGTGCCACATTTCTGCAAATCACAACTCAGTTAACCTTAAAACAGATATCAACAAATTATCTAGAATATACAATCCAATCATCAAAAGAAAGAATCATTAGAAAAACACCCATCAACAACCGTTTTAAATAACTTATCCTAACACTTTTCATTATTTTCCCATTAGTACACATAAAGGTTTAATTGTAATCAACATAAAGTTCATTAATCGGGGGGGGGGCTCATTTTTCGTGCTTTTTAGTATTTCTCTAATATTAAACGATTAAATCTGCCACTTTCTGTAAAATCCTTGGGGGGGGGGGGGTCCTACAATCTCACACATTTTCCGGTTTCTAAATATTAATATTTATTTGAATAACATTTGATACAGTTTTTAATATTTATCTAATATTCAAAGATTAAATCTGCCACTTTCTTTAAAATCGTGGGGGGAAGGGGTTCCTGTAACTTCACACATTTTCCGGTTTATAAACATTATTATTTATTTCAATAATATTTGACACACTTTTTGGTATTTGTCTAATATTAAACTATTAAATCTGTCACTTTCTTCTAAATCGTTGGGGGGGGGGGGCTATAACTTCACACAATTTCTGGTTTCTATATATTATTATTTATTTGAATAATATTTGGTACACTCTTTATTATTTGTCTAACATTTAACGATTAAATCAGACTCTTTATGTGAAATTTTTGGGGGGGGGGGGGTTCCTATTACTTTACACATTTTCCGGTTTCTAAATATTAATATTTATTTGAATAATATTTAATTCAGCTTTTAGTATTTATCTAATATTAAACTATTAAGTCTGCCACTTCGTTTAAAATCGTGGGGGGGGGGTTCTTATATCTTTACATCTTTGCCAGTTTCCAAATATTAAAATTTATTTGAATAATATTTGATTCAGCTTTTGGTATTTGTCTAATATCAAACGATTGAGTCTGCCACTTTCTTTAAAATCGGTTAGGGAGGGGTGGGGGCCTATAACCTCACACCTTCTCCGGTTTATAAATATTAATATTCAATTGAATTATGGTTGATTCAGGTTCTAGTATTTGTCTTATATTAAACGATTAAATGTGACACTTTCTTTACAATTATTGGGGGACGATTGAGTCTGACACTTTCTTTAAAATCGGTTAGGGAGGGATGGGGGCCTTCTAAATATTAATATTTATTTGATTAATAGTTGATACAGTTTTTGGTATTTGTCTAATATTCAAATATTAAATCTGCCACTTTCTTTAAAATCGTGGGGGGAAAGGGTTCCTGTAACTTCACACATTTTCCAGTTTATAAACATTATTATTTATTTCAATAATATTTGACACACTTTTTGGTATAAACGATTAAATGTGACACTTTCTTTACAATTATTTTGGGGGGGGGGGGGTATCTAAAACTTCACGCCTTTTCTAAATATTAATATTTATTTGATTAATAATTGACACATTTTTTGCTATTTGTCTAATATTGAACGATTAAATCTTCCACTTCCTACAAAATCTGCGGGGGGGGGTCCTGTAACTTCCCACCTTTTCCGGTTCCGAAATATTACTATTCAATTTCTTAATATTTCATTCAGTTTTTTTGTATTTGTCTAATATTTAACGATTAAATCTGCTACTTTCTCTAAATTAGTTGGGGGGGGGGGGTCCTATAACTTCCCACCTTTTCCGGTTCCGAAATATTACTATTCAATTTCTTAATATTTCATTCAGTTTTTTAGTATTTGTCTAATATTAAACGATTATACCTGCTACTTTCTCTAAATTAGTTGGGGGGGGGGGGTCCTAAAACTTCACACATTTTCCGGTTTCTAAATATTAATATTTATTTGAATAATATTTGATACAGTTTATAGTATTTGTCTAATATTGAACGATTAAATCTACCACTTTCTGTAAAATCGTAAAATATTATCAATATTTATTTAATTAATATTTCATACAGTTCTTGGTATTTGTCTAATATTGAACGATTAAATCTACCACTTTCTGTAAAACCATTGGGGGGGGGGGGTTTCTACAACTTCACACCATCTCCGGTTTCTAAATATTAATATTTATTTAATTAATATTTGATACAGTTATTGGTATTTTTCTAATATTAAACGATTGAATATGCCACTTCTTAAAAATCGTTGGGTGGGGGGGGGGGGTCCCATAACTTCACACCATTTTCGGTTTCTAAATATGAATATTGTTTTGATTAATATTTGATGCAGTTCTTGGTATTTCTCTAATATTTAAAGATTAAATCTTCCACTTTCTTAAAAATCTGAGGGGGGGGGTCCTATAACTTCCCACCTTTTCCGGTTCCGAAATATTACTACTCAATTTCTTAATATTTCATTCAGTTTTTTGTATTTGTCTAATATTTAACGATTAAATCTGCTACTTTCTCTATATTAGTTGGGGGGGGGGGGGTCCTATAACTTCACACATTTTCCAGTTTCTAAATATGAATATTGTTTTGATTAATATTTCATACAGTTCTTGGTATTTGTCTACTGTTAAACGATTAAATATGTCACTTTTGTTAAAATCGTTGGGGGGGGGGGGGTTCTATAACTTCACACATTTTCCGGTTTCTAAATATTAATATTTATTTGAATAATATTTGATACAGTTTTTAGTGTTTGTCTAATATTGAACGATTAAATTTGCCACTTTCTGTACAATCCTTGGGGGGGGGGGGTTCCTATAGCTTTACACATTTTCCGAGTTCTAAATATGAATATTGTTTTAATTAATAATTGATAAAATTTTAAGCATTTGTCAGGGTTGGTCGCTTAAAGTCGAGTGGATTGTGTTATATTTCTTAACAGATTTATTCTATTATTAATATAAAAAAGCTGATAAACACTTGTTTTTTAAAGAATGTTGCAACAGAATTATACACATAAACTGGCTGTGTCCTTTTCCCATTTTCCTAACTTTTCAACGGAATCAGAAAACCGACCGTTTCTTTAACTCGATCTGATCGTAAAATGTGACATCTGATGCAAAACATGTGTTGTTTAAATGCCTTACTCGCCAAGAGTCCAAAGAAATGTCAAAACTCGTTTTATGAGTTTTGGTCCATTGGCTTGGATTTACACATTGCACACTTTTTCCCAAACCAAATAACAACAAATTTCTTCTTTTTCGTTGATTTCAAGCAGTTTCCTTCTCGACAGGGTACAAGTCAGTCGATAGTCTTGTAATTTTCTGCCGAGTTGAGAGACAAAAATCGGTTCGTGCTGCGTTTATCGGTGGTTTTTTGCCCTTTACGTTGTGCTTTCTCTCGTGTCGTGTCCTTGCGGAATCGCATTCAGTTGTTTTAATGATAAGAGTTTTCCGAGCTTTGCGAATTGTGTCTCTGGTTCTATATACCAATAATCATAATATAAATAATAGTAATATTTTTCTTTGTGTGATTTAAATTAGAGTGCAGTTTTGTGTTACGAATTGTGTTTCTGTTTGTGTGCAATAATAATAATAATAAGAATTAAAATATTCATATTAACAGTTTCGCTTTCTTCAGTCATTTCAATTAAAGTTTTGTGTGGCGAATTGTGCTTCGGTTCGTGTATAATAATAATAATAATAATAATAATAATAATAATAATAATAATAATATTAATAATAAAAATATTATAACCGTTTTGCTCCTTGTTTCATTTCCATTCAAGTGCAGTTCTGTGTTACGAGTTGTGTTTCTGTTCGTGTGTCATAATAATAATAATAATAATAATAATAATAATAATAATAATAATACCCGGAATCTCTGTGATATTTGGTGCTATCCGCTACCAGATATCACAGAAACGCTTGATCGATTTGGTCAAGTCCTTAGTTGCCCTTTCCCAAACATCGTGGAAATACTTGGTTTGTTAGGCCGAGTGTTTAAAGGGCATCTAAGGTGGGGTTGCTGGACCTCAACCGGGCGCGTCCCCAGGTGGCGGATAGGGGGATCCTCCTAGATATAGGTGGTATCGGGGAAATGAAATACCCGACGCGGACCATAACCAGATAGGGCTTGACACCTGAAATAATTGTCAACCCTGTGATGGGTTAACCACCCCCACAGGGTAACTTGCGGTTACGACAACTGTAACGCGCAGTGCCACCCACAATAGGTCTCTTTCGGATGGAGACCTGGGTTCAGTTGGGAGTGGCAATAGGATAGAACCCAGGCGACGACCAGGCTACGCCCGTGGACAAGCTCGTGAGCGTATACGATGGACTGAGGAGATGAAGAGAGATGCCATCTTATGTTGGCGAAACTCTTCTCCTGACCGTAGAGGAATAATGAAGAGATGTTATGAGCGATGGATCACTATGTATCCCCAATACGCTCAAATAACATCTCAGAATCTAAGAGATCAGATATCCTCTCTGTTGGGTAGGGGATATGAAGCTCTCCTTCAAGAAGATCGAGACCCCGTAGAGAACAGACGATCAGTTCTCACAACACAACAAATGGTCGAGCATAGTAATGTGGGCGCAAGAGAAACCAAAATTCATCACAAGGTTTCCATTAAAATGGACAAATTGGCAGCGGCGAACAGAGAACTTTCGGACCTTTCAGAAGATGTAGACCTCTGGACATTGAACTGTGCAGTTTATGAAAAGGCGGTTTCTTTGCTTCGTGAAAGCAACAGAAAATCTGTTTCTGAGCGCATTGCAAGAACAAAACAACGAATTAAACAGGTACAGTTCAAGATTAGGGTGGCCAGACGGATGGCTTCTCAATTGCAGAGTGTGATTGCATATCTAGCAACAAATAGAGCATTTACTCCTAGAGTTTTGGGCATAGCCCAATCTCTAAAAAGATTGCATCATACTCTCAAGAAGTCTAAGCTGCAGAATATCAAGCAGCATTGGATTGAGAAGATACGTACTCTTGTAATTATAAGAGAACAATTAGAACGGCGTGTAAAATGGATAGAGCAAAATAACACTTTTGCTATCAATCCGTCCCGCCTGTTCCCAGTACCTTCTCCAACCGTTGAAAAGCCACCTAGCCGTGAAGAGGTTGAAAACTTCTGGAAGAACATCTACGAAACCACATGTTCTCTAAACGATCAAGATGCATCTATACCACTCTTTCGTAGCTTCTGTCATCGGCAGGGGCTTGAACACCCTATGGAAGAGTGCTCACGAATCACTGAGGAGGAAGTGAGAAATGTAGTTGCTAAAACTAAGAACTATTCAGCACCCGGTCCAGACAAGATTAATAATCTATGGTGGAAGAAGTTCACTTTTACCCACCAACATTTGGCCCGTATATTTTCTAGCTTTCTTAACGGAGAAGATCACGTACCTCAGTGGTTGGTTGAAGGAAGAACGGTACTTCTACCAAAATCAGGAAATTTGTCTAATCCAATGAATTATAGACCAATAGCTTGTCTTAACACCTGTTACAAGCTATTCACTGGTATCCTCAAAGAGAGGATATTAACATCCATAGAGCCAGTGTGGAGTGCAATAGGTGAACAGCGAGGGTGTAAGAGAGGCCTAGCAGGTTGTAGGGATAACCTACTGATAGATAGGTGCGTGACCCAAGATTCGATATTTTATCGGCGCAACCTGTCAATGGCTTGGATTGATTACCGTAAAGCATTCGACTCTACGAGTCACGAATTGATTATCAAGCTTCTTGAATGCTTACAGGTACATCCAAACATTGTGAGATGCTTGAAAGATCTAATGCTCAAGTGGAGGACAAGGTTTGTTATAACATCGAACAAACAACAGGTGAATACTAACATCGTCACTTATAAAAGAGGAGTTTTTCAAGGAGACTCACTCAGTCCTCTACTTTTTTGCATCTCCCTCTTGCCTCTGTCTATTGTTCTTCGAGAAAAGCACTCTGGATACATGTGTGGCAAACCAAAAAATAGAGTATATAAGATCAACCACCTTTTTTATATGGATGATCTTAAGCTCTATGCCTCCAGTAAGGAGGCACTTAATATCTTAGTGTTTGCAGTAGCTGTGTATTCCAGAGCTATAGGTATGTCTTTTGGATTGGACAAATGTGCCGTGATTCATCTAAATAGAGGAAGACGAGAAACATCGGATTTACAAAGTAACTCTGAGGACCTTCAGCTCTTTGGTGGCAACACCATACAACATCTTGGTGTAGGGGATGCTTACACATATCTTGGGATTCCACAATCGG
Organism: Ganaspis brasiliensis; assembly: GCA_037103525.1. Classification (NCBI taxonomy): domain Eukaryota; kingdom Metazoa; phylum Arthropoda; class Insecta; order Hymenoptera; family Figitidae; genus Ganaspis; species Ganaspis brasiliensis. Next base: position 1,921,356 of record JAZKLR010000219.1, read on the forward strand.
AGACTCAGGATGTTTGTAAGCTTAAAGATCATCTCCAAAAGAAATATCGAGGTCTTCTTAGAAAAATTTGGTCATCTGAATTATCTGGGAAGAATAAGATACAAGCCACAAATACATTAGCCATTCCTTTACTTCTCTATACATTTGGAGCTGTTAAGTGGAATGTGGATGACCTGAAGTTACTAGATAGAGAGACACGTAGGATGATGTCAATACATCGATGTCATCACCCAAGGTCTTCTGTACCTCGAATTTACCTTCCACGCGATCAGGGAGGGAGAGGTCTACTTAGTGTAGAGTGTCTTCATCGCCGTATTGTATTGGCTGCGGCGTGTTCGGTGATGAACAGTAATGATCCTCTTATGCAATTTGTCCACCATCATGAAATTGCAGATAATGGGGCATTTTTATACAAAGCGGCAAACAGAGCGGCAGATGAACTTAGTCTTCCGTTTGATACCAGCGATACAGAACAGGGATTGGCATCATTAACACCTTTGATGCTTAAAAGACAAGTGAAGCAGGCTGAACATGTACTTCTATTGGAGCAACATGTTAGGAAGCCTCTTCATGGGCAATTCTATAAGATTCTTAGGGAGATGGAGTTGTCTAAGGATCTGTCTTTTAGATTTCTGAAATCTGCTGGTTTAAGATCGGAGACTGAGGGATTTTTATTTGCTTGCCAAGATGGTGTTATCAATACCTTATATTATCGCAGTAAGGTCATGCAGATACCTGTCGACAATTATAACTGTCGAGCATGTAAACAATATCCGGAAACACTTACTCACATTCTAAGTGCGTGTCCGACGTATGCATGTTCCAGGTATATTGAAAGACACAATGCTGGACTTAAGGTGTTGTATTACCATCTTCGACACCAATATGGTGTAGATAAGGAACCTGTCTTGCCATACGCCCAAGAGGATCAGGAGGCTGTTGTGGAGAATGAGAATTGCAGAATCTACTGGAATTTTTCGTTTTCTACCACTCATCGTATCAGTGCTACTAAGCCTGATATAGTACTCCAGGATCATAAAGGTAAGATCATCTGCGTGATTGAGTTTTCGGCTCCTGCCGAGGGCAATATTGCTCAGAAGGAGGATGAGAAACGGCAAAAGTATCAAGACCTGCTGTTCGAATTGAGGAGAATACACAGAGGCTATAAAGTCCATTTAGTTGTCCTTATTCTCGGCTGTCTAGGGGGGATGAGAGCTTCATTTGTTAGCCAGCTTCAAAGAGTTCCAACCTGCGAGCGTCAAGCTGACGCATTGGCAGGTCGAATGCAGAAGGCAGTTCTGCTGAGCTCTCTTCATCTGGTCAGGCAGCACTGTTCTTCATAATATAACATCACGAAGGTAGCTCTAAAAAAGCATCCAATAGCGTTCCTGGCCACCGCGTAAGAACAACAGCGGCAACGGACAGGAACACCTACAGAACAGTGAACTGAAAACACCTCGAGCAAAGGAATCGCGCTATTGCTTACCTTTCAGGACGGAAGGAGCAAAAGCGGATAAGAATACGTAAGGCAAGAATGGGAGAGGTTGTTTTAGTGAGGTATTACCACAGCATGTGGTCGAGTCCCACACGAACAAGTGCGTAAATGCATTTTTTCCTCTCCTAAACTTGTTTTGTAAAAAAAAAAAAAAAAAAAAAAAAAAAAATAATAACAACAGTTTCCCTTCCTTGTGTCTTTTTAATTAAAGTGCAGTTTTGTGTTGCGACTTGTGTTTCTGTTCGTGTACAATAATAACAATAATAATAATCACAACAAATAAACAATATTAATAATATTAAAAATATTGATAATAACAGTTCATTCTTTCTTTTTTGGTCTTTTTAATTAATGTGCAGTTTTGTGTTGCAAATTGTGTTTCTGTTCACGTATAATAATAATAATAATAATAATAATAATAATAATAACAACAAACAAACAATATTAATAGTATTAAAAATATTGATAATAACAGTTAATTTTCTTTTTTGGTCATTTCAATTAAAGTGAAGTTGTGTGTTGCAAATTGTGTTTCTGTTCACGTATAATAATAATAATAATAATAATAATAATAATAATAAAAACGCTTTCTTGTGTCATTTCAATTAAAGTGCAGTTTCGTGTTGGGAATAGTGTTCCTGTCCGTGTATTTTAAATTAAAGTGCAGTTTGTTTTGTGAATTGTGTTTCTATACGCGTGTATAATACTGATAAAAATAACAATAATAATAATAATAATTTCAAAAAAAAAATTATAGTAATATTAATATTATCAATTCACTCTTTAACTTCATTCCGTCATTGAAATTTAAACACAGCTTTGTTGCGTTCTGAAAATTCTTTCAACCTGGGTGCGAGGATTCAAGTGCTCGGTTTGAGTGCAAGTTTCTGCGTCATCGAGGTGGACCACCTGCTGGTGCACACGGACTACAACCAAACGCTACATATTTCTGAGTTTTATTTGATTTAATTATTTATTCATATCATCATAAAAATTTCATTTCATCTCATTTTCCACAAAACAACAAAAAAAAAAAAAAAAAAAAAAACATATATATATATTTTTTATACAATTTATAGTTTATATGCATGATAATTTACTTTAAGTTGTAAATACGCTTCTATACATATTATTTCCAACATTCTTATTTTTTAACTTTTTACTTATTTGCACTGAAGAGGGCCCGCATTTGTGGCCGAAACGTTTGCCATCTTTCTGCGAAAAATTGTTTAATTTCTTACTTTTTAGGTACTGACCTCTAAGCCAATAAAATATTTAAGTTGCTCCTGCAACATTATATAATTTTGTGAGGGTCAATATAACAAACTCGACATACACCAATATGTCATCAATTATTAAGATTTTTTTAAATTGTGGTATACACAAAAAGAAAAAACATAGTATTTTTTGCTTCTTTCTTTAAGTGGTTAAAAATTCTGGAACCACATTATTATATAAATAAGGTTTATACACTATAAATAAAATTGTCAAAGTGAATAGGCACGTGTCACAGATAACGGTAAATTGTTATTTTTGTATTTTAATTAGAGGTTCTGTGAGATATATAAGTTTATCGACTTGTTAATTTTATACCGTTTTAGAGAGACAATTTTTTAGTTTATTTCTATAATGGCTTATTTAGGATTGTATTGTAAACTTTGTATAAATACTATTCACTCATGTTATTACTTTTCTAAAAGCATTTCTACCACAGCAGGATAGAATCTCGATATTATGCCATCAGTTAAACATCGAACGTCTTCCAAATACATTTGAATAGGAATGGAGTTACAAGTAGCTCAGTAAGAGTAGGCAAAGGCCAATTGCCAGTGCGACAAAAAACCGACAACATGTCGAATAGTGCGAATAACTCTTCAAAAGTGCAGACTAGTGGTGGACAAAGTGTGTTTCAAAAACTGCTTTCCAAACCAATAAAAGATCTGACCCATCCATCGATCTACACAAAATTATTTAATGAAGTTTGCAAAAAAACTGCTTCTAACCTCAATCGTAAGAGAAAAGTTGTGGGAAATGTTGAATTAATATTGACTCCAAAATATTAATTACTATCGGAAGGTTTCCCAACAATGATCGTGTTCATAAAATAACTTGAACCACTTTATTTAATCTCTAAAACTACTTTATTAATATAAAATTATTATTTCACAAAAGATTACATGTTTGGTCATAGACAGCCAAATTATACATTAGTGAATATCGGCTATTCACTATAGCTACTAAAATTATACATGCAGACAACCATGAAAAATAAAACTCACTAGATACGCAGGTTGGTCAATCACACCGACATAAAACTCCACACAGGTCTCCCCCCGGAGTAAAAGCTTATTAAATTTGAAAAAATAGAAACAAATATATCAGACAAGTACGAGTTACACTAGTACTAAACCCTAGGGTTCCGTACACGATACAAAAATATTTGCTATATTAACAAAAAAAAATTCCAAATTGGTACATAGGGCTGTTTCCATTCAAAATCATACAGGCCAAATATGTTCAAAATTCAAAATTAGGTTTATCATGATTTTTATTGTTTTTTAGGGCAAATAATGAAACACGTATTTTTTAGTTTTGCAAAAAAAATTTTTTTGCAGAGTTACGAGCATTTAAGTTTTAGGACAAAGAATGATTTTGAACGAAAACGCTAACAAATTTTTTTAAAATCAAAATTAACAAAATGGCAGCTATTTTTTAAAAAATCAAAAAACTCGAATTTCTCAAAAATGTAATTTTTTTTCAATTTTTTTTTGTAGTTACTAGTTAACAAAAAGAATTTTTTCCAATAGGTTTATGTGATTTTTTTTAAGTACTAAAAGTCATTACTTCGGCTAATCCAGCGCCATAAATTATTTCGTTTTTTATTCATTTAGTAATGTTTGGCATGCTTTCTATTTACAAATTAAGGAATTTTAAAAATTTCTAAAATGTCTATTTTTCAAAAATAAAAAAGTTCAATTTTCTCAAAAACAATATTTTTTATTTCTTTAATTTTTTTTCTCTATTTACAAGATAGAAAAAGGAATTAAAAATTACATTTTTCTAAATAAAAAATATTTATTTAAAAAGCAAATAAAAAATATTCCAGGTGATGTTTCCAACTGAAAGATATCTTTGCATTAGCCAAAATAATGACTTTATGTATTTAAAAAAAAATTTCTTGCGCCTTTCACAGTGTTTAGCGCACATTAAACCTATTGGAAAAAATAATTTCTGTTATCTAGTAACTACAAAAAAAATTTTAAAAAAAATTACAGTACCGTCGGAAATTGTCAGTCCACCCATTTTTTAAGGTTTGAAAAACATCTTTAAACGTACAAAGTACAAATATTAAAATTTTCTGTGTTTATTTCCTTAAAGTAGATAAAATTTTGAAGACAATAAGGCCTGAGTGAAGTGATTTAGTCAATTTTTCATTGAAATATGTTTAAAAATGTGGAATTTTTAATGTTTTACAAAAATTGAAATTACTCTTGAAATAATAAAGGTTTTTTAAAGTTCCTATGCTTGTTTTAAAGGGAATTTATTGGAGAATAACACTGTTGTTTAAGCATTAATGTGCAATTTTTTTCCTAGCATATGGAAGGCTCGGAAGTTGGACCAAAAAATATAAAAAAATTATTGTTTATATCTTGATATCAAATACAGCTATATAAAATATACCAAGGTCATAATTGTCAATAACTTTCAAAAGGATGTAATATAATATATATATTGGAATTTTAAGAATTATTTTTATGTCAAAATAATGTCTTCAAAAGTTTATAAACTTTTTGGTCCAACTTCCGAGCCTTGCATATGCTAGGAAAAATATTCCACATTAATGCTTAAACAACAATGTTATTCTCCAGTAAATTCCCTTTAAAATAAGGGTAGGAACTTTAAAAAACCTTTATTATTACAAGAGTAATTTCAATTTTTGTAAAACATTAAAAATTCCACATTTTTTAACATATTTCAATGAAAAATTGACTAAATCACTTCACTCAGGCCTTATTTTCCTCAAAATTTTATCTACTTTAAGGAAATAAACACAGAAAAATTTTAATAATTATACTTTGTACGTTTAAAGACGTTTTTCAAACCTTAAAAAATAGGTGGACTGACAATTCCCGACGGTACTGTACATTTTTGGGAAATTTAAGTTTTTGATTTTTCAAAAAATGTCCGCCATTTTGTTAAATTTAAAATTTTTGTAATAGCTAAGAAAGAGCACCTGAAACATTAGTAAAATCATAAAACAAAATTGCCCTAAAACTTTCAAATGCTAGTAACTCTGCGCCAAATTTTTTTTTCGCAAAATAAAAAAAAACGTGTCTCGTTATTTGACGTAAAAACTAAAAAAATCATGTTAAACATGATTTTGAATTTTAAACATATTCGGCCTGTATGATTTGAAATTGAAACAACCACATACGTGATTTCACTTGTAAATTACAGGACAATATTATAGAAAAAAGTACATTTTTATTTCTTTTTTCCTTAAAAATTGGATCATTTACCAGCCTTACCTGCTAAACAATTAAACTTAAAGATATAAAATTTGTCAGACAACTGTATTTTTTATGTATATTACGTGAAAAACATCAAGAAGTTAGTGATAATAGTTATGTCTAGGATATAGCAAGAGGTTCTAACAAAAAAGCATTAAAAATGTTCAAAAATAGTGGTTTCTCGGGGTTTTTATTTCAATCTGTATGTATCTGAGAATACGCCAGAGAAAGGATTTCGTGAGAATCACGTTCTTTTGCATACGTTTCTGGGAACCGAAAAAACCCACGAATTTTTGTTCATTTGTAACATTTGTTTATTTATAATGATTCCATTATCAACAAATTACCAATTTATAATTTTTTTATCTTTGCTAATGTCCAAAGACCCCTATAAAAACAAAAAACCTTGTTCGGACCCGATATTAGCAGATTAACTCATAAGTTACTACACTCAAGTTATACACCATGTCTTAACTTTAAACTCGTTTCCCCGAAAGTAGTGTTTTTTAAGCTGCTGAGTCACGCTTTTTATAGTAAAAATGATCCGATTTTAATTTTCTTTTTTTTTAATTACTCAGAAATGATGCAGCTATTTTTCTCCGTGTACGATTTTTGAAATTATTTTTCGTTTTTATTTATAGCCCCTTAAAGTAAAAAAAAAAGAAAAAAAAGAAAATTTTTGCGAATTTTCGCATAATTTTGACAAATCAAAAAATAAAAAAAATCTGCCACGGGAAAAAATAGTCAACGCAACTATACACATGAAAAAAATTCGTTTTTTGATTTTGGTTTGTCCCAGTGCCAAAACCGTGACTCAAGCGGGACCTCTACATTTCTGAAACGCGTTTACGCAGGGGCATTTCAAGATCACCACCATTTTTATTTTATACAAATAATGCATAAATACATCTTTAGATACGTTTAAAATGAATATTTAAAAACATTTCAAATCAACGTGCGTATTTCGACCAATCGCACTTATGCCTGTAATTTCTGTTGTCAGCAGTCAGGTTTGCCACTCAAGAAACAAAAAATGCTGTGTTGCGTTGTAGTACCTTTTTTTGATTATTTATATTAGAAAAGAAATTATTTAAAAATATTTAAGTTTCTTTTTTTTCGCAGAACAATATTTCTTGCGATTTTATATTTACTGTTCATAAAAAAATCTATTCTGGAGCTAGAAATACTGCGTTTAAAATAGCATTATTTTATTTTGTTAAGTTGGTGTATAGTAACAGCCAAAAGCTTATTTATTTTACTAATTGTTTAACATATATAATATATATATTTTTTATAATTATAAATTTTTTTGGGTAATAGTAAAAATTGTTCCTTTAAGGAAAACGAATACCTAACCTTTTAAGATTACTCTTTATTAATGTTCTAAAACACTCGATATTACTAACTTTTGTTTTTTTGATATGGGTCAATCATCCTTAAAAACACTATGATTTCACCCCCCACCCCCCTGATCTTTCAAACCATTTGAATTAGAGAGGTCAAATTTGTCGTACAAATGGATTTTCTGGTGTAAATTACAGGAAAAATATAGAAAAATAGTGGTAATAAATATGTCAAGAATACAACAAGAGATTTTAGCAAAAATGCATTAAAAATGCTCAAAATTCTTGTTTTTCCCTGACAACGCTATAAACATCACCTTTAATCGTGTTCTTTATATTTTTCCTATAACAGGGTAATTTTTAACAGGGTAATTTTTTTGCATTTTTAAAAAAAATCATTGTTTTTCGCTCAAAAACATTATGATAACCGCCTCCAAGAAAGTTTTCTATATTTTTTCTGTCATCTGCATGTCAAATTAGGTATGTGTACCAAATTTCAGCACTCTAACTCAAAAACTTTAAGTGCTATGAGGAGAGAAAGTGAGTCATATTTTTCATTTTTGCAAAAAAAGTTGTTATTTCTTTGACAACGCAATGAACATTACCTTAAATCATGTTTTCTATATTTTTTTCGTAATCTACACATGGCAATACATATGTGTACCAAATTTTAGCACCCTAAGTCAAAAAATTTGGAAGTTAAGGAGGGGAACACGATTTTGGCTACGGACGCAAGAGTCTCACCATAAGGGCTTAGTTTTGACACTTCGTGTCCGGAACCCTGAAAACAATATCAAAATAAATATAACATTACTAAATACATCTTTTATCAAAACAAGAATTTTTTTTAATACTACCACTTACATTTAAATTAAATTACACTATCAGTCTCAAAACTGCCCTAATTTAGATAAATATGTTAAGTATACGACGATACATAAAATAGCTTACAAAACATAATGTTAAAAAAATTTAACTAACAAATGCAACTTTCTTTTTACGGGCATAAGTTCAAAGAATATATTTTACTGCCTAAAAGTATTAGTGTTTTTGTTGTCAACACCTGAACCAGGAACGGAATTAGTCTCGGAGCTCGGAGTTACAACGACCAAGGACGGAGCGCTAGAGTTCACGAACTTTTCATCGCTACTTAGGAAAAATTCGGGCCTAATGTTTTCAACAGAAACTCTACGACTAGATCCATTGACATTAATTTCGTAGACGCGATCAGAAGGTCGATAAATGACCTAGTGAGGACCGGACTACAGACTCTTAAGAGACTTCCGAATCATTACACGCAAAAAAACGTGAGAGCATTTAGACAACTCTCTGTGAACAAAAATCTTTCTTCCATGACTATGCTCATCAGAGATGGGTTTGACTTTCCTCATATGCTAGCGAAGCAGAAAGCAAAACACGAACCGCAATCGAGAACATTATACTCCTTAGACCGAGTAACACCGTCGACAGAACTTTAGTCCATTCCCGAGTAGCATGGCACGTAATAGCGGCTATGGTTGAGCACCGTAGTGATTAGCGGCTGGATGGTAAGCGGTGGTTCTAATGCGTCGACAGCCAGTAAATCTGAAAAGAGCCTTAAATAGCTGCGATTCAAATTGGCTTCCTTGGTCGGTAGTCATAGTCTCCAGAGAACCAAATCTAGAAACCCAATTATTAAAAAATGCCTGACAAACCGTTTTAGCCTCAATGTCCTTCAAAGAAATTGCCTCTGGTCACCGAGAAAAGCGGTCAATAATCGTCAGTCAATAACGATATCCATCGTCGAAGGGCAAGGGACCAACTAAAACCATGTGGATAAACCTAAAACGAGACTCAGGAGCCACGATCTGCGCCGGCTGAAGAATGGTGGCTGTAGACACCTTAGAATGCTGACATTCAATGCAGGGCTTACACCACTTCTTAATATCCTGACTCACACAAGGCCAAACATAGCGCTTTCTAAAGACCTGATCCGTAACCTTTGCACTAGGATGAGCCCAGTCAGGAAAAATTTTGAAAACTCGTTGCCTGAGAGATTCTGGAATAAAGGGTCGAAGTGTTCCTCCACCCCAAAGAAGCTTTTGAACCTTAAAAGATAAATCAGAAGACTTGCAAAATGTACTTTAAATCTGCATCAGATTTTTTAACATCCGCAAGCGCGGCAAGACCAACTTCATTAGGCAAAATAACGGAATCAACTCTAGAAAGTGTGTCAGCAACCACATTGTCCACTTCGGAAAGGTGTTTAATGATTGTTGAGAATTGCGAAATAAACGACAACTGTCGTTGTTGGCGAGGTGATGATTTATCCAAACGTTGAGAGAAAGCGAAAACAAGCGGTTTGTGATCTGTTACGATTCGGAAAACACGACCTTCAAGAAAATTCCTTAAATATTTTATAGACTCATAAACGGCAGTAAGTTCTCTGTCGTAGGCGCTGTAATTTAACTGAGCTGAACAAAACTTTCGCGGGAAAATGTGGGAGGCTTCCACTCACCCTGAAGCGACTGCTCAAGTGCTGCTCATATTCCTGAATCAGAAGCGTCGGTGACAACTCGTGTCTCAGCCTCCGGAGAATGGTGGTTTAATAAAGTTGCATTGGTCAAGTTTTTTTTTACTTTCTCAAATGCAGCCTCTGCCTGAGGATTCCAAAGAACAACGCGATTATTGTTTATTTGTGATTCGTAGAGAAATTGAATTAATGGTTCCTGAATGCTAGCTGCATTAGACAGATTTCTCAGATAAAAATTGAGAAGACCGAGAAATCTACGAAGCTAAACCACAGTCTTAGGTTTGGAAAACTTAACAACAGCCTTGATCTTTTCAGGAGTTGGTTTACAACCCTGCTCGGAAATTAAATGACCCAAAAACTCAAATACGTTCTGGCCAAACCGACACTTCTGGAAATTAATTCGTAGACCAAAATCTTTGAGACGCTATTAAACAATCTTAAGATACATCTCATGTACCTCAGGACTAGAGAAGGCAATAAGAACATCGTCGATGTAGGCAAAAACAAAATTAAGGTCACCCAGTGCCCGGTAAATATGCCTTTGAAAGGTTTGACCTGCGTTGCGCAACCCGAATGTCATCACGGTATACTCGTAAAGGTCAAATAGCGGAATGACGGCTGTTTAAGGAATATAATCGGAAGCTACCGGGATTTGGTGATAGGCCGTATAAAGGTCTAGCTTCGAGAAAACTTTTCTTCCATGTTCAACGATATTGTTCGTTTAGTGCTTTGTATATTTTTCGTTTTTCTTGTAAATCGACGAAAGTTCATATAAATTTTTATACCATAAAGGTTTTTAACAAATCTGGAAATTAGTTTTTCGTTTTTGTTTCGTACTTTTCATTTTTTACAAACATTTTTCGGTATTTGTATTCTTAATTAATTTACAGTTAAACTTTTAAAACATTTGTTCTTTTAAATAAATTTTTACTGTTGAACAGTTGAAATTAATTTTTTATAATGTAAATTTTTTATCTTATGGTCTTAATAATATTTTAACAATTCATAATTATCTTTCTATATATTTTAATACTTTAGGAAAAAATGCTCGCATTTTAGGAATCAAGCCCTCAAAAACGAGAAAGATTAAAGGATTTATTTTTTCAACTGCAAAGTAAAATTTATTGGTCAAGGAAATATCCATGTAGCAATGACGAAAATAAAAAAAGGATATTAGAAAATCCACTTTCTTCTATGTCCAACAAATGAAGCGTATACTCTTGAAAAATTTTCAGAATAGCTATTGATTGACTATTAAAAAATAGTTTTAAGCAACAGTGTTTATTTGAATTTTTTTTTGATTCTGTTATTAACAAATAAATAAAAAGTTTCATTCAAGTCGTTTTCGGCAATGTATATAAAATTGTTTTGATCCTACTTTGACAAAATTGCAATTATTTAAGGTTTCAAGGTTTAGTTTTTAAAAATCCATTTATTGTTTATAAAATAATTAATAATAAATAATCATAAAATAATTAACAATATTTAACTAATTTTGTTATGTTCAATTTCAACTTTCTTAAAAAATATTGTTATCTGTGCATAATATGGTGCTGTTCATTATATAATTAGTCATATAAACAAATCTTAAAAACATTACTGAAAACAACTTAAATGTAGGTAACTATTTCTTTATTTGTTCGACACGACTTTCTATCAAATTTGAAATGCCAACCACCTTATAGCAGGTAATAAGAGTAAAAGAGGGGGAATTTTGTCTCCAATTTTTGAAATTACCAGTATACCTATTTGCATTATCTCTCACTGCCTCTCTCTCTCTCTCTCTCTTTTAAGCTACCTGGCATCACAAATTAGGATAATTAGGTTTAAGTTTTACTTATACGAACATTTTCAAATTATACCTACCTTTCTTATCTCTCTCAATCTTAAACTATTTTCAATCTTCGTTTCTCTCTACATAACCGTCCTGCGTAACATTTTTGCGTTATAGGCCCATAGCTAGCTGATTTCTTATATAGGAAAATAAAATCCGAGTCTTGGCAAAGAATTAATTGCAGCTCTGAGCAGATAAATTTCTTTTAATTTTTGATAAAGTTTTCTAGAATTTTGTCTGTTAAAAATAAAAATGAATGAATGAAGTATTGAAAAAAAATTTTATTGTAATAAAAGTAATGTTGTTAATTTTATTATTTTTAGTGTTGGTTGAAAATTGACATTGTGCATGAAAAATGTTTGTTTTTATTTATTTCTTGTAGCTGGCTCTGGCTTATTATTTTGAATTTATTTTTAAAAAAAAATTAACCTATACCGTTTCCACCACCTGAAAGAGTAAGGAAATTGTCTCTTTTCGTCTGGTAATTGGTCACAAAAAGTGACTAGCCCAAAATCGTTACACAAAAAAACCCCCGGGAAGTCCCTAGGAACAAAGACGTGAACTAGTGAAATAGAACGCGTGGTCACTTCTGGGAAATTTCCTCAGTATATGACCGCCCAGTAGGAAGTTTAGTAAGTTTTCGAGAAATTTTAGAAAATTCCCTGAAGTTTAAGAAAATTTCTGAAAGTTTAAGAAAATTAAGGGAAATTTAAGGTTTTTAGACAAATTAACGGGTTTAACTGTCTGTAGCGGCACCAAGGGCTACTGAAGACGATGTCTTCTTCGGAAATTTTTAAGATTAGGCCAAATTTCGGATTTCTTGGGGCATTGAGGCAGAAAAGTGACCGGTTCTGGGTATTATTTATTTTTGGGAAATATTATTTATAAAGGGACTAAAACAAGATCAGTAAAGAGCTCTCAGATTCACTCCTGTTGATTTTTTTTAGAAAACTGACAAATGAATCCATATAGCAGGGGTAACGGGGAAAGCTGAAGAGAAGAAGAGAGGGGGGACGGTGACACAGGGGATACGTGATCACCAACATTGGACGACCAGAATGATGTCGAAGCAGAAGATTGTGGAACCGTTCTGCAAAATTATCCCTTTAAGAACTATTGGTTGCAAAGTCGCAAGGAAGACCAGTTTAGGGCCGCGACTAAAGAGTATCGATTAAACGTGACGGGAACCGAGGAAGTATTACGCGGTTGGTAAGGGCAATATGTGATCCAAAGGGGTGGGGACATGTCAGCTCCATAGGACCCTGAGGATGAGACGCCGGGAGACCAAGCGACGAACCCCAACCTCTTCAATGTTCGAAGGTCCACTTTTCGTGAAACCGGAAACATGAGTAGTAGTGAGGATAGCTCACGATCTCCAACTGAGGAGTGAGAGTTGCCATCTCTTACACAGACTGCAACAGTAGCCGGAGGCAAGAAAAGGACGATAAGCTTTGCACCACCACAGCTAGGAAATAAATTTAGCTATGACAATGTCAATACGCGGTCACGAGAGGCGCATCAGGGGCGAGAGTTATTGTTAATTTTTTTAAGTCTACAGCATTTTTTGTTCATTCAAAGTAGATTTACGATACACGTAAGTTTTAATATATTAAACTCAGAACTAACGATTGTACAAGACTCTAAAGCTACACTGAGAAAATTCTATCTGTAATGATTACAAAACGAACCTGTACTTCTCGGACGAAATGACCATTTCTGTTATATTTACTTATTAACCTTATTGTTTTTAAGAATATATCTGCTAATTTTACAAAATGTTTTATAATCTATCATAAGCTGTACTATACTTCGCATCAAATTTTTGTTCTGAGATTATTACAATGTAAGCAAAAAAAATTAATGTTAAGATACAGTGGTCTGTCATAAAAAGGAACTAAACTATTACAAAACTCATTAATATAAAGCTGTAAGGTTACTATTAGCACAGAGTGCAGTATAGGAAAGATAATTTTACAGAACTGCTTTGTAACGCTTCACGTACGTAACATTAAGGAAGGTAATATTCCAAACTAACTGTCATGTGCGTTGATAGCTGCGGTCGTTAAGCGGTAGTTTTAAGTTTGTGATAGGGTCGTGACGCGCGAGTTTGAAACTTTCACCATGCGAATTTGTTTTCAAATAGTTAAAAAAAATATATTTGTAAGCAACAGGGTGTATCTGTAAACAAATGTAGGTTACGTGTGAGTTGAATACATGAATTAACTGAAGGAGAATAATTTTTCAAATGTGAACAGGTTAAATTACAAAACAGTTCTGTAACTTATCACAGTAAGTTTATATCTTTTTCCAAGTTAAAACATAAGTTTTTCTGAGACTCTTTAATACTCGTTAAATATATTTTTTTCTGTAATTTCAACACTACGTACGTTAATTTCTTTGTTTCTGTAACATTAAATAGTATGAAACAATCTCGTTTTTTTTATAAGATCATTTTATTTACTATTTACTGAAGGTGGCCTTTCGTCCGAGCAGTACCATAGCAGTTCTGTAATCGTTACAGATATAATTTTCTCAGTGTATACATATGTTATCAGCAGGGGGTCCCGCGGTCTAAACCTTTTATGAGCCATGCTATACTTTTTTTAAGTGCAATCATTGCACAGTGGAGCTGAATCGTGAAAACATGCCGAAAACATCAAAATATTCTTCGATTTATATACAACTTGGTAATCACATGTTTCTGAGGTCGGTAATTACGAATTTGAAGTAAGTTTTCAAAAATTCAAAATGGCGGATCCAATATGTGACTGTCCATGACAAAACGTGCCTTATCTCCAAAAAATAAATTTTTATTTTTTAATGCCGATTAACAGATTTTTATTTGCTCTTTCATTTCCAAAAATAAAAAATTATAGTTTTAAAGAAATGTTGGTCTTATTAAGTAAGAAGCGTAGGAACGTTACATTGGTTTCAATACATTGCTGCAACTTTAAACGCTCAGCCTGTACAGTTGACGTTTGGGAACTAAGGCACGTTTTCTCATGGACAGTAACATATTTCAAATTAATTTTTTAAATAGTTAACAGATTTTCATAAATGTTAGCTATAAGGAGTTTTTGAGGTCGTCAAATACAAATCCGAAGTCAGTTTACAAAAAATCAAAATGGCGGATTTAATATGTCAAATTAATTTTTTAAATAGTTAACAGATTTTAATGAAAGTTAGTTATAGGGGTTTTGAAGGTTGCTGATTACAAATCCGAAGTCAGTTTACAAAAAATCAAAATGTCGGACGCAATATGTCGAATCAATTTTTTTAAAAGTTAACAAATTTTCAACAAAGCTAGTTATAAGGGGTTTTTGAGGTCCCTGATTTTAATTAAATCTAATAACGTTTTAAAAATTTGGACCTCATTTTGGTTCCGCAATCATCATATTTGAATTTATTGATGGAGCCTTGCAATATAAAACACTGAAAAAACTTAAAACAAGTTAAATTCCTAATGAGCCCTAATAATACAAACCCCTGAGTACTAAGGTTCATCTGATTCCAATCAATAGAACATTTTTTTCAGCAATATTTGATGCGCCATTTTGATTTTTTTAAATTTCCACCTCAAATTTGCATTCAGCGAACCCAAAGACCCCCGAGTAACAAGTTTCAGATAAATCTAATTTCTTCTTGATAATTTGGCCGCTATTTTGGATCCGCGATTTTTAATTTTTATATTTTCACATCCGATTCGAGTCGTGTTATGAGTCTTTTACGTCGGGATTGGTTCTAAGGGATACTTTTGCATTATTTTTATATTGGAGTAGTAGAGAATAGTTTTCAGGTCTGATTTTTGTAACATAAAATAAAGTATACATTACAAAGCTGATTTGTCATTACAAAGGTCTGATTTTGGTAACATAAAATAAAGTATACATTACAAAGCTGCTTGACAAAGCGGCTCTCAGACAACATGCCACCGATGCTAGATGGCACAGCTCATAGCTGTAAGATGACTCCGCTCGCAGGACGCTTGGCAGTACTACTGGAGTGCTTAGCTTAAAGGAGGCGCTGTAGAACACCTTCCCCTGTTGGAAGTTGGACAGCGCTACTAATGGGCACCTTGACTCTGTAGGATGACTCAGCTTTCCGAAATATCGCTTTTGTCACTATTAATGCCACTAAATTCTCTATCGGATTTAGGACCGGTGGATACGGTGGATAAGAAAGCAAATTTAATCACACACGTCGTTCGAACCACTGCATTGTCACACCGGCTGTATGTACTGGACTATTATCTTGCAAAGAGTTAACTTCTTCATACTCGTTTGGTAGAAAAATCCTATTTAAATAGAAGAGAAAATCATTTTCTAGTAAATTCACATAATCATGCGAGTTTAATCTTCCTTCTAGATTTCTAAGTATTCCTACTCCATAAATATAGCAACAGCCCCAAAAATTGCAAGACATTCTTGCACTATGATGTATGGGAACAACAAAATTCTCATCAAGTCTACTATCGTTTAATCTCCACACTCACTGCCAACCATCAGCAGAACTCTTAAAGCATTTTTCGTCTACACAAATTGTATTTGCCTAAAATTCGATAGACGTTTCTGTCCATACTCCTGTGCGTATATCATTTGTCGTTCTTTATTTTCATCTATTAGTGCAAAGTTCTTGACTGGAAAACAGCTTTTTAAATCCATTTCATGAAGGCGGTTTCTTACAATACTGACACAAATGTCTCCATCCACTAAATTTTCAAAGCTTGCTGTTGTTGAGAACAGGCTTCGAATAAAATATTCATTAAAAGTTTCGTCTTGTTTTAAATTTGTTATACGGGGTCGATAGTTAAATTTTCTATGATCTTCAAAAGCATTAAGCCCTCCACGTTGATATTTATTAGCCCATAACCTGACAGTATTTCTCGAGCATCCCATCGCATTTTATATGTCTTCTGTACTTCTTCCGTTTAAATGCATTCCAATAATGACGCTACGTTCTCATTCTATAAACACATTTAAAAGAACATTTAAATGAAAAAGGGATTATTAAAAAGAATATAAAAGAGTAAAATAGAAAAAAGAAGATAAAGCGAGAAGAGATAGGACTGAACCAAAAAAAGACTGCAGAGCTGAGAATTAGGACAGATGGTAACATTAACGTTTCCAAGAAGTTTTACAGTATCCCACGTGGGGAAATTTTAGGGAAATTTTAGACGGTCTAATCAGCTGCTGATTGTCCAGCGCCCTGTTCTTTAAATCTGAACCAGTGAAATTTCACTGGAAATCAGTTAAAAATAACTGAATTCTTAGTCATTTTTTAACTGATTGGCCAATTTAATGCATGGGCGCTTTTTGTATTTTTTTACTTTTCCGCCTGCTTTGCAGCCTGTCGGCGCATTCGGGCCTGTCTTCTCTTGTTTTGAACAAGCTCGAAATTTCTGCCATTTTTGCTGTCAGCAGTGCCTGATGGACCGGCAATGCTTACGTAGCGTGCGACCACCTCTGCCATCGTCTTTGTCGACTTTTGATTCAGAGGTTCCTTCTGTGGCTCAGCATCTTTTGCGGTTTGCACGGAAGATTCCAAGCTCTTTTCCTTTTTGGGGGTTTTCCTGGAGGCGGTCCTGGAGCTGGCCGTTTTTTAGGGGTTGCCTGGGCGCCTCTTTACTTGTCAGTTGCTCTGATTGCTGCGTGTTTGGTTTTGTAATCCGCAAGTTTTTACGAATTAATCGGAACATGCTTTCCAGTCCAGTCAGTTCATCATGCACGTCCCCGCTAATGTTCCTTTGTCTGGAACAAGCGCCGCGCATAATGGCCAAGACACACTGCACAATCTTCAGCTGAAATTCGATATCTTCGGAAAGATATTTGTTTTCATCCATCTTGGATGACTTTATGGCTTCTTCAATAAACAACTTCACATCTGTGCCGAGGAACCTCGAAGTGTCATACTATCTAAGTTTAAGGTGCCGGATCTCCCCATAAGGGTATGCCAACACCGCGTGTCCCTGCACGCCTAGGAGTCGAGTTACGCTCGACTAACGCGATTTGAGATTTTTCCCAAATCTACCGATTTCTACAGGTTGGTAAGACCTGTGAGCCCTCGGTTCCCATCACCAACAAGTACGCTACATCGACACCGGCAGCGCACACGTTACGGGGGGCCGGGACCTTTCTAATCCCTAACGGCTCTGCAGGCCGCTGCCCGAGTTGAGCCGCAACTCACACGTCGTAATTGTAGAAGATCATGGCCCCGATCGCGCTATGCCAAGCACGCAAAGGGACAGTCACTTCACACAACCACTAACCCAAGCGTATGGGCTATTAACCACTGCCACCAAGAAACCAAACCCAGCGACCGGGACGGGAGGAGGCAAGGCAGTGCCCATCCCCCTCCCGCGGGCCCCCGGTCTCCCTTGGTACCGTTTATATTCTGGTACCCTTGCTAGGAACCTCGAAGTGTCAAGAGATACACCTTTTAAGGTGGCATTCTCCTTTACTTCTATGGCTGGTACTTTCCCAGCTTTTGATGCAGACGTAGTGTCGTCCGCAAACCCATTAGTTTCCACACCCGTAGGTGCCGTCGATTCTGATCTAATAGGACCGAGTTCTACCTCCATAACTAAATCGTCGAGAAATTGTCTAACCTTTTTTTCCATAGCAATAAGTTTACCAGCGTCTGGTGCGTAAAGTGGCAGGCCGTCATGATTGGGAGCGGGTGCACCCTCGGATACTGCGATCCTACCCCAGATCCCTGAGGCCCAATCAACTGCTTAGCCGTTCCCGGAATACACGAAGGGGCTGGCTCCTGACACCCTACCGCAGATCCACCTCGGCAGAGCTACGCTCAAATCAGACTCGTACCTGCCAACCTGTCGTTGGTCAGATCGGACAGTCAACCTGTCCATCGTTCGACAATCCTAGATCGAGACAACTTCACACCAACTTAGAAAAACCAAGAAGGCAGGAGTGTCCTATTCCTTACAGAACCCATGTCGTCCACAGCTGACCAGGATGATTAGCACCCATTTGGAATCCGAATTAGCATCATCGGCACAGGATAGCCAGTGCACAGGATTGAAGAACGGCGGCTAACCAAATTAACGGGGTTCCGTTCATTCCCCTGTACCCAAACTCGCCAGACATCGGGAGGCGATGAGTTCTGCGAAGAACCGAATCAAATTTTTTTTTATTAATAAAGAATATTTTCCGATTTCCTATCAATTTGAATATTTTGTTTTGGAGCTTAAGTTTTACAAGAACAATGTGCTTTTCCCCCATTTATTCGGCAAGGGGTTTTACCCTAAGTACAAAGGTCTTACCTCCAATCAAACTTAATGAATTTTACTCAAATAAAGAGTTTTACGCCGTTCTTCGCTTTTACGTGCACGCACGCGTTTCTTTTGTCGCAGGTTAATTCTTGCGATGTTTTATTTAATCTTTGAGTTCACTTATTACATAAATGTCTTTTGTTCACATGCTTTGATTTCTTTTATTTCGCATTTATTGTAAATCCGGTAAAATTATTAATAATTTCCGATTTTTTGAAATAGATAAATTCTTGTCACCCTTTTGTGTTTTGACGCTTCAGATATATACATTTTATTATCGAATCATTTTTATGCAGGGGTGACTTGCACCCACGTGAAAATTAAAATCAAAAAATTAAAAACTTATTTTTGTCAACAAATATCCCGTTTTAGGATGATTCACTGGGGGTCATTTTTATGCAGAGGGTGACTTGCATTCACATGAAAATTAAAATCAAAAAATTGAAAACTTATTTTTGTCAATCGGGGGAAAGGCCAGCGGGAGCATTTCTATGTGGGGACAGGTAATGCTGGACGCTATATTTGCTGACAAAATAGGTTTTTAATTTTTTGATTTTAATTTTCACGTGGGTGCAAGTCACCCCTGCATAAAAATGACCCCTAGCGGATCATCCTAAGACGGGATATTCGTTGACAAAAATAAGTTTTCAATTTTTTGATTTTAATTTTCACGTGGGTGCAAGTAGCCCCCCCACACACAAATGACCCCCGCTGGGTCCTCCTGAGACGATATATTTGTTACAAACATTTTTAAAGAAAATAAACCAGAAATGAAAGATAATAACTAAATAAACGTATTCGCGAAAATGATTGAAAATCGTCAATATTTAACTTCTTAAAAAACAATGAAAACTTCAAAAAATTAAATTTAATTAAAAATTAAAATTATAAATTAAAAATTAAATTTATATTCGTGATCACGGTAGCCTAAAATATAAGAATACTATGTTTACACACATAAAAAATCACAACAGATATTATTTATCGAGAAATAGTTATGACGCCATTTTGAATAATTTTTTTTATTTTTCGATTTTGGCGTCATACCGCCGAAGTCGTTAATTTTTTAATGTTTTGAAATTCTATTAACCCCAAAATAGTGACGATTTCATAATACAAACAATGATCATAATAATCACAAAGGCAAACTGACATTTCACAAAAAATTTGAAAATCGAACTTGCGTTTTCGTTTTCGGTTTCGTTTTCAAAATTACGTGATAGGGCCCCTGATTTTTGTTTTTTTTTAATCAACCTAATATATATATATCTAACTTATCGGACACGCTTTCTGCTGTGGCATATATTGCTGACTTTTCAAATTAAAGGCTCAAAAACGGAAAAAAATAGAATAAGTCAGAATAAAAAAATAAAAATTTGAACGTTCCAAATTTCAACTACCCCCCCTCCCCCTTGTTACAAATGGTTACATTTTTCAACCCCCCCTCTCCCCAACAGTGGAATGTTCTTTATAGATGACCCTAAACGAGGAATACTTTGAGTTACATGAACGACTAGATTTAAAACGATCCTAAAAGAAATCATGCAAAAAATAAAAGTCGCTTCCGATCAGATCGTCATTCGTCTGGACTAAAAGGGTTAGCAAACCATGCTGCCCAGTTGGAAACAGTTTGTAGTTGATCAGATGCAGGAATAGATGTCACTTCATCATGCACGCCCGTTGGCACCTCGCTTTCGTCTAGCCACTCAGCGTCTTCCCCACCGGTTGCTAGATAAATTGTACGGTACAGGAATTCTGTGCCACCAGCAAACCTATAGCACCTGCAAACCACTTTGTTTACTGTAGCCGATTGAACGCGTACTGCTAACCTTCAAGTTCACTGTGATCGCCAGTATCTTGTTTGTTTTGTTCCGAGTACGT
The DNA here is from genome assembly GCA_037103525.1 of Ganaspis brasiliensis. Lineage (NCBI taxonomy): Eukaryota > Metazoa > Arthropoda > Insecta > Hymenoptera > Figitidae > Ganaspis > Ganaspis brasiliensis. The sequence continues at coordinate 1,942,220 of JAZKLR010000219.1, forward strand.
TAACAAAGAAATATGCTAAGGATTATTTTCTCAGTGTAAGACGCAAACAAATTTTTTGTTAAAATTGAATATACCTTGCAAATTCTGCGCCCTGGCTTAACATCACCCTGAACTGTAGAACAAGCGAAATCATATGGTAGGAACTTATATACAGTAGAAAATGGCACCTGAACAACAATGGGCTGGAAAAATGTCAAGAAATGGGCACCTTGTACGTTTTCCAACGCTTTTAATCCATGCAATCGTCCTGTCCCTACCGGAATCAGTGGTATTAGTGGTGTATTAGTTAAGATCCTCTTAATACCTTCTTAACACTATTCTAAAATTGTGTTTAAATGACTTAAAATCAGTTTTAAGGACTTTTCAAAAAAACATTTTCAGTCACTTTTTTCAAAATTTTGATTCTTTAAAAAAATTTCGAAGTCCAAATCGAAAAATTTTTGTTTTGGAAAGAAATGTTTCAAAAACAAAAATTTGTTGATTTGGACTTTGAAATTTTTTGAGTGAATAAAAATTTTGAAAAAAGTGATCCCAAATGTTTTTTTCAAAAGTTCTCAAAACTGATTTTAAGTTATTTGAACACAACTTTAAAATGGTATTAAGAGGGTATTAACTAATAACCCACTAATACCACAGATTCTGGTAGGGGTGTCCGGATCGTGGACAAACTGTACAAATGGTGGGAGGAAGTCATTTTTGAGGATCATTTTTAGATCACTATGTGGTTCTCCGCAGCCCTCAATAATGGATTATTGTCTTAGCGACAGGTGGGTAATATATGAGGGAGACAAGAACAGACAATGTTTGTTATTGTTGCCGTCCTTTTCTCTCTTATTGGCCTTATTGCGCGTTTTGACGCTTGGCGCAGAATCAGCTTCCATGTAGATAGGGAATAAAGGCGCGGTAATCATCGGCTTCGCGGACGACGCGTAGATCGTATGCTCTGCCGAGACTGCAGAATCTCTTGGAATCTTGGTGAACGAATGTCTGCGACTGGCAAAGAGCCTGCTGGATGACAGAAGTCTTCAAATGGCTCTAAACAAAACAGAAGCGCTTATGGTCACAAACAGACGTAAGTACGAACTTCCCCGGATCAAAGTAGACGGATTCCAGGTCAAGTGGAGCACACATATAAAGTACCTAGGCGTGGAACATGACTAGTTTCTAAATTTTAAGCACCATATCGCTGTGGCATCTGACAAGGCTGCAGCGCCAGTGTGGGCTCCCTCCCTGCGAGCAGACAGAAGCAAGAACATCTTGAACAATATACTGTCTGCGCAAACGATTATTACCAAGCGTATAATCTCTGCCTACAAGACAGTACCTGCGAGTGCTGCTTAGGTCCTTGCCAGCGTCCCGCCGGCAGACCTTTTGGCGCAAGAAAGGGAGGAAATTTTCCTCTTTTTTAAAGATAGAATGTCCACCCGTTATACGGATGACAATAGACCCAGCAAGGACCAAATCCGAGGAAATGCAAGAAGGAGACTCGTCGAAAAATGGCAAGCAAGATGGAGCGGGGAGGAGAAAGATCGATTGACACATCGGCTGATACCGACACTCGCCACATGGATAGATAGAAGGCATGGAGTAGTTTCGTACTACCTAACTCAAGCGCTTACAGGTCACGGGTGTTTTAACTGGTAGATGGAGCGCTTTAAAAATATTGACAGCTCGGAGTTATGTTTGCTAGTGTAAACTGCAAAGTTACACCGGAGAACATGATCCTGCTTAAGACTCGTTCTGCTGAGGATTGGCGGATCATCGAGACCTTCATACACTATGTTATAAGGGTCAAAGATCTCGATGGTCGTCAAAGAAAGTAGGTCCCGTTAGATGAGGGAGAAAATCGCGTAAGCGATGGATTCGGGATATAAGATCACCCCTGACGGCGATACGCCGCGCCACTGAATGCGTGCTTTACCTGGGGGTGATATTAAGGTGCCAAATAGGGGGGTGTTTTTAGCGGGTCGGCAGAACATCGCCACCCCCGTATAACCCTGTAGTACGGGCTACAGGGTACCTAAAGTCAGGATTTCACATCCTACGCAAAAAAGATTGGAATATTGCTTTATAACCTGCAAAAGATATTACGATTCTCTAACGTTTCTAGTGTACCACACTATATCCACATGATCAGGTATCGATTCTTTGGCGTTCGAATGCTCGTAACGCGCAGTTACAGGGAAGGAGTCTCCAAAGATCTGCCAAAGCCTTACCAGCAGCTTGAAAGTTTTTAAGCTCAAGTTCAAAGTCAAAGGTTTTCCCTCTTGTGTTCAGATGTGTTCCGTAAGTATCGTGCGGCAGAAAAACTCACGTAAGCTGTTTGCTTAATGGAGCCATCCTGCGTTCAACCCGATTGAAGGGACTGCGCCCTGGAGCATTTGTGGCCACAAAAATGGCATTCAAATTCAGGGTTCGGAAATGCTGAATAGCAAATGCGATGTTTTTAAAAAACCTGTAAAAAAAGAATAAATTGCGCACATTTTCTCGATGGCATCTTTGTATGAATTTGAAAATTCTACGTTAAAATTTACCGTGGATTTTCATCTGGACCCCCATCTACAGTAACAATTATCAATGGCTTTACATCGCCCTTGTCAGTTCTTAAAATTTCTGAAAAGCTAGACTCGTTCAGCAGAGTGTGAAAATCATCGACATGAGTCGACGCAGTAGACTGACTGTGTTTTCCACTTCGAACTGCGATGAATATGTTTGTTTAATTCCATTTTTCGCAGACTGTTTGTACAATGTGCGCATTTACTGCTGAGTAATAGATGGAAAGTTTATTTCATTTAGGTCTTCTGTTTCCAAACAGTTTATCTTATTAAGAATTTACTGTATTTATATTTTAAAAAAGTTGATCATTAAACTTTTCTAAAAGAAACAATCTTTAAAATTTGCTTTTTAACAATTGCAAAATTTATTGAGTGGCCGTAACAGTGTAAAGTCTAAGCACTTTTATAATTTGGATTTATAGTTTACGTCTGATACGTATAAATACGATGCGATTCAAGAAAATAAATCTTTTACTTACCTGAGTAAAAAATCGAAATAATCTTGTCTGTTTTGTTTTCATTTCGGCTTTCAACTCTTAAATCTTTTAATCAATAGCTGCGTTAAATGCTTGACCTCTAAATTTTTCTTTAAGACTGTTTAGTAAAGAAACATTTAATTGTGAATTGTCAAGAAAAATAAATTGCACATTTTCTTAACAATTAATTAACTTTTATTATGTCCGTTGTGAAGTTACATCAAGCGTTGAAGTACATGAATTTTGTAAACCGACAGTGGTCGAACTGTTTAAGATGTTATTCGAGCAAAGGCAAATTTGTATCTGACCAGGTAGGGAAAAATAAAGGATCCTAGAGTGCCCAAGGTGCGAAATAGAAGAGTAATTTTGACAAAAAGATAGTACGTATTTTACACAAAATGGTTTAAACGGTTAGTAGGCATTTACAATTTTCCCAGGTAGGGATTACAAATACAAATTTCAGTCTCAAGGTTAATGGTACACCTTAATTTGTGTTAAATGAGTTTAAGACTCCACTTAAAGAGGATTATAACAATAAATAAGTATAAAGGGAAACTTAGTTTATTGAAACGAAATTACTTTAAGAACCGAAAGCGACCTACCTAAACTATAAACTTACAAAATGTGCAGATTATGAGTTTGAAATTGTTAGGATTAGTTTTACAATTCATTTTTAATTTGGCATTAAGAAACATAAATGATATTTTAAGTTAAATTTAATTTTTGCCTTGAGTTTTTAACCTGGAACGAAACAAAGACTCTTCCAATATATGTTGCAGTCGTCCTAAATGCGTTGTTTTGATTTTTTAGACGCATAACGCTTTGAAAACGCTTCATACAAATCTTTGTATGTAGTTATCGTATGACTTAGTACACAAATATCCGTCGCGTTGAGAAAAAACATCAGCTGTGCTGTGCACTTTTAGTTAACAGATAAGAGCGCCATGGGCAAGGTTCGGAAGTTGCACGTAAAGGCTACAATGAAGGCACAATGAATATAGCGAAAGAGATAAAAAAATATATACTGCGATTCATATATGCTGTCCTTTTGGTTTGTTCGAACAATAGTGTACCTCAGTTAAACTACGTTGGGTTTTTGACGCCTTTTACGTACGTATCCCAGGCAGAAATTTCCGTGGTATGTCGAACCTGATAACAGAGGACTTTAAGCCCTAAGCAGAATGAAACTTTAATCTTGAAATCGCATATCGTAAGAATGAGAGGAACCAGGACAGAGATATATGTCTGTGCTACTTCCTCTCATTCTTACGATTTAAGATTTTTCATTGTGCTTGGGGCTTTACACAGGGCGGGTCGGGTCCATTACGGGCTGGTAACGATGTTGACTTGGGCTTAGTACTGACTTGGTCAGTACTAAAAAATAGTACTGAATCAGTACAATACAAGTTGTTTGTCAGTACTGGTTCTACTAGGATTTTCCCAGTTGACCCAGTACTGACAAACAATTGGTATTGCACTGATTCAGTACTATTTTTTAGTACTGACCAAGTCAGTACTAAGCCCAAGTTAACATCGTTGCCAGCCCATAATGGGCCCGTACGGGCGCCGCTGGAAGTCTGTTCCGACATCAGCACTCAATCAGTAATATGCCGGTGGTGCATTTCTACCTGGGATATTACGTCCTGAATTTCATACACAATGCATTTTCTGTTAGTGGGGGGGTAAATGACATACATATATGGACCAACTCGCGAAAAATGGAACCACGGAAAAAAATTTACTTTTAAATTCCATGGGTTCTTGATTATTTGCAGGCTATATACATCTGAAAGTATTGAATGAAATAAATGTCAACGCGAAATAAGTTATCTCTTCAAAAACTTACGCTTGTTTATTGAATAAATGTTACTTTTTACGTACTATCCGTTATTTTCGGATATAATTAGGTTAACTGAAAGTAACTAAATTAAATACTTGAAAGAAAAAAGTTTTTATAACATTTGTAATGCAAAAGAATTCTACCTCTTTTTTTAATGTAACGTAACAATCCAAAATCCCAAAAAGTTTGTTGACTCAAAATCTATCACGTCAACTAAATACAATGACTTAATTTTTTTCGAACATTTTTATGTTATTTTCTAAATAAAATATAAAATCAGCAACATATTTAACTGTTTTTGTTTTCAGAGCCAAAATCAATTTGTAATGTAACAGTCTTTTTTCACCCGTAATACAACAACCAGAAACAATTATCTTGATCTGTGAATAAAAACCATACATTCCTATATGTATTTTGATGCACTGAATTTGAAATTGACATAAATTGTTTGAACGTTAAAAATATACATTCATTAGGGCATGTGATGGATTATGACGTCACTAGTATAGGCAAACTTTGTCTGTAACTTTTCTCTTAAAATATTGAATATTTTGTCACGAAACTTGGTTCATTTACTTAAAACGTCTTTAGGAAGGTTTCTCTGACTCGAATTTGCCCGAATCTTCTCCCAAAATTTGTTTTGCAATATTTTAGAAAAATTTCATTTTTTTCAAAACTAATTTTGGGTCAGAAAGACCTTCATAATAATATTTTAGGTAATTCTATCAAGCTTCGTGACAAAATGTTCAATATTTTGGCAAAAAAAAACGGGAAAATTTTGCCTAAACCAGTGACGTCATATTCCATCATATCCACTTAATACATTATATTTAAAAAAAGCGACGCGAAAATAGCGCAAATTGTACAAAAACTAGAAAATGTCACCCATGTTAGATCAAACTTTATATTATTGATTAAAATTAATAAAATCCAGTATTTGTGGAATTTTAGGGTCGGTGATAACGAATTTATTCATGATTTTTTAAAATTTTTAAATGGCAAATGCAAAATGGCAGACAAAAATGTTAAATTATTGATTAAATTTATGAAACTTAATATAGATTATTATTTTTGATGTTAGGTTCTAACTCAGACCAATCTGGCCAATTATGATTTTGAATTAATGTTCGTTATGTAAAATAAAGCAATGGAAGCCATTTTCGTCTAAACATTTTTATTTCTAAAAAATTAAAAAAAAATTTTTTTAGTGTTATTGACATTTTTTTTATTACTTGCATTCAGAAGCTACGAAATTATTTACTACACGTTAAAAGTAGTCCACTAGAAGAACAGGCTTTTTCAACAGTCTAGGACAGCTCTAAAGCTTACTTCCAAAACTATGTAACGTAACAGTCCGTAATAAAACATTCATAACTCTTAAAGGGGCAACCCTAGTTGTAACTTTCAAAAAATCGATTTTTTTCCCCATTTTTTCAAAGTTTAGGTCCTTGAAAATACGTCCACGAAGTTTTAAGTCGGTTTTTCAAAAATTGAATGAGATATACAGCCACGAAGGGCGGCACGCATCAGGCTATTCAGAGACCGGCTGAAGTAAGTTGAAACTTTAAACTCATTTTTCTCAAAACAGTGTATTCAAGATCGGTGACCAAAATTTCTCAAAAACTACCGAACCGATTTTGCCCAAATTTTGTGGGCTTCTTTTAGACATGAAAATCTAGTACTTAATCGAAGGATTTTTTTTAATGAAAAACTCTCTTTTTTACAGCTAAAAAACCATCGTTTTTTTTTGTGGAAATCAAAAATTTGAGTTTGAGCAACTGTCATTTTGTCAAAAATGAATTTTTCTTTTATTCCTTCGATTAAGTACTAGATTATCTTTTACTTTAACTAAATTCGTTTCAATTTTGTGCTTCAGACGAACCAACTCTTTATAATATTGGTCACCGCAAACCATATTTTCTACGCAGACCTTCACGGGATCACGCACCACTCCTCCATTTTTAAATGTTTTTTAAATTTTTTTGCGAGAATTTGTAGTTTAAATTGTCTATGTTTAGAAAATAAATTGTTTTATTGAAGAATGCTAGTGGTTTTTTTAAAATTAATTCATGAAAATGGTCGATTCTTTCACGCTACAACTAGGGTTGCCCCCTTAAATAACAAAACATACGGAAATGTTTATATTAGTTACGCGAAACTTCCCAATTCTGATAGATTCTGTCCTTTTTCTATCTCATTTATATGTCTATTGTGTGTTGCGTTTTGTAACTAGACCATGAGTGCAAAAGAGATGTAGATATACTTTTCTTTTTTTTCTCACTTATTCACTTGCGTTAAAACACAACGCAAAACGGTGCAATGGGACTGCCTTGACAGGATCCTAAGAGGGTTCTACTATAGGATTTATTTAAAACTATACGCTAAAAATATACGACACGATTTACGTTTTGGCTAAAAGTGACGTCTAGAGGTGCTTATATGTGTATAAGGATTTATTCCCTGTCTGTGCTCCATGCCATTGACTCACGTCGCTCCCGGACGATTGCGTCTTCGCGCTTCTTCCATTTTTGTCTGTTCTAGGACTTTCAGGAAACAAGCGCATTTTCTGGAGCCTGCTATATGAAATGTAGTGTCTGCTTTGCTGTTCTGTAGCCTGCACAGGAAACAAAACGCCTTGTTAGTGCACTGTGCAAGAGTGTGTCCAGACTTTCAGGAGGAATGTTCCCTCTTTTGTCGGCCTGGCACCGACCTTCGTCGTCTGGCAAGAGCCAGGATCTACTTCTTCTCTGAGTTTGACCAGCACAGAAGCATATGTCTGTCCTTAGCCTGATTCCGCTTCCTGATCTTTGGAAGGATTTCAGGACCAGGCTCCTCGCCACCTTGGTCTGGAAGCGTTCCCTAACTTTTCGCCTATACTGCCGTCCTTCCTCCGTATCTTGTAGACATTTATAAAACTTTTTGTCTGCCTTATCGACTTCCGCGTGCTTTTCTATTAGTAACAGTAACCAGACGCAGACCTTCAATTTCTTCAAGCCAGTTTGGATGTCGGCCGCGACGCAAACAACTGTGCCCATCTACCGTCAAAAGCGATCGATTGGTCCCTACTGAACCCGGTTCTCACGGGTCGTATAGGGGAAAGTCGGATAGCCCCGGACACCTAAGCCTTTTGGTTAACAAATTTGTATAATTTTTTTGAAATATTAATTAAATCATCTTATGACAAAGACCTGACCTCTGTCCATCTTTGAAATAAATTCGATCATAAAATAAACACATTAATTGAGAGAAAAATGAGATCATATATGAGTAGTAAAATGTAAGCCTCCAAAAACTTGTCGGGTGTCACCGGACAGAGAAAATAAAAGTGCTTATTTAAATTGTTTAATTTGATAAAGTGCGAATAAATTGTGTCTTAAATAATGACCGTAAATTATTTTTTAGAAATAAATTAAAACATCTACTTAATAGGAACAGAAAGTCCAAATATAATAGAATTTTTATATGACGTTTAACACGATACACGTTTGTTAAATTGTCTAGACAATTTAAGGTTAAATTTAGAAATTACTTATTTTCAGAAAGAAGAAATGAAAAAATGAATTAATATATTAAAAAACGTAAGCTCAAGTGAATTATACACAGTTTGTAATTTGTGTCAATTATAAAAATGCAGTATTATACGTGAAATAGCTAGTGTCTGGGGCTACCCGCTGTCCGGGGCTATCCGACTTTCCCCTAAACTCGGTTTAACCCAAAAGTTCTGGCATTTCTGATTTTTGTGTGCAAAAGAGTTCTTTTTAAGGTAGTAGTATTATAATACTTTGTAAGTAGTCAAAGATGACTTTAAAAAACAATTTTTTTCTTTTGTTATGGTAAAAATGGATCAAAGGTTTTTTAAAATCCATTAACAATAACTCGAGTCATGCTGTCCGACAGTTTAAAACACATGGTTTTGAAAAAAACGCATTCAAAATTTCTTGTGTAATGAACCTAAGTCCATATGTATAACTTTTATATGTGCATAACTGTTTTACTTATTCGAATTTTAATCTGCAATTTAAAAATTACATTCTTGAGGTAATATAGACCACAAAAATAAAATAAAAAAAGTGGAATTTTTTATAGTTGCAAAGTATAATACAACCTTAATATACGCGCCAAATTTTGAAAATTAAATTACATTTCTTCATTAAATGCATATAATCTGAGGTTATCCTTTGTTTACTTACTTTCAAATATATTGTAGAATAGTTACAATATATTAAAAAAGCTTTTTTTATGAATATTTTTAATTATTTGACAATTGTTTAAACAAATTAATTTGGTTAAACAATTAATTTTTTCTAAATAAACCATACAAATGACTTTTTTATGTTTATATTTTTATGTTTCTTATGTTTTTTATGTTCAAACAAATTATTTAGTTTAAACAATTAATTTTTTCTAAAAAACCATACAAATGCCTTTTTAATGTTTTTTTGGAATGTTTTTGTTAAAATTTTCTATTCCAAATTTTGAAATAAATTTTTGAAATAAATGTTTTTTGAAGAAAATACATTAAACAATTTTGTTATTGTAATTACAGGTGGGGACGGTGGGACGGGAGTAGGGTTAATTCGTGCAAAGAAGGTACATTTTTGTTAATTTTTCATGACGAAACAGTTAAAATCAATTTATTGAAACTTTTTGGACATTAAAGTATAACATTTCTAGACTGTTGTCACAAATTGTTATTAAAAACTATTTCTAAATATGGCACTTACAGAAGTTATTTCGACACGTCTGAAAAAAAATTGGATTTGGGAAGACTTTGAGGGGAAAACGCAATCTTCCCGAAAAAAATCGGCTAATTTGTTATTCTAAAATAAAAAATATTAATAAATTTAAAAAAAGGCTTCGTCATTACCTTGTAAATTATGTCCAGAAGTAGTGTTCAAAATATCAAAAGGATCGGTGCAGTAGTTTTGAAGATATGAGGGCACTACTTTGAAAATGTGAGTTTTAGGAAAAACGCTTTAAGGTATTAAGGATTGTCAATGGCGAGATGCGCGGTAAGGGGATTGTTTCCTAATCCCTGTGTATTAGCTCCATTATTACACAGGGTTTCAACTTAAAGAAAGTAAAATATGTATTTCTCAAACTTGCTGAAAATATTAATATATAATATTTATCGATTGATTTATTTGAAAAAGTTGGAAAAATACATAATGCATATTTTATTTTTATTTAAATGTTACAAATTTTGCTAAATAAGCTTCCTGCAAAAATTAGTAGAAATTATGTTGGCAATATCCACTTTAGATTTGTTGTGCGCAGACGTAGTGTTTATGTAATCCTAACCTCAAATTTTATGTATTTCTTGAAATCAAAGAGTATTGAAGTTTTGAAATATAAAAGTAACTTTAATATTATAAAGGTAAAGATGTACAACTTGTTTTATTAACAAAAACAATTAACATTTTTTAGAGTAGAAGAAAAATTTATGGCTTTTGTATTACTACATTTGAATTAAGTGTAATGTTACCGCGCAAGTGCTAGTTTCAAGGTCATCATTCATTTTCGGTGAAAAACAACTTTGATAATTATTTATTCAGTAAATCCATGGTCAGTTTTTTCTGAACTTTTTTAATTAAAATTTGATGACATTTTCTTCCTAATATCTAAATTTCAGAATTTTAGCTCATTTCCATCACCTTTTTTTTCAAAGATTTAGGTGAGTTTCCATAAGAACCTGTGTTAAATTGCACATTTATTTTAATTTTTTAAACAAAAACTACGTGGTGAAAAATTTTGAAAAAAATCAAAGTTTCCTGAATTGATTTGAGGAACAATATGTCAAAATTTCAGACTTCTAGCTCATTTCCTTCAATTGCCGGTGACAATCCTTAATATTGAGGACCAGATTTAAAAAAATTGTACTTAAAGTTTAACATTATTTTTAAACATTTAAACGCAGTTTAAAAGATTTGCCAATAACATTTCTCATGGCTCAGAAATCGCTCTTTCAAATAGTTTATCGGAAAATATTGCAAATTTAAAAATAAACAAATTACAGATGATTTTTTTTTTAAACATGAATTTTAAAGCTTTGACCAACGAACGCTCAAATATTCATAAGTTCGTCAATTTTTCTTCGATTGACTTGTAATGTTAACACAATATTCTAAAGGTTTATTTAAAAAAATAAAAAAAATGCAAAAAAAAATTAAAACCCTTCCACTCCTTCCCCTTAAATAAATTACAGATATAAAAATAATTTTTTTTATTGAATTTGACATAAATGTAATAGTAAATAAGTAATATGTGTTTCAACAATTTCAACATTTTTAAATAAAAATTTTAACAAAAACATTACAAAAAAACATAAATAAATCATTTGTTTGATTTTTTAGAAAAAATTAATTGCTTAAGAAATTAATTTGTTTAAACTTATTACTTTGTTTAAACATAAAAAACATAAGAAACATAAAAATATATACAGTACCGTCGGGAATTGTCAGTCCACCTATTTTTTAAGGTTTAAAAAACGTCTTTAAACGTACAAAGTATAATTATTAAAATTTTTCTGTGTTTATTTCCTTAAAGTAGATAAATTTTTGAGGAAAATAAGGCCTGAGTAAAGTGATTTAGTCAATTTTTCATTAAAATATGTTAAAAAATGTGGAATTTTTAATGTTTTACAAAAATTGAAATTACTCTTGAAATAATAAAGGTTTTTTAAAGTTCCTATGCTTGTTTTAAAGGGAATTTACTGGAGACTAACATTGTTGTTCAAGCGTTAATGTGCAATTTTTTTTCTAGCATATGCAAGGCTCGGAAGTTGAACCAAAAAATTTATAAAATTTTAAAGACATTATTTTGACACAAAAATAATTTTTAAAATTCCAATATATATATTATATTGATTCCTTCCGAAAGTTATTGACAATTATGACCTTGGTATATTTTATATAGCTGTATTTGATATCAAGCCATAAACAATAATTTTTTTATATTTTTTGGTCCAACTTCCGAGCTTTGCATATGCTAGGAAAAAAATTGCACATTAATGCTTAAACAACAATGTTATTCTCCAGTAAATTCCCTTTAAAACAAGCATAGGAACTTTAAAAAACCTTTATTATTTCAAAAGTAATTTTAATTTTTGTAAAACATTAAAAATTCCACATTTTTAACATATTTCAATGAAAAATTGACTAAATCACTTCACTCAGGCCTTATTTTCCTCAAATTTTATCCACTTTAAGGAAAAAAACACAGAAAAATTTTAATATTTGTACCTTATACGTTTAAAGATGTTTTTCAAACCTTAAAAAATGGGTGGACTGACAATTTCCGACGGTACTGTACATAAAAAAGTCATTTGTATGATTTTTTAGGAAAAAATAATTGTTTAAACAAATTAATTTGTTTAAACAATTGTTAAATCTTTGAAAATTCTACATAAGAAATAAGTACTGAAGGTAAGCGTTAAAAGTTAACGATAAAGCGTTAAAAGTTAACAAAAATGGATACTTTTATACCGGGTTACTTAGTTAGAGAAAAAGGTATGCGTTAAACTTTAAGGAAAAAGGAAGCTCTCAGCTCAGTATACAAATTTCTTTAAAACTTAAATTTTATTTCTTAATAAAAACAATAGACCACCTGCAGGGTGTCATCAGCTTTTGAGAAACCCTTGTGTAATGAGGGTTAATGGCTTTAGGAAAAGAGATAAAATTTTCGAGTTTAATGAAAAGATAGAAATTAAATTAAATTCTGAAATTTTACCTCATTATTCAAATATTCTCAAATTTAAATTTTTCTTTCAAAATACGAACAACAAACTAAATAAGCCCATCGTTTTTCGAGCCAACCCTTGCATAATGAAGGTTATAATTAGTTTTGGAAAAGAGAAAAAATTTTGGAGCTTTAACGAAATAGTATATTATGCACCGAGACGCAAAACGCACGTTTCTCGTCCGAGCTATGTTTGCAGTACGAGGCGAAGCCGAGTACTGTAAAAAAGCAAGGACGAGTATTGCGTTTTAAGTCGAGATCCACACGATGTTTTATGTAAGTGGGGTACGTTTTTCTCGGTTTTTTGGCGAGTTTTTAAAACTCAAAGCAGACCATACGTTAGGCAGTAGCTTTGCAGACCATGGACGGCAAAACTACTGTCTGACGTATGGTTTGATTTGGGTCCCAAAAGAGCGCCAAGAAAATATCCCTGCAAAATAACAGCTCGCTGGTCACAAAAGAAAATCAAAAAGAAGATTTCAGGACTGCGCCAGCGAATCTCTGCACGCGCAAGCGCAGTAAAACTCCGGCAAGTTTGCAACCCAAAGTAGCAGGAAAAACAAATTTGTATAGGGACAAAAAGAAAAGTAAACTGTGTTGTTTTTACTTTTTAATAAAAAATACACAATAATAGTGAAAAAAGTGTCCGTGCAAAAGTTAAAAAAATAAAAATAAAGTGATGCAATGAAATTTTAGTAATATTATTGCAAGTGTTGTGCGAAAATAATAAACTGCCTGTTAAGTGAGGTTATATCAGTTTGTTTACAAATTGTCATTAGAAACATAATAGAGAAAAATTAAATAAAAAAGTGATTTAATAAATAAAACAAACAAAAATCAAAAACAAAAAGCATAGGAAATGTCTGAAACATGATATTAAATGTTAGTATTATTTTCTAGATCAAACTAAGTGTGTATTAATAGGCCAATTTTATCTTATTATTTTCAATGAAACTCAGAGTTTTACACATAAAAAATTAATAAAGTAAGCGTTAATTTAAAAAATTAAATATGTAATTCTAAACATTATTTCTTAATGTTAAATTCTAATCCAATGTTTTTTATTACAGGAAAAAAATAAAAGAGAAAAATTGAAAAAGCAACAACATACTGAAATCTGATAAAATAAATAAAATAATAAAAAAACAGGAAAAATAAGAGAAAAACATCCAGCATTAAACAATAATAAAGTAATATATTTCCAATTTACAATTATCTTAATAAATGTCTAATTTTCTTCCTTATTTTTAGCTTTGAAGAAAATAAAAAAAGGTTGCCAACACCAGAAAAAGAATTCTACAAAAACTAAATGTTAAAGTTATTTTCAAAACACGTAAATATGTTATTAGTAATAAACTAATAATACAATTAATAAACAAATCAACTTAATTAAACAAAAGACAAAAATAAAATATCCTCAATATTTTTTACAGAATACAATTCAGACAACTAAAGAAAACAAGAAACAACTAAAAAGGATGCAGCAAAAACGAAAACAAAACAAACAAATAAAAAACAACAATTAAATATGCGACACAGTTTATAAGAGCAAACACACAAAAACCAGTCAAAAGAAGAAAATCGAAAATAAATCAAGAGATCTCTTCACTACAACACTACAAAAAAACAAACAGAGTAAATATCAACTTATTTCAGAAATTTCGAAACCAAAAATAAGTTTCTTCAGGATCCGGTAAAAATTTGACAGATTTTTAAACATTTAGTGTGAAAAATACTTGTAAATTGACATTTTTTCAGTTTTCAAAAAACTGAATCGATAGGGTCCCTCTAATTTCTTAAATAATATGAAAGTTGACTTTGTTATCAAATATTTAAGAAATTTAGATATTATACAAAGTATCTCAATAAAGACCGGCAAATTTTTTAACAATTTTTATAAATTTCGCGTAAAAAATACTTGTAAATTGGCATTTTTTCAATTTTCGAAAACCTGAATCGTTAAGGTCAGTCTAATTTCATAAATAATTTGAAAGTTGACTCTGTTATCAAATATTTAAGAAATTTAGATATTAAACAAAGTTTCTCAATCGAAACCGCCGAATATTTTAACAATTTTTATAGATTTATTGTAAAAAACACTTGTAAATTGTCATTTTTTCAATTTTCGAAAAACTGAATCGTTAGGGTCCCTCTAATTTCTTAAACAATTTGAAAGTTGACTTTGTTATCAAATATTTAAGAAATTTAGATATTAAACAAAGTATCTTAATTGAAACCGCCGAATATTTTATCAATTTTTATAGATTTATCGTAAAAAATACTTGTAAATAGGCATTTTTTCAGTTTTCGAGAAGTTGAACCGTTAGGGTTGGTCTATTTTGTTAAGTAATTAATAACTTACTTAAGTATTATTAAATGCTTAAGAAATTTAGATCCCCACTAATAAGTTTATATCCGAGTCGACCTACTTTGAAATCGCTTTACTACAATCGTCAATCAGTTGTTTGTGTGTTTGTTTTGTTTAAAATATTGTTAATATTTTTTAATTATAACGATTGAACACATTTAGACGCATGGAAGAATATTGTATGCATTGATGCTATTTAAAATAAATTGTTTGTTGAATTTGCTATTTTCGTGTTTTTTTTTTGCATTAAGCATAACATTCCCGTTGTATTTGCTTATTTTAATGCTTAATGGAAAAAAAGTTACAAATTATTGTTAAATTTTTTTTTTTTATTTCGTTTCGAAAATATTTAAAAAAAAAAAACTTTTTTGTTTTCTTAATTTACTTAAGAACTTTCCTAATTCTTTTCTTTAGCGTAAGAAATGAATATGGCCTTAAAAATCTTCTTTTCAAAAAGACTTTTAAAAACAAATGTAATTTTTTATTGGTCACCAAATATTGCTTTGGTAAAATGAATTAATTTTCAGCTAATAAAACACATACAGTGTGATTATGCAAGTGCTACATCTTAACGGTTCCTTTTGTTTTTAGTTTTGCTTTTAATTCCTACCACCTATTTTTGGTATTTTTTCTACGACTTGCATTCAAAAGTTGTATGTTTTGTTATGGGATCCAGATCTCATCGGGATCCAGAAAGCGTAAGTTCACTTAATTGTTGCCTTAGTCTTCTCTTCCTTTTCTGTAAATCATTTTTTTGGGAAATTTCTTTACTGTTTAGCAATAAAATTTTTGTATTTTTAAAATCACTTTACTATTTTTTATAACTATTTTTGGTACATTATTAATTGCTTTACGCAGAAATAGTTTTAAATTTCCATATTACATTTATTTTCTTTTTGTACAAAATTATAGTATCTCTATGCATTTACGCGTTTTTGGGTCTGATAATTAAGGTGAGTTTATACTTTGAAAATATGAACTGCTGCATTCTTAAAGTTATTTTACAATTTTTAAAAAAAAAGTAATCGAGATATTTTTATTATTAAATGGTCTTAAAAGAAAAGTTAATATTTCAATAGCTATTTCTATAAAAAGTATAATGAAATATTATTTTCAAATAGTAAACCTGTCCGTAAGTTCATTTAAAATTTTTTTAAGGATATGAAGTATTTATAAAATCATCAATGCTATTTTGAAGTTTATATAAATTATTCTCTTTCAAAATTCATGATGTTCATAAATGACAATTTTTTTCTAGTGTAACTATACAAAAAAAATTTCATTAAAATATTGAATAGTGTCAAAAATAAAAATTCCAGTATGTTTGAAATATTTATTCCAGAAAAAATTACATTTTTGAAAAATAAACGTCTTCTTTAATTTTTATTATTTTCAAACGCCAAGTTTTTCTGCGCTTTCCAAAATATTTTTGATTAATATCAATCTATTGTGAGGATATTAAAGAATTCTTATTTTTCAAAAATAAAAATTTTCTTTTATCTTTTGATAATATGTATATATTCATTATTGATCCAAAACAAAAGAAGAAAAATTATTGGCACCCCTAACAATGAGTTTAATTATATCGATCTCTCATCATGAATATTCAACTCTGTCCAATATTTACATTAATTTTGATTGCCAATCTTCTTTTACGTGTTTTTAATTATTTTTAACAATGAATTGTATGGATTTTAAAAAGTATATTTTTTTCAATGAAAATATAACCAGTCCATCCCATTAATAAATTCCTAATTGCGGTTACATTTGCAGTTTAAAAGACCGGGACATGCAAGACTGGATGAAGAGATGAGGATTAGAATCTGTGCTGCTGTGGAATTGATTCTCACACCACCAGCAGGAAGATTGCGATTGACCTTGGAATTTCTCAACCTTCGGTATTGAAAGTACTAAAAGAAAATGGGTACCACTCGTATAAAATCAAAAGTGGTCAAATTTTGAACGAAACGGATTTCCCGAAAAGGCTGCAAATGTGCGAGCAATTTATTCTCCGCTTTGATAAGGATCCAACATTCAAAAGAAGAATCTTGTGGTGCGACGAGTGTACATTTTTTTTGGATGGTAAGAGGAATGTGCAGCACCTACGCACGTGGTCTCGAGAGAACCCACGTGAGATAGTAGCAACACATTCCTAGTACCAACAGAAATTAAATGTATGGGTTGGTCTAATCGACGATAAAGTCTTTCTTCATTGAAGGTAATCTGACGGCTGAGAAATACCAAGAAATGCTCGTCAATGATATTGGTCCAGCATTAAATGAACTTTTCCCAGACGAAAACCAAGTAAATACTTTAAAATACTTTTAACTACATCTAATATTCAATACTCCAAAAATACTGTTTTAAACATTAAATAAAATACTTTCAGATAATCTACTTTCAACAAGATGGTGCGGGACCACATACTGCAATTGCAGTACGTGAGTTACTGAACGTAATGTTTGATTTTCATTGGATTGGGAAGTTTAGCCCTGCACTGTAATGGTCTCCACGATCTCCAGACATTACACCTTTGGACTTCTTTTTCTGGCCATATCTTAAGGATAAGCTTTATCGTTTTGAACGTATTGAAAATCTTGAGGATCTCAGAGCGAAAATTCTACAAATCAGTAGAGAAAATCCACCTCAGATGATACGCAAAGTCACACATCACGGGGTGGAGAGAAGAATGAGAGCGTGCATACAGGCAGAGGGAAAACTCTTCGAGCACTTACTTCGCTAACCCTAATCAGTACTTTTCTGCACCACCATATCCAAGATCATATATAAAAAAAGCAATCGGCTCTATTCAGGGCCAAAAAACAATGTAACGAAAGAATTTTATATTCACAATTAAAATAAAACAAAATAGCCATTAATATATTAATCAAATGTTCAAATGTTCAAATATGTAAATATTTGCAACTACAACCTACATAATTCGATTCCTTACCACATAACACTTTTCACTTTAACTTACGTTCATGGTCCTCAAGAATTTGTTTAAAAGTATAAAAAAAAACAACACATATCATTGGCATATCTGTAAGTAATAACAATTAAAGACCAACCATCTAAAACAATTCAACTCCAGACAAAGTCAGCTGGAGAATGTTTTTTTATATGTTAGCCGTAAACTAGAATACTGTTATCGAAAAAGCAGACGTAGTGACAACTGTTGATCAAAACCAATCTACACTTAAAACTCGCCATACTAACAGATTTCTATTTAATCCAAAGTTTATGAATATTAATAAACTGCAAGATGATTTTAACCTTAATTCTAGCCTGAAACATAATTGTCGAAAAAGTAGAAGTTGTGACCACTGATGACCTTACCCAATCTACCGTTAAAACGCACCCTAAAATGAGATTTCCATGCACTCTAGATTTTTGGCTTTTTTATGAGCTGCAACATTTTTTTACGGTTCGTACTTCCCAAAAACATGTTTGTCATAAAAGGTAAAGGGAAGACCATAAATGTCCAGCCATAATCTAACCTTAAAACTAACCATAGTATAAGATTTCTATCTCCTCTAAAGTTTCAAAATATAAAGGATCTTCAAACTTTTTGTTCAAGTTAGTTCTTGCCAGGGACATCTTTGTCGCAATAGCAGAAGTAATAACCACTATTAACCGATCACGATCAACCCGTTCCCTCCACTACCCACACGTCAGTTTTGAAAAGATTTACTACCACTATGATTTTTTAGCATCTACGTCAGAACTATAACATGTCTGTGGGTTATCTCTTAGTGATAACCACTAATAACCTACTACAAGTAACTTATTCTATTCAACCAAGAAATTTATATTTAAGTTTTTTAAGTATAAAAAGATATATTTGCAAAAAAAAGATATTTTGTATAAGTTAGAAACAAATATCATTTAAAAGCTAATAACTATCGTTACGCAAAGGTTTTTATATAGAATATTGCTACAAAATTTTAAAAATATTTTATATATTTTCAAGAGATTATTAATTTCTTACATTTTTGACAACCGGTAGTTCGTTGAAATTAAACAACTAAATTCATTCTACGGTAAGGACTATCAATGAGTGATCTATATTTCCTAAATATTTAGAAAACTAGACAAATTCTTAAATATTTGAGAAAATCGACGGACACTATCGATTCAGTTATTTAATAACTGAAAAAATGACAATTTACAAGTATTTTCACGATAAATCTATAAAAATTGTTAAAATATTTAGCGGTATCTATTAAAATACTTTGTTTAATATCTAAATTTCTTAATTCTTTGATAAAAAAATCAACTTTTAAATTATCTAAGGAATTAGACAGACCCTAACGATTCGGTTTTTCGAAAGTTGAAAAAATGACAATTTACAAGTATTTTTTACAATAAATCTATAAAAATTGTTCAAATATTCGGCGGTTTGGGTTGAGAAACTTTGTTTAATATCTAAATTTCTTAAATATTTGATAACAAAGTTAACTTTCAAATTATTTAAGAAATTGGAGAGACCCTAACGATTTGGTTTTTCGAAAATTGAAAAAATGACAATTTACAAGTATTTTCACGATAAATCTATAAAAAATGTTAAAATATTTAGCGGTATCTATTAAAATACTTTGATTAATATCTAAATTTCTTAATTCTTTGATAACAAAATCAACTTTTAAATTATCTAAGAAATTAGACAGACCCTAACGATTCGGTTTTTCGAAAGTTGAAAAAATGACAATTTACAAGTATTTTTTACAATAAATCTATAAAAATTGTTCAAATATTCGGCGGTTTGGGTTGAGAAACTTTGTTTAATATCTAAATTTCTTAAATATTTGATAACAAAGTTAACTTTCAAATTATTTAAGAAATTGGAGAGACCCTAACGATTCGGTTTTTCCAAAACTGAAAAAATGACAATTTACAAGTATTTTCACGATAAATCTATAAAAAATGTTAAAATATTTAGCGGTATCTATTAAAATACTTTGATTAATATCTGAATTTCTTAATTCTTTGATAACAAAATCAACTTTTAAATTATCTAAGGAATTAGACAGACCCTAACGATTCGGTTTTTCGAAAGTTGAAAAAATGACAATTTACAAGTATTTTTTACGATAAATCTATAAAAATTGTTAAGATATTCGCTGGTTTCGATTGAGATACTTTGTTTAAAATCTAAATTTCTTAAATATTTGATAACAAAGTCAACTTTCAAATTATTTAAGAAATTAGAGGGACCCTATCGATTCAGTTTTTTGAAAACTGAAAAAAAGTCAATTTACAAGTATTTTTCACGCTAAATCTATAAAAATTGTTAAAATATTCGCCTGTTTCGATTGATATACTTTGTTTAAGATCTAAATTTCTTAAATATTTGATAACAAAGTTAACTTTTAAATTATTTAAGAAATTAGAGGTACCCTATCGATTCAGTTTTTTGAAAACTGAAAAAATGTCAATTTACAAGTATTTTTCACGCTAAATCTATAAAAATTGTTAAAATATTCGCCGTTTTCGATTGAGATACTTTGTTTAAGATCTAAATTTCTTATATATTTTATAACAAAGTCAACTTTTAAATTATTTCGGAAATTAGAGGGACCCTATCGATTCAGTTTTTTGAAAACTGAAAAAATGTCAATTTACAAGTATTTTTCACGCTAAATCTATAAAAATTGTTAAAATATTCGCCGGTTTCGATTGAGATACTTTGTTTAAGATCTAAATTTCTTAAATATTTTATAACAAAGTCAACTTTTAAATTATTTCGGAAATTAGAGGGACCCTATCGATTCAGTTTTTTGAAAACTGAAAAAATGTCATTTTACAAGTATTTTTCACGCTAAATGTTTAAAAATCTCTCAAATTTTTACCGAATCCTGAAGTAACTTATTTTTTATTTCGAAATTTCCCGGAATTTTTAGCTTCGAACAATTGCCGACTACAAGTACGCCCTTCACATTCTGTGAAACAGAAACCTACTTGATCGACGCGTTTGAAAAATTCCAAGATACGGTATTTCAACACCGAAAGTCTCTATAAGTATTTAAAACTGAAAAACTGTGAAAAAATATGAACCTCGACTGCGCTGGGGATCGAGCCCAGGTCTTTCAATTGCCGGTCGAATGCTCTGACATTGAGCTACACAGGGTCATTGGTCATACTTCTTCACAGCCTTCTTGAATTTATCACTCTTTTGAGTCATCATATTGGTTCAAGAAGGCTGTGAAGAAGTATGACCAATGACCCTGTGTAGCTCAATGTCAGAGCATTCGACCGGCAATTGAAAGACCTGGGCTGGATCCCCAGCACAGTTAAGGTTCATATTTTTTCACAGTTTTTCAGTTTTAAATAACTTATTTTTTGTTTTGAAATTTTTGAAATAAGTTGATATTTACCCTGTTGTTTTTTTTATTGTTTTAGTGAAGAGATCTCTGGATTTATTTTCGATTTTTTTTTCTGACTGTTTTTTGTGTGTTTGCTCTTATAAACTGTGTCGCATATTTAATTGTTGTTATTTTATTTGTTTGTTTTGTTTTCGTTTTTGCTGCATCCTTTTTAGTTGTTTCTTGTTTTCTTTAGTTGTCTGAATTGTATTCTGTAAAAAATATTGAGGATATTTTATTTTTGTCTTTTGTTTAATTAAGTTGATTTGTTTATTAATTGTATTATTAGTTTATTACTAATAACATATTTACGTGTTTTGAAAATAATTTAAACATTTAGTTTTTGTAGAATTCTTTCTCTGGTGTCGGCAACCTTTTAATATTTTCTTAAAAAGCTTAAAATAAGGAAGAAAATTAGACATTTATTAAGATAATTGTAAATTGGAAATATCTTACTTTATTATTGTTTAATGCTGGATGTTGTTCTCTTATTTTTCCTGTTTTTTTATTATTTTATTTATTTTATCAGATTTCGGTATGTTGTTGCTTTTTGAATTTTTCTCTTTTATTTTTTTCCTGTAAAAAAAAACATTGGATTAGAATTTAACATTAAGAAATATTGTTCAGTCAATAATGTTTAGAATTAGGGGAGAGTAGTCAGAGCTGGACAGTGGTCAGAGTTGAATCATCGCATTTATTTTGTTTTATTACAGTAGATCCATATGTCGTTGTGTGTTAATACTTGTTAGCAATGCCAGCAAACTTTTTACATGGATTGCAGTGAAGTGTGCGAACTATATAGACGTATTAAGCGAGTCCGTGTTATACGCCCAACAAAAAACGTTTTTGTAGTTTCAAAATTTGATAATTAAATGTAGAAGAAATATGCCAAAGACAAATTAAGTTGACTAAAATTGTTCATTAAGGTGTTATACGAAAATGTGGAACGTAATTTGGTGTTTGTATAAAGCGTTCATGGTGTGTGTGTGTGATATGAAGCTAAACGACGCTTGAGTCAAGGTTGGTGCATCCAAAATTTTGCAATTCTGAAGCATTTTTGCAATCAAAATGAATTTGTTAACTTAAAAAGGTGTCAAAAACTTCATTTCTATTGGAAAGAAAGAAAATTCAAATTTTTGGTAATACTTTTTCACTTTCAGATCAATTTCGCTATACAAAAGGAAATATGATTTATTTCAATTTCATGTTTCCTTTTGTCATTTCCAAATGTATTTGAGTGCCATTCTATCATGCGAAGGTAAAGATATTGTCATTTTCAATCATTTATCTTCATATTTCATTGATTTTCTACAGTGACCCAACTCTGACTACCATGTTCAACTTTGACTACCTTTTTTTTCAATTGCCTATAACTTTGAAACTTTTGGTCCAAATTTTTTGCAATGTTCAGCAAAAACATTGCATTTTAGTAGAACTTTTTAACAATATAAGAGACATCGCAAAATTCTGCCTACAGAAGAAGTTATATAGAAAAGTCAAAACTATATCCAACTCTGACTACTCTCCCCTACATATTTAATTTTTTAAATTAATGCTTACTTTATTAATTTTTTATGTGTAAAACTCTGAGTTTCATTGAAAATAATAGGATAAAATTGGCCTATTAATACACACTAAGTTTGATCTACAAAATAATACTCACATTTAATATGATGTTTCAGACGTTTCCTATGCTTTTTGTTTTTGATTTTTGTTTGTTTTATTTATTAAATCACTTTTTTATTTAATTTTTCTCTATTATGTTTCTAATGACAATTTGTAAACAAACTGCCATAACCTCACTTAACAGGCATATTATTACTTTCGCACAACCCTGGCAATAATATTACTAAAATTTCATTGCATCACTTTATTTTTATTTTTTTAACTTTTGCACGGACACTTTTTTCACTATTATTATGTATTTTTTATTAAAAAGTAAATACAACACAGTTTTGATTTTCTTTTGTGACCAGCGGGCTGCTATTTTGCAGGGATATTGTTGTTTTAATGCAAAAACCTACTGACCGGGGTGATGGTTTTCTTACTGTATAATGTGGAAGTGCATCATGCTTATTATTGTGTATTTTTTATTAAGTGTTTATAACAGAAATGAATTTAATGTAAAAGTGTATAGTATTAATATGCTTATTGTTTATTAAGAGTTTGTGTTAAATAATTTTTAATACGTTGAACGGAAACAAAAAACAAAAAAATTGATAGCTGTTTAATAAATAAATTAATTGTGAATGTTTATTAAATAATAAAGTGATTATAATGTTTCTAAACAGTCGTTACAGTGTAAAAGAAGTGTTAATACAGACGCGGATCCAGCGGGGGGCGATGGGGGCGATCGCTCCCCAGCTAAAAAAACTTGTACAGGATCTTGAACCTGTACTTGTGTCAGTTCTTGTTCACGATCAGAAGTGGAAACTTGTACAAGATCGTCCAAGGTCGTGTATAAGTTCTGTCCAAGAAATTGAAACATAGTTCTTGCATATGTTCTTGCACAAGGTCTCCTACAAGTACACTGACTTGTACAAGAACTCGGACAAGGTCTTGTACGAGAGCTTGTGCAAGATGTTGTACTTGCTCTGTTATTTGATTAGAGAGACTGCGAGAACCAATGTATGTTTTTACGTAAGTTCTTGTGTAGCATTGAGCTACAATTTATGACGTAGTTTCTTATACAAGTTCTTCTACATTTTCTTGTACATAATCTTATGTAGCTTTTAAAAGTGAAAAATTTCCTGTAAACGAACTTGCCCAAGTTCTTGTACAAGAACTACAATGAAAAATTAACTGGTAAATTGTCTGTACAAAATCTTATACGAGTTCTTGAATAATTTCTTTCGCGAAAAAATGTATACTATTATGGAACTTGTACCAGTTCTACTTCTTGTGCGGGAACATTCATTTTTATTAAAATAAAATTGATGAACGCCTGAATTCAAGACACCGTTATCGCATTGACCACTAAAGATATTCACGAAGACTATTACAATTAAATATATTAAAAATCTTAACATCAACGAGTTTCGAACCTATCTAACCTAAATACCGAACCTAAACGCGAACGCATTAAACCCCACGGCTATCGAGGACTCGGAATATACTTCAGAAAATGTAAATGATATTTTACTTAGTAATTTCTTTGGACAAGTTCTTGTACAAGAAAATTTTTTGTTTCAGATATGTTGGTAACATGTCATTTACATTTTCTGAAGTATATTCCGAGTCCTCGATAGCCGTGGGGTTTAATGTGTTCGCGTTTAGGTTCGGTATCGAGGTTAGATAGGTTCGAAACTCGTTGAATGTCAAGATTTTTAATATTATATTTAATTGTAATAGTCTTCGTGAATATCTTTAGTGATCAATGCGATAACGGTGTCTTGAATTCAGGCGTTAATTAATTTTTTTTTAATAAAAATGAATGTTCCCGTACAAGAACTGGTACAAGTTCCATAATAGTATACATTTTTTCGCGAAAGAAATTATTCAAGAACTTGTATAAGATCTTGTACAGTCAATTTACCAGTGAATTTTTCATTGTAGTTCTTGTACAAGAACTTGGTCAAGTTCGTTTACAGGGAATTTTTCACTTTAAAAAGCTACATAAGATCATGTACAAGAAAATGTAGAAGAACTTGTATAAGAAAATACGTCATAAATTGTAGCTCAATGCTACACAAGAACTTACGTAAAAACATACATTGGTTCTCGCAGTCTTTCTAATCAAATAACAGAACAAGTACAACATCTTGCACAAGCTCTCGCACAAGACCTTGTCTGAGTCCTTGTACAAGTCAGTGTACTTGTAGGAGACCTTGTGCAAGAAGGTATACACAAGAACTATGTTTCAATTTCTTGGACAGAACTTATACACGACCTTGGACGATTTTGTACAAGTTTCCACTTCTGATCGTGCACAAGAACTAACACAAATACAGGTTCAAGATCCTGTACAAGTTTTTTCAGCTGGGCCCTCCCAAAAGCCTTAGATTACACAGCCACACAAAAAAAAAGTTCCCTGACCTGGGTAAGAGACACACATTTTTCTATGTATTTTGATGCGCGGAATCCGAATCCGTCATCAGAATTGGTCCATCAGATCAAGTTTTGACCCTAACCTCAAAATCAATATAATAACACTTTTTGTTTATTAGAATTTGAACCCGACTTAACTTTAATATATGCCTAGAGCCAATAGAAAGCTTGAATTATGACCTTTAAAACGCATTTTTAGAAATTGTTCTACAATGGTTTTTAACGAAGTTATGATGTTTTACTTAAAATCATTTTTTTCCATTACACAATAACACACCAATAATTGATGTGTTTTTAACATATGGAAAAAAAACCATATTTTAAGTAAACCATCATAACTTTGTTTTTTTCCATTACACAATAACACATCAATAATTGATGTGTTTTTAACATATGGAAAAAAACCATATTTTAAGTAAAACAATTTAAGTAGAACAATTTCTAAAAAGGCATTTGAAAGGTTATAATTCAAGCTTTCTATTGGTCCTAGGCATGTATTAAAGTTAAGTTGAGTTCAAATTCTAATGTTCAAAAAGTGTCATTTTGTTAATTTTGAGGTTAGGGTCAAAACTTGATCTGATGGACCAATTCTGATGACGGATTCGGATTCAGCGCATCAAAATACATAGAAAAATATGTGTCTCTTACCCAGGTCAAGGAATTTTATTTTTTGTGTGTGGCTGTGTTATCATATGAGAGAGAAAGAGATAGCACTATATTCTTATCTTTTTCTCTCTCATATATCGCCCCCTCCAAAAACCTCGTCTGGATCCGCCTTTGTGTTAATAATATAATTATATAAAAGAGGCGAGATAAAGATAAGGGACAATAACATGAGACAATGATAAGAGATAAAAAGATGAAACAATGATATAAAATAAACAGATGAGACAAAGAGAAAAATGAGGTAAAAATATGAGACAATGGCAGGAGACAATAAGATGAGGTAGACATGTGAAACAATGAGAGAGATCAGGTAAAGAGATGAAATAATAAGATGAGATAAATAGATATAAGATAAGCATATCAGATACAGAAACAAAAAAAACATTAAGACTTAAAAGATAAAGTTACTTTGATGACATGTAGGATAAAGAGGTGATTATGCAGTTAGATCGAGAGAAGTAAAAAATAAGATTCATTTTTTGTAATATTTTTTTTGTAAGTTGTTTTTAAAAAATGAGTTCTCAGTTAAAGAGGAGATATTTCAATTTAAATGATAAAGATTGGGATATTATTCGTAATGGGGATATGCTAAATGACAATCACGTGTATAAGTTTCAGGAATTATTGAAACTTGGATCAGGTGGTAGTTTCCAAAAACAAATTACAGGCTATTTAGAAATGTTAGATGAAGTAAAAGCAATTAATAAGAATAAATCATATACTCAAATATTGTTTAGTAGGAATCGACTTTTGGGTCGCTGGATTTGTACTTACTATGATAGAAATGATCTTTTTATTTATTATAGTCTTAATGAAGGTTGTTTAAATGAAGATCAAAGAGAATATTTATGCATGTTATATCCATTTAAACCTAATGTAGTTTTTTTAATAGTGCGACAACAACCAAATTTTGTTGATTGTGGTGTATACGCGATTGCGTTTGCTGTTTTTTTATATTTTAATATTAAACCTGAAAACGTTGTATATAATCATGCATTAATAAGAATTCATTTGTGACGCCGCGCGAGAAAAGGGACCTATCTAAAAAAAATCAATTTTCATTTTTTTATGCTAAAAGGTAGCTTTGTAGTCGATCTTTCATTTAAAAAAATCAGAAATTGTTTCTATTAATTACTTTTTGAGTTATTGACCATTAAGCGTAAGAGTTTACATTGGTCGCAATGTATTGCCGCAACTTCTAACGCAAAAAAAACCTATCGCGAAAAAAATCAATTTTAATTTTTTTATGCTAAAAGGTAGCTTCCCTAATAGCACCGACTAGGCCGGGAACGTACCCAAGGGGCTGCTGGCCCCTTGGGTACGTTCCCTTGGACCGCTCCAATATACCTGACAAATCCGTTCCGGATTTCACTAGGCTAGGAACGTTCCCGCGGAACGTTCATGGAATGTTCCGAGGAACTTTGAATACACATTCAAAAAATCGCAGAACGGGTTGCGGAAAAAGTATGCGGAAAAAGCTGAAAATTTTTTTATTAATATTATTTAATGTTTTTAATATGATTGCTTCTATAGAACAGTGGTCACTAAAATCAACTGCGCAGCTCTAGGTGCGATAGAAAACTACTGCGCAAGATATTAACATTAATTATTTTTCAATGTGTATTTAAAGTTCCTCGGAACATTCCAGGAACGTTCCGCGGAACGTTCCTAGCCTAGTGAAATCCGGAACGTATTTGTCAGGTATATTGGAACGGTCCATGTGAACGTACCCCAGGGACCGGCGGACCATTCCAGGAACGTTCCTGGCACAGTCGGTGCTATTAGGATTTTTAGTCGCTCTTTCATTTGAGAAAATTAAAAAATTTTTTCATTAATTACTTCTTGAGGTATTAAGCATGAAGCGTAAGAATTTAAATTGGTCGCAATGCCTGGCCGCAACTTCAAACGCTCGTCTTGTAAAATTAATGTTTCAGGCGATAGGTCCCTTTTCTCGCGCGGCGTCACATTTGTATATGATATCGATGTTTAAAAAAAATGTGTTATCTCCTTTTCCGATAATTTTACAAAACTGTATAAACTTAGAATTGGCAGTATGGAAGAAATAAAAAAAACAATAATTCACCTGTGAGGAATGTAAAAGATGTGACACAGAAGATAAAATTAGATTATCAAATTAATGACGACTTTACAGAAATAAAAGGAGATATTAGTAGTCCTTCATTACATACAAAAATAGGACAGTTAAAATTTGTTTTTATTCCTGACTAAGAAACTAAAAAAAGCAGTACTAAATATGAAAAAATGTATTGTCAAAGACCTCAGTTAAAATGAGAGATGGGAAAGAGAGACAAATAACAAATATGGAAAGTGTAAATAGTGACGGAGATTTAAACGTTTGCACGAAAAAACATGTGGAAAATGCGTCAAATTCAATTGAAGTAGAAAAAGAAGGTAGTAATTATAAAATATTAGAAACAATAGTAGAAAAAATATATTTTTTAGCAATAAAACAAATATAATATAGAAAATAACAATATCGCGAAAGATTAAACAGGTAAAAAAATAGAGTCATTTATGAGAATGAAAACAACATTAATATTCGTGATTTTGCTTATGCAGAAAAAAATATTAATAGCATACATGTTCCAAGTTATAACGATCATTATTATCTTGGTAAAACCTCGTCTTTTTGCAAAAGATGAAAGGCTAAATATTTTGAGAAAGAGAAATTTCAAAAGAAATTAACTTATAATGATTGTTGCAGTCATGGTGGTGTATCGTTGTCTTCAGAAAAATACCCTCATGAATTAATAAAATTCTTAGATGGATCTCATAAGAAATCTGGCTATTTCAGGAATAATATAAGACTTTAATTCATTTGCTTTTGCATCTTAAAATGCCAATGTAGTTAATTTCAAGAATAGAAGGCGGCGACCATTTTGATTTAAAATTCAAGGTCGAATTTATTATCAAATCAACAATTCCTTATTTCCTGAAATTGATAAAATGATCCATCTTTTGGTCAATTATTCCTGTTGGATCCAGAAGAAGCAATTTGCTATATATTAAACAAACATGACAAC
Source organism: Ganaspis brasiliensis (assembly GCA_037103525.1). NCBI lineage: Eukaryota > Metazoa > Arthropoda > Insecta > Hymenoptera > Figitidae > Ganaspis > Ganaspis brasiliensis. The sequence goes on from JAZKLR010000219.1 coordinate 1,971,318, forward strand.
TTAGATAAGGATATATTATTTAGTATTGACAAATTATTGAGAGATTGTAACGCATATATACCGGTACAATTTTTAAAGGTGTAATGAAGTTGCTGCTATTTTTAATATAAATACTGAAGGTTCAATACCAGAGTCTTATGTAACGATTTATAATAAATCGATTAAACAATTGCAATTGGTAAGTCATTTAGATCCGAATGTTGAACATTGGATATATCCTATAATTTATCCTCTAGGAAGCAAGGGTTATAATATCGACATGATTCGTACTAATAATGACAAACGAACCAGAAATCAAACCATGTCCAGATCTGCTTGTATAAAATATAAAATAGGAGTAAGATATGATACCTTTAATCAATTTTTATATGGTGGAATATTGTTTCAGCAACGGTTAGTTGATAATTATGTCAAAGTTGATAAAGTTAGGTTACAGTTTTGCAAAATTAATCAAACAAAATTAATAAGTGAAACTTACAAATGATCAATTCATCATTTACACAATCAAGAAATTGGAAATAATGTACATGTTATCAAGATGTTGGCATTGCCTTCAAAATTTATAGGATCACCTCGTAACATCTTAGAACAATATGAAGATGCAATGACCATTTTTGCTTTTTATGGTAGACCAGATTTATTTATTACAATGACATTTAGTTCAAAATAGAAAGAAATTGAAGACAATTTATTATCTAATCAGTCAGCTTCTGATAGATCTGACATCTTAGGAAGAGTCTTTCACTTAAAAGCAAAAAAATTAATCGAAACTTCAGTAGATGACAAACTATTTGGACAAGTAAAGTCTTATGTTTCTGTTATTGAATTTCAAAAGCGCGGTTTACCACACATTTATTTATTAGTTATATTGGAAAAAGGTTTTAAAATGTTAAGAGCAGAGATTGTTGATCGGTATATTTCAGCTGAGATTCTAGATGAACATGTTAATTCTACATTATTTAAAATTATAATGCAAAATAAGATTCATGTACCTTGTGGATAGACGCTTTAACATTTAATTGAAGTTTACTGAACCTAGTATCAATTATATTATAGTATTATATATATATAGACGTCTTAAAATATAAAATAATCAACAGTAAAATAATGTCTAAACTTACAATAACTATATTACATTTCTATTTCTTCCACATTCTAAATGGAATTAGGTATATATCATAAATTTTTATAATTATTCTTCATATTATCCATTTTATTCTTTATCTGTATTTTATTTAATTAGTTTTTAATTAATCAAAATTTGCAAATTGATATACACGATGAATTAAAGATCACATCAATTTAAATTTATTGTAATATCTTCTTATTAATAATTTTATTTTTTTATTATTACATTATGTATTTCTTTCATTTCACATAATTATACATAAATGAAACATTTTATAAGAAATAACAGAATTTGGCGTGCGCTTTAGCGCGCGCTTTTTTTCTAGTAATCATAAAAAAAGTTAATTAAACATTAATTAACACTCGCGACAAATAATAATAACTATTTCTATCGATAAAACTGTCAAATATAGATTTCACTTGGACAAAGTGCGTATAGGTACAAAAATTTCAACTGTGGGGTAATGCACCTATATTTATTTGTAATATTCCCTTTAAATAATTGATAAGATGGATACCTTCATAACTATTTATAAGACAATTAATTTTGGTGTTTAAAAAAAAGTTCATACTAGCCCGTGTTAGGCTGCCTGGTAGGGTAAGACGGGCTTTTGTTTGTATGTGATTTAGAATACTTGTGAACTTTTTAATTCAAACATTGGATTGATTTTAATAATAAAGTCTTTAATATTTTGTAATTCTCCTACTCTTATTTAAAGTTCCAAAACCAAATTGCCTCTACTGCAATTGAGAAGTATTTAAAATCGTTAACTAACAAAATTTTAAGAAACTTTAATCGATTTTTTCTCTCACAGTAAGTATTAAATGTTCGAAACTTTAAATCATAGTAGAAAAATTAAAAAATATAAATCAAATTATTTTCAAAATAATACATAAATCTTCTTAAATAAGAATTAACTGTTATAAAAGCAAATATTTTATGACAATTGTTTGAATACATGAAATATGTAGTGAAAACGTTTTTAAAAGCCCGCCATTTTGTCAGCCAATAAAATCTCTTGCACCTCAAAAGTAAGATTTTTGTTTTTATCAGCACTCGTCTAGATAGGATTACTAGCTGCGACTTACTGTCGGGCGGTACACATCCGTGGAAACCGTTTTTTTTTTTTACATTCTCCAGTTATTTTAACCAGTTAAAACGACAAAGAGAAGTGCCGGGTAAAAAAACGTGCTCAGTGAGAAAGGACGCCAATATCCAAGATGGCGGCCATGGCTCGAGCACATGGTTACGAGTCATGCTAGAATCGAATTCAGTTAGTGCGTGCTATAGTTTTTACCTTCCAAAGTGGATCATCATAGTGCTCGTCCTGTGTTGGTTATTTTCAATTTTCAACGAAACAAGTGTACGTGAAAACGTAAAATTAAAAGTTACAACGCTAGCGAAAGCTTGTGCAAAATTCAAAATGCCGAACAGAGTAAACGGAGCAATCCGCCCTACCTTAAATGTAAACCAACATCGACACAACGACAAAAGGGACAGACTCCAAATAACAAGAAATCTCAAGGACCTGGTCACAAAAAATGGAGGCTCAGAAACAATCAAACAGCTGTTAAGAGATTTAAAACCCAAAGGTTTAAACAAAGTTTCAGCGAAAGCACTATCAGCAGGCAGGACAAAAAACCCGAGCACGTCATCTACAGAAGACAAAACCAATACAAAGGGAAATGAGAAAATAATTATAACCACGGAAAAACCAACCAAATCGCAACCGAAAGACAACGCCGAAATTTTGGCGGCAACAAATGACGAGGACTTGGAAAATAGTCAATCAAACGCTAGTCTCTCAAGGGCGACTGGAAATAACAAACAAGCCAATTCAGAAGCGATAAGTCACGGAGAAATTACAATCAACAAAGAGGTCAAGCTAAACAAAATTCAAATAATCCCAGCCGGGACATTCCAACCAAACAATGACGGAAATCATAACAAGGCAACAGCGGAGAGAGAAACAACAAATTCAGAAACAGAAAAGGAAGCCGAACTCACAGCCGAAGAAACTATCGAAATGGAACTGGACTGGGAACATTTGTGCTTGACAAAAAAATATGGACTTTCCTCCCTTCATGCATACTATTCTTTGTGATTTTGCACCTGAATTACTAAATCTTATATTGGCATATTTTATTTTTAAGAACGTTTAATAATAAAAATCACAACAACAACAATAATAATGACTCATTTAATGTATTGGCTAAATATACATTTTTTAGGTAATTTATAATAATTCTTTAAATAGTTTCAGATAGGTAAATAAATAAAACCCACAAAAACATTGGAATTATGACATCGAAGTTAGGTAATTTGTATCAAAATTCTTTCAAAGAGTACAAAATTTTTCATTAAGGTATATCGATAGCTAAAGTACAGACGGACTTTAATAATGTGTGGAAAGATACTATAAACAAAAATGAGGCGGTGCAACTAGCTGAAGAATTATTAAAAGAATTAAAGCAGAAAGTTACACCCGGGAAAAATGGTTTTGATATAATCAGATATATTGTAGATATATTTCAGATCTAATGATATATGATTTGATCTATTCAGATATAATCAGATATAATCAGTTATTTAAACATATATCTGCTTATATATATTTAGATATAATCAGATCTGTTTATATCTAGGTAGATATCGCCTGATATGATGTCAGATCTAACTAGATATATTTAGATATAATCACACCTGATATTATATCTGTTTATATCTAGATAGATATCGCCTGATGTGAGGTCATATCAAACTAGATATATTTTAACATAGTCAAATCTGATATTATACCTTTCTATATCTAATTAGATATTGTCAGATATGAAGTCAGATGTAATCATTTTGTTAACAGATTTAATCATACATAATATCAGATCAAACTATATCTAATAAAAAAATAATTTATTTATAATATATATAAATATTATAGTTTGGACTTTTTCAAATTTGCATTAAATTGACATTGCCGCTTACATAATTTCATTTTATAAATAAATTATCAAATTAATTTATAATTTAAAATTGAACAATAATATACCTAAAATATACATATAGATTTATAAGATGTGTATATAAAGTAAAATATGTGTTGAAATCTAATAATTTTAAAGCACAGAAGAAAGTTTAGATATGATTAGATGTAGTTTTATTTATATTTAATCTCGCTCATACTGATTCATATACATTCTAACAAAACTATTTCTAACTACCTGTGTGGAGCAGTGGCTAGAGCTCTTGACTAGAAGTCGTGGGAGTGCGGGATCGAGTCTCGAGTCAGTTGATTTTTTTTTTATTATTATTTATTACAAATGTTTATTAATTATATCACCCAACTTCATATTTTTTAATAATATTTATAATTTTCAATAAATTTATTTATTTATTTAAAATTTTTTAATCTGGTTAGATCTAATTATATCTGGTCAGATAGAAACAAAATCGAGATATGATTATATATAATCAATTATCAATTATATCTGATTATATCTAAACCTTTTTTCCCGGGCAATGAAAAAAGCAAATAATGTCTCAGTTTTTTTACGGTATACTTCAGTTTCCTTATTATTATACATCTTTTAGAAAAATACAAACAAAACATACATTATATGCACGTTCCCGGGAAAAAAGGTTTAGATATAATCAGATATAATTGATTATATATAATCATATCTCGATTTTGTCTCTATCTGACCAGATATAATTAGATCTAACCAGATTAAAAAATTTTAAATAAATAAATAAAGTTATTGAAAATTATAAATATTATTAAAAAATATGCAGTTGGGTGATATAATTAATAAACATTTGTAATAAATAATAATAAAAAAAAAAAGCGACTGACCCAAGACTCGATCCCGCACTCCCACGACTTCTAGTCAAGAGCTCTAACCACTGCTCCACACTGGTAAATAGAAATATTTTTGATAGAATGTATATGAATCAATATGAGCGAGATTAAATATAAATAAAACTACATCTAATCATATCTAAACTTTCTTCTGTGCTTTAAAATTATTAGATTTCAACACATATTTTACTTTATATACACATCTTATATATCTATATGTATATTTTAGGTATATTATTATTCAATTTTAAATTATAAATTAATTTGATAATTTATTTATAAAATGAAATTATGTAAGCGGCAATGTCAATTTAATGCAAATTTGAAAAAGTCCAAACTATAATATTTATATATATTATAAATAAATTATTTTTTTATTAGATATAGTTTGATCTGATATTATGTATGATTAAATCTGTTAACAAAATGATTACATCTGACTTCATATCTGACAATATCTAATTAGATATAGAAAGGTATAATATCAGATTTGACTATGTTAAAATATATCTAGTTTGATATCACCTCACATCAGGCGATATCTATCAAGATATAAACAGATATAATATCAGGTGTGATTATATCTAAATATATCTAGTTATATCTGACATCATATCAGGCGATATCTACCTAGATATAAACAGATCTGATTATATCTAAATATATATAAGCAGATATATGTTTAAATAACTGATTATATCTGATTATATCTGAATAGATCAAATCATATATCATTAGATCTGAAATATATCTACAATATATCTGATTCTTTCGTTAAGTTCAGAAAAATATTAACTTACCTATTTTTAAATTAGAACCATTCTTTTTATCTGTAAATATGAAAATATTTAGACACTTTTATATTTTTATAGGTTTCAAAGCAATCGACATCTGTAAATAAAGAACTTCATTTTACTCAAACATCTTCTTCTTTTTCTCAAGCGTCTACTTCTGCGACATCAGATAACTTGGATAACATAGAAGCTACTATTAATAGTAACAATTTATCTATTTCCCTTGCAGGTAGGGTAAATAGGTGGGTAAATCCCTCAAGGAAAAAATGTCTGTTTACAATTACCGGAGCGTAGTGTTAAATGAGGCCTTCTGTATATTTTAAACAAAATATTGGTTAACTTAACCGAACGTTTGGTTAATTTAACCAAAATTCCAGTTAAAATAACCGGAAAGTACCACATAGCATCATTTAATATTTGTTTCGGTTATTTTAACCAGACATTTTTTAGTGCAATTTACGTGAGTCATTATTATTGATTTATTTAAATGCATTTATTTTACAGTATTTTTACACTCTCATCTTAAATGAGAAGGTATTGGAATTGTGCGATTTTTTTAATTCAAAATTAATATTTCAATTAAATTGTTAAATACTTCTAAAAATATTTCTGAGATTATTTTAATGAGAAATGCCATACTCTCTACAAATGGTTTTTGTCTTTAACTGACTATTAAATACTATTTTTGATTAAATTTATAAAAGTTCATAATTTCATTACAATAATCTTAAGAGAAAAAAACCAATCGCTTGTTGCATCAAATTCTCGATAGTTGGCGCACTTGGTCTATATTATATTTAAAGTTCGATCATTTTATTCATACTAATCTTTTATCAAAAACAGAGAAACCAGGGGATGTAGAAGTTGAACCCATGCAATTCAGTGACAAGGAAGTAGATAACACATCTTCTCAAAGTTACAAAACACCTGTGCAGGATGAATTAAATGAATAATTATGTGAAACGGATCCTACTATTCCCCATGATTTAAAATTGAGAAAAAGATCAGGATGACCTAGGTTGGAAGAAGATCAGCCTGCATTGTTGAAAACAATTATAGAGTTAGTGTCATTAGGAGCATCAGCAGAGGTTAAGAGACGTAGCAAAGCACTTCGAAGATGCAAAACTTTAACGAATTTGCATGAAGAATTATTGGCATTAAACTTTGAGATTTCAGGAAGCGGAACATATTTTCGAGTACTACCCAGAAATCAAAGAACTCTAGAAGGAAAGAGACATGTAAAGACTCAGACAAGTTTACACAAAGGTCATGTTGATCAAAATTTTTGCGTAGCAACAATTAGAGCGATGGAAACTGTATCATCTGTTTTGGGTCAGGATCAAGTCGTTTTTTTATCACAAGATGACAAAGCCAGAGTTCCTTTGAGTATTACTGCACCCAAGAAACAAGCACCTATTCTTATGCATTTAGAGTATCAGGTATATCTTTCAAATTGTGTATGTAGTTCTCAATACAAGGAATTATTTTAATTAATCTCTAATGTTAAACTCTACTTTTTAGATTCGTCTTCCAGATCATAACTGGGTAATGGCAGAACGTCAAAAATTAATTCCTTCTGTTTATGCACTCATGAAAATAAAAAATCATTTTAATGGGTCGTCCGGATGCTGTTTCCTGCTCAGGTCTAACGTTTATTGCTATTAGAAGCGCAAAGCATTCACCATCGACTGCATTAACTCATGCTGTTGATTTCAAAAAACTTTTAGATGTACCGAGTTTCAAAAATATTATGAAAAATGCTAAAGATGAGCTAAAACCCGTTATAATTCATTCTGTAGATGGTGGACCCGACCATTTTTATATTTACAAATGCACCAGGAAAAAGTGCGTTTAATCGTGTTGAACAGAGAATGGCACCCTAAAGTAAGGAACTATCTGGTGTAGTCCTCGATTACGAACGGTTTGGCTCTCATCTTGATAATAATATAAAGACGATTGATGTTGAATTCGAAAAGCAAAATTTTAAACACGCAGGAGATACTTTAGCTGACAATTGAAACAATATACCTATTGATGATCATGAAATAATTGCCGAATTTGTAGAACATGAAGAAAGCTTTTTCGAACCTGAGCTCCCAAATGCAGTATGGTCTTAGAATAAGAAAATAATATTCTTAAAATAAGAAAAAATTCTTTTATTAAGAATTTATTTTTGATTTAAGAATTTTTTCTTAACTTAAGAGTATTATGTTCTTATTTTAAGAATAAAAATTCACCGGAATATACTTAAATAGGAAGCTAGAACATATTCTTTATTTTAGAATTACGTCTTTTTAGACAGAAATTCTATATAAATAAATAAATAAAATAATTAAATACTGATTTTTACAGATGGTTAAATGCAGTGATGCTTCCAGTTGTAAAAAAATTCGCAGTGATTTAAAAATTAATTTTGCCAGAAAGTTTTTTGTCACCTCCATATGCACTGGATCAAACTTCTGAAGGTCTCGTAGCACCTACGCCGAATGAAAATGTAATCGACAATTTGCTTCCCTCCAACTTCAACAAACTGTAAAAATGAAACCTTCTCATGAAGGTTTCATTCAAATGCCGTACGATTTTTTCTATTCATCAGTAAAAAAAAATTTGCAAAAAAGAACTTGCAAAATATGCGGCTTGTACTTTGCTTTAAAGAAAGGAGTTAAGACTCATTCCAATCAAACATGGATTCAAAACCCTTTCGAAGAAGATATTTAGATTATATAAAGAATTAGATTTGTAAGTTTAATGTGGATTAGTTCCTCTTAATTTAAAAAAAATTTGTATTTTATAATTAAATAATATTTGATGTTATTTAACGTTTAATAAATTTCTAATTAAAATTAAAAATGTGTTAAAAATTATCTACTAATCAATCACAAAAAATTCTAATAAATAAATATTCCGTAACAAATAAGGGGCGGGGGGGGGGGGTATTTTTCAGCGTTACGGTAGCGTTACCAGGAGGAAGGGGGGTCTGAAAATATTGAAAAATAGCGTTACGTAATATATGGACAGCCCCACATTTGAATTTTATAAATAAATTATGTTAACAAATAATTAAGGTTACAATAAATTGTTAATGGGGAAAAAGACTTCGTTAGATTTTGATGAAATTGTTTGCTCGGGGGTTGTTGAGGTCGCTGATTACAAATCCGTTATCAGTTGTTCAAAAAACAGCGCATGCCTCAGTTAAAATTCCCTGGTTACTGCAACTAGGCTTTCATAATCCATTAACTTTTCATTAACGTTGCAATAAGCAACTTTTGTAGTTTATGACAATTTTCACCACTTATTATGGTTCCCACAACTAGGAATCGTTTTTTTAAGAAAACCTAGATAAAACAACTGCATTCCAGTTGTTCCTGCACATTACAGTTCCAACTTGTCCAGTCCGACAAGTTGGCGGGTAAAAACCGGAAGTTCAAATAATAATATTATCTTAACAATTTAATTAATTAAATACAAAATCAAAATATAAATGATTCTTAATATAACAAAATCTTAAATTCGACAAGAATTAAAATAAACTATTGAATTTTAAATATTTAATAAAATTAAAGAATGTTAACTCAAAATAATAGAAAGGCATAAATTGCCGAGTTTACATTAAGCTAAAACAATAGCCTGGAAATAATACAGACTGGTGAGTAAATAATTACCTTTTTAAATTAATTTAAAAATTTTGTGCGAGGTAAATTTTTACCTCGTCACAATACTTTTTTCTCTCGTATCCCTTCTTTATTATCTCTTTAAGTAGAGATCACCGATTCCCCGCTTTAGGAAATTAAGAGAGAGAACGATATATGCTTCAAGATAAAGTAATCTGCCATCACTTTTAGAACGTTATAACATCTAAATTATATTAATTTAGTTACTTTTAAAACTTGCAGTACAAAGTTAAGTTGACTTTTCACTTCATTACTTAATTTGAAATATTTTAACACTTTATTTTTAAAAGAAAATAAATATTTGGCCGATTACTGATACTGCCCGAACTTACTAGCACTTACCCTATATCACCGATATAGATGAAAAAGAACCGTGAGGAAGTACGACCATCGATCCTACGAAGCTTAATATTAGAGAAGTCAACCGGCTATTGAAAAGTCCTGGGTTCGCCCCCAGCGCGGTTGAGGTCCATATTTTTCACAGTCTTTTAATTGTTTAAAATGGACAAAAATATTTATTATATACAATTTTGTTTTTGAGAAAGTACAGTTATTACTTTTATACGTTTTTGATAAAATATCACTAAGAGACGAATATTAAACGAGCGAAATTTAAAACTTTAACGATTTTATTAAATTTAAATATTAATAGAAATTAAACATTTTTTTTCAAAATTGGCGTTGGCAAGGGTTTTAGAAATTTAGTATGCTTTAATTTAAAAAAAATTTAATTTGGTAAAAAATTAAAGGCTCTAGACATTTTTTAACAATAAATTCCAGATTCATCACACTGTGTATCGGACCACAGAAGATATAATCAATTTAAGTACTAATCGTAACTTGAATTGTGTAGCTTGCGTGTCCGCGGAGTTGGATGCTTTGACACTTAAGCCATATCAGCAGTAATAAAATTTGTGAATATTTATCTTGTAAAATTATATCCTATGCGGAGAACCATTCACAGTTAATTTCTTGTAAAAATTGCTAAGAACTAGGTTGCAATTGATTTTCTTACGATAAAATAAATTAAGAATCTATTTACTATTTAAAAATTATGTATTTCAGTAAAAAAAGTTAATTGTAATAAATGAATTGCAGAACTAATTTAATTAATTCTTTTATTACTTTTAAGGTGTCTACAATGATATTGATTTGGACCTTAATAAACACACCTTACAAATCTGTCGTGAAGAAGGTTTTGATACTGATCCTCATGATTGTAGAATATATTATCAGTGCATTAACTGGGAGAATAATAGTCCACTTATCAGTTTAAAATTTCATTGCGACGTTGGAAAAGTCTTTTCTAAAAGTCGAGGAAATATATGTGTTAATGTAAGTGAAAGTGAAAGAGCTGAATGTAATGAATTTAAAAATCTTATTAAGAGAGATTATCAAGAAACAGACAATAGTGAATGTAGACAAGAGGAATTTGTAGAAGATTTTGATGACTGTCGTGTATTTTATAGATGTATTAAAGATTATCATAATATGTATATTAAGTATAAATTTACATGTAGCATTGGAACAGTGTGGGATCAACAGATAAAAACATGTAATCACCCATGGGCAGTTGCACGCAAAAAATGTAGAGATTCATTTTCTAATGTTTACAATAATGGAAAGAATACGCAGTGGACTGATTATGCTAATCTATATAGCAGTTCTAAATATATTGAAGAGTTAAATAATCTAATTATACCTGACAAGACACTTTTTTTAGAGATACCAGAAAGAGCTTACATCCCCAGTTATCCTTCTGATTTTAAATTTTCTACATTAGATCCTTTAACAACAATATCTGATGTAAGAACAAACAATTATTATTTACCTCCAAGTTTAAGTGATTCAAATAAAATTAATAACTCCGCTGAGGGTAATTTTATTGTAACGTCTCCTGCAGAAAATTCTTCTAGTTATGAACCAAATAATAATATTGTGTGCGATATTTCCGGGTTTCATGCACATCCAACAGACTGTCGTAAGTTTTATCGATGTGTGAACAATGGAAATGGATTTAATGTTTTCCATTTTGATTGTCCAGATGGAACTATATTTGACTCTACCATTAACGTATGCAATTATCCGGAATCAGTTTATCCACCCAAAGAATGTCATAAAAAACAAAGTATTTCAACAACTGTTGAACTACCGTCTTTAAATTCAGAAACTGATTCTACTAAAACAACCACAGAGTTAAAAATTAACGGATCAATTGCAGAGACAACAGTGATATCTATGGAGACAACTGAATTAGTTGTGGAAACAACTACCCATATAAATTTAGAAAGTGAACAGGAAACTAAAACAAGACTTGTAAATAGAGAAATGACTACTACAGAGATGCCAGGTACTTTAACAACAAATAAACAAGAATTTCAAACAACAATTTTCAATAGTTTTTCGACGACTACACAGATTTCAGATACTTCAGCAACAACTGAACTGCCCACAATAGTTACAGATACATCAAATTTATTGACAAGTGAAAAAACTTCAACGACAACTTTTCCATTAACAGAAACACCGTTTACAAAAATTGTACCGATGGAGGAAAAACTACAAGAAACAACATTAAGTTCAAATACTGATACATCTACACCTGACTTAGAGTTAGTCACCGAATATAAAATGGCAAATAATACAACAATCATCCCTGGAAGCGACTTTTCTACTTGTCCAATTTCTTCAAACTTCACAGATGAACAAGTACTTCTAGTGTGCCCAACAGGATTTAAACGACATCCAAAATTTTGTAATATTTTATACCAGTGTACTACAGAAAAGGACATGCAAATTACACTATTAACACTTAGTTGTCCAGAAAATACAATTTTCGATGAAATTCAAATTCAGTGCCTACCAGAATCAAAAAGCTCCCAGCCCTGTCTAGGGTCTACAAACGTTAATAAAGTCGTCCGTCGATCAGCAGATGACAGTCTTTCAAATGTAAGTATATAATTCTTATTTTAAAAGTCTCTTTTGAAATATATACATTTAAAAATAATAATCATTGAAGTTTAATGCTGTGTCTTGTGACAAAATTGATGTTTACAAAGAAAATTGCTATAAAAAAACAAATGAGTAAATACTTTTTGTCATAGCGTTTTGACGTTTCCAATTAAGGATAAGAAAATATTTGTATTTAAAAAGTTGTATTTAAAACATTTTTATGTGAAAATGTATTTTATCTTTGAAGCATAAATATTATATAACAGGTAAATCTTTTAACTTTTTTTTTACTTATATGTAAACTAATTAATATTTCAAGAATATAAACTTAACTTTTGCGAATATTAATTTATTTTTATAATATTTTATTAAATTTTGTATTAAAGATTCGTAAGTGATAAATTTTATTTCTTAAAATGGACCTGGAAAACCCCTAAGTAACAATTTCAAAGCATATTTGATCAATTCTTATTTATGTCATTCGTCATATTGCATTCGTTAATTTAAATTTTAAAAATCTGACTTCAGATTCGTAATAAATTAGCAACCCGAAAAACCCCCATGTAACTATTTCCAAACCAATCTGATCAATTTTTATTTCTGTCATCCAACATATTCGATCTGCCATTTTGAATTTTAAGAATCTGACTTGAGATTTGTAATCAGCCACCTCAAAAACACTTGAGACTACTTCGACTGTTGATACAATTGCGTTCTCATTCCTGTGTTAAAGAGGAGAGATGCAGTATGGTACTTACAACCTCATTTATTCAAAACTAAAAAATTTTGAATTAATTGCTAAAATAGATTTAAATTACTGGGCTCAAAATCTAGTCAGATAAAAGTTTATTAAAAGAAACACAACTTTTAAACGTGCACAGTCATAAATGATAGAGATTTTTTTAAGAAGTAGATTTTACTAAGAAAGTAGTTGTTTACTTTCTTAGAGCTACCGAATAGGATCTTACAATGAACAATGCTGCCAAACGAGATTGAGAGAGTTCAGGAATACAGCTTCTTGCATGCGAACCATTAATGAATTAGTTTGTTGCTCGGAGCCAGGAATCTTCTTTAATTGGCTAACAAATGTAGCTAGCATCTCGCCCGAACAACCAAATATAAGAACAATTAATCAGACCATGTAGCCTGCATATATTCTACTCAATTCATGCAGAAGGTCTTGATACTTTGTCCGTTTCTCATCCTCCTTTTGCGTGATATTGATCTCAGCAGGTGTCAAAAACTCTATCACACAAATGATCTTACTTTTATGAACCTGGAGCACTATATTAAGCTTAGTGGCACTGATACGATGAGTGATGGAAAAAAATTCCAGTTTATCTTACACTGCTCATGTTCCACAACGGACTCCTGATCCCCTAAGGTATACGGCAAGATGGGTTCTTTATCTATACCATATTCGTGTCGAAGGTGATTGTACAACATCTACAATCCAAGCCCGTATCCGGACATTTTCCCGAATCGAATTTCCCGAATGCCTCTGTCCCGAATGACCAATTCCCTGAATACTTCCTTCCTGAATGCCATTTTCCCGAATCCATTTTCCCGAATACCATTTTCCCGAATACCATTTTCCCGAATGCCAGTTTCCAGAATTTTAAATACTTGATACACACATTGTTCTCTTTAAAAATACTTAGCTCGATTTTTGGGCTCCCACCCCTAACTTAAAACTACACCCTTATGACAGTGTTCCAACCCCAAATTTCTAAAAAATCAATAAACTTAATTTTTTTAACTGAAAATGACTCTTATTTTTGACTAAGAAAAAATGTTACTTGCTTCAAAGTAGACTCCACACACATCTTGACTTTCCGATTGTGGAATTGCAAGATATGTGTAAGTCTCCCCACCACCAAGATGATGAATGGTGTTGCCACTAATGAGCGGAATATTCTCAGATTAGCTCGTAGTTTCAGCTGTTCCTCGACTCCCTTAATCAAATGGATAACAGCACATTTATTTATTCTAAAATCCATTCCTATAGTTCTAGAGTACTCGGCTGCTACAAACACCAGAATTTTTGTGCTTCCTTACTGGATACATAGAGCTTAAGATCGTCCATGTAAAACAGATGGTTTATCTTATGGATTCTACTTCTAGGTCTGACACACATGAATCCAGAGTGTTTTTGCGGAGTACAACAGACAGAGGCAAGAGGTAGATACAGAAAAGTAAAGGACTAAGGGAGTCTTCTCGGTAGACGCTTCTTTTGAATAACATGATATTGGTCATCATATTATGTTTGTTGGATGTTATAATAAACCTTGTCCTCCATATGAGCAGTAGTAGCTCATTTAAGCAATTCACGATGTTTGCATTTACCTCTAAACATTGAAGGAACTTGTTAATCAGTTCATGACTTGTAGAGTCAAATGCTTTTCGGTAATCAATTCAAGCCATTGACAGGTTACGTCGATAAAATATTGAGCTTTAGGTAGATAATATACGAGCCAAATATTGTTAAGTTGAAAGAAACTTCTTTAAATATAGATTTTTAATCTGGTCCGGTCCGGGCGCTAGAAAGTTATTTGTTTAAGCATATGCATTTCTTACCTCGACGGTAGTAATTGTTGGGCTTATCTTTGCAGGTTGGTCAATAGAGTGGTCCAAAAATGCATGGGAAAACAAATTTTTTTTAATGCTCTCACCCCCTAAGATGTTTCTATTTGCATTTGCTTAAAAATAAAAATTTTCGCTTTTTAGATGAACATTAGTTGATTTAGACTATTTTTAAAAAATCAAAAATCTCGACGAAGAAAAAGGTTCTTCTATGAGGAATCAAAATCAATAAATTAAGTCTTAAAATTGAAATAATTGATTCTATTGAAGAGATTATGTTTCATAATCCTATCCTATACTATATTAAAACGTTACCTATTCAATCGTTTGTTTTTTTCGTTCGTTTGTCACTTTTACTTTTCCCTATTGGTATGTTATAATCTAGAAAAACAGCTGGCGCTAAAGAGCGCGCCAAATTGTTTCGTTTCTTAACATAATGCTTCATTAATGTTCAATGTACAGAAATTTAAAAAATCCATAATAATTATATAATTAATATAATAATAATAGGAAGAAAATTAATGGCAATAATATGTTTGAAAAAATACAAATTTGAGATAATTTTGTAATCATATATTCATACTATCTATCGACATAAATATAATCAAAGTTTTGTCCGTACAGTCGAAGTCCGATAAGTCGCATAGTTCGGGGCTGTAGGGGTAGAAAATTGCAGACTTAACGAATGCCCTCACCAAGAAGTATATTCATTTGCGCATGTGCTTTCATATCGGCGCGAAATTATTATTAGTTCAAATGACATTTAAGTTACGGTGCTGTTACGTCAATTAAATTAACATTTTTGTTTATAATACCTTCGAAAAATATTTATTTATTTCCAAAGAATTTAAACATTTTCTTGATTAGGAATTTAGCTATTTTAACAGAATAATTTATAATAAGTGATTTAAACTAGGTATTGAATTTTCTTTTTATATAGGTATATATGTCTCTTATCGATTTGTATATAAGACGTGAAAGTATAAAAATTATACAATTAATTAAATTTTATGAAATAAACCATTGATAATGAAAAAATATTAATATTTCAATTGTGTTTTAGAAAAATTGAGTTAAATTGAGCTTTAATAAAGCTCAATTCTAGAAAACAATTGAAGTATTAATATTCTTTCATTATCAATGGTTTATTTCATTAAATTTCATTAATTGATAGCAAAATTCTACCCGGAATCAAAACAGAATTAAATCCGGTTCCCAACCGATTCTCACTAAATCGCCAGGGGTCTTTGAGCAAATTTTATAGACGAAAACCATCGTCCGCTTGACAGAAGAAAAATATAATCATGTTGAGTTAAGGGCTTAATATTATTTAATTAGTATTGAACTTCACCTTTTGATTACTAAAATAAATTTTTAAAATGAAATTTACGTTTTACAACAAACAATTAAATGTAAATTACAGTGTTAATATCGTTATTACTAAGAAATTAGAGGTTATGTTCAAGAATCAGATGACAGTTATTAAACCAACACGCGAAGAATGTTCAATTTGTACACAAAAAATTTAACAAGGACCGATTGTTACACAAATAAATGTGCTCGTAAAGTCAAAGGTTAAGAAAAAACCGAGGAATCAAAACTTTTATCACATGAGTAGGGATCATTGTATATGTCTGATGAATTATGAATTGTATATGATTTAGAAGCAAAATTTAATTCATAGCAGAAGAATATAAAATGATTCCCTGTATGTTTATTTATTAAATTTATTTTGAAAAGTTATTGATATTGATATTATAAATATAAAAACCGTAAATAATAATATTAAAATTGCTATTTTACAGCTTATGAATAAAACAAGGTAAGTGTCCAGGGCTACCCGACTATCCCCCATTTAACCCTAGAACAGATAACTGGGGTCGTTTGTTACCCAACGCAAAATTTTAAGTAGGCTCTTGACCCCTACAGTGCCAATTTCAGTTGGGGACCCTAACCATAATTCAATTTATTTACCTGACAGTTGATTTTAATAGGTAAGCGAGAATTGTCTTCTAGCTTTTCTCCATTATCTATTTTCGTCTATTTTGTACTTTCACACCCT
Source organism: Ganaspis brasiliensis (assembly GCA_037103525.1). Classification (NCBI taxonomy): domain Eukaryota; kingdom Metazoa; phylum Arthropoda; class Insecta; order Hymenoptera; family Figitidae; genus Ganaspis; species Ganaspis brasiliensis. Next base: position 1,988,365 of record JAZKLR010000219.1, read on the forward strand.
ATCCTTTCACACCCTATCCTTTCTCCTCTCTCCTCTCTCCTCTCTTCTCTCTTATCTGTCCCCTTTTTTTCCTTCGCTTTTCTATTTTGGCTTCTGTTGTTTATTTCTCTACTTTTTTCTTCGACTCTTTCTTTTCTTCTAGTTTATAGTTTCTTTTGGCACTTTTCTTATCGGTCTATTCTTCCGTCTATTTCTTCCGTGTCATTTTTCTCGTATGGTCGCGAAATAATGACACGCAAATGACACGAAAGTAATGACACGCATCCATGTCATTATTTTCATGGCACACTTTTCCATTAAGGTTGTACTTTCATTTAGCATGAAACATTTAAAAATATGTTATTCGGAATAAATTTTAGAGAATTAAATCGAAAAAATGTCCATCTTAAGGCATCTTCCCCTATATAATTTATTGTTCAAAACATAGTGTTCAAAGAGACCTTAAAAGGGTAGTTTTAGTTTAAAAAATATACCTATAAAATTGTGTCGCTTATGTTTTAAAATTACAAAAATCATAAAGCAATATTCTACAATGAAAAGTGTAATTTATTAATTTTGTAAGAAATTTAGTATAGTTCAGATATTTACAGCTTGATTTGCATTTCAGTATTTGGGGAATTTCATTTAAAACCTTCCGCTTTACATTTTTTTCTCAAAAATAGTATATTAATATGTTATTTTTTACCACATATGTACAAAAAACTCATGTTTTGTACTCGTTAAGCGATGCAGTACTCATAGTTTTGAGGTTAGTGGCGTCAGGGTAAAAAATGTATGAACGTGGATACAAAAAATTATTAATATAATTAAATTAAGAAATTCAACTCACTAGATTGCTCAAATCGTTTATTCAGTTTAAACCAATGTTTAATTTGACATATGCTTTGTAACGAAGTGAAATTTTGATATGCTCCGAATTCGCTCGCCGGAGCCAAGGCTCTCGGATTATATTCACTTATGCTAGTAAAACTAGATTTTGACCATTAAATATTCTACTTAGATTCTACTGTCCTTTTGAGGTTAGGAATAGTCAGTAAAACTCTCAGAATTTCTATTGGTAAGAAATAACAAAAGAATATATTATAACAAAATAAAAAGTGTACAAAAATAATATAATATAATACTGAATAAAAAACAAATGAATATAAATCAAAATAAAGAATAAAAGAAATTTAACAATAATAATACAAAATGAGATAATAAACAAACAATAATTACATGCTTTAAGAGCCGGCGTTTGTTAAATCAGAACAAAATGAATTGAGAAATCTTCCTTCAATCGAAAGTTTCGCCCTGCCAGAAACTGGTCAAATTCGGTTTCTGCGGAATCTATAAACAGATTTAAAAAAATAATGTAAATTTCATAATAATATTTCTAATTCAATAAGAACTATCTGGTATAATCTATCGCAGATTAAATCGGTAAAATATTAATAAACTCCGTCTCCCATACAATATAAGTTACGGACGAACCGATAAAAAATATTGCCGCCGTCATTCACCGTGATGTTAAATAATAATCGACCATTTAAACGTATGGTCGACTCGCGGATACGTGCACAAAAAATTAATTATCAGGTAGAAAGAATATTAATTAATTTCTATGCCTCGTTAATTACGCGTTTCAGTCCGGTAAAAATATTTATATCTGAGCGCGTAATTTCAGGTGCGTGGTGAAATTATCTGGAGAACAGTTAAAGTATTCACCTAGCATAGAGTCTGTTCGCCAGTGACGTAGCACAGGGGAAACCCATGCTACAATCTACGTCATGACACGGCGCGGGAGATTTGAAATTGCTTCGAACACCTTCCTCTGGTCATGAGTGCTCTAACAATATCTCTCGAATCCCCTGATCATTCGTGATGGACCACGACGATGATCAGGAAGCTCGTCACGGAGTGACTTTACTCCAGCCAGGATTCGTTCGTCTACGAAGTAGATGTCCAGAACGTTATCGTTCCTGAGACTCCACGATGGACTGTGACAAATCTCAGGGCGATCCTGACTAGAAGAAAGTATAAGTTTGTTCTTTCGATTTTCATTGAAGGACCAATGCTAAATCTCCAGAACGTTCTCCAGGTACCATTCTTGAAGGACCAAGTCTATGGTAACTAGAGGAGTCGAATTTACTATATCGCTCCAACTTGTGGGCCGGTACTTTCTCGACTGAAGGACCAGTCCCAGAAATCCAGCACCCACCAATAGTTAATTTCTGAAGGACCAGAACCTTAACTATTTGCTGAGTCGGATAGCTATAGCCCGAGGTGGGCCTCGGTGCGCTCACGGCGCGAGACTAACTAAAATGCGATCAAGTCGGTCAATATTGGGATCTGACATTCGCAGATACGCCATCTGGTGTTAAGAAATTAAATTAGTTTTGGATAACATGTTGTGCAATTTTCTATTACATCTCTGTAATATTTTATCGTCATTTATTTTACAATGGATATTAGGGACACATTTTTGCTAAGTTAAAATTGTCCTATTTAATTATTTTATCGGTTGACACTGGCACTATATTGTTGCAAAAATTTTAGATGTGACTTTTCATAATTTTCTGAATCCGAAACAGCATGTTGTTGACATCAAAAATACTTGATTTTGAGAAAATTGATAAATTAAAGGCCTGGAAAATATAGATTTAAAAATAAACTGAATAAAGATTTCAATGAGAATGTGTTCTCATTGCATTTCAACAGAAATTATTTCATTTTTGTAAGTTTTAAACTTTTCAAATATTATATATATTATACCGCTTATGTCAAGTTTTTAGTTTATCTTATAACTTAAAAAGAAAGTAAGTTAATTTTTCTTATCTTTTTCTTGTTCCCTGACTTTATTCAAGATTTATTTACTCAATTCATTTTTTTTTAATTTAGAAGCACATAGCCTATGACATCTCCCTATTTTATTAATTTTCATCACATTTTATCACTTGTCTGACTTCAAGAACACGCACACCTTCGATGAGTTTTCGTTGGTCAAAATTTGTAACTATCTATTTGCAAATACTATCTATAGAAATTAACTTTTTTTTACACTATGTTTTGTGTCCTATGTAAATTCATTAAAAATGTTATCCAAAGTGCGCCATATTTGTTTAGGCCACGCCCCCATGTCAGATCCCAATATTGACTCGGCTCTCCGTAGAGCTGCGAGTTCGTACTACTTTGCGCTGTACGCGCTGCAATATGCTTTCCACGCCATCTTCCGTCGATGCGTGTGTCAGGTTGCGCGGTTGACCAGCAAATACTTCTACTGGCCACGTTTTTGACAGTTCCAAAATAAGACGAGAGTGAAACTTAACCTCAAAGTTAAGTTTAGTTTATTTTACTATTTTAAATAAATTATTATATCTAGTTGAAAGTCAAGTGCAATTGTGAGGTTCGTCACAGCTTATTTGTATTTTTGCTTCCTTAACTAAATTGAATACTGTTTATGGTAAATACAGGTTTATTATCTTTAAAGTACAAATGAACAATTTATAAAAAAGCAATACTCATTCATGAAATAGTCGTACTATTTTTCGGTATATACACTTCAAATACCTAAAACAGTGATATTGAATATCAGTGCGTATTCACTTTTAGCTTACTTCACAAATAAGACAAAAAGCTATAAGTCGATATATCCAATTTTCTAATATAAAAACATTTAATCTTGATATTTCAAGATTAATTTATCTCCACTATTGTTGGTTACAATAATTTTTGTCCATCCAATGTTTTGTTAATATTGTCACGTGGTTTAGACGGTTAAGTCTTTAGCAGACAGTCGCGTGGGAGCAGTATATTAATTGCTAAATTTCTTTTTATTTTTACAAGTCTATTAAGATTTAATTTATAATATTCTTACTTAGTTTATTGTTAGTACATTATCAGACAAAAAATGTGTGATACATTTGTAAAATCTATTTGAATTAAACGGAATTTGGAGAAATACATAACCTCTTTTAAACCCTACTGTAAAAACGTGCGTGAGATCTGTCGTAAGAAGGTAGGTATGTACTTACATGTGTACGCATATAAGATCTCAGGTGACACAGACGAGATCTCGTATAAGATCTTATGTGAGAACGTAGGTACGAACGCATGTAAGTCCTTATATTAAGTTCCGTCATGCGCCACGTATAACGTTACTCAATATGAAATTAGAACAGCGTTCTTATATGAGTTCTTATCTGCGTACGTATGTACGAACACATGTGCGAACACACCTAAGTATTAAATTAAATTTTTGAAATTAAATATATTATTAAAAAAAAATTCTCGTTAACGGGATTCGAGCCCATCTTACCTGAGCCTAAGTACGCCTTAAACCCCTCGGCCACCATAGTTATAGAAACAACTTTACAAAATCCTAATCATATCTTTCCGGAGAAGTTTATGTATTAAACATGACTAAGATTTTGTAAAGTTGATTCTATAACTACGGTGGCCGAGGGGTTTAAGGCTTAGGCTCAGGTTAGATGGGCTCGAATCTCGTTGGCGAGAATTTTTTTTTTTAAAATGTATTTAATTTAAAATATTTAATTTAATACTTACGTGTGTTCGCACATGAGTTTGTACATACGTAAGCAGATTAGAACTCATATAAGAACGATGTTTAAATTTCATATTGAGTAACGTTATACGCGGCGCATGACGGAACTTAATATAAGAACTTACATGGGTTGGTACCTACTTTCTCACATAAGATCTTATACGAGATCTCGTCTGTGTCACCTGAGACCTTATATGCGTACACATGTAAGTACATACCTACTTTCTTACGACAGATCTCACGCACGTTTTTACAGTAGGGAATAAATCATTTTTCTTGATTTTTAAAAATATACTTTATAACTTTCGATTTGAGGGTTGTTGTTGCTCCTAAAAACCGTAAATGAATTGATCTAGCACAGTGGCAAGAATCTTTCTCTACTTTCCGAAAAACCTTGATTCGTTATCATGAGTGCAAAAAAAAAGTTCCAATTTGTCGAACGGTATAATAAGTACATCTCTGACAAAAATAATATATATATACACTGAGAAAAAAATGCTATTGAATCAAATACCTTCATGCTATTGAATTCCTTGTCATTGCTTCATTGACAGATTTATTAGTTCATAAGCATAAACCTTTAAAGCAAAAGTCTGAAGTTTTTGAAATAATTGCATGGTGCTATCAAATCGCTGCTATCTACTTAATTGGTTATTTACTTAAATCAATAGCATATTTTAATATTTATTTAACATAGTTCTCTTAAAATGTTGTCATGGTATTTTTGAAAAAAATATTTGAGTATTTGAATCATATAAGAAACTGCAAAACTATATTCAGAATGGCAATTCGTCAATCAGCATTCTTAAAATTATGACTCTCTTTAAGGTATTAGTCGCGTAAATGCTCCCGCAAAACTCCCGCAAAATAAAAAGAACAAAAAATTAACTTTTATATCAACTCATTTGCTTCCTTGTGACCTCTTCTAATGTAATATATGTAATTTTAACGATTTTGAGTCAGGTACTATAAGTTATCGTGATGTATTGCTCACACGTTTTCGACATTTTTCAATGAAACCATGTGAAAATGAAAAATTATGAATTTTTAAATTATTGTATTTTTTATACGGCGTAGTCAATAAAATTAATTTTTTTTTAAAGGATTTATTTTATCTCAATGTGTAACTTAGTAGTTTTATTTGAAAAACTGACGACTTGTTTTTTTATAATTGAATATAAGAGACATTTTTTACATGCATTTTGTGCTATTGCATGTAAAAGGTATAAACATTGAATTAATATTTTGAAGCTCAGAAGTGGTCAAAATTAATAGGATAGATCTCATTTCATAGATAATGACTATTACGATGATTCTCAATATCACTATTTCAGGCATATCGAATTTATACCCTATTCATAATGCATCTATAATATAGTTAAATATCTTAAGAAATGTCGTTTTCACTATTGTAGCGAATTTGGATTATCCATGGCTCCATTCTAGCTATAAGTTTACCTATTACAGTGAATACTTTTCATAATTCATGAGAACTTTTTTTACCGTGTGACTCCACTAACCTCAAAACTGCGAGTTCTGCATTTCTTAACGAGAACAAAAATATGGGTTTTTTGTGCACGTGTGGTAGAAAAGAATTTTTTAAGTGCTGATATTTCTTTTAGAAATATAATAAATAAATAAGGCTGTGAGCGTTTTCGGCAGTAAAGGGTATAGAGGAATAAGCATGCAAAAAGTGCCCTTAAACCAAATGAGCTAAAACTTATACTAAAAGTTGGTACCATCCCCCAACGTCTTCTAAAACTTTGACTGTGGAACACTGTGCGCACTTTTGATGGATTTACGCACCGCCGACGATTTTAATTTTTTTCCAATATGTTCCACCACATTAAAAAATTTGCAAAAAATATATGTAGCTGCAGACACTTGGGAGAAATTTTTGTAAAAATTTTAAAGTGGTACCCAAAAATAACCCACCCAAAAAAAATGATCAAAAATTAAAAAATTTTTTTTGCGAATTTTTACGGACAAAAAATTTTGATTTTTTTTTAGTAATTATTTTTATTACTCTACATAACACATATTTTTTATTAAGATTCGTTCAGCCGTTTTTGAGAAAAATCCATTTTTTAATTTTTCTTTTCCCCTCCATAACTCCAACAAAAATGCATTTTTTAAATAATATTTGGTGGAGTTTCTTACCGTTCTGGTACCAACTTTTGGTATAAGTTTCAGCTCATTTGGTTTAAGGGCACTTTTTGCATGCTTATTCCGCTATGCCCTTTGATGATCTCCTATGTGGCATAATCAATTTTTCAAATTGTATTAGGTTAATTAAAAAAACAAAAATTAAAATTTTTATTTGTCATTGACACCAATCATATTTAAAATATTTTAAAATAGCATTAAAAAATTGTCTAAAATGTGCAGATAATGAATGCTGAATGTTAGCATGGCAAATTTCATGGCTCAGAAGCCATTTAATTTAAAATGGAGTAATGTTTTTTCATAAAAAAAGTATAGCGTTTGTCTATTAATAGGTCATAGTACATTGAAATCGTAAAGGATCTGCCTAATGTCGACATGAAAGATTCGGAGAAAAACGAAAATTTTGTGAATGAGAGAAAAAATTATACCTGCTACTCATTTTTACTGCATAATTTACGCTTTCGGCCGATGCTTTATAAAATTTCGAAATTTTAAACATCATTTTTCAATCGTTTTCACTTATCATGAACATAGGTGTTAGTTTCACAAATAGTCAGCTATTACTTAAATATGACGTCATATTAAGTGAATATCGTGGTAATATTACATTTAATATTAATAATGTTATTGGATGACGTTGTGACGAACCTTACAATTGCACTTGACCTTAATGACCGATTAAGTAACACAGCCACACAAAAAAATAAAGTTCCCTGACCTGCGTAAGAGACACACATTTTTCTATGTATTTTGATGCGCTGAATCCGAATTCGTCATCGGAATTGGTCCATCAGAACAAGTTTTGACCCTTACCTCAAAATTAATAAAATGACACTTTTTGAACATTAGAATTTGAACTCGACTTAACTTTAATACATGCCTAGGACCAATAGAAAGCTTGAATTATTACCTTTAAAATGCCTTTTTAAAAATTGTTCTGCGATGATTTTTAACGAAGTTATGATGTTTTATTTAAAATATGACTTTTTTCGATATGTTAAAAACACTTCAATTATTGATGTGTTATTGTGTAATGCAAAAAAATGATTTTAAGTAAAACATCATAACTTCGTTAAAAAACATCGTAGTACAATTTCTGAAAAGGCATTTTAAAGGTAATAATTCAAGCTCTTTATTGATTCTAGGCATGTATTAAACTTAAGTCGAGTTCAAATTCTTATGTTCAAAAAGTGTAATTTTATTAATTTTGAGGTTAGGGTCAAAACTTGATCTGATGGACCAATTCTGATGACGGAATCGGATTCAGCGCATCAAAATACATAGAAAAATGTGTGTCTGTTACCTAGGTCAGGGAACTTTATTTTTTTTGTGTGGCTGTGTAATTTATTTTTATGTTAAAAATAAATAAACTTAAATTTAAGGTTAAGTTACACTCTTATCTTATTTTTAAACTGTCAAAAACGTGGTTAGCAGAAGTATTTGCTAAACAGTCGCGCATCCTGACACACGCATTCGTGGAAGATGGCGCGGAACGCCAGATACAGCGCAGACGGCGCTAAGTAGTATGAATGCGCAGCTCCACAGCGAGCCGCGTCAATATATCGACCTGCATGCCTGTAGATCGAGTAGTCAGCTCCAAGGAGCGAACCGAGGAACATCTCGGGAAAAACCCCTCTGACCCGTTCAGATACCATCGTCTTGGTTCTTCAAGAATGGTACCTGGAGAACGTTCTGGAGATTTGGCATTAGTCCTCCAATTGAAATCGAAGGAACAAACTTTTACTTTCCTCTAGGGGGCCAAACTTAAATTACGTAACGCTCTAGAGGGAAGGGGGGGGGGGGGGGTTTGGAAAGTTGTTACACCTGTGTAAACTGTCAAATGTTTACATTATAAAAACTGTTACAGGGGGGAGGGGGGGTCTAAAAATTCCTGAAAAAAGCGTTACGTAATTTAAGTATGGCCCCTAGCCAGGATCGTCCTAAGATTTGTAACTAATGACGTAGGAAAATGTTCAAAACAATTTTAAAACTCCCGCGCCGTATCACTGACGTAGATTGTCGCAAGGGCTTCCTCTGTGCTACGACATTGGAAAAAGACTATGCTAGGTAAACACCCCCATTTGTTACACTGTTCTCCAGATAAATTCACCGCTCACCTGAAATTACGGGCTCAGATTTAAATATTTTTTACCGGACTAAAACGCGTAATTAACGTAAAAGTGAAATAATTAATTTATTTTCTTACCTGATAATTAATTTCAGTTTACGTATCCGCGAATCAAACATACGTGTCTAGATGGCCGATTTTATTTTAACATCACTGTGAATGACGGCGACAATACTTTTTAGCGGTTCGACCGTAATTTTATACGTATTTATAAAAAGTTTATTGAAAAAAATTTTGACGGATAAATATAAAAATCTCTTATTTGTCAATTATAAAAAGAATTTGATAATGTAACTTTGCAAAATTTTATTTACTTAGAATTTTCACAACATCTCTCTTTAAATGAGCATAATTGCATAATGCACCTTTTAAGGACGTTGGAACCCGAAAGCTGAGAGTGGCGTAGAAACACTTTTTCCTCCTTTACTCGAATATTTCCCTTTTATGGATTTTTTTTAAAAACACTGGACACTTCTTAAAAAAAAGGCTATGGTAGACAAAAGTATTTAAGATAAGGAATTTTTTAAACATTTGTTTTATGCAAACAAATGTGCCTACAAGCGTCAAAATTACCTCCCGTTTTGACATTGCAAGATTTTCCGTAAAAGATGGCCACCGCCATCTCACTTGAGGCCCATGTCACGTAGCCCGTGCCCAGCTGACCAGTGGCGGCCATCTTTTACGGAAAATCTTGCAATGTCAAAACAGGAGTTAATTTTTACGCTCATAGGCACATGTGTTAGCATACAAAAAATGTTTAAAAAGTTCCTTATCTCAAATACTTTTGTCTATCATAGCCCTTCTTTTAAAAAGGTGTCCAGTGTTTCTAAAAAAATTCATAAAAGGGAAATTTTCGAGCAAAGTAATATCGGATTGCGAATCCGATATTAGCTTTTCGAAATTCAAAATGGCGGATCCAAGATGGAGGATGCAAAAATAAAAAATGCATTGGATTGTCACAAATCTTGATACTAGAAGGTTTTTGGGGTCGCTGATTGCAAATCCGATGTTATTTTTTCAAAATTCAAAATGGCGGATCAAAAATGACGGAAATACAAAAAAAATTAACGGATTTTGATATAAATTGATATCTAGGGGTTTTTCGGGTCGCTGGTTACAAATCTAAACTTAGCTTTTATAAATTAAATATAACGTACCCAAAATAGCGGACAAATTTTTTTAAAATTCTCAAACTTGAACATAAATTAGAATTTAGAGGTAATACTAGAAGTTGGCGGAATTCAAATTCAAGCTTCTTTTATTAAAATTTAATCAAACTCGTCCTCCATGTCTGTTAATTCGTCGATTCGTCTTTTCTCTTATAAATCCGAGTATATTTATACTTATCTGTAACATAATAAAAATTAATATAAATTTTTTTATTTTGCATTCCAATATTAAGCAACTAAAAGTTCCTAATTATTAAGTGTCAGTTTTTTGTGGATTTGTGTATGTTAAATAAAAAACAAGTTTTAGGCCATTAATTCCACATTTCTTTTAAAATTTACATTTTATAAAAACGATGTTTCGGCAGCTACATTATTCCCTTAAAAGAATAAAGCTCCACCTTTTTTGACCCCAACTACAGCGTGGCTACTAATAGATTATAATAAGTAATAGCCAGACAGGATCGTCAAAACCAGGAAATAGGTTATGTAGGACACTAAAATTCTAAAACACCAAACTTGAAGATTAAAGTGTTTTGGTTTGATTAAATTAAATTTAAGAAAAAGATATTCTATTAGAATTCTTTTTTTTTTAATGTAAAAAAGCCATAGAATTAAACATTTAGCCAAGTTTTGTCAAGAATAAGAAATGTTTCAAATCAACTTTCGTTCTCATTGGTGAATATTTCAAAATAAGGCAATAGAAATGGAAAACTCATAAGAAGGACCAATCACATTATTCCCTTAAAAGAATAATGTTCCACCTCTTTTGACTTTTGACCACAACTAAAGCGTAGCATTTGATAGATTATAATAAGTAATGGAGACGGAGTTTTACCGATTCAATCCGCGACCGATTAATCCGGATAATTCTAGATGAATTATATTAATTGATTTTATTCTGTTATCTGCATTATTTTTTATTGATCTGTTCATAGATTCCGAAAATACAGAGTGAGTAAAGCTTCCTGAAGTGGCCCCCTAATTTGCAAACATGCAATGAAATTTGACATTAATGTTATATTTGTGTACCACTATATTAGAGATATTTTAGGTATAAATATTTTTTTAAAATTCAAAAATTTAAAAAAGTTATAAACAATTTAGTTTTTATGTAAATTTTTTCTTTAAAATTTGTATTTGCGATGCATATTTATGAATTTTAATGAAATTTATATATTTTATATAGTAAAGTATAAACTTTAAAAAAAAAATATCTGGTTCAAAAAATATCATTTTTTAATAAAAAATTAGTTATTGTTTATAAACAAATTAAAAAATGAACATGTTCTGCCCCAGCTAGAAATTTTTTTCAAAAATGTATCTAATCTATATAAATTCAAGTTTACTTTACAAAAATACAAAATTAGTTATGTCTATTTTTGGCAAAACGGCGTTTAATTGTTTATAACGGTGCGCGAAGAATGTCGCGTAAATGACAACGCGTGGCGCGGAGTAGGTCATCCGCCTTTCATAGTATATTTCATATTTAGTCTAAAATAATAATGATAAAGTTAATATGTGTATAATGGACTATCTGTCTTCCTTATTTTGTTTATGAAAAATAAACTTCTATCGTAAAATACAAGTATAAATGATAAAGAAATTATCTCATACGAATTTCCATTACTTTCGTGGTTCTTTCGCAATCCTGTTCGATACAGTTTTTAAATCTTCCGAAAATATTTCGCACAATAGATGACCTTTAGTTGGTTGTTTACTTTTTTTCAAGTACACATTGCACGATGTGCCTAGAAGGATTTTAATTAAAAGTGTTTGTATATAGGATATTTTTATTGTTTCTTGCACCCTCATTTACTACAAACTTTTTAAGACCAAAAACTTTATTATCCGTCTGGCGCTTTTGGAAAATTTCCTTCATATGCCAGAAATATTTTTAGATTAAAAATAAGATAATTCTTGATTCAATTTTTGATGAATATTATATAAAAAATGTCTTAAACATTGATTCTTTACAATCTGGTGTAATATGCTAAATAGATCTGTTTCAAAATCATAGATTAAATAAATTATAAATTTCGATAGTAAAATATATTTTAATTACCAAATAATTGTTTAACACTTAAATATGGAGACCATTATATTTACAAATAATACCTACTTTTATTCCAAAGAGGACTTAATCTTTCAATTTTTTAGAGCGAGTTTTTACTCTATGAACAGTAAAAATTGAGTCACTCTAATCGGGACAAGGAATCCACTCTAAAATTTTAATATCTCGCTCTTAAAGAGTGAATTTTCACTTCAGTTCAAATGGAAATTCACTCAAAAATCAGAGTGAAAGTCCACTTTTTGATTGTAGTGAATTTCCACTCAAATTGGAGTAAAAATTCACTCAAAATGAATTGGAGAGAAAATTCACTCGAATCAAAAAGTGGACTTTCACTCTAATTTTGGAGTGAATTTCCATTCAAACTAGAGTGAAAATGCATTCTTTAAGAATGAGATTTCACTTTTTTAGAGTGGGTTCCGTGTAGAAATTACAAGTGGAAAACTGGACATAGCTAGCACCAAAGCTGGAAACATAGTTTTGCGATTCTATCTAGACCCAGTCATGGCTCTAATCGATTCTGCTAGATTGTCAATTCATATAAACTTAACCTCAAAATGTATTCTAGTCGCAAGACTGGCGCCAGACTAGCTTCCACGCCGACTGCTAGCTAGCGAATTGTCAATTCACAAAAATGTGACCTCAAAATTCATTCTAGTAGCGAGACTGGTGCCAGTCTAGTTTCCAGGCTAGTCGCTAGCTTGAAAGTGCGTTACATATATACATAGCGCCATCTTAGGGTCTTGAAAGTCTAGACTGGTACCTATCTAGCGCCACGAAATTTTTCTACCAGGGGTTTCTCACTCTGATTAAAATGAATCAATTTTCTCTGTTTATGGAGTAAAAACTCGCTCCAAAAAATTAAGAGTTTTGGAATAAAATACCTTTTCTGAATATAATGGTCTCCATATTTAAATGTTAAATAATTGTTTATTCAATAAAATATATTTTACTATTAAACTGTAAAATTTATTTAATTATATTATATTCATATTATATGAAAACTGAAACGAACAGGATTGCGAAAGAACCACGAAAATAATGGAATTTCGTATGAGATAATAATTTCTTTATCATTTATATTTGCGTTTTACAATAGAAGTTTATTTTTCATAAACAAAATAAGGAATACAGATAGTCCATTATACACATATTAACTTCATCATTATTATTTTAGACTAAATATGAAATATACTATGAAAGGCGGATGACCGACTCCGCGCCACGCGTTGTCATTTACGCGACATTCTTCGCGCACCGTTATAAACAATTAAACGCCGTTTTGCCAAAAATAGGCATAACTAATTTTTTATGTTTGTAATTGTTTTTAATTGCTTATGGTTACTTATGCTTACTCTCCTAACTGAAGAGAGTATATTTATTTACATTTACATGAAACTTTAAAATTGTTAAAACAATTTATGATTGTTATTGTATAACTACTGTTCTCAAATTGACAAAAATAAAAACCACTTTTCCTTAATTTTGCATTTTTTGCTGGTCGTTTCTGTAAAGAGAAAAGAATTAATGAACAAAAAATAAACGATTATTTAAATAAATTATTTGAAATAAACTATGATTGGTTTTATTTGAACTCTTATAAAAATTGACTTAGCAAGTTGCAGTTTTTCTTTAATTTCACATCAAATCTTTCTTGGTATTTGTGCAAAAAGATTAATTTGAAAAATATTAACAATACTTTATTAAATAAATTATTGTTAAACTGTATATTTTTTAAAGCTAAAACCACATTTGTGTCGTTCAACATGTTCATAAAATGTAATTTAGAAAATTGTTACATTATTAATTAAATTAGTAACAAATCAAATTTGAATGCTCACTCCATTTAGCAATAGCTTCTTAAGATTTTAAAACCATATTAAACGTCAATTATTTTCTAACTACATCAAATATATTTTTCTTTTTTTGCAGAAATACATAAATCTACTTACAGACTATGAAATTTCTTAATATTGTTTGTTCATTTTAGTTTTTTACTTTCTATAGTAAATTTAACAAAGAAAGATTTGATGTGAAATTAAAGAAAAACTGCAACTTTCTATGTCAATTTTTATAAAAGTTCAAATAAAATTAATCATAGTTTATTTACAATAATTTATTTAAATAATTATTTATTTTCTGTTCATTAATTCGTTTCTTTCTACAGAAGCAAGCAGGAAAAGTTGCAAAATTAAGAAAAAGTGGTTTTTATTTTTGTCAATTTGAGAACAGTAGTTATACAATAACAATCATAAACTGTTTAAACAATTTTAAAGTTTCATGTAAATGTAAATGAATATACTTACTCCAGTTAGGAATAAAAAATTCCATTACAAAAATAAAATAAAAGTAACCATAAGCAATTAAAAAAATATATGTATTTCATTTTTTTTGCACTTTTGGGAGTTTTTGAGGTCTTATAAGAATAGTAACCAAAAACAATTTTATAAATAATGCATTGTATGTCCTTTGAACATTTCTGAAGAGAGTAGAGTTATCCGGTCGAAAAATATTGACTTTTAACGATTCTACAGTAAATCTACGAAAAAATGTTTTTTTTTTTTATAAAATATATGTAAAAATTCATGGGCTGGGCGGCACCATTAAAAATTAATTAAAGTCAAAATGAAAAAATACATTTTTTTTTCTATATAGAACAAAATTTTGTCCGGGAATGATAAAAATTTGAAAATTTTTAAAATAAGGACCACCATAATATATATATACATATATATTAAATGTATATGTGTAGATATATATATCAGTACATTAAACGTAAAATTTTTAAGGGGGCAAAACATGATATTTGCCCCCAAACTGTTCAGACTGGGGGGGGGGGGAACTGCCTCCTCTACCCCACCGGTTTCTACGCCACTGCGTTACAAACAACGTATTTTGTACTTCTGTAAGCATAGACTGTGTTTATGGTGGTTGCCAGTTGTTTGCGTTTTTGTCGAAAACTATTACGGAGGAAAATTTAAGATTAAAGCTGCACCAAGTCGGTCGGCTGCCCTCTTTTGTTTGGGAGACATGCGCGCCCAAATAAATACATGGAAAATACAGTAGTAAAAGTCTCGTGTGCGCATGCCTCCCACAGCTAGTGCATAAGATTTCACTTGTCAAAAGTTTGGGAGAGACGCGCTCTCAACGATAAGAGAGATGCCTCTCAAAATTTTTCTCCATGTATAGATTTTTTTGAAATAAAGAGAAGAACATAAAATGTGTATTTCAATTAGACTAACAACTTTTGTGGAAACTATTTTTCGAAATTTTGTGTATTTTTTCAGATATGTGTCAAAATTCACTATTTTTTTATGTTTTTTTATCATTTTTAATAAGATCATCAAATTTGCCCCAATTTTGACTATAATTTTCATAATCAGTGTATTAAATTACGTAAATATACTAAATTTCAAAAAAATCGTTATTGTGTTGCTTTCGGAAGTATATCCTAGCTTCAGAAACTTGCAATCTCTTTTATCCCTAAACTATTCTGTCAGTGTAAAGTGATAACAAACAAAAATGTTTATTACACATTTTTTGCGTTTAAGTGTAACATTTAGACATAATGTATTACTTTACAGTGCAAAACAGACAGTTCTTACTATAAGTAAGTGACAGGTATGTAAAAAAATTAGTGAGTCAGTGAGAGAGAGAAATAGGGAGAAAAAGAGACTTTGAATTCGTATTAGAGAACACCTAATTAGCGAGATGGAAGTAAATTTGATAAACTTTCCAGACTATTTATCGGATTATCCGTCATAGAGGCCCGTGTGCCGAAATTTTTTTAGAAGCATTTATTAATCATTTAATATTATACCAGGGGAAAAATACAGTTTCTTTTCTTTCAATGAACAAACAATTGTTGCAAAATTTTAATTTCTAATATTGGAATTTACAGTCATTTTTAACTAGTATTCATGACATTCAGCAAATTGTAAAATAGCAGAGTTACAATATCACCCTTTTAGGGCACAAAGTAATATAATTCAAAAAATATTTCTATAACAAAAGAGCCTATCAACCGTACGAAGAAAGAGGCGCGCGTAGCGCGCAATTCATTATGCTACTATTGTACAAACAAAGGTAAATGTTATTTTGTACAAAATGATACCTACTCGATAATATTACAGTAATATTACAGTAATATTACAGTGACATTATGGTAATATTAACCTCCTTAAGTAAACCAACTAACCAAGAAGGTAGATGATTTAAATTTTTCGGCTATTTAGCTCTGAGAATACATTTCAAAAAACGTTTTTCATATTTTACTACATATTTGTAATATTACTGTAAAATTACTGTAACATTAACTTAATATTACTTTATAATATTACTGTAATATTACCTCAATATTATCCTGTGATATTACCTTAACGCGGACATTTTAATATCACGTCAATATCAGTGTAACATCATCCTGTAATATTGAATGTAATATTTCTAGGATATTTACGTAATATTATATGATACTTAGGAAATCAACAAACGCAAAACTTTTTCATAAAAAACATCACCAAAAGTGTACCCAAAGGAGGATTGTGGCGGGGGTGTTACACTAAAACCTTTGAGAAGTCGACCTGTCAGGAGTATTATGTTTACATTTTTATTTGTCGATAAGGAAGTAGAGCGCAGGTAAGGCAGCATAACATTTCTCGGAATTTCTTTTGTTCTCGCGCACCTTTCAGGAGTGCACCCTACCATTGAGATTGCTACTCGTCAAAGGTTTTAGTGTTTATTTTTGAGCTATTTTAATATTTCAAATATGTACGGTGTCAATGAGAAAGAAACATCCAATATTCATTTTTATTTTTCGTAATGAAACCTAATCTAATTTTAAATTTCCCTATTCTCTCTCCCTATTGCTCTATTTCTCAATCTCTCATTCTCATAATTTCTATATCTCTTCTTCTTTCTGTTTGTCTATCTCTGTATCTCTGTATCTCTCGTCCTCTTTTCCTCTGCTTCTCTATTTCTCTATTTCTTTGTTACTCTATTTGGATATAGTTCCGAAATGTGTGTTACCTCCGATTTTTTTGAAACTTGGTATACTTGCGTATTTTGATGCGCTGATTACGAATATAATATTGTCATTTGGCGTAAACTTAATTTTCATGGTGGTTGTTTTTTGAAAACAAAATTGCGGTGCTATTACAAGTGGAAAGTATTTTTTAAAACGAATACCGGGGGTTGGGGAGACAAAAATAAAAGCGTATTTGAAAGTAAGCTGCTATTTTAAAATAAAATGAGTGATTTACTCAGAATGAAGTAACTAAATAAGATTTATTCCTACAAAACATAACTTACGGGATTTTATATTTTATTAATGAGGATATTGGGCATTTTTATAGCTATTCTTAGATTTCAGCGTTTTTCTAAAAAAAATATTCAGTTCTGATAAAGAATGTATGAAACATAAAACGTACGTATTTCGATAAGGTCTACATCTTTTGCATTAAATCTTTGATTAAACATTCTTAAAGTAACGTATATTTAAGGGGTTAGAACATTGTGAATCTTTCAAGAAATCGTACAATTTTTTTTAGCTATAAAGGTGCCACAGGGTGTTATAAATGAGAAACAATAAACATTAAAGAAAGAAAACACTATTAAAAGCTAAAATTTTTAATCCGCGCGAAACCCTACTGTGCGCAGTGCATAAAAAACGTCTATGTTCTTATACCTTGAACGCGTTTTTCTCAAAACAACATTTTTCAAACTGGACGGTAACTTTTCTCGCACAATTTTTGACCGATTCAAATGTGTGCTATTTTCACAAAAACCGTTTTTTTTTAATCCCCTACGTACTTGTCTAGCTTTTGAGTTGTGAATTCATAAAAAATTTGGGTTTTGGTTCTAGATCAAAAAGTGAAAAAAATTTTCTACCGGCCGTAGATGTCTACTTAAGAAGAGGAAAATTTTAAATCGACCATCTAGGCCGCCATTTTAACTTTTTCAACATAACATAATATCTTTTTTATATTTCAATAGTACTTAATAATAATAATAAATCAACCGGATTTTAATTCATCTTATTCTACGCTTCCATAAATAAATCTTAAAATTTGGTCTCATTTACGTGTTTTACTGTGGTCTTACCCCTTAAGGACCAACAAACTCCGATAGAGTTCTCAACTTTCTTTCACATCACCCGCTAACATATAAGATCAATGACATCAACAACCTTGTTGACAGAAGTTTATTACTATCACATACATCTTTTCACGCTCAAAAATTAAAGAAAATCAAACTGATACTTCTTCCAAACAATTATCCAACACACTTCATACAGAAATATGTTACACAGAGAATCAAACATAATAAACAAAAAAATTTAGAAACTCACACTACACACACACTACCACAATCACAAACGATATTATATTTATAATCTCTTTAAATTTAAACATAACTCTAAACAGGGGAATAAACACAATTTTAATCATAGACAAACCGCCCCCCTTGCATTACATTTTCTCATAATCTCTTCAAATTCAACAATTGGAATATGGGCCTTTTCACTTCAGAGCTAACAGAGTTGTCAAAGGGTTCATCGATTTTCTTAAAACTTCGTGGTATTATACTGCTATATGAGAAACTTTCTCCCTCCAAATGAGTTTTCTTCATCCCCTATCCAAAAGTACGCTCTTTCTGGCAAAATTTCGCTCTAGGAACAGCGACTTTTGTGACCTGCCGCCTGCTCAAGCTCTCGTGTGCTTTGATTGGCTACGAGATTTTGTGGATCGGTATAATTGCAAACTTCATCATGGCGCATATGCTTTGATTTTTGACAGGAACTATGTGCAGCTTATTAATCGAGCAATATTCACAAAAAAAAGGATTTAAAAAATTGTTTATTCTTAATCATAACTTCTCAGATAAGTATCATATCAGTCACATATAACTTAAAATAACTAAAAATATATTGTAAATCATCTGTCAAAAAGAAACAAAACAAAAACGAATTGTCTCTGATGTTCTGACAAATTATATACTGAAAAGGTTGTGCCTTGGATTGTGCCTATTAAAATAAAATTGTAAACGACTGACATGATACCCACACAGCCCCAGAAATTTCCTGAATTTCCCCTGAATATTGGTCCACATTTCCCGAATATTCGAACCTAATATTCAGGGAAGTTTCGTGGAAGCATCAAAATGACCGCCATGTGGAATATTGGTGGCGAAATTTTCCTGAAAATGTATTTCTAATTTTCAGGGAATTTCCACATCTAATATTCCTAGAATATTCAGGGAAAGTTGAAAAAAATTTCCAAATTTTTTTGTAATTGATGAAAATTATATGTTATATTTGACACCCGTAGGATTCCAGAACATTAGAAACTACTGCGCAGCCGTAAGTGTCACAGAAACCAAGTTTGACCACATGGCGGACATTTTGATGCTTCCATAAAACTTCCCTGAATATTAGGTTCGAATATTCGGGAAATGTGGACCAATATTCAGGGGAAATTCAGGGAATTTCTGGTGCTGTGTGGGTACTTACCTTATTTTATGTTTTTACTTTTGTTGATGCCTACACCGACCAGCAAAAACCTCGGCTTGGTTTCGGTTTTACAAAAGTCGGGCGGGCAGTCCGAATTTCCATACAACCATTCAGCTGATCGAGGAACATTTTGCGAGAAGCTATATGCAAGGTGGACAGTTCTAGAACGCGCTGAAGTAGGCAACAATAGTAAGAATAGTAAACAAATATGGTTGACAGCAAGCTAGCAGCCGTAATCCACTGAATATTTTCTGTACTTTTTTAACGTACTTTCGGCTGGGGTCGAAGAAAAATCGTATACGACACACGGCAAGAAAGTTGGATGCCCTGTTGTGCGTGATAAAAAGCCTCGGGAGAGCTCGAATTGCATGCCGCCACTCGAATTGCGTGCCCGGTTGATGCAGGTAAAAATTGAATTGCATGCCGAAATGGAGATAGTCCAAAATTCAATTGCGTTCCTAAAGAGTTGAGAACAGTGATGGATAAACGTTGCGTTACTTATTGTAATACCTTAACACACTTTCCTTCGCACTCTATCCAGGCTTAGGACTGGCAGCTTTTTTTATGAATACAATATCAAACTGTGTTCTTGCTGGCGTGTTTAAAAATGTGTTTGGCAATAACATTAATTCCGAAGCAGGAGATTGTTTTTATTTTTTAATAAAAAGAACGCTAAGGGCACATACAGATTGTTATTATATCCGTGAATTATAAAAACTTGTTTAAATTGAGGCGGGCAACTATAAAAAGTTCCATCTACAAAAATTGGTTGTACACTGCATAAAAATTCTAAATTTATAATAGTAGAAAAAAGGATGATATTATTTAATTCATCATTAAGTATTAAAAAGTTTTCTTCTTTATTAGTTTTTATTTCTATATTTCTTAAACTTTCATGTAAACTTTCAATACTTTCAGGTAATTTTGGAAATACTAAACGACGCGCGTAATATATATTATTACTTATACGTCTAATATCATCCGTGTCTAAGGTGTCATTATCACCTTTTTTCAATAATTCAATTTGAATTAATTCTGATGGTCGAGTTGCAGCATTATCAACTGCTTTACCTTTTAACCAGTTTGAAAATTTTTGCCTATACGAAACTTTTTCACTGTCCGTATCATGATTGTGAGAAAGATTTTTTTCAACAATCTTGTAATTTATATCTCTCCTAACATTATATTTAATTTTTCCATTTTTAAAAAGACAATTTATAACGGACACTACACAGTTTGTATACAAAACTCAAACGACAAACAGAACACAACACAGGGTTATTGCCAAACTGATTTCTATTTCAATTTCTCTTTAATCATTACAATATGATCCCCGCTTTCTTATCACTATTGGAAGAAAGTGGGGTCGATGTCAGTGGTTCTCAGCAAATCTAAATAAATTTAAATTTTCTGTACGGCATGCAATTCAATAACATGTCTTAATTACTTGGCATGAAATTCGATAAAAAAAAGGTTCTACCTGAAAGATGGCTTGCAATTCGGGTTCGTCCAAAGCCTCGGCTTCGCCTCGACCTCTATATCACGCACATCAGGAAATCTAACTTTCTGGCCTTGGGTCGTAATATACTATTTAAAAAAATTCAAAATTTTAGAAGATACGCCATTTTGAATATCAACATTAATTCAACAAAATTGTTAATATCTCAAAATATTATAAAGATATTTTGATGAAACTTACACATGTTTTAGTTAAAAATATGTACTTTTAAATGAAAATAAAGTCCATGAAAAAAAATTTTTTTTCTTGTAAAAAAATTAAAAACCAATTTTTAATTCAATTTTTATTTAGGTACTTAATCCTCTCTGACAGAAATTTCATTAATATTTTTAAATTCCTGATGAATTTACCTTTAATTTAAAAAAAAATTTAATGGAGACTTTATAAGGTCCCGAGATATTAGACTTTTAGTACAACCGCGCGTAGTTGCAGCAGCCGTGGCAATGCCAGGCAATGCGACGCGACAGCGTAGAAGCTTAGCAGTGCAGCGCGCCACGCCGCGTTTTGCTGTCGCAACTACGCGCGGTAGTACAAAAAGTCTAATATCTCAGGACCTAATAAAGTCTCTATCAATTTTTTTTCAAATTACAGTTAAATTCATAAGGAATTTAAAAATAATAATAAAATTTCTGTCAGAGAGGAGTAAGTAAATAAAAAATTAAATTAAAAATTGTTTTTTAATTTTTTTACATGAAAATTTTTTTTTTCATTGACTTTATTTTCATTTAAAAGTACATATTTTTAACTAAAACATGTGTAAGTTTTATCAAAATATCTTTATAATATTTTGGGATATTAACAATTTTGTTCAATTAATGTTGATATTCAAAATGGCGTATCTTCTAAAATTTTGAATTTTTTTAAAAATCATTTGGAGGGAAAAAATTTCTTATATAGCAGTATAATACCACGAAGTTTCAAGAAAATCGATGAACCCTTTGACAACTCTGATAATTCTGATGTGAAAAGGCCCATATGCTAACAACAATTATAGATTGTGAAAAATAATTAAAACATGATGAAAATACTTTCCAATACACAGATATCATATAACACCTCACATAATTTCTTAATTTTGTAATAATATGAATTTGAAGATAGTTTTTTAAAATTTTCTCATTTATTCGACATAATTTATTTGACTTTTAATTACCTAAATGTTTTAAAATTCATTATTTGTTATTAAATGTTCTCAGTTTGAAAAATAAACTACTTACAAATAAAGATTTGGAGAGATTTTATATACTGATTGTATTTAAAAAAGTTATGATTTTTATCAGTTCTGGCTAACTGAAATTTACATAAATTTATTTATTTGAAAATCTGTTTTTAAAATCCACAAAATCAATTTTCCTTAAACTTTTTTTAAACATTTGAAATCACGAAAGAACAAAACTTGCGATTTTTAAAAATTTATTAAATTTTAAAATAAGAATTTTAAAGTTTATAAGTTTTGTTAATTTATGATTAAGAATAATTAAAAATAAGTTTACGCAAGATAGGCATTTGGCGCAAAACCGCTCCTTTGAATAATTTTTAAATTTCCTGGAACTTTTTTAAGGGATAAAGTTCCGAAAAGTGACGACCTTGGATTTTTTTGAAACTATGTATACTTACGTATTTCGATGCGCTGATTACGAAAATCATAGTGAAAATACCCGCAAATTTGAATTTCATGGTAAAAAGCATAAAAACCTAAAAAAATAATGGTTTTTGACTTATATCTCAATAAATACGCAAAATTTCGAAAAACAGTTTCAACAAAAGTTGTTAGTCTGATTAAAATACACATTTTACGTTTCTTACTTTTTTTCAAAAAAATGAATAATTTTCGAGAAAAATGAGAAAAACTGTCAACCACCATAAACACAGTCTATAGATACTTACATTAATACGAAATACGTTATTTGTAACATAATTTACGTATTTTGCGTAATCTTTTGAGTTGGTTTGTTGTTTCGGTGGGCTTCGCCCCCCGAAAAGGATGCCCTCTGCCCCCCCTGACCCCCCTCCGTGTCTTATACAAAATACCGGAGGCTTGGGGTGCCCACTGGAAGTGGAATGTAGATAACAGTGGAAAAGTTGTTATTTTGGAAGCCCCCCAAAGATTGTCAGCCTGCCTTCGTTTGTCGGTTTGTTGTTAGGTTAGGAAAGTTAGGTTAGGGGCTAGTCCCCTAACCCTCTTATGTCTTGGACAATCTAGGATGGGATTGGGGTGCCATACTGAAGTGGAATGTAGATAACGGTGGAAAAGTTGTTATTTTAGAAGCCCCCCAAAGATTGTCAGCCTGCCTTCGTTTGTCGGCTTGTTGTTTCGGGGGGCCTTGCCCCCCGAAAGAGATGCCCTCTGCCCCCCCTGACCCCCCCGTGTCTTATACAAAATACCGGGGGCTTGGGGTGCCACACTGGAAGTGAAATGTAGAAAACGGTGGGAGAACCTATAGTTCTGTTGGTTTTTATAGTATTTATTATAGAAATGATCAATTGGACAATTTTTTAAAGATGATAATGTAATTTACGTTATTACATAAGTGTACGTAATTATACGTAAATACGCAATTTTGCGTTATTACGTAATAGTACGTATGAATGTAATGATACGTAATGAGCATAATGTTACGTAATGCAATAACGTAATTACGGCTGTAAGTAACTTAAGATTGATATAATGTGGGTATTTGGTCAAATTTATGGTGATTTACGTTTTTTGCATTTATTTCGTAAACTAATTGGTTTCAGTAAAAAATGCATCATACATAAAATGTGTATTTTAATGAGATCTACAATTTTTGTATATTTTTTTTTTTATATTTGCAATATTTAAAGAGATAAATGCAAAAAACCGAAATTTTAATCCGTACACCTTTAATTCCGTACACCTTTAATTCCGTACACCTTCGGTGTTCGGCGGAACCCTTATAACGAGACTCGTGCGTCCGTAGCCAAAAACCATTCCCCCCCCCCTTAACTTCTAAACTATTTGACCTAGAGGGTTGAAATTTGGTACACTTATGTATTTTCACGTGTAGATTGCACGAAAAATATAGAGAACATGATTCAAGGTGATGTTCATAGCGTTGTCAAGGAAATAACAACTTTTTTTAGCAAAAATGCATTAAAATGGACCATTCCCCCCCCCCCTTAACTTCTAAACTATTTGACCTAGAGGTCTGAAGTTTAGTGCACATATGTATTTTCACGTGTAGATTACAGGAAAAATATAGAGAACATGATCTGGATTGATAGCCATAGCGTTGTCAAGGAAAAACTGCAAATTTTGGAAAAAAAAGTTTTTTTCTCTAACTTTGCCATTATTTGAGCTAGAGGGCTAAAATTTGGTACACTCGTGTATTTTTGCATGCAGATTATGGAAAAATTATGTTTGAAAATAAAATTAAATATTATGAGGTCACAAAAAAAAAATTCAAAAAATCACCAAAAAGAGGTTTAGACCCCTATGCTAGAGCTCACCCTAATTGTCCTACAGTACCCCTCAAACCAATAAAATTTTTATTTGTATACTCAGAATGTAAAAAAACGATATAAAACGTAATTGAAAATTGTTATCACTTTTTTTCAAAATAATTGAAAAATTATGAAAAAAACAAAAAAAAATTTTTAATCTTATACAAGGCTTGATCAAGGCTGCCACAGGACCTATAATCAAGACTATTATAAGCCCTGAAACCCTATAAAAATTTCAGGGCCTCCCCTTAAAAAAAAAAATTCTTGTTTTTTATGTTATTTATATGAAATACAGACCTGTACCCTTAAGCAAAAGTTTCATGTACTTGAAGGTAGAAGTATTTTCATAATTTGTACGTTCTAATTAATTTTCATAATCTGTACATAAAAATATACAAATGTGTCAAATTTTAGCCCTCTAGCTCAAATAGTTTCAAAGTAATGAGGAAAAAACTTTTTTTTCGAAAATTTGCAGGTTTTCTTTTTTTGTCAACGTTTTGACTGTCAATCCAGATAATGTTCCCTATAATTTTCCTGTAATCTACACGTAAAAATACATATGTGTACCAAATTAGAGCTCTCTGTTTGTTAATAAGGTATATCTTTGTTTCGTAAATGTACGGAACCCTAGATTTTGGTACTGGTGTAACTCGTACTTGCCCGATTTTATTTATACCTATATTTTACCATGAAATTCAAATTTGCGGGTATTGTCACTATGATTTCGTAATCAGCACATCAAAATACGTAAGTATACGTAGTTTCAATAAAATTGGAGGTCGTCACTTTTCGGAACTGCACACTTATTTTTATTAAAATATTAGGCTTTTGAAACATAATATTAATTTTAGTAAACAATTAGGTAAAAATATATTTTAGAAGTAAATCAACAAAATTAAAAAAATCAAAATATTTATAAAAAAAATAAAATTTTAAAAAATTAAAATAAGGTCAAAAACCTTTTATAATATGTGCCCATTTATAGGCAATAATAATAATTAACTGTAATCGAACAAAACATTTTATTTCTTCTTATTTAAAATTGTAGATAATTATTTAATGGTTTGCATCAATGAGAATCCTTGCGACAGGTTCAAGATATGTCCAGATTTGTCCAAATGTTACAATAAAAATTTTTTGAGTAAAACAACACCTCCTCTACGAGGAAGCAATATGTTATAAACGTAATTTGATATGTTATGATTTTTAAATATACATCAAGATTCAGTTTATAACATTTATTGTAAAATAAAATTTATCTTTATGTTTCAGATTAAATTATTGTCTTCTCAAAATATATGTCCAAATGAAGGCTATTATCCATTTAGAAAGGGATGCAGTATTGGTTTCTTTAGATGTAAACGTGATTCACGAAATCTTATTCAAGGATACCTGAACAAGTGCCCGGCAGGTTTTGCATTTTCAAGGGATTCCAAAAGATGTGGACCAAAAAGTGAGTTAAGTGAATGTTCACGTGCGAATTATAAATCTGAGAAAAGATTTTGGAATAAAAGATGGAAAGTGCCAATCGAAGAACATAACCCATATGATGGACAGATTTCTTTATAATAAATACGGTGTATTATAATTTGTTCAATCGTCAAGTGAAATGTAAATTTTTCAAATAAAGATATTATTTTAACATACTTCCTAAACATGAAGAAGTAAATTTTCACTAGTTTATCGTAAAAAGTCTTGCACTTTTATCTTAGTAAGTGTACATATGGACTAGAATGGGTCAAAAAGTCAATTATCAAAAATTGCTTGCAGGGCCGGTCCGGGAAATACAATGGCACTGCTTTACAAGCGGCCCTATTTTGTACAAGCTCTAAAGAAATACCGGCCCACCCACTGCCCATCAGGATTTTTCCCATTTTCCCGACCGGCCAATGCGGGCCTGATTGCTTGTAACACCAAACATCGGTGCGAATTAAAAAAAAAGGGTTTTTTAACCAGATAATATTAAGGATAAGTCTTGTTTCATTTTTCGAAAAAAAAAGTTTTTTGTGCTTAAAAATCTTTATATATATGGGCATTTCCAAGTGAGATTTACCTATCAAAAAATGAAATTAAGTTTAATGTATATTTTTCAATCATTTTCGTAAAAAATAGTCACTTTTTAGAAAAGTTGACAACTGAATTGACAGCTGTCAATTGTCAAATTGTCAATTTGACGTCATATTTGTAATCAGCGACCCCGAAAACACTTATACTGTGATTTTCGTAAAAAATAATCACTTTTTAGAAAAGTTGACAATTGAATTGACAGCTGTCAATTGTCAAATTGTCAAATTGACATTATATTCGTAATCAGCGACCCCGAAAACATTTATACTGTCATTTTCGTCAAAATTAATTACTTTTTGCTTCCTCATAGAGGAAGCTTTGTGATCGTTAAGATTTTCGATTTTCCAAAAATAGTCTAAATCGACTCATTTTCATCTAAAAAGCGTAAATTTTCATTCCTAAGCAAATGTCCAGATGTGTATGCGTGTGTGTGTGTGTGTGTGTGTGTGTGTGTGTGTGTGTGCGTGCGTGTGTGTGCGTGTGTGTGTATAGCGTTTTTTGCTCTCCAGGATATCTCGAGAACGCTTCAACGGATTTCAATAAAATTTGGATGACATTTTAAGCTCGTGAATATCTAAATTTGGACACAGGGATTTTTGAAAATACCTAATCAAATTTTGTTGAGCACCTTTTTTATCGAAAAAAATCATTTTTTGACAAAATTGTTTTCCAAGCTAAAAATACAACTTAATGAATAAAAAAATCATATTCCTTATCTCAAAACGAATCGATTGACCTATATAACTTTTATAATTGATCAAAAATTCGTAAATTAATTGATGTTTTTTCATTTTTTTGCACTTAAAATTCCTTTTTTTAAACAATTTCTCGAATTAAATTTTATATTATTAATATATTGCTTTTTCTATAAGAAAGCAAATTTGTTTGCTAACTTTGAAACGAAATATCCACGAAATGGACATAATTTTCACCTAGTAAAATAATGATAATAATAATAATAATAATATTACTAATAATATTAACCCTCAACTGCTAGACTATCGGGATTTAACGTAACTGCTATATTGGGTCTACGGGACCCGAGCGATTTTCAAACGCTGATTGCTCAGAGCCTAATGAACATATCGGGACGTCTTTTTTTTAAACTTATTGCCAGAACCTGTAAAAAAAGAATATCTAGCTTAAATTAATGTGTCTTTAATATTTTTTTAAATATTTCAAGAAATGTAAAGATACTTTTTTAAAAAGTCGTTTTTCTTAAAATAGCTATAGTAACACCAAAAATAGACATAAATAAAATTTCTAAGTGGATTTTTAAAGCTTTAAACATGTACCTTAAGTCTGTTTAAGCCATTTTTTGATTGGCTGAAAAAAACATATTTTTTGGGAGAAATGAAAATCATCAAATTTGGTTCATTAAGTGGAGTCACCTGAGAAATTTCAACCCATCGAAATATATGTTAGTTATCGGTGCCAATTTTTTTTCTGGGACTATTTTGGATGTAAAAGAATGACATATTATCAAAATTGAAAAAAAAAAATTTTGAAATTAACTAATCAAATTGTTTTAGTATCTTTTTAATCAAAATAATTCATGTTTTTTTAATTTTTGTTTTTATTAACTTAAAATATTTAAAATATTAAATTATTGCTTCCTCTATGAGGAAGCAAATTGTTTTGCTTCCTTGGAAGCGAAGTGTCCATGAAATGGACAGAATTCACACCTAGTTACAAAAGTTGACGACTGAATTGACAGCTGTCAAGAGTCAACTTTTCAATTTGACATTATATTCGTAATCAGCAACCCCGAAAACCCTTATAAACATGTGTCACTTATTTATAATTATTGTTACTACTTGGGAAGCATAAGTTATTTTTTTTATGTTTGAAGCGCCATCTAGGATACGCCATTTTGAATTGTTTAATTTTGGGATCAGATTCGTATTAAGTAGTTCAAAAACATTTAAATTCTGTGTCCCAAAATTTTTTTTTGACTTTGATGTCCGTCTGGGAGCTAACTAATTTTTTTCACGATTTCTGAGATTTGCATAAACATTTGGTTATTAATTTATAATAAAATAATTTTTTTTCATTACTTGTATTTTTTTCTACATACTAACATCGATACTGAAGAAAATAAGCTAAACCGCATTAAAAAATATGGATATTCAAGAAAGTTACAGGCGTTTTTGCAAGTGGGACATATACGTCCCGCATGCGTTAAAGGGTTAATAAAACTGTTGTTCATTGAAGAAATATCAAGAAATTAACGTTTTTCATTTGTATGTTTCATTTTCAATGAAATTAAAATTTTAACGAAAATAATTATTTCTGATTCATATCTTTAACAGAACGTTTATCAGACAAAAATAGGCGTGTGAAAATATCTCACACAACGCCCACTAATATCCGATTTGAAAAGCGTTCTTAAAATAACATTCATTAATCTGGTTCAGTTAATAAATTAAGTTATCCTTCTCTGTAAATCTTAATGTGACAGTTTGCCAAAAATGGTACTTATATTATAGTACATACTTATGTACACACGGAAAAAGGTATGGTTTTAATAAAAGAAAAATCGTTTCTTCTAACTAAACTGGGTAGTTGACTATATAGCCTGACCCAACTCAGCGTTTGTTGTGACCAAACTCGTTCGGTTGTTACAACCAAACTGTCTATTTAGGCAGTATCGTACGAAGACATACCTTTAATACCGAACTGTGCCGTTTATTAACTCCCTTCAAAAGTTACCTTAGTTAACTTAGTGAAGAACCTTAGTTAAAAAAATTCAACGTTAGATGTCAAATTATAGGGTTTAATGTTGAATGCTGATATTGGTCCAATACACTGAAAAATTTTGTAGATTAATATTTCCTAAACTCACAATTTAGTTTTATTAAACTGACTATCATACTAGGTAAAAACTGGAACACTATTAATAACTATTTAAAGTATATAACGGAAACACAATATTTCGTCGACTCGACATATGACAGTTAACCTAACCTCAATGCTACCTTATTTATATCATTAATGCCATTTATGCTATTGAATGAAGTAGAATTTCAAATTATACACAGATAACTTATACTACAACGTATATCTTAACCTAAAATATAGATAAAATAACATTCGCTTTAATCGACGCAATGTAAATATACAATTAATATCAATAGGTAATTTATTTTTCTTTTATGTGAATCCAACAATTTTCTTACCCCTTGTGAGATCGGTATTTTCGTATTAAACATTGTTTTTAACACACCCAAATTTTTTTCGAAATACGCCATTTTTAATATTATTAATCAGGTCAAATTTTCGAAGAAACAGAATTAATTTTCATTCCAGTAGAATCTGTTTTTAAGATAAAAGTAAATTTGTAACTATGGTTATGTTTTATTACACGTACGAGCAATGTTCGTTTGAATGCGTGCATCTTTGATCGACTGACTACTAAATTTCAAACATTCCGCGAAGAAAATATCATTCTAACGAATATAGAAAACAAACTTCTTCACAATCATTTTTTCTCTATCTAATTTTTTCATACAAAATGGCCTATTTTTTCTTAAATTGAATACTAAATTGTGATAAAAAAGAGATCATCTATTGTTAATAAACTTATATTAAATGATCTATTTTGTCTAGTGACTTTTTTTCCAAATTTGATAGCCAGTTTACTAAAATTAAATTGCAAGATTAACAAATAATAATCTACAAAGTTTTTCAGTGTATAAATATTATGTAACTGGACAGTGAAAAGGCGGCTCACGTGTGAAAACAAGATTTCGAGAAAAACGATCTTAAAGTTAAAAAGTTAATATTGATACTCTTTCACGTTTTAATGGCTTTAAACTCCTTACACGATGGTTTTTTGGGGTCGCTGATTATGAATCCGGTGTTGGTTTTCGAAAATTCAAAATGGTGAATTCAATATGGCGGACAAAAAAATTAAAATCTTATCGGATTTCTTTAAAACTAGCTATTCGGGGCTTTTTGGTGTCGCAGATTACGAAATCGGTGTTAGTTTCTAAAAATTCAAAATGACGGATTCAACATGGCTGACAAGAAAATTAAAAACTTCTTGGATTTGCTTGAAACAGACTACTCTGGGGTTCATGAGGTCGCTGATTACGAATCCGGTGTTAGTGTTTGAAAATTCAAAATGGCAGATCCAACATGGCTGACAAGAAAATTAAAAACTTTTTGGATTTGCTTAAAACTGTCTACTCTAGGGTTTTTGAGGTCGCTGATTACGAATCCATTGTTAGTTTTTGAAAATTAAAAATGGCGGATCCAACATGGCTGAGAAAAAAATTAAAAACTTATGGGATTCGCTTAAAACTGGCATCTCGGGGATTTTCGGGGTCGCTGATAACGAATCTAGTAAATTAAAAATGTCGGAAAAAAATAAAAATTTTAACGGATTTATCTTAAACTGGTTTTAAGCGAATTCAATGAATTGTGTAATCTTCAACTGCAAATAAGTTTCTAATCATCGAGTTTCAAGCAAATCTTATGATTGTTATCGCGCTGGCCGTCTTCTGATGTGACAACGTTTTACTCTGACTTCAGGAAATTGGAGTACTGATAAGTTTTTAATTTTTTTGTCCGCTATTCTGAATTTTAAGAAACTAACACCGGATTCGTAATCAGCGACCCCAAAAACCCCCGAGCATAGAGTTTTCAGCGATTTCAATCATTTTTTCCCCTTTTTTCAGATTTTTAAAAACACATTTTTTTAATCACAAAAGTCCTCTTCTTTAGCTTTAGTTTTAATAAACTTTTTGACAAGTTACGTTTTTTTTATTTACACCACGTGAAAAAGCATGTCATGATCTATCAGAATCGGCAAAAAAGTGAAAAATGATTTTTTGACACGTAAGCCCCCTTTTCACAGTCCAGGTCTCATATATTCTTTTTTTGTAGGAACTTATATCACCTTATTAAGTGTATTTTAAACACTACATATATACTGTTGTAATAAATAAATATGGTTATCCTAATAAAAAAATTCAACTGTTTAATAAATAATTAAAATCAAATCAATAGAGAAACATTAAGGAAATTTATATTTTATAGTCTGGGATTTTGTGAATTCATTATTTTCAAGATAAGGACATATTTTTGGAGAAGAATTTTAAGAATCTTATCAAAATAAAATTTGAAAATATTTTACTGAAATAGGATAATTTATATTCGAAAAAATTTTGGGTGTACTTGTGATTAGAGCGTAACTCCGATTTTATTGGAACTTTGTATACTTACGTAGTTTGATGCGCTGATTACGAAAATCATAGTGAAAATACCCACAAATTTGAATTTCATGGTACAAATATAAATCAAAAATCATAAAAATTTAAGTTTTTCGTTTTTATCTCTTTAAATATTGCAAATATAAAAAAAAATTATGGAAAAGTTGTAGCTGTCACAAAAATACATATTTTATGTGTGATGCATTTGTTACCAAAACCAATTACTTTACGAAATAATTGCAAAGAACATAAATCACCATATATGTGACCAAATACCTACATTACACGGAAAAGAAGATTAGGATTTTCTAGTATGTCACCAGTTAATGCTTTTAAAGCAGTGGTTCTAGGCTTAGTATTTAAGTATAAATTCATAGATATTTGGTATAAGTGCCTTCTATGCAGACAAAATATTACCGATAGGTTTTAAACGCATAAATTACCACGCTTTTTCAGGCATGGGACCTGCATCAGAATTTTCGTCTGTTCACCTACCCAGTAATTTTTTTGTGTTGTCGTATTATTATGTTTAATGATTTTTTTGTGTCTTATATAAGTGCTTAAATCTTTTAGTAAGTATTACGAGTATTTTATGTGTTTAAAATTTGTGGAATGTCATTTCTATAATGTTTCATTAGTGCGTATTTAACTTCCAACAAAATATGTTTAGGTTATATTTTTAGGATAAACTTTCGAAAAGCTCGAACCTTAAATCTTTTTGATGCTTCGTATGCTTATGTAATTTAATGCGCTGATTACGAAAATCGTAGTAAAAATTGGCTACTAGCTCATCTTTATGGTAAAAACCATAAAAAAACCATTAAAACAATGGTTTTTTTTGCATTTATTTTAGTAAATTAAAAAAATATAAAAAAATGTTTTAGACAAAAATGTAGATCTCATTGAAACACACATTTTATGTTCTATACATTTTTTTCCAAACGTGCATAGTTTTCGAGAAAAATGCAAAAAACTAGAAATCACCATAAACACAGTAGCCCAATTAGCACGCAAGCTTTTTGACAAGCTTCCTGCAAGCGTGCCCTCCAAGTTTTCTGCAAGCTTGCACTGCAAGTTTTCTGCAAGCTTGCATTGCAAGTTTTCTGCAGGCTTGCCTTGAAAGTTTTCTGCAAGCTTTCCCTGAGAGTTTTTAAACACGCTTACTGTAAAAGATTTTTGCAAACATAATTTGTGAGTTTTCCGTGAGCTTGGCGCCAACATTTTTACAAACTTGACACGTAAGAATAAAGTAAAAAAACTGTAACAGATTATAAATTCTTTATACCCATACCACTCAAGCTTGATCTGCAATAATTTTAAATGTGATTCCAGACAAACTTGTAGAAAGCTTGCAGAAAACTTGCATGGCAAGCTTGTGGAAAGCCTGCCAAGAACTTGCAGGGCCAGCTTGCAGACAGCTTGCGATGTAAGTTTGCTGCAAGCTTACATTGTTCAGACATTTCACTACTTGCAGCAAGCTTGCTGCAAGCTTCCGTGCTAATTGGGTGTTAGAGTTCAAAAACATGCTAAAAAATGCGATACTGCAAAGGCATAAGGAACCTAGGATAGCAGTAAAAAATTGTGCAAACAAATGTCATTGTAACATTATTAGTAAAATTTATTATTTGATGATACACAGCAATTTTAAAGAAAAGTATTTATGAATTTAAGTTCTTTTTACTATAAAAATTAAAAGTACAATAGAATATTAATAATGCGTGACTAGCGCGAGCAGCCCTCCCTACTTAAAAATCCGTACTAGTTCCGGACAAATTCCGGACGAAATCTAAACAATATCAGGGCCGTTTCGAGGGGGGGCCAAGAGGGCGACCGCCCCGGGCGCCATGATTTTAGGGGCGCTAAATTTGGAACTACACAATTTTAAAGAAAAATTTTTTTTAATTTGGTACATAAAAATATAATATTTTAATATTTGCACAAAATGGAGCATTGTATGTCAGTACTTAAACCACGCAATTATTATGAAATTCTAATGAAAATTGTAGAAAAGGGAGGGGGTTGAAGATTCTGGTCAAAAACAAAAAAAAAGAAGATTTATTTTATTTCGAGTATTTAAAGTGCACATATTAAGCTTTATTTCAAAAGAAAAAAATGTCTTGTTTAAAAAAAAGTAAAAAAAAAATTATTTTTGGAAAAAGTAGGTTAAATTTTGAAAATTTAAAAAGTCTTTTTACACTATTGAAAAGAGGAGAAAAAAACCTTTCGAAAATATGCAGGTCAAATTTTTGTCCACCCTGTTGCATAATAGTTATGATTTTTCAAAAAATCCCCTCTTCACACTTGACCAGAATCTTCAACCCCCTCCCCCTTCTATAATTTTTATTAGAATTTCATAATAATTGCATGGTTTAAGTCCTGTCATACAATACTACATTTTGTGCAAATATTAGCCATTTTCTTTTTTTCGATTAGTAGGGGAGACCGAAGTGAATTAAAACAGAGGCGAGTTAAAACAGCGTTGATTTCTCGAAAGCAATGACCTTTTGGAAAATTTGAAAAATGAGAATTTATTACTTTTTTGATTTACTTCTTGATCAAAATTTAGTTGACCGGATGAGAAAAATTTTTGGGGTATATTTGACGTATGTCCAAAAAAAATGCCAAAAGTAAGTTTCTGACCGATATTTTGATACTTTATTATTCGACACTTATAAGGTAGTTGTTGTTGTTGTTGTTCTAATATTTATTTTAAAAACTGTTGGATAATCAAGTTTCATGGAATGATATTGTTTTTTTGTGTCAGTCTCGAAATTTACGATAAAAGACCATTATTTGAACCGATCGCCTCGGTATACGCAAAATTGAGTTTTAATCGAATAGTGACTGTTTAATTGTTTGCTAAAGTATATTTTTATATATTATAGCTTTAAAAGTATAAAAAATTTTCCAAATGTTCGTGTAAAATCACTTTTATATTGTCGAAAGTTACAAAAATATTAAACTTTTCGCTACCGGATGGACGACACCCCGAATAGACACGAGAATATTTGAATTGTAATATCTTCTAAAGTTTTGTGTTAATCTCATTACAATTTTAAGTCACTGAACAAATTTTTATTTAATTTTGAAAAATTAAAGAAAAAAAGTTTTTGTTCACGCTTCTTCTTGTTTATATAAGATAACATTTGTAAATGTATGTACGTGGTCTACTAAGGTAACTCGAAGCATTTTAAATGTTTTATGACATGTACATGTACATTGTAAAATACAGATTAAAATCATCGAAGTTTTTGATCTGTATCAACAAGTATTATATTTTTAAAAAAATTACAATGAATTTACATTTGTTTAAACAAATTATTGTTGTATTTACTAACTTCCTACACACTAAACCTAGAAAAATGCAGTTTTTTTTTCTAAATTTTGCAATTAACCGAACGTTATACAATGTTGGATAAAGAATAAAACTGATATTATTATTTAAACAACTTATAAACAAATTTTTATTGTTATATATAATCTTCCGTAGTTATAAGAAGTTTGGTAAATTGCAAAATTTGAGAAAAACTGCATCTTTCTAAATGTACTGAGTAAAAAAAAGTTTTTAAATAACAATAATTTGTTTAAAAATTGTTTAAATAACAATTTTATTTGTATAATAAAATTGTATAATGTTTAGTTAGTTGCAAAATTACAAAAAAACTGCATCTTTCTAGGCGCACTGAAT
This sequence comes from Ganaspis brasiliensis, assembly GCA_037103525.1. NCBI lineage: Eukaryota > Metazoa > Arthropoda > Insecta > Hymenoptera > Figitidae > Ganaspis > Ganaspis brasiliensis. The sequence continues at coordinate 2,023,904 of JAZKLR010000219.1, forward strand.
AAAAATTTGTCAGATAACAATAATAATTTGTTTAAAAAGATTGTTTAAATAATAATTTTATTTGTTATCTTTAACTGTTATTGTGTAATGTTAAATGATCTGCAAAATTGGAAAAAAACTGCATCTCTCTAGGAGCACTGAATAAAAAATTGGTAAATAACAATAATAATTTGTTTAAACAACTTTTTATTTATTTTGATAACTGTTTTAATTCAATATTTTAAATAATTTAATGATTTAGTACAGAGTAATGCTTAAAACTTCACAAGTTTTTTGAAGTCTGATACTCACACTGTTATTAGCTTTAGAAATGTTATAAATTTGCAATAATAAATAGTTTAAACAATTACAAAATTCATCGTAATGAATAAAATTTCTTTACTAACTAATAGAATTATTTAAATTAAATTTTCTTTTTTAAAATCCTAAAATTCACAACTGTTCCAACAGACCTCGGTTTGTGTATCAACTCACCTCGGTACTAGGTGAGTTGAAACGCGGTAAACTGTTTTAGATTTTGCTATTTTTTTATAGACCCTTATAACTTTTCAACTTTTTTATTTTTGATTTACATACTACATAAAAACAGCTATCTTAAATTATAAAGCTAATAAAAATAAGACTATTTTTGGCTGAGTTATACGCGATAATGTAAAAATCGTTTCAACTCACCTTGGTCTTCCCTACACTTGATAAATTTTGTCCCATAGACTAAGAAAACGCTATTAAAGCTTCAATTTATAAAAAAAAATTTAAATTAAATTCATTCTTAAGTTTTACAAATAAAAAAAAAGGAAATTCTAATTTGTATAGACTGCATATTTTCAGTCTAGAATTTTAGAAACTATTTAAAACATGTATCTCTCACAAAAATGTCAAGATATCTTGACTCTAAATTATTGTAATGCAAAATTTACTGCACAACTTTTTGTAGTGTATAGTGTACAGTTTTATCTAAATACAATAAAATATTTGTTTTTAATAAGGTGAGTAAATGTAAAAATTTAAAAACAAAATTTTATTCTGATTGGGAAAATAGATGAGGAGGAGGGGGCGCCGATTGGAAGTTTTGCCCCGGGTGAAAATTTTCCTAGACACGGCTCTGGACAATATAGTCAAGTTTCATCCAAAATTTGCCCGAAATGTGCCTGGAAATGATCTGCATTAGTCCAAAATTTGTCTGACACAAAAAGTTTGAACTGAAGTTAATCCGGGAAAGTCCGAATCTTGTCAGGCAATCG